>NC_069484.1:16857605-16878913 GCF_026875155.1 Cherax quadricarinatus
ATTATCCAGTGACATGTTATTATCCAGTGGCATGTTATTATCCAGTGACATGTTATTATCCAGTGACATGTTATTAAACAGTGACACGTTATTATCCAGTGACATGTTATTATCCAGTGACATGTTATTATCCAGTGACATGTTATTATCCAGTGGCATGTTATTAAACAGTGACATGTTATTAACCAGTGACATGTTATTAAACAGTGACACGTTATTATCCAGTGCATGTTATTATCCAGTGACTGTTATTATCCAGATGACATGTTATTATCCATGGCATGTTATTAACGTGACATGTTATTAACCAGTGACATGTTATTAACCAGTGACATGTTATAATACACTACACCACCACCACACCACCACCACCCCATCACCACCACCATCACCACCACCACCACCACCATCACCACCATCACAACCACACCATCACCACCACCACCACCACAACCACCACAACACCACCAATACCACCACACCACGCCACAACCACCACCATCACCACCACCAGCACCACAACCACCACCACCACGACCATCACCACCACAAACCCACCACCATCACCACCCACCACACCATCACCACCACCACCACCATCACCACCGCCACAACCACCACCATCACACCACAACCACCACCACAACCACCACCATCATAACCACACAACCCACCACCACCACCACCACACCATCATAACCACCACAACCACCACCACCACCACCACCACCAACCACCACCACACCACCACCACACCACCACCACCACCGCCACACCACACCATCACCACCACAGCACCACAACCACCACCACCACGACCATCACCACCACAACCACCACCCATCACACCACCACAACCATCACCACCACCACCACCATCACCACCGCCACAACCACCACCATCACCACACAACCCACCACAACCACCACCATCATAACCCACAACCACCACCACCACCACCACCACAACCACCACCATCATCACACCACCACAACCACCCCATCATAACCACCACAACCACCACCACAACCACCCCATCATAACCACCACACCCACCACCACCACAACCACACCACCACACCACACCACCACAACCCACCACACCACCAAACCACCACCACCACCAACACCACCACCAAACCACCACCACCACCACCACAACCACCACGACTACTTCCTCTCTTCCTCTTCCATATTCATTCTGCAGTTTGATCAAGACAACTGCAGACAACTGCAGACAACTGCAGACAACTGCAGACAACTGCAGTTCTTCCAACAACCTCATCAAATTCTCCCTCACCAGACTTTCAAGAGATAAACTGAAAAGTTGGTCGATACACTTTGGTCTCTTTTCTCTAACTAGCAGGTAAGAAGAGAGAGAGAGAGAGAGAGAGAGAGAGAGAGAGAGAGAGAGAGAGATGAGAGAGAGAGAGGAGAGGAGAAGAGAGAGAGAGAGATGAGAGAGAGAGGAGAGAGAGAGAGGAGAGAGAGAGAGAGAGAGAGAGGAGAGAGAAGAGAGAGAGAGAGGAGAGAAAGGACAGAGTGAAACAAGCTTCTATATCCACAAGACGGGCAGAAAGCAGCAACTTCACTCTGGCTGTACCCTTCTCCAGAACTTACACTCCATCTGAGATCATACATACCCAGGATGACTCGAGTATGGAACACATTCGTACAGCATAATGATGTCAACGAGAATAAAGTCAGTTGATCAAATGAAAATGCTGGCCCACAGATGGCTCCAACTTCATCCTGTTTTCCCCACTTGTATGTCTCATAACAAATAAAATGCTTTCAAATGAGCTGATGTGGTAACAGCTCTTAGCTTGATCAATAACGCTAGGGTCCTTAACCTTGTCAAACCTGTGTAAAAAAGAGAGAGAGAGAGAGAGAGGAGGAGAGAGAGTGGAGGCGAGAGAGTGACAGAAGACAGAGAGAGAGGACAGAGAGAGACAGAGAGCGAGCAGAGAGACAGAGAGAGAGACAGAGAGAGAGGACAGAGGAGAGAGAAGAGAGAGACAGAGAGGAGAGAGAGAGAGAGCGAGAGGGAGAGAGAGAAGAGAGGGAGAGAGAGGAGGAGAGAGAGAGAAGAGAGGAGAGAGGCGAGCGAGTGAGAGAGAGAGAGAGAAGAGAGAGAGCGGAGCAGAGACGTTACTTCCAAGGCGGCAGTGTGAGTAATCTGATATTCAGATTACTTTTTATTTTCTGCGAGAATTGCAGATCCCAGTTATCTATGTTACAGTTTTCTTCACTGCTGCTCTCCGACCTCACCAGACATCACGAGATATTAAAGACCTTACCGAGAACTGTGTTGTCACTTGACAATCAGGAGATATTACGAGACATCACAGAATAGGAGATATTTACACCTCACGAGACTCACTAGAATCAGAGAGATATTACGACACCTCACGAGGGAATCACTAGACATTAGGAGATTTACGAGACATCACCAATTCAGGAGATATTACGGGACACCTCCGGACATCACCAGAATCAGGAGATATTACGAACCTCACGAGGACATCACCAGACATCAGGAGTATTACAACCCTCACGAGAACCTCATGATACAACATTCACGAGACATCACCAGACCTAACGAGACATCACGAGACCTCAGGATAAACATAGATCTCCCGAGACATCACGAGACAACAACAGATATCACAAGAAACAAACACTAGACATCACAAGACACAAAGACAACACCCCCCCCAACATCTAGACATCACATGACATCACAAGACATCACAAAGACAACCACAAGACAACACACACTAGACCTCACAAGGACCACACAAGACAAACACAACACTAGACCTCCAAGACATCAAAGACAACACAAAGACAACACAACACTAGACATCAAAGACAACACAAGACAACACAACAATCACAGGACATCACAAGACATCACAACATAGACATCACAAGACATCACAAGACCACAAAGACAAAACACAACACTAGACATCAACAAGACATCACAAGGTCAAACATACAACCACTCGACATCACAAGACAACACAAGACAACAGAACATAGATCAATCACAAGACAACACAAGACAACCCAACACTAGCCATCAACAAGACATCAAAGACCAACAAGAAACACAACACTAGACATCACAAGACAACACAAGGACACCAACATAGGCCATCACAAGACATACAGACAACACCAAGACAACACAACACTAGCACATCACAAGACAACACAAGACAAAACACAACACATCACAAGACAACACAACACTAGACATACCAGACATCACAAGACAACATAGCCTCACAAGCAACACAAATAGACATCACAGACAACACAACAGTAGACATCACAAGACAACACAACACTAGACATCAACAAGACATACAAGACAACACTAGTATCACAAGACAACACAACACTAGACATCACAAGGACAACACTAGCATCACAAGACAACACTAGACATTCACAAGACATCACAACATAGAATCACAAGACCACACTAGGACCTTTCACAAGACAACACACCACTGACATCACAAGACAAAACACAACACTAGACATCACAAGACAACACAAGGACACACAACACATTGACATCCAAGGACACACAAGACAACAAACACTAGACATCACAAGACCAACACAAGACAAACAATACTAGCAATCACAAGACACCACAAGACACACAACACTAGAATTCACAAGACCTCCACAAGACAACACAACACAAGACATCCACTAGACATCAAAAGACAACACAAACACTAGACATTCACAAGACATCACAAGACATCACAAGACAAACACAAGCAAACACAAACCACTAGACATCAACAAGGACACAAACACTAGGGCATCACAAGACAACAAACACTAGGACATCACAAGACATCACAAAACAACACAACACTAGGACATCACAAGACATCACAAGACAACACTCGACATACAAGACATCACTTGACATCATAGACATTCATTTAGACAACACAAGAAAACACTTGACATATTAGACAACACAAGACAACACTAGGGACATCATTAGACAACACAAGGAAACACTAGAATCATTAGACAACACAAGACAACACTAGGACATCATTAGACAACCACAGACACATCGACATCATTAGACAAACAAGACAAACTAGACATTTACAAGAAAACACCAATACAACACAAGACGACACAAAACACACAAGACAACACTAGACATTCATAAGAAACACTAGAGATCATAAGACAACCCATGACAACACAGACATCATTAGACAACACAAGCCTCATTGACCACAAAAGACCAACACAAGATGTCGAACTATGCAGGAGTATGTAGGTTTTCATACACTGTGGTTCAAAATATGCAGACCCCAAGAATGTTATTCTGACACCACCACACACACACAACCCCCACACAACACCCACCCACACCTACATTACCACCCACAACACACACACCACACCACACCCCCACAACCACCACAACACCCAACAACACAACCAACACACCCACCCCCACCACACCCCAACACACACACACCCCACCACCCCCACACACAACACAACCACACCCCCACCACACCAACACAACACACACCACACACACACACAACAACACACACACACCACACACAAACTCCACCACAACCACACCCCCACAACCACCACCCACACACACCCACACACACAACACACACACCAAACACACACCCCAAAACACACACACAACACCCACACAACCAACACAACACACACACACCAACACACACACACACAACACACAAACACACCATACACCACACACCAACCCACACACACCCACCACACACCAACACACACACCACACACACACAACACACACCCCCACTAACGCACACCCACAAACCACACAACACACACACACACACACAAACAACACACCACACCACACAACACAACAACACACACACACACACACAACCCCCCCACACACCACACCCACACACACCCCACCACCCAACCACACCACCACCCACCCCCCCACCCAACCACCCAACACACCCCCCCACACCACCACACACACCCAAACACCACACATCACACACACAACACCCACCACACACAACCACCACCCACACAACACACACACAACACACACACAACACACACACACACAAACACACACACAACACACACACACACACACACACCACAACACACACACAACACCACAAACCACACTCACATCGACACACACACAAAACACCACACACAACACACACACAACAACCACACACACCAAACACACACAAACACAAGACAACTATTCATCCCACAACACAGACAACACACACGTACCAACCCACACCTAACACACCCACACACAACACACACACCAACACACACACAACACACACACCAACACACACCACCCAAACACACCACAACACACACACCAACACAACACACCACCACACACACCAACACAACTCCACACAACACACACACAACACACACACATAACAACACACACACCAACACACACACAACACACACACACACAACACACAACAACACACACACAACACACACCCATCACACACCCCCAAACACACAACGTCACCTACACACCAACACACACACAACACGACAACCACCACAACACACACACAACACAACACCACAAACAACAACACAACACAACACAACACACACACACACAACACACCACAAACACAACACACACAACACAACACACACAACACACCAACACACACACACAACAACCCCACACACAACACACACACAACACACCACACACCCAAACACACACACACCACACACACACCACACGACACAACACACACACAACACAAAACAACACACACACACACAACACACAACACAACACCCACACACACACAACACACCACACACACAACCACACACACAACACACACACAACACACACACACACACACCACAAACACACACACACCATACATACACACACACACACAACACACTACACACAACACACACACACACACACACCATTAATTACACACAAACACACACAACGACACACACATACCACCCACAACACCACAACCCCACACACACACCCATTACTTACACACACACACACACAACACCATACATACACACATCCCCAACACACACACACACACACCATTAGACACACACATACTCACACACAACATACACACATACATACACACACACACACACGCAACCTTACATACCACACACACAACACCCTACCATACTATACTGACACTTCAAGACCACGCACACAAACACTCTTAGAAATACACACACACACCACACACGTTATACATACACACCACACAACAACATACCACACATACACACACAGTCATACATGCACACACACACACACACACACACCATACATAAAACTGTGACACACCACACACACACACCATATCTCTACACAACACCACACACCATATCCACAACACACACAAACATATCACATACACACACACCATACAGCACAACACACACACACACACACCATACACACACACACACACCATACATACACACCCACACAAGTACATACACACACACACACACATCCACACCATTACATACACCACCACACACACACATAATACACACACACATTCCTAACACACACACACTATACATATCACACACACACAAACCATACATACACATCACACACATACATACAGTGCACACAAAACACACAACACCAACCAACATACACACACACACACCATACACAACACCACACACATGCACACACACACCACACACCAAACACATCACCCACACACACACACACACACACACACACACCACATAAAGAACATTTTGGGATTGACATCAGAGACTGCTACCTCAGCCACAAATAGTGGATGTAGGGAAGAAGGGGCACAACTGCATGGAGCTGCTCTATCCGAGTGAGACTGTAGCAAATGAAAGAGCTAAGCTTTTGTGGAGGCCCTAAACAGACAACAAACAGAGCCCCAAAGGAAAGCCGAGAAGGGAAAATGACAGGCCTCTGAGGCCAAGTACAATTAGCAGTGAAACTGAGAAAGGAAAGCGGCATGGGGAGGAAACCAATAAATAGGGGATACACAGGGTATGCAGTGGGGAGATGAAAGGGTGAGGTCAGTTCCCCTTGTGGTTTTGTATGGGCTCGGAAGCGAAAGGGATACATATGAAGCAAGAAACAAGGGGAAAAAAATTGCAATTGAAGCATCATGCAAGCAATAGGAGAAGACGATATGACCAGCTGGAAATTTTCGGGAGAATAGGGGGTTTTGTTAAAAAAAGAACCGGCAGTGAGAGTGACCTTCAAGGCTGAGCAAATCGGTCCAGGATACAGCAGGGGAAGCACGATTAAGGGACATTGGACGGCATACAGGCGGGTGTATCTCGACCGCGAGCAGAACACAAGAAGAAAGGAAAGAAACTGAGCGGATGTACAAGGCGGAAAGGAGGAAAGAGGAGGGGATGGAGAAGACAGACAGGAGATCCAGACCCAGGAAGAAGATCTAATACAGCCTCCCTCACAACTTTCTATAGAAAGCCTCCAACCAGGTCAACCCAGTGCATCCAAAACACTCTAAATCAAAACACCCATGCCACATCCAATGCCCCCACCACTACCTTTCAAAATTCACCCCACAGCACAACCCATAGTTCCTGACAGGGTCTCCCACTTCCCAACCCCAATATACTTCCCAGACTACAGTCTCAGAAAATAATCGTTGAAGTGTGGTATACAAATGCAGATGGAAATAACAACAAGTATGAGGAGTGGCCCCGAAAGAAACAAAGAGAATACCCAGACATAATAGCACTCACCGAAAACAAAATCACAGAATATAACAGATTCAATCTTTCCATTCGGATATAAATCTTTCAGAAAGACAGAGGGAGGCGGGGGGGGAGGAGTTGCATGCCATTAAAAACCAGTGGATGTTTGAGAAATGGAAGGAATGATGGTGTGTGTGGCGAAAAGGGACTCACTTGTAGGACCAATCCAGTCTGGGGACTAAGGTGATAATTGCCAGTAAATGAACAACCCACCAAGAACGCAGGAGGCCAAGATAAGAATACGATGAGAGCAGCAAAACAGACAAATGATTCCACCACTATCCGAGGTGGCCAGGAGAGCACACATGGGGGAGCAAAGTTACTAGTGTGGGTGATTTCAATCACAAGGAGATTGACTGGGAAAACCTGGGCCCCATGGGGGTCCGAACATGGAGAGCTAAGATGTGGAATGTGGACTGGAGAAACCTCATGCATCAACTGCTTAGAGACACTTACCAGCGCGAGAGGAGAGGAATGAAACAGCACGGTTGGACCGTGTATTCACATTGAGTAGTTCGGACATCGCTGGATCCTGTATGAAAGGCCCCTGAGTAGTGAATCTGTGGTTTGTGCTTCGACTACATAGTTGAGCTCCAAGTGGAGAGAGTAGCAGGAATAGGCTGGGAAAAAACCAAACTACAAAAGGGGGAACTACTAAGGCATGAGGAACTTCATTCAAGACATTCAGTGGAGAAGGGAACTGACAGGAAAAACCATTACAAGAAATTGAAGGATATGTAGCAACAAAATGCAAGGAGCAGAGGAGAGGTTTGTTCCAAGGGCACAGAAATTAATGGACGAACAGCACGAGTCCTTGGTTTCACCAAAGGTTGTAGGAGGCAAAAATAGGTGTCAATAGAGAATGGAAAAAGGGATAACAGAAGACAGAGAATCAGGAAACTAAAGAAATCAGCCGAAGAAGCCAGAAACGGGAAATATGCACGATAAGAAGGGAGGCTCAGAGACAATATGAAAATGAATAGCATCACAAGTAAAGACAGAACCCGAAGCTGTTGTACAGCCACATCAGGAGGAAAAACAACAGTCAAGGACCAGGTAATCAGACTGAGGAAGGGTGATGGGGAATTCACGTCAAGAAACGACCGAGAGGTATGTAGGAGTCTCAACCAAGATTTAAAGAGGTTAATTACAGTGGAAAACAGTTAGGACTCCAAGAAATCAGAACAGGGGGGCCACCAGCAAGTGCCTTGGATGAGGTACATATAACCAGGAGGAGGTGAAGAAGCTTGCTATTGCGAACTTTGGACACCTCAAAGGCGCGTGGGGTACCAGACAAACATCTCTCATGGGTCCTTAAAGAGGAAGCAGAGATATTGTGTGAGCCATTAACGAAGATCTTCAACACATCATTTTGAAACTGGGACAAATCCCTGAGGTATGGAAAATGGCAAATGTAGTCCCAATTTTTAAAAGGGAGACAGATTGAGCACTCCTAAACTACAGGCCTGTATCTTAAGTGTATAGTATGCAAGGATCATGGAGAAGATCTCAGGAGGAGAGTTGGTGGGGCACTGGAAAGAAACAAGTGTATAATTGACAACCAGCACGTTTCAGGGAAGAAAATCCTGTGTCACAAACTACTAGAGTTTTATGACAGGTGAAGAAGTAGGAAAGAGAGAGAGGGTGGATTCGATGCGTATTTTTGGACTGCAAGAAGGCTTTTCGACACAGTTCCTCACACAGAGGTTACTGCAAAAGCTTGAGGGACCAGGCAACATAACAGGAAAGCACTGCAATGGATCAGAGAATATCTGACAGGGAGGAGGACACAACGAGTCCTGTTCGCGAAGAGGTGTCAGAGTGGGGCCTGTGACAAGGGGGTTCTACAGGGGTCAGTCCTAGGACCTGTGCTGTTCTTGGTATACGTGAACGACATAACGGCAAGGGATAGACTCAGAAGAGTCCTTGTTTGCAGCGATCCGGTGAAGTGTAATGAGAAGAATCGAATTCGGAACGAGGAAGGCAGGACTACAACGAGATTGGACAGGCTACAGCCTGGTCAGCAACTGCTCCTTGAATTTAACCTGCCAATGCAAGTCATGAAGATGGGGGAAGGGCCAAAGACGACCGCAGACACAATATAGTTTAGATGGCAACAGACTGCAAACCTCCTAAAGAAAAAAGATCTGGGGGTGAGTAATAACACCGAGCATAACTCTGAGGCGCACATCAACCACCACACCCCCCTCACAACCCCCACCCCCACCCCCACCACCCACCCCCACACCACCATCACCACCCCTACAAAATGTTGCCCCCCGGGTCCCCCTGCTACCACCACCACCCCCACCACCACCTCACCACCACCACCCCCCCCCACCACCATCACCCCCCCATCACAACCCAATGTTGACCCCGGCTTTCCCGCTGCTAACCCTCACCACCACACCACCCCACCATACCACCATCACCACCCCCACCCCCCTCACAACCAACTGTTGCCCGGGGGCTCCCGTGCTACCACTACCCCCACACCCCACCACACCCCTCACCCCACCACCACCACCACCCTCCAACAAATGTGACCCCGGCTTTCCAGCCCCGTACCACCCCCCACCACCACCCCCACACCACCTCACCACCCCCACCCCTCACAACCCAATGTTGACCGGTTTCCGCCTGCTACCCCACCAAAACCCCCATCACCACCACCCCCATCACAACCCAAATGTTGACCTGGCTTCTCCCGCCTGCTACACACCCCACCACCATCACCACCCCCAAACCCCCACCACCACCACCACCACCACCCTCACCACCAACCACCACCCCCCACCTCCCCAACCCCCACTCACAAACCCAAAGTTGACCCCGGCTTCTCCAGCCTGCTACACCACCACCCCCACCACCACCACCACCATCACCACCCCCACCACCACTCACAACAAAATGTTGACCCCGGCTTCTCCCGCTGCACCACCCCACCACCACCACCCCCATCCCACCCCCACTCAAAACCCACCACCACCCCCCCACCATCACCCCACCCCTCACAACAACGTTGACCTGGCTTTTCCACCCCGCTACCCCACCACCCCCCACCCCCATCACCACCCCACCACAACCCCCACCCCACACCACCACATCCCCCCACCCCCCCCCCACTGTTCCGGGGTTTAGCCCGCTCCCCCACCCCCCCCCCCAAACCCCCCCATACCCCCACCACCATACCCCCACCACTCAAACCACCACCACCCCCAACCCCACCATCACCCCCACCCCTCACAAACCCAATGTTTACCCTGGCTTTTCCCGCCCGCTACCCCCACCCCCCACCACCCCCCAACCCCCCCACCATCACCACCACCACCCCCACACCACCCCACCCACCACCCCCAAATCACAACCCAAATGTTTCCGGCTTCTCCCGCCCCGCTCCCCCACCACCACCACCACCACCACCACCTCACCCCCACCACCACCACCAAACCAAAATGTTGACCCTGGTTCTCCCGCCCGCTACCACCCCCACCACCACCCCACCCCTCACCCCCACCATCACAAAACTGTTTTACCCCCCGGCTTTAGCCGTACCACCCCACCACCCCCACCACCCTCCCCCACCCCCCAAACCAAATGTTTCCCCCGGTTTAGCCTGCTACCCCCACCCCACCCACACATCAACCCCCACCACAACCAATGTTGACCCTGGTTTCCCGTGCTTAACCCCCACCCCCACCATCACCACCCCACTCACAACCAATGTTGACCCCGGTTCTAGCCTGCTACCCCCACCACCCCCACCACCCCATCACCCCCAACCCCTCACAACCAATGTTGCCCTGGTTCTAGCCTGCTACCACCACCCAACCCCCACCACCTCCCCCCACCACTCCCCAACCCAAAGTTGACCCCCGGCTTTCCCGCCTGTACCACCCCCCCCACCACCCCCACCCTCACCACACCACTCACAACCAATGTTGACCCTGGTTTTCCAGCCTGTACCACCACCACCCCCCCACCCCCTCACCACCACCCCTCACAACCAACTGTTGACCCCGGCTTCTCGCCCGTACCAACCACCCACCACCACCAAAAATACCCCCACCATCAAAAACTGTTGCCCCGGTTCTCCAGCCTGCTACCCCCCCCCACCCCCCCACCACACTCACAACCAACTGTTGACCCCGGCTTCTCCCGCCCGCTACCCCCACCCCCCCCCCACCACCCTCACCACCACCCCTCACAAAAAACTGTTGCCCCGGTTTCCCGCCTGCTACCCCCACCCCCACCACCACCACCCCCACCAACCCCCACCCCCCCCACCACCAAACCAACTGTTGCCCCCCGGTTTCAGCCTGCTACCCCTATACCCCCACCACCCCCCACCTCCCACCATCACCACCACCACCAACCAAAGTTGCCCCTTTTTCCAGCCTCTACCCCACCACCACCACCACCCCATCACCCCCACCCCACCACCACCCCCACCCCCCCACCACCACCCCCACCATCACAACCAAATTTTGACCCGGCTTTCCAGCCTGTACCACCACCACCCCCACCCCCACCACCACACCCCACCCCCACCAACCACCCCACCCCCCCCCTCCACCACAAACCCAAAGTTTTATGGCTTTTTCAGCCTGTACCACACACACCCCCCCACCACCCCCCACCACCATCCCCACCCCCACCCCCACACACCACCATCCAACCAATGTTACCCCGGCTTCTCCAGCTGCTACACCACCCACCCCACACCACCATACCACCCCCACCACCCCAATCACCCCCACCACCCTCACCCCCCACTCACAACCAACTGTTTACCTGGTCCCCCGCCCGCTACCACCACCATCACCACACCCCCAAACCAAATGTTACCCTGGCTTCTCCGCCCGCACCCCCCCAACACCCCCAATCACCCCACCACTCACAACCAATGTTGACCTGGCTCCCCGCCCGACCCCCCCCATCACCCCCCCACTCAAACCAAATGTTTACCCCGGCTTCTCCCGCCCGCTCCCCCACCACCACCCCCACCCCACCACCACCATCACCACCCCCACCACCACCACCCCACCCCCCCCCCCACCCCACCACCCCATACCCCACCATCACAACCAATGTTGACCCTGGTCCTCCCGCCTGCACCCCCCCATCACCCCCACCATCACAACCCCTGTTGACCTGGCTCCCACTGCTCCCACCATCACCCCCACCCCTCACAACCAACTGTTGACCCGGGTTTTCCGCCTGCTCACCACACCATCACCACCCCACCACCACCCACCACCCCCACCACCCACACCACCCCCATCACCCCACAAATCACAACCAACTGTTGACCCTGGGTTCTCCAGCCTGCTACCACCCTCACCAACCCCCACTCACAACCAAAGTTGACCCGGCTTCTGGCCCGCTCCCCACCACCACCCTACAACCAACTGTTGCCCTAGCTTTCCCGCCTGCTACCCCACCCCCATCACCCCCACCACTCACAACCCAAATGCGCCCGGCTCCTCCACCGTTCCCCACCAACACCCCCATAACCACCACCACCATCACCCACCCCACCACCATCCCACCACCCCTCAACCCCAAATGTTTCCCTGGTCCCACAGCTTGTCCCCCACCCCCAAAAAACCCCCCCCACTCCCAACCCCCACCACTCACAACCCAATGTTGACCCTGGCTCTCCGCCTCCTACCACCACGACCCCACCACCTCACAATCAATGTTGACCCTGGGTCCTCCAGCCTGCTCCACACCACCAACCTCCAACCAATGTTGACCCTGGCTCCCCGCCCGTACCCCACCCCACCCCCACTCACAACCAACTGTTTTACCCCCGGCTCCTCCCGCCCCAACCACCAACCCCCCACCATCACCCCCCCCACTCACAACCACTGTTGACCCCGGCCCTACAGCCCGTAACCACCCCACCACCCCACCATCAACCACCACACCACCACTCCCCAAAACCCAATGTTACCCCGGCCCTCCAGCTTCTACCCCCACCACTACCCTCACAACCACCACCCCCCTTACAAACCCAAGTTGACCCCGGCCCTCCGCCTGCTACCCCACCCCCACCCCCACACCACCACCCCTCAAATCAACTGTTGACCCTGGCTCCTCCAGCCTGCTACCCCCCCCACCCCCCTCACAAAACGTTGACCGGGTTCTCCGCCCGCTACCCCACCCCCCCCCTACAACTAAATGTTGACCCTTGGCCCTCCGGCCTCCACCACCCCACCACACTAAACCCAATGTTGACCCGGCTCCTCAGGGAGCTACCCACCACCACCCCACCAAAAACCCAAAACCCCCACCCCCCCAACACCAAACCCAAACCCACACCACCCCCACCACCACCCCACCACCCCACCCCACCACCCCCAAAAAAACTGTTGACCCGGGTCCTACAGCCCGCTACCACCCCCCACCACTCACAAAACCCCCACCACCCCCACTTTTAACAAATGTTGACCCTGGCTCCTCCAGCCCTACCACCCCCACCACCACCACCTCATAAACAATCTTGACCCTAGCTCCTCCCCGCCCCTTTTTCACAAACCTCACCACCCCCACCACTCACAACCATGTTGACCCCGGGGCCCCCAGCCCCACCACCCCCACCATCACCCCCACTCACAACCCCCCTGTTACCCTGGCCCCCCAGCCTGTACCACCACCCCCCACCCCCACCCCCCTCACAAAACTGTTGACCCCGGGTCCCCCCCACCTGCTACCACCCCCCACCCCCCCACCACCACCACTCACAACCAACTGTTGACCCCGGGTCCTCCACCCCTTACCACCACCACCACACCACCACCCCCCATCCCTCAAACCAAAGTTTACCAGGCTCCTCCAGCCTGTCCACCCCCACTACCACACAACCACCACACCACTTTCACCACCCTTCGCTGCCTGACCCCGGGCGGGGTGAGGTTGTGCGCTGACCCCTCTGCTGTTCAGGCGAGTACCTTTACAACATGGGCGAGGTGAGGAGGCGCGTAAATACCATTGGTATTGAGCTGCTTTGTGGGGGGATTTCACCCTCTTCAGTGCAAGTCTTACTCCCAACAATCATTAGGGAGACCATGGAATCCAGGACGATGGGTGTAGGGGTTGTAGCCCTGAATGGGGCTTATAGAATCTTCGTCAAACTGAATTCACGTCCTGTATGAGTCTTTTGGTGACGAGGTTCCAAGATGTGAGTCTTGACGCTACCCAGCTGTAAAGGTGCGTTTGATCGAGTATCTCGCCACTTTACGTGGGTTAAGATACTTAAATGTCCATTTGAGGCAGATGAGGCTGACATAAGGAGGTTTTTGAGACATATGGAACCGTACATTCTGGCACAAAAGGGCAAGTGGACAGCGGGTGCTTACATGGGACGTCCGGAGGGTACCTTTTTCCCTAAAGATGACTCTGAGACATCCCATACCGTCTTACGTCGTGTTGGAGGACTTCAGGACGCAAGTTATGGTATCGTATGCCGGACAGAGACGTACGTGCAGAATATGTGGGGCGTACGCCCATATGGCGGAAAGTGCGTGAAGTGAGGAGGGCGCCAGCGCAAAACTGGTGAAGCACCAGTTACCAGCGTGATAGCTGTTGAGAGCCCAGTGCGCAAGCAAGGGCCTGGGCGCTTGTGGAGTGAAGAGTGGAGGATTCCAAAGAGGGAGGAAATGGCATGTGTGAGGTAAGCTGTGATGTAAAAGGATCTGTTACAAACACAAAGGAAAAGTACAGAAGTGCAAGTGCAGGAGGAGGTGCAGGCTCTAGAGGAAGAGCTTCAGGAAGTGTTAAGGACATTGACCCCGCCTGCAGGGATGTTGTTCCTGAGCTGGTGAGAGACACGGCGGTGCCTGTAGAGGAATGTAAGGATAAAAAAACATGGGCAGGGTTGAGGGGCAACTAGTAAGAGAGAGTTGTCGCCGTGTGCTGTGGAACGGGGCGGGTGGAGGAAAGGGTTCATCGTGGGGGAACCTCTGAAGATAACATGGATGTGGAGGGCATCACGAGGAAGAGAGCGGCGGCGTCAGACTCAGATGATGTCCTGACGCCGGCGCAGAGGTCTGGGAGAAGGAAGAGCAACGTCGAAGCAGTCACGATAAGGGGCATCGCAAAAAAGGGGGAGGGGTTGATGGTGGAAGCTTGTGCGGGCTCTGGGGAGGAGGCCCGGGGATGAATGAAGAGGGGGAGGAGGGTTGGAAACTAAAAGGGCCTTAGGTGTATGACTGTGAACGTAAATGGACTGTGTAATAGTGTGAAGAAGGAATGGGTTTCGAATGTTTCTGTATAAAATACAGGGTGGATGTAGTGTTCCTGCAAGAACACAATTTCAGGAGGGAAGAGTGCTCGAGGTGGAGGGGTTTCAGGCCCATGACTCTGCCATCTGCACTTTCTGAAAGGTGGTGTGGTTATTGATCAGGGAGGCAAGCCCGTTTGTGTTGCAAAGAAGTGAGGGGGGGGGAGGGAAGAGTATTGCGCGGGGGATGGGTGGTGGATGGGACAGCGAGTATCTTTTGTATGTGTGTATGCCCCAGCGGAAAATGATGTGAGGGTAAAAAGGGATTTTGTATGTGAAGAACTAGTTTTCTTCTTACGTGGTTTACCTGCAGTGGCCGTCTTTGGTGGCGACTGGAACTGCGTTATTAGGGGGGCTGATGTGGAACCAAAAGGGCGGGGGGCCCCTTGTCGGCGGCCTTTGCGAGATCTTTGAGGGATATTCAGTTGGGGGGATGCGGGTTGGAGGAGGGGCGTGGGAGGTAAGCACACTTTGTAAGACGGGGTTATGCTGCTAGGTTGGATAGGCTGTATATATCTCAAGGGTGGGTTGACATTTTCCGTACAATAGAAGTAGCTTATTCGGATCATCGGGCGGTATTACAGAGGTGGCGTGGGAGTCACTAGCAGGTATATCTAGGGATATTGGAAATTAAATAAATACAAGTGTGTTAGGTGATGAGGAGGGGATAGAGGGATTTGCAACCCCTGTGGAGGGTTACGTGCAGAGATAAAAGGGGTAGAGGATGTGGTGATGTGGTGGGAGGGTGTGGCTAAAGAACGGATTAAGCACAAATTACGTAAAGGAAGGGAAACGTATCAATTCTTTAAAATGTGGGCTTGCTAACTATTTGGAGGATGATTACGGGGTTTTTATGCGAGGGGGGGCGGGGGGGCGGGCACTTATCCAATGGACGAAATTAGGGAAAATTAAAGGGAGGCTGGGGGTGAGGTACAGGATGAGAGGTTCCAAGCGGTGGGTACAGGCGGGGTGGAAGAGGTGTTATGGGGCATAGACCTTCATCGTGCGTATTGCGTAGGCAGAAAAAAAGACAGCAGGCAATGACTATTCCAGGGTTTTGGAGGTTCATGAATCGATAGGAGGGTACGGGAGGGGCAGGTCATACAAGCTACGGAGGAATGGGGCGTTTGCTGACAAGGGTATGAGAAGTACTGGCAAACGAGAAGGGTAAGGATGGGTTTTTAGAACAGGTGTGGGGAGTGTGGTATGTCGGGTTGGCGTAACAGTGATAGGGAAGCACTGGGTGGGGAAATAACTGAGGGGGAAATATGGGGGCTTTAAGTGGAATGCGAAAGGGCAAAGCACCGGGAATTGATGGACTCCCGGGCAGAGTTTTATCAGCAGCATTGGATATTGAGGCATTTTCTGGTTGGGTTATTAATTGCATGAAGGAGAGAGGTGAGCTGGGTGAGAAGCAGGCAACGGCTGTCGTTGTATTGGTACCGAAGGGTAAGGGGCAGCATACGCTTGGGATTACCGGGCGATCTCGTTTTTTATGCGCAGATTATAAATTGTTTGCAAGGTTTTGGGAAATCGGGTCAAGTGTGTGGTAGGGCGGTAGTATCAAAAACTCAGTTTGTTTCCCAGGGAGGTCTATGTGGAGGGGCATGGGTTACTTAGGGATTTCGTGGAGGCAAAAGGGGGGGGAGGGAGGGAGGTTTGGTGGCGCTCGATTGGCAAGGGGCATACGATAGAGTGGATCGGAAAAACATTGAAAGCCATCCTCAGGGTCAGGGGTTTGGGGAAGAAAATAGTGGGCTGGGTTCAGGCGTTGTATGGGGGGTGCAATGGCGAGGGTACAGATTAATGGTCGATTGGGGTGGGAAGATTGTAATGGGTAGGGGGGCTTAGGGGAGGGGTGTCCTTGTCACAATTATTGTTTGCGTGCATACAGGACCCCTTTTATAGATTGATGGGGCAGCGTATGTGTCACGTAGAGGGACCAGGGTGTGAGGTTGCGAGGGTTTTGGCCAGTTTTAATTGGGTATGTGGATGATACAACTGTTCTGATCAGGGAGGGGATGTCAATGGGCACATTAGACGGGGTAGTACAAATGTTCGCAGGGGCAAACTGGTATGAGGGTAAATTCAGATAAATCCATGGTCATGGGGTTAGGAGCTTGGGCGGGTAGGGTTGATTGGGGTAGTGCAGTTTGTGAGGAGGCAGGTGCATTCGTTAAAAATCTGCGGTCTTATTATGCAGACATCTAAACCCGTGGCACGCATGGAAAACTCGCTTAGGATGGTAGAAAGGATTCAGGGACGCTTGGTGCATTGCGACCTTATCATTTGACCCTTGTGCAGCGTGCCATTGTTGTTAAATCTTACTGTATAGCAAAGTATGGCACGTGGCAGCCGTGTTCCCATTAAATGGGCCCGGGAAAAAACGAACATACTTAGGGAAAGGGTTTTTAAATTCTTGTGGGTTCGAGCTGTGATTGGATTAAGAGGGATGTGGTAATGTTACCTGTAAGTAAGGGGGGCTGGGATTGCTGGACTTAAAGCGGAGGGTCAAATGTGTCTTCAAATTTAAAAAGGGGGGTGATGAGGGAAAGTGTGGGTGGGGGGGTTTGGCCGGATCCATAACAATTGCAACGGATGTAACAGGAGTTGAGTTGCATGAGTGTGAAACTGTGTTGAGGGCTCTGGCGTGGGGTCGAGAGGCCCCGCAAAGGTTAAAATAGGTAGGGTTTTGTAGATTGTTAGCCGGGAGGGTTGTTGCGCCTGTAGAGGGAATTTTCCCCATGTATGCATGGGGAAGTATATGGAATAGGTTGAGTAGGATGAGGTTTTCAAACCCCGTGTTCGGGATGTAAGTATCGTTTTTCTGCATGGCATTTTACCGTCGGGTGTGGTTCTACGGATAAGACGAGTCGTTGACCGGGGGGAGTGTGGATATGTGGTGGGGAGGAGTCGGCTTTTCAGTAGTATATTTTTGTATGGACTGAGGAGTGTCAAGGGGTGGTTAAATAGGTGAAATAGGATAGGAGGGAAAGGAATTTCTGTATTGAAGCATTAAGTCTCGACGTGGGGGTTGGGGGGAAAGTGTAATCAGAGCTGTGGGGTACTTATGGCAGATTATATCTATATAGTGTGGGGATTGCGGGGCAAACAGGTTACTGAGGTGAAGAGGAGGGTGTTAGCGTTAACGTTCTAAAAAAACGGTATGTAGAAATAAGGAAATTTATGGGAGGAGGTGGGTGAAGGATTTTTCAGAGGGATATAGGCAATTACGTTACAGGTTTTATTAGACTTGTAATATACGAGGAGGGGGGGGTATGATTTGGGAAAATGTTGCTGGGGTAGGGGAAATCAGGGGTGGGAAAAAAGGGTTGCCTCCCTGGTAATGGATAACAAAAGTTTTGCGAGAGTTTGGATGAGTGATGCATGAGTGAATAAATGTGGACCACGGTGCTTGCACCTGTGGAGCTGCCAGTTTTTGTGTGAATGGACTTTATACTTATTATACATATTGTGTGTGGTAATATTGATTTACGGTAATGACATTGTATTTTGGAGATTTGCTATAATAATTGCAAGTAATTTGCTCCAACTTGTTTTCTAGGTGCCTTGCACTGCATAGTTTTGATTTTGCTGTGATCATGCACGGTGTCCAGAGATATGATGTGATATGTTTGTATTAATGTCTGTGCATAATTGTTCGTCACTGGTGTTTTTGCAATTCAGTTTTGTTTTGAGAGTAAAGAGGTTAATGCACGTCAGATAGTGTAATAAAGTTGGGCAACAGTGGTGTTATAGGTTTTTGTGGTTAGGTGCGTGCTAGGCACAGTCTTTATGTTTTACTTTGTCCATGGTTATATTTATGTTGTATTGTAAATGTTGTCAATAGTACTATGTAATGTCCATATAAGCTGTATAGAGCTTGAATGTCATAGTTGAAGCTGTGTTATTGTTTTAACACTGGAATTGCATGTTTAAATGTGTAAAGGCTTACATGTGGTTGGATTTTGAGACTAAGTTTATTCTTATGGTTTTGTAGTAATTTTGTATGTCTTTGTGACTTTTCTATATCACCATTGTTATGTAATACATATTGTTATGTAACTGAACCATTAGGACAATTACATAAATTAATGTTGGATCATTGCTGGGGTTTACTTTCGATTAGGCAACATTTATTGTTTATAGTATGTTAGGTTTAAATAGTGGGGGTGGTTTGGGTAACCACGGAGGGGGGGGTAATATGTCTGTATAATATGTTCAGTGCAATGCATTGTTAAAGGTCTGTAGTCGATTATTAAGTAACCATTTCGAGGGATGTGTATATAAAAGTGTGTTTATATCAGTAATTCTGTTGGGTAGCTCCAACAGGTTGGGTTAAGTGATAGGATGAGGGAGCAGGGGGGGGGGGGTGTACCCCAACGGAGTTGTAAGTGTGGTGTGTAATATTAGATGTAGGGAGGATTGTGTTAATTATCGACTTAAATGAGTTTTACATATTATGTTTTGTAATGTCATGTTTTAAAATAAAATAAAAAAAAAACTTACAGCCAACTGTTGACCCTGGTCCTCAGCTTTCTAACCACCACCACCACCACCACCCACCACCACACCACCACCACCACCACCACCACCACCACCACCACCACCACCACCATCACCACCACTCACAATCAACTGTTGACCCTGGCTCCTCCAGCCTGCTACCACCACCACCACCCACCCACCACCAGAACCAACTGTTGACCCTGGCTCCTCCAGCCTGCTAACCACCACCACCACCACTCACAACCAACTGTTGACCCTGGCTCCTCCAGCCTGCTACCACCACCACCACCACCACCACCACCATCACTCACAACCAACTGTTGACCCAGGCTCCTCCAGCCTGCTACCACCAACCACCCCACCACCACCACCATCACTACAACCAATTTACCCCCGGCTCCTCCAGCCGCTACCACCCCCCACCCCCGCCACCCCCACCACCCCACCACCACCACCACCACAACCCCCAACCCCCACAACCCCACTACCCCCACCACCAACACCACCCTCACCACCACCACCACCACACCACCACCACCCCACCACCCCCTGGATTTTACCCGGAGCCCCCAACCACTCACAACTAAATGTTGACCCCGGC
The DNA here is from genome assembly GCF_026875155.1 of Cherax quadricarinatus. Classification (NCBI taxonomy): domain Eukaryota; kingdom Metazoa; phylum Arthropoda; class Malacostraca; order Decapoda; family Parastacidae; genus Cherax; species Cherax quadricarinatus. The sequence goes on from NC_069484.1 coordinate 16,878,879, forward strand.
TCTCAGCCCGCACCCCCATAAACCCCCCCCCCCAC
>NC_069484.1:16884413-16943236 GCF_026875155.1 Cherax quadricarinatus
TCAGTGTAGCTACAACTAGAAGTGATCTGATATATCTGTGGCCCCCCCCGATAAACATGTACATCCTGAAGTTTTACTCAACAGTCTTTTATCTACTAATACATAATCCAACAAACTACTGTCATTTCGCCCTACATCATATCGTGTATAACTTATTTATCCTCTTTTTCTTAAAATATGTATACCTATAACTAAACCCCTTTCTATACAAAGTTCCAATCAAAGGCTCCCATTATCATTTACACCTGGCACCCCAAACTTACCTACCACACCCTCTCTAAAAGTTTCTCCTACTTTAGCATTCAGGTCCCCTCCACAATTTTCTCTCTCACTTGGTTCAAAGGCTCCTATAATTCACTTAACATCTCCCAAAAATTTCTTCTCTCCTCTGCATTCCTCTCTTCTCCAGGTGCATACACGCTTATTATGACCCACTTCTCGCATCCAACCTTTACTTTAATCCACATAATTCTCGATTTAACATTCATATTCTCTTTTCTCCTTCCATAACTGATCATTTAACATTACTGCTACCCTTCCTTTGCTCTAACTCTCTCAGATTACTCCAGATTTAATTTCCCCTTTATTTCCCCCACTGAAACTCTCCTACCCCTTCAGCTTTGTTTCGTTAGAGCAGGACATCCAACTTCTTTTCATTCATAAACATCAGCAACATCTGTTTCTTGTCATCCGCACTACATCCACGCACATTTAAACAACCCAGTTTTATAAAGTTTTTCTTCTTCTCTTTTTTAGTAAATGTATACAGGAGAAGGGGTTACTAGCCCATTGCTCCCGGCATTTTAGTCGCCTCATACGACACGCATGGCTTACGGAGGAAAGATTCTTTTCCACTTCCCCATGGACAATAGAAGAAATAAAAAGAACAAGAGCTATTTAGAATAAGGAGAAAAACCTAGATGTATGTATATATATATATGCATGTGCGTGTCTGTGAAGTGTGACCAAAGTGTAAGTAGGAGTAGCAAGATATCCCTGTTATCTAGCGTGTTTATGAGACAGAAAAAGAAAACCAGCAATCCTACCATCATGCAAAACAGTTACAGGTTTTTGTTTCACAGTCATCTGGCAGGACGGTAGTACTTCCCTGGGTGGTTGCTGTCTACCAACCTACTACCTATATATATAATATAATATATATTTTTTTTTTTTTTTTTCGAATGAAGTGATGGAGATTCTTCTCCCGATGGTATTGACACCAGTAGTATGAAATTTGATGGAAAACTTATGGAATTAAACTCTCATGAAATTAGCAGTCTTGGTGATATTTATACAACAGTGATTTTGCCCACTTAAGCCCTACTTTCTGCCAATTCCATTGTTCCAGTTGACCAAACTTGTAGCTATTTCGCTAGAACTCCTTTTGTTCTGTCAATTGAGTACAATAAACTGCCCATTTATTGATTTCAACTACCCATTAGTGATTAGAAATTGGTAATTTGGCCAATTTCATACACAATTCAAGGAAGGCCAATTCAAAATAGGGTCCAGAATTAACAATGCAAACATTCCTAGCACTAAAATAATATTTTCTCTCTTCGTTAGTCATATCTCCAGGCCCCTTTTATATTACGCTTGCTTTCCATTTTGAATTTTTATTCATACAAATCATAGAAGATTTACTGTTATGCAGACTACTGCATTATTGTAAAAATGGTATAAATAATATCAGCACATTTGTGAAAGCATATTAGACCCACTAGTCGATGTGTATTGGACACGTGACGTGATTTGTTTACTCTTGAACATTAGCAAAAATTTACCATATCTGCTACTTTGAGCTCAGTTTGGAGGTACTTTTAGTCCATAAACCATTCAAAATCATCTCTAGTTATGTAGTATATTTTCCAGTCTATCAAATGAGACCAAGAAAACCACAAATTCAGTTTTAAGTGAAAAATATGGTCAGCTTTTTGTCTTGTGCACTGCGTGCTGCAGGATTTTTTTATACTGCGTACACTGACCACTCAGACCCATTCTCTCATGTGTAGGCCTACCAGCTATCTCCCACAAGATTTGAAGCCGCTAGAATTTTGGCGTACTATTACGGGACTGCACTGGCTTGCAAGCCGTATATTGTAATTATGGGACTGACAGTGAGAGGGTTAAATGATGAGTGAAAGGGGTTGGATTTCAGTGGGACTTGCACTTGAGTTAATAAGAGTTATCAAAGCTTATTCTTTGGGTAGCATTGAAAATGGGTTAGGCAAATATTTTTGTTAGTGAGTTTGGGTTTGAGAGACTTCCCATGTATGGGCCAGTAGGCCTTCTGCAGTGTTCCTCCTTTGTGTTAAGTTTGGTTCTTATTCTTTACTTCCACTCTTTCTTCTTTCAACAAACCGGCCGTATCCCACCAAGGCAGGGTGGCCCAAGAAGTAAAAGTTTTCTCTTTTTAACTTTAGTAATATACAGTGGACCCTTGACCAGCGATGGCATCGATTAACGATAAATCTGACTAGCGATACATTTTATCACAAAAATTTTGCCTCGATTAGCGCTAAAAAACTCGACCAACACTATTCCTTCCGTCTGAGACGCGTCCACTTCTGGCCAGTGTTTACAAGCCAGCCAGCCACCGCGGTCGCTTCCAAGCATACAATCGGAACATTTCATATTATCACAGCCTTTATAGTGATTGCACCTGCAAAATAAGTCACCATGGGCCCCAAGAAAGCTTCTAGTGCCAACCCTACAGCAAAAAGGGTGAGAATTACTATGGTATGAAGAAAGAGATCATTGTAAGTATGAAAGTGGAGTGCATGTCTCCGAGCTGGCCAGGCTGTACACAAAACCCCAATCAAACCATCGCTACTATTGTGGCCAAGAAAACGGCAATCAAGGAAGCTGTTCTTGCCAAAGGTGCAACTATGTTTTCGAAACTGAGATCACAAGTGATAGATGTTGAGAGACTGTTATTGGTATGGATAAACGAAAAACAGATAGCAGGAGTAGCATCTCTCAAGCAATCATATGTGAAAAGGCTAGGAAGTTGCATGACAATTTAATTAGAAAAATGCCAGCAACTAGTGGTGATGTGAGTGAATTTAAGGCCAGCAAAGGTTGGTTTGAGAGATTTAAGAATCGTAGTGGCATACATAGTGTGATAAGGCATGGTGAGGCTGCCAGTTTGGACCAAAAAGCAGTTGAAAAATATGTGCAGGAATTCAAGGAGTACATAAGACAGTGAAGGACTGAAACCTGAACAAGTGTTTAATGGTGACACTGACAATGTTGTGAAACACGTTAGGAATGTCATAAAGGAACGGGAGGTACAGGCCTCTATGGGCAGATATGTTGTGCGACAGAGGTCCAGTGACTCTCAAGCTGGCCCTAGTGGCATTAAAAGAAGGGAAAGTAACCCTGAAAAAGGACTTGCCACCTCAAGTCCTAATGGAAGGGGATTCCCCTTCTAAACACTAAGACCATCAACACACTCCCCTCTTCCCATCCCATCAATCATCACCAGATCTTCAATAAAGGTAAGTGTCATGTAACTGTGCATGTCTTCTTCAGTTTGTGTGTATTAAAATTAATATTTCATGTGTTAAAAATTTTATTTTTTCAATACTTTTGGGTGTCTTGCACGGATTAATTTGATTTCCATTATTTCTTATGGGGAAAATTAACTTGACTAACGATGAGCTCTCAGGAACGGATTAATAGCGTTAGTCGAGGGTCCACTGTATACAGGAGAAAGGGTTACTAGCTCATTGCTCCTGGCATTTTAGTCGCCTCTCACGACATGCATGGCTTATGGAGGAAGAATTCTGTTCCACTTCCCCACAGAGATAAGAGGAAATAAACAAGATCAAGTAAGAAAATAGAAGAAAACCCAGAGGGGTGTGTATATACAGTGGTCCCTCGTTTTTTATAATTAATCCGTTCCTGGAGGAGCTACTATAAACGAAATTTACGATTTGCGAATCAATTTTCCCCATAAGAAATAATGTAAATACAATTAATCTGTTCCTGACACCCAGAAGTATTAAAACAAAAAAAATTTTTACATGAAATATACATGTAGTACATAAACAATACAATGGGAAATGATGAATGAAACATTAACAGCATAACACTTACCTTTATTGGAGATTCTTCTTAGTGTATGGGAGACTGGAGGAGGAGAGAGATTGGAATGTTTACAGTTTGGAAGGGGAATCCCCTTCCAGCAACACCTCAGGTACCAATTGCTTCTCTGGGGTTGCTTCTCTTCTCTGTTTCTTAAATGCCACTAGGACCACCTTGAGAGTCACTCTAGTCCTGTCTCGCAAAGTAACTGTGGAGAGAGCTGTTTCTGGCGTCTCTTTAACACTTCCCTAAAATGACCCAAGACTTTGTCACTGTACATATTTCTCACCTTCTTTACCATAGGCTTGGCACTAGGAGCTTTCTTTAGAGCCATGGTAGCTTATTTAGTACTTGCAAGCACTAAAATGAGTGGAATATTATGAAATATTTCGTAGGAGCCCTTGAGGGGACCTTCACTCACTGGTAAACAATGCCAGACTGGCTGGTTAGGGAGGCCGCCTTGGCTCACACCATGCGTACGCGTCCTGGATGAACTACTATTCGCGAGTCAACCTATGAAAAGCGAGTCCATGTTTATACGAAAATACCCCTATGATTGGCGAAATTTACAATTGCCGAGAACTACGAAAAGTGAGGGACCACTGTATATGCTTGTACATGCATGTGTAGTGTCACCTAGTGTAAGTAGAAGTAGCAAGACGTACCTGAAATTTTGCATGTTTACGGGACGGAAAAATAGAAACCAACAGTCCTACCATCATGTAAAACAATTACAGGCTTTCGTTTTACACTCGCTTGGCAGGACTGTAGTACTTCCCTGGGCGGTTGCTGTCTGCCAACCTACTACCTAGTTACTTCCACTCAGCACCCTCTATAGTCAGGTGTACTAATATTACAAGTACATGTACTTTACACAACATTGCTGAGACTTAAGTGGCTCGTGGTACCATACTAATGTATTTGAGGCCATAAAGAGCAGGTGCATGTTTAGAACAAACTTTCATTGTGATGTTTCTGTATATAGTATAGTGTTACCAAGCTCTACATAGAGTAAAACATTATCACAATAAAAGCTTAATCTGAACCTGTATCTTTTCCTCATTACTGTCAACAGTTGTGTTTTTTTTCTTTTTTATGAGTGAGGCCAATTGAGATAAGAATGTTTAGGGTGTAGAATGTTTAGTTTAAGTCATCTCGCCTTAAATCATTTCTGAGACATGACATACTGGAATGTTGAATGAAAGTCACTCTACCATGCCTGAAGTTTCCTCTCCATAGTATTAGTTATTTTTGAGTGATACAATGTTTATTAACCCTTAAACGGTCCAAACAGATCGACGTTCAAATCCGTAGTGCTCCAAAAGTAGATTTACGTTTTTTTTACATATTTTCAACAATAACAAATAAAAATGTAGATAAGTTTTTTTTACACATTTTTAAATGTAAAACAAAAAAGAAGATCTCCATTTTTTTACATACTTTCAAATGTTGAAAAAACGTATATATACGTTTGGACCATTTAAGGGTTGAAAGTGACACTATTGTAAGCAGTGGTCAAGGGTTTCAGACTTCTCAGATTTAGCAGGATTCATTAAATAACGACTAAAATTTCATGCTGGCAAGCGCCTCGTGGAATTTGCTTCCTCTATCCAAAAAATTTTAACCATAGGTAGACTGATCAGTTGCTGTATAGATTTATCATTTTTCTTTGCAAATTTTTGTCCATTACAAGTTGTAGAAATCTGAAATTTTATATTCAGGATCTTTGCAACCACAACCACATTATAAAATGATGATCTTTGATTTGATGCTTTACTCAATTTTATAACACCAAATTAGCATTCATGAATGGATTCAGAGTACCTGGTTAGCCAGACATTAGTCCTAGAGGGCCTTGTCCCAAATCTGCACACTGCCATAACATACTGGAGTGAGAGATATGGGAGGGAGTGTAAAATAAATCCAGTGAGGAACAGGGGTGCGATGGGGACAATAAGGGAACACTGTATCAACATCTGGGGTCCCAGACTGTTAAACATCTTACCAGAAGATATCAGAAACATGGCAGGAACAAGTGTAGATGCCTTCAAGAGGAAACTGGACAAGTATCTTCACTAGGTGCCAAATCAACCAGACTGTACTCGCCTAATTGTGGTTGCAGGGCTCAAGACTCAGCTCCTGGCCCCACCTCTTCACTGATTGCTACTAGGTCCTCTCTCTCTCTGCTTCCTGAGCTTTGTCATACATCATCTTAAAGCTGTGTATGGTTCCTTCCTCCACCACATCACTTGCTAGGCTATTCCACTTCCTGACGACTCTGTGACTGAAGAAGTACTTCCTAACATCCCTGTGACTCGTCTGAGTCTTCAACTTCCAATTATGATCCTTTGTTTTTGTGTTCCCTCTCTGGAACATCCTGTCTCTGTCCACCTTGTCTATTCCATGCATTATTTTGTATGTTGTTATCATGTCTCCCCTGACCCTCCTGTCCTTCAGTGTCATCAGTCCGATTTCCCTCAACCTTTCTTCGTAGGACATTCCCCTGAGCTCTGGAACTAGCCTTGTTGCAAACCTTTGTACTTTCTCTAATTTCTTGACGTGCTTGACCAGGTGTGGGCTCCAAACTGGTGCTGCATACTCCAGTATGGGCCTGACGTACACAGTGTACAGTGTCTTGAACGATTCCTTACTAAGGTATCAGAACGCTATTCTCAGGTTTACCAGGTGCCCATATGCTGCAGCAGTTATCTGGTTGATGTGTGCCTCCTGAGACGTGCTCGGTGTTATGGTCACCTTGAGTGAGGTTTGCAGCCTTTGTCCACCTAGCCTATACTCTGTCTGCAGTCTTCTTTGCCCTTCCCCAATCTTCATGACTTTGCATTTGGCAGGGTTGAAATCGAGAAACCAGTTGCTGGACCACATGTTCAGCCTATCCAGGTCTCTCTGTAGTCCTGCCTGATCCTTATCCAATTTAATCCTTTTCATTAGCTTCACATCATCTGCAAACAGGGACACTTCAGAGTCTATCCCTTCCACCATATCATTCACATATATCAAAAATAGTACTGGTCCTAGGACTGACCCCTGTGGTACCCCGCTCATCACAGGAGCCCACTATGATACCTCATCACGTACCATGACCCGTTGTTGCCTCCCTGTCAGGTATTCTCTTATCCATTGCAGTGCCCTTCCTGTTATACGTGCCTGATCCTCCAGCTTCTGCACTAATCTTCTGTGAGGAACTGCATCAAAGGCCTTCCTGTAGTTCAGGAAAATGCAATCAACCCACCCCTCTCTCTTGTTTCTTACTTCTGTTACCTTGTCATAAAACTCCAGAAGGTTTGTGACACAGGATTTGCCTTCCATGAATCCGTGCTGGTTGTTGTTTATAATCGTGTTTCACTCCAGGTGCTCCACCACTCTCCTCCTGATATTCTCCATGACTTTGCATACTATACACATCAGAGACTCTGGTCTGTAGTTTAGTGTCTCGTTTCTGTCTCCTTTCATAAAAAATAGGGACTACATTTGCTGTCTCCCATACCTCAGGTAGTTGCCCAGTTTCAAGGGATGTATTGAAGATTAGGGTTAGTGGCACGCACAGCATCTCTGCTCCTTCTCTAAGGACCCACAGGGAGATGTTGTCCGGACCCCTCGCCTTTGAGGTATTGAGGTCACTTAGCAGCTTCTGCACCTCCTCATACGTTGTTTGTATGTTCATTCAGCACCTGTTGGTATGTTCCCTGTTGGTGTTCCCCTCTGTGCTGTCTTCTCGGAACCATTCCTGTCTCTACTGTAAATACTTCCTTAAATCTCATGTTGAGCTCCTTGCATACCTCGTGATCATTACTTGTGAGTTCCCCACCTTCTTTCCTCAGCCTGTGATGGATATGTGGGGCAGTAGGCCTCCAGCTGCAACAATCTGGTTGACCAGGCAAGCACCTGATGAGCCTGGCCCATGGCCGGGCTCAGAGTAGAGAAACTCTTGAAACTCTTCAAAAGTATATCAAAGGTAGAGGTGAGAAGTACAGTGCCTGCACTATGAAGGATGGTTGGTGATGTTACAGTTCGGAAAGTTGTCTGAGTTTGTTCAAATTTGTCATTGTGAAAAATGCAAGCCACAAGTTACCAACAGATTGGAGACAAATTTTTAGAGGACATCTCAATCCATCCTGGACTATTTTCATTCTTGTTGTGATAATAGAAGAGCAGAGAACAAAACATTATTTATGATTCAGCTTCAGTATGTTGATTAGTTATGAACTGATGTGGGATAATTATGTTACATTTGAAGCTTAAGGCAGATAATCCCATGCAACAATGTTTTTACCTCTTGTGTATTATTATTTTGAATTAGTTACATAGTATTATTTATTACTACTAATTATTATTTTTATGAAGTGTTAATCCTGTATGGGGCATGCAGCACCTGGAAAAATGGGGGGCAATCAGTTCTGATCTAAGGAAGAGGAAAGTAACTGCAGTTATTTTGATCACGAGTCCTTCATCAATATCAAGGGATCCTCCCTCCAGAGTAGGGTTAGACACGTGTGATACTCAACTTCCTTGGATATTATTACCAGGATGATGAGTCAGTGTGGCTGGAGCGTCCTCTTTCATCTCATCTGTGTGAAAGTCTTGCACGCAGTGTCATGTACCTCCGTGAGCTGCGACTGGAGCTGCTGGACCTAATTCTGGTGGATCTGGCTCAAGTCACACAGTTGTATCTAGGTGCTCTGCGCGACAAGGATTCCACTACAGTGAAAAATGTAAGCTATAATTAATCTTAAGTACAGTAAATCTTTGATATTACAGACTTTTGAAATAATGGGCAAATATCTACTTCATAAAATGCATATTTAATTTGTTTATTTTCAGTTTTTATTACAGTATACAGTATGTCAATTTTCTTTTTTTTTTTCTCTCTATTTTAACATAATTCTGATTCAGCACACTCAAGACACTCCCCACTATTAGTATGTTATATCAAGGGTTGACGGTCCTATCCTTTATTTTTGATGAAGTGTCAGATCAGTCAGGCTGTGAGGGCTGTTTGAGACAGCAGGATGCCAACACCAACAATCTGGTTCAACAAGCAGTCACTTGGGAAGACTCATCAGGTTGGGTTGCAAAGCTAGAAAACCCCTTGAAACTAGTCACTGTTACATATACATGTGTGTGTGTGTGTGTATATATATATATATATATTATATATATATGGATGGATTTATGAAGGATGAGGTTAATCATAGAATTGATGAGGGAAAAAAGGTGAGTGGTGCGTTGAGGTATATGTGGAGTCAAAAAACGTTATCTATGGAGGCAAAGAAGGGAATGTATGAAAGTATAGTAGTACCAACACTCTTATATGGATGTGAAGCTTGGGTGGTAAATGCAGCAGCGAGGAGACGGTTGGAGGCAGTGGAGATGTCCTGTCTAAGGGCAATGTGTGGTGTAAATATGCAGAAAATTCGGAGTGTGGAAATTAGGAGAAGGTGTGGAGTTAATAAAAGCATTAGTCAGAGGGCAGAAGAGGGGTTGTTGAGGTGGTTTGGCCATTTAGAGAGAATGGATCAAAGTAGAATGACATGGAAAGCATATAAATCTATAGGGGAAGGAAAGAGGGGTAGGGGTCGTCCTCGAAAGGGTTGGAAAGAGGAGTTAAAGGAGGTTTTCTGGGCGAGGGGCTTGGACTTCCAGCAAGCGTGCATGAGCGTGTTAGATAGGAGTGAATGGAGACGAATGATACTTGGGACCTGACGATCTGTTGGAGTGTGAGCAGGGTAATATTTAGTGAAGGGATTCAGGGAAACCGGTTATTTTCTTATAGTCGGACTTGAGTCCTGGAAATGGGAAGTACAATGCCTGCACTTTAAAGGAGGGGTTTGGGATATTGGCAGTTTGGAGGGATATGTTGTGTATCTTTATACGTATATGCTTCTAAACTGTTGTATTCTGAACACCTCTGCAAAAGCAGTGATAATGTGTGAGTGTGGTGAAAGTGTTGAATGATGATAAAAGTATTTTCTTTTTGGGGATTTTCTTTCTTTTTGGGGTCACCCTGCCTCGGTGGGAGACGACCAACTTGTTGAAAAAAAAAATATATATATATATATGAGAATGATAATTCTAAATTAATAATGAATATACAGTGGACCCCCGCATAACGATGGCATCACATAGCGATTATTTCGCATACCGCTTACTTTAATCGCAAAATTTTTGCCGCGCATACCGATTAAAAACCCGCTCACCGATTTTCGTCCGAGACGCGTCCAATGTGCGCCCTCAGCCAGCCTCACATGTGCCGCCCGTGCCATTGTTTACCAGCCAGCCTCCGCAGTAACATCCAAGCATACACTCGGAATATTTCGTATTATTACAGTGTTTTCGGTGCTGTTTCTGGAAAATAAGTGACCATGGGCCCCAAGAAAGCTTCTAGTGCCAACCCTGTGGTAAAAAGGGTGAGAATTAGTATGGAAATTAAGAAAGATTTTGAAGGGTTTGGGGCTAACCCTGAGAAGCCTGTGCCAGTTGTGGAATCCATTGTGCCTACTTCAAAAATTAAGGAAATGTGTGCACAGTGGGTTGAACTGCAAACCTTTATGGATGAAAATCACCCTGACACAGCTGTTGCAAGCCGTGCTGGTGACTATTTCAATGACAATGTTGTGGCCCATTTTAGACAAATCGTAAAGGAACGGGAGGTACAGAGCTCTATGGACAGATTTGTTGTGCGACAGAGGTCCAGTGACTCTGAAGCTGGTCCTAGTGGCATTAAAAGAAGAAGGGAAGTAACCCCGGAAAAGGACTTGCTACCTCAAGTCCTAATGGAAGGGGATTCCCCTTCTAAACAATAAGTTCGACACTCTCCCCTCCTCCCATCCCATCAATCATCACCAGATCTTCAATAAAAGTAAGTGTCATGTAAGTGTGCATGCCTTTTTCAGTTTGTGTGTATTAAAATTAACATTTCATGTGGTAAAAAAAATTTTTTTTCATACTTTTGGGTGTCTTGCACGGATTAATTTTATTTCCATTATTTCTTATGGGGAAAATTCATTCACATAACGATTATTTCGCATAACAATTACCCCTCTTGCACGGATTAAAATCGTTAACCGGGGGTCCACTGTAATGGGACATTAGATTTTCAGCCATTAAGAGCAAACATGCTCTCTGTGTTGTAGTATTCTATTTATATGAAGGCCTAAACCTGTGTGGGTTATTCACTGTACAAGGAAGCTCAATATTCCATACAGTAATTGCAGCCCGGCCTCAGACCAGCCAGTTTGTGGGTGATCCTCTTGATCTTGATACATGTACTGTAGAGATCATTACAGTACAGTTCAGCCGGTTCAGTTATCAGCCAACTTGGTTATCGGCCAGTTTTTCGGCACCCAGTTATCGGCCGTTAATTCGGTTATTGGACGTTTGGGAGGTGTCCATCCACCGGCTGGGGCCACTTCCGAGTCAGTTTGGCTTTGTCTCTAGGCGAGTGAGGAAGCTTCTGCTCATTCATCCAAACATTTTGCTATAATCCGTTGTTTTTTGTGGTTATTGATTGAGTGCAACTGAAAAATAAGCAACCATGAGCCCAAAGAAACATGTTACATAGTACAGTAGACCCCCAACTTACGATCAGTTCCCAACTCGAACAATTATGTAAGTGTATTTTTGTAAGTGCTTTTGTAAGTGTATTTTTGGGGGTCTGATGCAGACTAATCTAATTTACAATATTCCTTATGGGAGCAAATTCATTTGGTAACGGCACCTGAACAGCCTTCTGGGATGAATTAATATCGTAAGTCGGGGGTTCACTGTACATATATAAAAACATGCAATGTTTATAAGCGATGTATATTTAATAATAATCACTGGTACATTAAATGTCTTGTTTTACATTAATATAGACATTATCATTAATCCATCTATTATATCTTCAAAATTATATAAGTAACACGTCACATAGCATATAAACATGCAATGTTTATTATATGCGATGTATATTTAATAATCACTCTTTGCCACATTACATGTCTTATTTTATGTTAATATAGACATTTTCATTAATCCATCTATGATATATGATATTTTCTTCAAAATTATGTAAGAAACACGTTACATATCATGTAGCATATAAACATGCAATGTTTATATGTTATCGAGTGGAGAGTGGGATGGAGAGTAAACATTACATTTTCTCTGATGCAGCGTTAGAGAAAACTGTGAATCTGGTGACTGGTGCAGTAACCGCCCTTCATATGCGTTTGTTTACAATTCTCGGCATGAATTATTCATTACTTCTCCCTTTGTTTATGATGGCATCTAAAGGTAGTTGTTAGAAATGATTAAACTCAGTGAATATGGTAATAATATGGCTGTGTAGTGTAGCCCAGGGGGGAGGGGCTAAATATGTGTACTGTACCTACATCTACCACAACCTACACTGACTTCCTACAAATAAATACTACTCTCCTCTTGTCCTACATCAAGACCAAAAATATTTTAAGGTGAGTAATGAATGTACTGTAGCAGTAAATGACAAATTAAAGAGGTGTGTGCAATGTGGACTAGGGTGGAAGCTTTTGTAGAGAAACGCCACCCTGACCAAGGTAAAACAAGCCATATCTGCAACATGTTCAAAGACAAAACCCTATCCCACTTCAGGGAAATCTTAGAGATGCCAGAAACAGACCTCTATGGACAGATTTGTTGTGAGACGGGTCCAGTGACTCTTAATGGCACTAGGACCAGCTTCAAAGACAAAGAAGGGAAGTAACCCCAGAGAAGGCTTTGCTACCTAAAGTCTTTATGGAGGGGGATTTCCCTTCCAAACACTAACTCCTCCCACTTTCCTCTTCCCTATCTTCCAGAAGCCAGCATTAGCCTTCAGTAAAGGTATGTAATACATAATTGTTAAAAAAATATTTTTTTGTGAATATTTTTGTCTGGAACAGATTAATTGTATTTCCATTAATTCTTATGGGAAATATTAATTCGGTTTTCGGCCATTTCGGTTATCGGCCGACCTTCTGGAACGGATTACGGCCGATAACCAAGGGCCCACTGTACTTCATTATTGGAGAATATCTACTGTTTCTGCTCAAAACTAATATAGGTATAATTTGCTGAATCATAAATCTTCTCCATATGCATATAGTGCTGAAGTAGTTGTACACGTCTAGCTATGTTTGCAGAGCTAAAGTCATAGCTCCTGGCCCTAACTCATAACTCTTATTGACTGGTTTCACTGATTTCTGGCCTTCATAAATTGATATCTATTCTTGCAATCAAGTATAGTGTTTGCCTCCACCACCTCATCTAGTTTACCCATTCTATTGTTTTCTCTCAGACTTCCATGCATCCATAGAAAATCATTCTTCATATATTTCACTCTTGTTAAGAGTGACATCAAGTGCTTGAATCATCTGATTTTTGCGAGAATGATGACAGGTAACCTTGAGTACAGAACTTATTCCAGTCTGTTTTGTATTTGTAAACTATTTATTTTCAGCACGTAATTTTATACCCTGTATACATTTAAGCATGAAACAAAAGCACTTTTACAGCCCTGTGTTTCACACAAGTCCTCAGAAACACTCACCATATATGTTTCTCATGGTAATTAGAAACTGTAGTATATCCCTGTATATGTATGGTTTGTTTGCAATCGTGTCATTACGATTTCTTAAGTCAAGTTAGTTATACCCTCACTTCCCAGGTCATGAAGGTCTGGGCAGAGTAACAAGTGTAAGGCTGTAAAGGAACAAGGAGAGGTAGGTACAAGGTAGAGAATAGATGTGGCATATTCTAGGTGGACCTCCAGATACAGAAATGCATCATTCTGAATGGTCAGAAATATTGCTTCCTCTGCATAATTTAGTACAGTATATTTTTCTTCAAAAAATTGAAGTTGCATTTGTATGTTCACTATAATTTTTAGCTGCTCACCCAAATTTTCTTAATTGAATAGAAGGAAGACGATTCTTCATTTAGTGACCCATAAGTGATTAACTTTATATCTAATATATAATGTTTTGAATTACAATAGGCATTAAGCAAATTCTGTACACAAATTTAGATGGTAATTTAAATATTTATGCAGAATTGTAGGAGTTTTTGTAAAATTGAAAAGTTTAGCAACAAAACCTGAACTATTTTTTTAAATCCAGTATTTATATTTATTTGACGTTTCTGATCCAGGTTTAAAGATATCTTATAAAAGCTATTGGTTTTTGTTTTTGTATTGATATTTCTTTTGATTTTAATAATGTATTCTGATTTTTTCTATAGCTTGAGTCTCATGTGGTACCAGCAGAAGTTCAGAAGCTGGGGCGCTGCTCTGTCATCAACAGCATTGGTTCTTATGACCCATATATTTCATACTCCAGAGATTCATTGAAGATAAATTCACAAAGGAAAGCTACCATTGGACAGAGGTGTCAAAAATATAGATAGACACTGTTTCTGAAATTCTTGAGCAAATAATAGCTTAGGAATTTGATAGTTCATTTGATTGTGTGCGTGTGACATAACGTTTAATTGGAAAAGTCTAAAATTTTTGGCCTTAGATAAACCTATGCACTGAAACTGGGTATTATAGAAATTTTATTCTCGTAAATAAGAATTCACTACCCTAATCACTTGTGATAGCTGAGAAGTTAATTTACATGCAGGTTTAAATATGATACACAATTTTGTAATTACTTATAATAATGATATATGAAGTAATGACATTTTTTTTTCTTTCAAAACCATTAAATTCTTTTGTATATTGGGGTTGGCTTTGTGCCTAGCAGTAATTACAATAAGTCACTAATTTTCAGGTGAAGGTTATATTTATGCATCTTCCTTTATATTGCTAAATAATCAAGATTTAATATTCAGCCGTGTCATGTGTAATAAGTACGCAGTGAGATAACTTGACGAGCATAAAATGTTCAAGGATTTTAAACTGTCTTCAAGAGGGAACTTGATAAGTACCTGCAGGTAGTTTGTGATCAGCTGGGCAGTGGTCCCAAAGCCGAAGCGTGTGCTGCAAGTACCAACAGCCTTTTGTGACCAGGTGGTCAACTAAAAGACCAGATTACATGGGAGATGTTACCTGGAGTCATCACCAGGTATATATATAGTGGTGTTGCACAATCTTTTTTCCACAAACCAGCCGTATCCCACCAAGGCAGGGTGGCCCAAAAAGAAAAACGAAAGTTTCTTTTTAAATTTAGTAATTTATACAGGAGAAGGGGTTACTAGCCCCTTGCTCCTGGCACACATGGCTTACGGAGGAAGAAGTCTGTTCTTCACTATGGAGATAAGAGGAAATAAACAAGAACTAGTAAGAAAATAAAAGAAAACCCAGAGAGGTGTGTACAGTGGACCCCCGCATTCCGCATGCATCGCATACCGTACAATCCGCATACCGCTCGCTTTTTTCGCAAAAATTTTGCCTCGCATACCGCCCAAAAACCCGCTCACCGCCCTTCGTCCGAGACGCGTCCAATGTGCGGCTTGAGCCACGCTCACAAGTTCCGCCAGTGGCATTGTTTACCAGCCAGCCTCCGCAGTAACATCCAAGCATACAATCGGAACATTTCGTATTATTACAGTGTTTTTGGTGATTTTTTCTGGAAAATAAGTGACCATGGGCCCCAAGAAAGCTTCTAGTGCCAACCCTACAGCAATAAGGGTGAGAATTACTATAGAGATGAAGGAAAAGATCATTGATAAGTATGAAAGTGGAGTGCGTGTCTCCGAGCTGGCCAGGTTGTATAATAAACCCCCAATCAACCATCGCTACTATTGGTGGTACAGCTGCTGCTGTACCACCGTCAGCTGCTGCTGTACTGTCAGCTGCTGCTGCACTGTCAGCTGCTGCTGCACTGTCAGCTGCTGCTGCACTGTCAGCTGCTGCTGCACTGTCAGCTGCTGCTGCACTGTCAGCTGCTGCTGCACTGTCAGCTGCTGCTGCACTGTCAGCTGCTGCTGCTGTTGTACCACCGTCAGCTGCTGCTGCTGCTGTAGCATCGTCTGCTGCTGCTGTAGCATCGTCTGCTGCTGCTGTAGCATCGTCTGCTGCTGCTGTAGCATCGTCTGCTGCTGCTGTAGCATCGTCTGCTGCTGCTGTAGCATCGTCTGCTGCTGCTGTAGCATCGTCTGTTGCTGCTGTAGCATCGTCTGCTGCTGCTGTAGCATCGTCTGTTGCTGCTGTAGCATCGTCTGCTGCTGCTGTAGCATCGTCTGCTGCTGCTGTAGCATCGTCTGCTGCTGCTGTAGCATCGTCTGCTGCTGCTGTAGCATCGTCTGCTGCTGCTGTAGCATCGTCTGTTGCTGCTGTACCACCGTCAGCTGCTGCTGCTGCTGCTGTAGCACCGTTGTTGGTGTGGCTTATTGAGAATACCAAGAAACAATTAACCCCAGAGGATTTGCCACCCAGGATAACCCAAAAAAGTCAGTGTCATCGAAGACTGTCTAACTTATTAACATTGGGGTCCTTAATCTTGTCTCCCAGGATGCAACCCACACCAGTCGACTAACACCCAGGTGAACAGGGAAAAATGCCTGGAACTAGTGCTCATATTGGTGAATTTAAAGCCAGCAAAGGTTGGTTTGAGAGATTTAAGAATCGTAGTGGCATACACAGTGTGATAAGGCCTGTTCTGGAAGAAAATGCCAAACAGGACCTACAGTACTCAGGAGGAAAAGGCACTCCCAGGACACAGTGTCTCATCAGTCATTGCTGCATCTTCAATAAAGGTAAGTGTCATTTATTCTTCATTTAGTAGAGTAGTACATGCACAATATATATTGTGCATGTACTACTCTACTATTGTGCATGTATCCTTCTCTTTGTGTGTAGGAAAATGTATATTTCATGTGGTAAAAAAATTTTTTCATACTTTTGGGTGTCTTGCACGGATTAATTTGATTTCCATTATTTCTTATGGGGAAAATTCATTCGCATACCGAACATTTCGCATAACAATCAGCCCTCTTGCACGGATTAAGGTCGCTATGCGGGGGTCCACTGTATATATATGTATGTGTAGTGTGACCTACGTGTAAGTAGAAGTGGCAAGATGTACCTGAAATCGTGCATGTTTGAGTCAGAAAAGACACCAGCAATCCTACCATCATGTAAAACATGTACAGGCTTCAGTTTTACACACTTGGCAGGACGGTAGTACCTCCCTGGGCAGTTGCTCTCTACCAACCTACTACCTAGATTGTTACATAATATCTGCAGCAATTAAGTGGAATCTTAAGTATCCAAAGTGTGTTGGCAGTTTTAATCATATACAGAAATACTTCTTTCTCAGTTTTTTCATTTGCTGTTCAAATGT
Organism: Cherax quadricarinatus; assembly: GCF_026875155.1. Lineage (NCBI taxonomy): Eukaryota > Metazoa > Arthropoda > Malacostraca > Decapoda > Parastacidae > Cherax > Cherax quadricarinatus. Next base: position 16,901,807 of record NC_069484.1, read on the forward strand.
CAATGATGTATGCTTCTTAAATAACAAAAAAAGGCACAATACCGTGACTGGAACGATACACAAAACCCGCACATAGAAGAGAGGAGCTTACGACGACGTTTTGGTCCGACTTGGACCATTTACAAAGTCACACTAACAAGAAGTGGAGCAGGACGGCTGTGTATAGGCAGGAAGAGGTAGTGGTAGTAGTGGGGAATTAAGGAGGAGGAGCCAGTCAAATACAAAGAAAGGGGAGCACTGCAAGGAAGCTAGGTGCCCACAGAGGGAGAGCAAATGCACAGAGGTGGGGGGAAGGGGAAGTGATGAAATAAATAATGAAGGAACAGAAACACGCAACAGAAGAAAGACAAAAAAGGAAAGGGGAAAAGGGAGAAGAAGAAAAATGAGGAATCAAGTTAAGCCACAAGTTTTCTGAAGTTTGGAGCATTTTACAATGTAGTGGGAGAGGAAGGCATCTACAGAGACGAAGCCAGGACTAAGATTCATACAAGGAAAGTTGTGTATTACAGAGGATTCAACTAGACGGCGACTGTTAGAGTTGGAAGTAGGGAAGACAGTTTTAGCGGAAGACCAATCAATAGGATGGCTGTGATCTCTGACGTGACAGAACAGAGCATTATTGAAATTTCCTTGATGGGTCATCATTGCAGCTCAAACACCTGAAATGTTTATATATTGTAAGTAACTATTCTAGTATTCACAAATCATTTATGGGCAGGTTAGTTATTTGTACTTGGCTTTCTAGTAAGGTCAGTGCTGTATGACCCTTGTTGGTTTGATGTTTAGTTATGATTATATTAATTTTCAGTAAGGTTTATTGAGTGTTCCTACACCAAGTATATTATACCTTTGTAGAAGTTATATACTTTGTGATGTTAAATGTTTAGTTTAATTGTTTGGGACTTACAATTAAGTTATCTAGTGAGGTCTGTACTGCAACCCTGCCAGGTATGGATGTATAGTAACTACAGTATTTCACTACCATACACCTTTGTTGTAAAATATAAATTAGTTTATCTATACCTGGGCTTGTAGTATACTGTAACATTTGTTGCACTATAATATAGCTTCCCTCTTCAGTTATCAAGATGTTTCAGAAAATTAGTCACTAAACTGTTAAACTAGGTGAGCCTCATTTCCCTTTAGATATCAATGTTATACAAGGAGAAACATTCCAGGAAAATGATCTTATACATTTTCCTATTAGCACTCTTGCTGCTTCTTTTGTATTTACAGTTTTCTATTAATTCCTTTGGAACTATCTGCCATTTCCTTTGAGCTCTGGCTGCTTTGTCGAGACACGAGTCAGCCAAAAATTGGTACTAACTAGTGACCATAGGGGCAGCTGTTGTCACCTCTTTTGCTGTTCCTGGCATTCCAGACCACACATTTAAAGCTATTTGTTTTAAAGCAATAAAATAAGATAAACATGATTGATATATTACTAATAGATTTTAGTACACCTCTCGTAACGCATGGGTTATGCTCTTGAAAAATCGTTGTGCAATGTAAATTAGCATTAAGTGAAGAACAAATGGGGAAATTAAGACTATGTTCCAGACCTTTATGTATCCTCCCCCCCAAAAAAAAAATAAATAAATTATTGCACAGCATTCCAGACATGAAAGCACTCGTGTTTTTTCTGTTTTCACTAGTATTTTTATATAGTCCATAGATGTGGAGCTATTTGAGCTTATGAGTTCAGAAAGTTGTCTGTGGTCTACTTGCCATTCCATACAATGACTGTAAATCTCTATAATAACTGAGGGAAATATTGAGGGTGATAGTGAATTGATATTAAAAAGTAAATTTGATGAAAAATTGTTATTGATTATATTCTCTTATTTCAGTTGTACATTCTTGATGTACTTGTTTGTAGTTTTATGTAGGGTCTGTAGTTTTGACGTAATAATTCAAATAATTAAATTACATATTTGTAATAATAGTACTTCTCCACTGATGTCTTCAACATTTATGATTTTTGTAGTTTGCACATTACATTGTATTGAAGTACTAAATTTTGAGCTAATATTGTATATATCAACACTAATGCACAAGAGTAAATACAGGAGCACAGAGTAATATGGACACTGATTCAGACAAATTTTGTACTATAAACTTTGTAACAGTTGTACGATTATATAAACTGATTTGTATGTATTCTTCAGTGTAAAAGTTCGTCTCCTTAACCTTCAGTTACATATTGTAATCCACATGAAGTAATGGGCTGTATGATCTCCTCCAGGTTTAGTGCTCTGTGACTTATAATAATTTCTATGCTGAGAGAGGCTCAACAAGGGGACTATTCTTCCAGTAATACTAGGTCTTGGATTGAGATGTGTGATGTCACCATAATTAAACATTTATAGATGGGGTTGTAAAAGTGAATGCTAGGGTGCTTGGGGTAAAAAGGTAATGAATTTGATACAAAATGGAAATTATCATAGTTGCTCTTTGTTAGTGACATTCCAATATATTCAAAACATGCTCAATGCCAATGATAGTTCATATGGGAGTCTGAAGAAAAGTTGTATAGGTCAGTGAATGAATTTGGGAGGGTATGTGAAAAGGTTATTAAAAGTGACTGGAATTCTAATTATTATTATAATAAAAAAGAAGCGCTATGCCACAAGGGCTATACAGCGCTGCAGGGCAGGAAGGAAGCGAGGGCATCAGGTGGCAAAAGGGAGGTGGACGAGTAATAGGTTACGGATAACAGCAGAGCAGTGGATAGTGAAAGGGTAAAGGGCAGCAAGAGACTGAGCTAGAAAGGGCTGAGGGGAGTGCGTAAGGTATCATCATCAGAGTTTGTGGAGTAAATCAGCCGTTGTCAAGAAGTCAATGAGAGAGTCAGGATTAAAGGAGGGTCCATCAGCAAGAAGGGAAGGTAGAGAGAGAGTAGTAGAACGAAGACGGCTTTGGAGGTAAATTCTGCGTGCTCGTTGATAGAGAGGGCAGTCTAACAGAATGTGGCTAATCGATACTGGAACTTGACACTGCTCACAGAGAGGTACAGGGTGCCTCTCCATGAGATACCCATGAGTAAGACGAGTGTGGCCAGTGCGAAGACGGGAGAGAGTGGTCTCCCAACCACGGCATTGATGACAAGAAGACGGCCAGTAACCTATGCTCGGTTTAATAGAATGAAGTTTGTTACCAAGCAGAGTTGACCAACATTGTTGCCAATGGGCGCGAAGGTGGGCAGCTATTGTAGCAAAATAGTCCAGAAATGGAACACCTCTATAGGAAATTGGTAGGTCATGTACTGCTGACCGCGCAAAAGTGTCTGCCTGTTCATTGCCCTGTACGTTGACATGACCAGGGACCCAACAAAAAATATCTTTGTGCTTCGTAGAGATACGGCGTAGCCAAAGTTGGATACGGAGAACTAGGGGGTGAGATGTATCAAATTTTTGTATAGCCTGTAGAGCACTAAGGGAGTCTGAGACTACCACAAATGATGACACAGGCATAGATGCGATACGAATAAGTGCTGCAAGAATGGCATACAGTTCAGCAGTAAAAGTGCTAGCCGAAGATAGTAAATGCCCCCGCACGACGCTGTCCGGAAACACTGCTGCGAATGCGACGCCGTCTGAAGACTTAGAGCCATCTGTGTACACAGCGGTGGCATGAGAATGGGAGTGGAAGTGATCAAGAAAAAGAGAGCGGGAAGCCACCGTAGGCAGTTGAGCTTTCGAGCAAGGGAGTGAGAAAGAACAGACCCGAACAGCTGGAACTTCCCAGGGGGGTAGGGAAAAGTGAGTTTCTACATGAACATATAAAGGTGGTAAAAAGGGGAAAGACAAGAGTAAATGAAAAGCGAAGAGAAAAGGGAGGGAGCAAACGGGGCGGCAAAACGAATGAAGAATGTCTATAATATCGGGCCCATTCTATAAAGGGAAGGATTGTGGAATCGTGGAGCAAAAAAGTAGCGAAGGCAATGGCATCATGGCGATCAGAAAGGATGGAACATTCGTTCTGCAAAAGGGGCTTCAACAGGGGCTGGAATTCTAAGCAAGCCCTGGGCAGTAAAGATTAGAGGATATGTTAGTGGGGTGACCTGAAAAGAAAAAAACCCCCTTTCACTGCCACTCAAATCATACTTGCCAAAAGGGGGTATGTTTTACAATTAAGATGACCCACCAAACTAAAACATTGTAATAAATCCTCTTAAAAGGGGGGCCCTTGGCGTGGTGAAGAGGCTCTTGTTGGGGAATTTACCCCAGTCGGCTTTTCCCAGACCGAACCTAATTACCCCCATTTCCCCTCCCCTTCCACCTCCCCATCCCCCCCTTTTTCCATTCCTCCTCTCCTCCCCCCCCCCTCCTTTTCCCCTTCCCCTTTTTAGCCTTCGTGTTTCTCCCACAGGGTGTAGTTCCTAGGGGGGGGAAAGGACACCGGGTCCACCCATTCCGTTGAGGTTTTTGGCGGGGCGTATTTTTTGCCGTGGAACTGGATTGCCTGGGGATTTCCCGACCCCCTCCCCGGTATCCCCGGAGTAGCTTGGGTGTCTTTTGGGCGACGGGTGTACTCGGAAGCCACTTTCGGATTCCGGGGGGGTGGTAAAGGGGTATGCTTTGGGGGGATACCCGGCCCCCCTCTCTTGTCCCCAGGTGCCGGCAGATGTGGGTTGCTATCCCCAGATTGCTGGTTTAGGGCATGAAGGGTAGGGAGGGAAGGGGTTCCATGCTGCATCTGCCTACACGGTTTGTCGAGTCCTCTTGGGCGCGGGGAAAGATTTCTGGCCCTTTCATTCCTCCTGGGGAACTATCCCTCCCCGCCCCCCCTTTTTTTTTTCTTTTTTTTTTTTTATTTTCTTTTCTTTCTTTTTTTTTTTTTAAAAAACAAAAAGAAAGAAGTAACCAAACCAGGCAGCCCTATCCATAAAACCTGGTACCCCCCGGGCCCCTTTTTGATACCGCCCCCTTTCTGACCCCCCCTCGTCTTTGGACCACTCTTCAGACTTCCTCATGCCTCTGACCTTTTTCCCGGTGCTTTTTCCTCCCCGTTTCGGGTATGAGGCCTCAAACTGACTCCTTCGTTTTATCAGACCTTCGCTCTCCTCTACTATGTTTCCCGGCCCCTCCCCTCTACGGTGCGGAAATTTTCAAATCGCCGACCCGTTCCACGTCGGACCAACCTGGCCCACGCCCCCAAACGTAAACGACAATTACCTACTGATGATATTCTCCACCTTCACCTTCTCGTTCTCTCAGAAACGATCGACACGTCCTTCACTATTTTCCACGCTCAGTTTCAGACTGAACAGTGGACTAAATTTTTCATTTACGCCAAACTTCCTCTACTGCCTATCTTCTGCCCATAGTAGGGGAAAGGCACTCCTACGCCTGTTGGAAAAGATATTTTTTTCCCCATCTCTTAAAGAGCGGACGCGCTCATTACCTACAGAATGCACCCAGGCTCGTGACTCTCTCCCCTTTCCATTAGATACTGTTCCTGTCCCCTTAAAAAACATCTTTCCCTCAATTTTGTAGTGGTACCGTTATTCTCCCCCACCCCATAGTTAAACAAAATTTCCAGACTGTGGCACCGCATTCTAGAACGGGGAACCCCAAAGATCCCCAAAATCCTAAAGGTAGACACTTCTTTTTCCCTCCCCGGGGGCGGGACGATACCGGGCAATGTGGCTCGTTTAACTTTTGACAGCCGAAACTCCCATCCTCAGTTTATATAGCGGACATCGGTTACAATTTTCAAAAGGGTGACCCCCTCACCACAACAGTGTAGAAATTGCTGGAAATTTGGGCCACCGCAAAAATATTGCAGTCTACGCCGAAGCCCAGTTTTTGTGGTGCCGTGCCATTCTAATACGTCTTGCAATGACTCCCCTTCCCTTTAACTGTCATGAGGCTCACCTTCGTACTCTCGCCGTTGCAGTCTATTTAAACGAGCGGGGAAATCCGTTACCTCAAAAAGAAGAAGGTCTCCCCCATTCCAGGCAGTTTTTCATTCCGCCTCCAAGGGAGACTCCCCTGTTTCTTATTCCCGTGTTCAAACGTCCCCCCCCCTTTGGGATCCCCTCTCTACACCCACCTCTGGGTTTTCCCCTCCCCAAAACACTCCTGTATCAATCCCTTTTTCTGTCCTGGGTCAGACGTCCCTACTTCAAACCCCCAGTCTAATCTCGCTTCTTTTGATTCTCTCTTTCAGCCCCAGTATCGACGAGACCCCGACGACAACCCTTCCCAATCGTCCCTCTCTTCCAAAAGTCAAAAAAAGGTCCGGAACACCCCCTACCCATCTTTCCCCTCCTCATTTTACCCTCCCCCTTTTTCCCATTCTTCCCCCTCTCACTGGCTCAGTTACAAGTGCAGGGTTCCCCTCCCCCTCTAATGTACCTTCCTTCCCCCGTTCCCTCCCAAGTTTCTTCCTTTCTCCCCCTCCCAGGGTTCCCGTCTCTTCTGTCCCCCGCCCCTTTTCCCGTTCCTCCACCCCTTTTGCCCCCCCCTACCTTGGACAGTCCAATTTCAGTTTCCCAAATTTTCTCATCCTCCCCCCACCTTTCCCCAAAATTGTCTCCCTACGACATCTCTGAATTCCGAAACACTTGAAGCAATCTCTGAATTATTGCAGAGACCAACCAACGATGGGCATGACCCCTTCCGCTCTTTCCTCTCCTCTGCTCCGGCGCAATCCCCTTTTTTCACAGCGCACCGTTCCTTCGCTCTTGAACGTTTTTCCCCTGCCCGCATGTGGGACTTTTCTAACCCCTCTAGTCCGTAGGAATCCTACCCGCGGATTTCAGGTATTTTATCATTTCCAAATGGCCTATTTCAGTGGAAAATCGCGGCCTCGGGTAATCGGGGGGGAGCTTCGATGTTACCTCCCCCGTTTTCCCCCTTTTTGGGTTTGCTTACAGGAACCAAAAATTACACTCTGCTGTTCCTCTCCCATCTCATGCTTAATTTATTTTTATTCTTCGATCCTTTTCCCATGGGACCTTTAATAAAATGCCCCCCTCTACCACTGTTTTTCCGTACCCACATTTGTTGTACTTCGCTGCATTACACGCAGCCCTATCCACTTGCTAGGTGGTAACGCTCTGTTCTTTATATCTCCTCCTTCTCGGGCATTTTCATTCCCGGGTATTGCCTTTCTTGTTTTGCCATTACCACCACCGATTCTGTTACTTGGTGATTTTAATGCCCCATTTCCTCTGGGGGGGCCCCACGCGTTCCGGGAAATTTAGTTAGAGGGTTTCTTTCCACCCCCCCCCTCCCTGTTTTAAAAACAGGTACTCACACCCCTTTTGATCCTCGGACTCACACTTCTCTTTCACGATCTCTCAGTTGCTCTTCCTCCGCCCATTAGACTTCCCTTGGGCTGTTCTTCCGGACTTACATGACGCGATCATTTCCCAAACTTCTTACTTCCCTTCATATTCACCACCTCTTCGCATCCCCCCCGGCAATTTGATAGGGAAAATTGGAACCTTTACTCACACCTAACTGTTTTAGAGAGGTTTTCCTTTTTCGCCCCCCATCGATGAGCTTTTTAAACCCCTTCTCGCCTCCGCTTTAAAACCCCAGCTTTTCATTTTATACACCAAACTTGGGCAGGCTTCTCAAAAATGCGTCCCTTTGGGTGGTCTCCTTTTGTGTCGTGCGTACGTTTGAAACGCGCTGCATGGGGCAGGTACCGGTACAATAGAACCACAGAGAGACTTCTTGAATTTAAGCAGAAGCGTGCGATCGCTCACCGTGTCATCCGTGACGCTAAACGCACTTGCTGGCGAGATTATGTATCCACCATCACCTCTGCTTCCTCTATGAGTGCAGTCTGGAAAAAAGTACGAAAACTGAGTGGTAAATGTTCTCCTGACCCGGCTCCTGTTCTGCGGGTTGCCGGTGTTGATATAGCAAACCCACTAGATGTTGCCAATGAAATTGGCAATCATCTGGTCCGTATTTCTCAGGGACTCCATCTATGCCCCTCATTTCTTTCCTCAAAGTCTGCCAGAGAGTTAGCACCCTTGGACTTTTCTTCTCTCAGAGAAGAACAGTATAATGTGCCTTTTACACTTCAAGAACTGGAGGCAACACACTCAGCTTGCCGATCATCGGCAGCTGGGCCCGACGACATTCATATTCTTATGCTACAACATTTACATCAGTCAGCCCTTGCAGTCCTATTATGCCTTTACAATCTTATTTGGTCACAAGGAGTTCTTCCACAGCTGTGGAAATCCGTCATTGTTCTCCCTTTCTGCAAACCAGGCATTACGGGACATGAAACCTCCCACTATCGTCCCATTGCTCTTACCAGTGCAGTTTGCAAAGTGATGGAACGCCTAGTAAATAGATGTTTAGTGTGGTATTTAGAGAGAGACAACAGTCTCTCCACTCGTCAATATGGCTTTCGTAAGAGACGTTCTACCATAGACCCCTTACTACGCTTGGATACGTATGTTCGTAATGCCTTTGCGAATAACCACTCGGTTATTGCCATATTTTTTGACCTTGAGAAGGCATATGACACAACTTGGAGGTATAATATTTTAGCCCAAGCCCACTCCTTAGGCCTTCGAGGCAATCTACCATCCTTCCTTAAGAACTTTTTAACTGACAGGCATTTCCGTGTTCGGGTTAATAATGTGCTCTCCCCGGACTTTATCCAAGCTGAAGGTGTCCCCCAGGGATGTGTTCTGAGCACAACACTTTTTCTCCTTGCTATTAATGATTTGGCCTCTAGTTTTCCATCAAATATTTGGTCATCACTCTATGTCGATGACTTCGCTATTGCCTGTGCAGGCGCTGACTGTCACCTTATTACAGTTTCTCTCCAGCATGCAGTCGACCGTGTTTCCAATTGGGCCACCACACATGGGTTTAAATTTTCCAGCACTAAAACCCACCAAATTACTTTTACTAGACGCTCTGTCATCTCCGATCATCCTTTGTACCTCTATGGCTCCCGTATCCCTGAACGTGATAGTCAAGTTTCTGGGCCTCCTCTTTGATCGTAGGTTATCCTGGAAACCTCACATTACCTCTCCGAAGGCAACTTGCCACAGCCGGCTGAACCTCCTTAAAACCCTTGCTCATCTTTCATGGGGAGCTGATCGTCGAACCCTCCTTCGCCTACATTCCACCCTTATCTTATCGAAACTTGATTATGGTGACCAGATCTATTCAGCGGCATCTCCTGCTACTCTCTCTAGCCTTAACCCCATTCATCACCAAGAATTACGTTTATGCCTTGGTGCTTTCCGCTCTTCCCCTGTCGAGAGCCTCTATGCAGAAGCAAATGTTCCATCCTTATCTGATCGCCGTGATGCCCATTGCCTTCGCTACTATGTACGCTCTCATGATCTCTGTAATCCTTCCATTTATAGAATGGTCACTGATATTAGTAGACATTCTTTATTTGTTCGCCGCCCCTGTTTACTCCGTCCCTTCTCTCTTCGCCTTCATTTGCTCTTGTCTTCTCTTCAACTACCACCTTTCTATGTACATGTAGCATCTCACTTTTCCCTACCCCCCTGGGAAGTTCCAGCTGTTCGAGTCTGTTCTTTCTCCCTTGCTCGAAAGCCCAACTGTCTACAGTCGCTTCCCGCTCTCATTTTCTTGACCACTTTCACTCTCATGCCATTGCTGTGTACACAGATGGCTCTAAGTCTTCTGACGGCGTAGGATTCGCAGCAGTGTTTCCAGACAGCGTCGTACAAGGGCATTTACTATCTTCGGCTAGTATTTTTACTGCTGAATTGTATGCCATCCTTACAGCACTTATCCGTATTGCATCTATGCCTGTGTCATCATTTGTGGTTGTCTCAGACTCCCTTAGTGCTTTACAGGCTATACAGAAATTTGATACACCTCACCCCTTAGTCCTCCGTATCCAACTTTGGCTACGCCGCATCTTTACCAAGCATAAAGATATTGTTTTTTGTTGGGTCCCTGGTCATGTTGACGTACAGGGCAATGAACAGGCAGACACTGCTGCGCGGTCAGCAGTACATGACCTGCCAGTTTCATGTAGAGGTATTCCATTTACGGACTATTTTGCTGCAATATCTTCCCAACTTCATACCCGTTGGCAACAACGTTGGTCTACTATGCTCGGCAACAAACTTCAATCTATTAAACCGAGTATAGGTTACTGGCCGTCTTCTTATCACCAGTGTCGAGGTTGGGAGACTACTCTCTCCCGTCTTCGCATTGGCCATACTCGTCTTACTCATGGATATCTCATGGAGAGGCGCGCTGCTCCTCTCTGTGAGAATTGCCAAGTTCCATTATCAGTCAGCCACATTCTGTTGGAATGTCCACTTTATCAACGAGCACGCAGAATTTACCTCCGTCGTCGTCTTCGCTCTGCTGCTCTCTCTTTACCTTCCCTTCTTGCTGATGGACCCACCTTTCATCCAGACTCTCTCATTGACTTTTTGACAACAACTGACTTACTTCACAAATTCTGATACCTTCAGCCCTTTTTACTTCAATCTCTTGCTACCCCCTGCCCCACTGTTTTCTGTAACCTACTGATCATCCCTCCTCCCTTCTGCCATCCAATACCCTCGCTTCCTTCCCTACCCTGCAGCGCTGTATAGCCCTTGTGGCTTAGCGCTTCTTTTTTGATTATTATTATAATCTAAATGACCAAACCACCTCAACAGCCCTTTTGACTGATACTTTTAGTAACTCCACACCTAATTTCCACTACAAATTCTCTGCATAATATTTACACCAGACATTGCCCTTAAACACATCTCCAGCTGCTGCCTTGCTGCAGCATTTACAACCCAAGCTTTACACCTGTAGGTGTGTGCTGGTACTGCTATACTTTTGCCTCCATGGATGACATTCTTTGTCTCCAGATACCTCAACGCACCACTCGCTTGTTTTCCTTCGTGAATTCCGTGGTTTACCTCATCCTTCATAAACCCATCCACTGGCAAGTCAACTCCCAAATACCTGAAAACATTCACTTCCATACTCCCTCCAATGTGACATCCAATTTTTCTTTATCTAAATTGTTTGATACCCTCATTATGTACTCTTATCTATATTCACTTTAAACTTTCTACCTTTACACACCCTCCCAAATTCATCCATTAACCTTGCAACTTTTCCTTAGAATCCCTCAGAAGTGCACTATCATCAGCAAAAAGTAATTGTGTAAACTCCCATTTTGTTTGATTCCCCACAATTTAATCCCACCCCTCTGCCCAACATTCTAGCATTTATAACCCCATCTATTAAATATGTTAAACAATGGTGACATTACACATCCCTAAGACCTACTTTTACTGGGAAGTAATCTCCCTCTCTCCTACACACCCTAACCAGAGCCTCACTATACTCTTAAAAACTCTACAGCATTTAGTAACTTGCTACCTATTCCATACACATGCCACATTGCTCCCCTATCAATCATATGCCTTTTCTAAATCCATAACTGCAGTGAAAACTTTCCTACCTTTAAATACTGTTCACATATATACTTCGATATAAACACCTGATCTACCCATTCTAAAGCCTCTTTGCTCATCTGCAATCCAGCTGTCTTACCTCTTGATTCCTTCAATAATACCCCTGCCATACACTGTACCTGGTATACTTGGTAAACTTATTCCCCTATAATTTTTACAATCTCTTTTGGCTCCCTTTACCTTTATATAAAGGAACTATACACTGCCAATCCCTAGGTACCTTCCCTCTAAACAAAAATACCAACCACTCCAACACTATCTCCCCTTACTGAGGAGAGTTCTACAGTGTCTTCTGTTGAGGTTAAGCAGTTTGAGAGACAATGTCAATGATAGATATGTAATATACTCTTTATTAAACATTTATTAAATATTAATGCAACCCAATCTGGGAACTTTCAATCACTTGAGTAATCAATAGCTCAGTATACATGGATGATAATTTCTATAGTCATGATTTGCCTCTGAATGATACAGCAACATTTTAATACATAAATCATGCTTTGTTTTATGTTGCCATTAGGCCAAAGGTAAAATACAAATCTGGCAAATAGCCAGAAACTAAAAAGGATTGGTAGTATTATGTAAATATATATATTTTCATGAAATCTTAACTTGTATGGATGAAAGGACATCTTTAATGGCTACATTTCAGTCCTGGGACCTTGTTCCCTCTAAATGATACAAGAGAATGACAGAACACAGTATAAGTAGAGAAAGCATCTCACTGGAGAGGTGTCATGTTAGCTAATTGCCAAGTTGCATGGCAGCTGGGAATCAGCATGGAATAGTATATGCAAGGGTATTGCCAGCTCTGTTTCATGGTGTTGGAAGCAGCACTTAAGGGGGGCTTCAATACAAAAACATTATCAGTGTTGAATACTCTTTAAGAATTTTGTTTCAGTGAATGAGATCTGTGCAAGACCAGTATTTTTTATATTACAGTTGCATGCATTTGTGTGTTCTTTTCACACATGTCCATTAACACAAATGCATGAAACCAGAACAAAAATGCTTGCATCTTGGACAGGCCTATAGAGGGATGTCCCATATACTAAGCACTAAACCCACAAGGGTCTGGGATGTCTCATGCACTGGAACAAAGTGAAACTGATCTACCTAGACACCTACATTGATAGATGCCACTGTACTTAAACATCCTTAACCCTTAAACTGTCCAACCAGATCTACATTCACATGCGTAGTGCTCCAAAAGTAGATCTACGTTTTTTTACATATTTTCAAATATAAAAAAAAAATTAAGATCAAAGTTTTTATTACACGTTTTCAAAAGTAAAAAAAAAAAAAACAAAAGATTACGTTTTCTTACATTCAAATGTTGAAAAAACGTAGATCTACATTTGGACAGTTTAAAGGGTTAATGGCTACTTCCAACACCACAGAACAAAGACCTGGTAAATACATCATCTTGCCTACTCTTATACATAATGTATTTCACACTGATACTCTGCTGGCATGCAATAAACCAATTAATGACCTGATACCTTCACTAGTGGCATGCTTTATCTACTATATATATATAGTGCTTTCTCTTTTCATCTAGAGTGACTAAGGTGCAAAAGACCCAAAAATATATGCATGCATTTTTCTCCAAAATGTTATAACTTGATTTGTATAATTAGTGCCTCTCGCAAATTTCAGTCAAGATGCAAGCTTTCTTTCTTTCCCCATTTTTTCTAAAATACTGTATCCTGTGAACAAGAGATTAATCCTCTGGTGAATTTTTGTGTAATGCCATATGCATACTACTACAGCCCTTGAAAATGGAATAAACTATATAATTCACTAAAATAATATATTGTGCACAATGTTATCCTTTTCATATAAGAAAATATTCCTCTCTTAGCCATTATGAAAGACATGTATACCTTGAAAAAATACCCAGATACCTGTTGAAATGTGTACCAAGTATTTTTTATTAAGAGAACTGATGACAACATGCACTGAACACGATGTAATCACCATAAAGATTATGTTCATTTTTAGTTTCATGCAAGATATTGTAGAAGCAAGCAAATAATTGAATATACTCTGACAGTTTTGTAATATGTATTACACTAAACCCTACTCATTTACACACTTATCACAACGGTTACAATTGGTTGCGCTGCTTAAGGGCTGATTCCACTTAGCGATGGCTTCATTGTGCATTCATTAAAATGTTTTATAACAAAACAATATGTATCTAATGATAAATCACTATACTCAACTTATTGCACATTTAACAACCATAATTTTCAAAAAACCATTCACATAAATTTTTTGCTTTAGTATACTGTATTAGAATGCAAATACAAGTTTTACATTAAACACTTTGAAGACATTTTCAGGTTATAACCCATTTTGAAACTTTAAAATAAATTTTACATGTAGTATGGACATTTCACAATACATCTGAAAAGAGCAAATTTAAAACTAGATTTTGCAGTTTATCCTGGATTAGCATTTAGTTGTGACTGATTCAGAATGGCAGTTATTTTTCCATTTCCAATATGTAGACTAGTGAATTGTTAAAGCTATGGAATTATGACATTTTACCAGTAATGTTATCCTTTTACTTGTGAAGAATGTAAGCACTTCAATATTTCAACTGTCTCATGTCCCACCTATGCATAGTGCCACCTGCAAAACACACTGGTGGTAATGAAACTAAACATACAACCTATGGACTAGTAAATGAAAACAATGTGATCTTTTATCATAAAATATAAAAGCAAGTTTGAATCCTCACTGTCAAATTCCACACCAATCTAATAAAAATCTATACATTCCTTCAGAAGAATATACATGTGCATCATTCAAATACTATGTTTATTAAAATATACATATAGGCAAATACATTCATATTGTCATGCAAATTGTCACAAACCATCAATGCTATTAAGGAATTATAATTGGAATATTGTGTGTTTGAAGTACTGTACAGTAGAGTACCAGAATACTGTGCAATCCTGTACCATTTGTATCACTTTTCCTCTATACAGACAAAAATATAATTTTAATGAGTTATATTTGAATGCTGATAATTGTCGTGTTACCACAATTACTATACAGTACTGAAAGTTTACAGAATATATCTTGCACAACTCTCCCACTAATAAACAATGTAAGTTTTGTTACAAAACATGACTACTCCAGAACGGTATCAGTGAGCAAGACCTCATCTTCTGTTGTCTGACGGCGAAACTTTGTATGTGATACCAGGTATACCACCAGCCCACCGAAGAGAATGAGGGCCAGGCCTATCACATTAACTAAGATACCTTCTGTAGGAAGTGCAGAATACTTGGGCTTTCTGAAAATAGTTAAGTATGATTTAATTACTTTTCAATTTATGAGATTAAATAATATACAGGAAAGGAAGATTTGAAAGAATTTAAATGTTAAGCTAATGTAGGAAGAAAAGTCTTTGGACTGCATCACATAATTTGAAAAATAGTGTCCCCTCAAGGGAGGTTCTTTGATGCTGGAGAGGGGATCTTGATGCAAAGAACTGGACCTGTCAACCCTTTCCTTGGCTCAAACTTGAAAGCTTTCTATTCCCCCAGGCACTACATATTATTATCAACCAGGCACTATATAACCTTTACAGGTTGAGCACTTCCCCATGAATATAAAGCTAAATTACATCTGAAGGCCTCTTGATCAACTCTGTCATTCCCTAGAAGTTTTATGGCCTTAATGGATTTAAGACTTTACCTTTCCCAGAATTACGCTAATAGAGTTTAACACATATTCTTCCTCCATAAGCCGTGTATATCATAAAAGGCGACTAAAATGCTGGGAGCAAGGGGCTAATAACCCCTTCTGTATACAGTAGACTGTTATATTACACGGATTTATTTGCCAAGTTTTGGTTACTGCACTATTGAAAAATTGCGGCACAATTTTATACAATGCTGTAAAATTATCTTTACACGGTTCCATTTGCAGGAGCGGAAAAAAATTTCCCCAGCTCAAGCTGCCACCACCATCCCAGCCTTCATGAATACGTGTTCAGTTTCATTCTGTCTTAGGAGCTACCTGTGTTTGTGAATTGAATTTTTATCTTTTAATTACCATATATAATATCTGCCAAGTAATCATGGCACCCAGAAGGCATACCAGTGTTGCTGAAAGTGGCAAGAAAAAGTATAAGCATTTAGGTATTTTAGACTAAGAGATAGCCTGTGGCCATAATGAAGCATCACTTTGTGCAATTAAAAAGAATGAGGTAAATACAGTGGACCCCCGGTTAACGATATTTTTTCACTCCAGAAGTATGTTCAGGTGCCAGTACTGACCGAATTTGTTCCCATAAGAAATATTGTGAAGTAGATTAGTCCATTTCAGACCCCCAAACATACACGTACAAACGCACTTACATAAATACACTTACATAATTGGTCGCATTCGGAGGTAATCGTTATGCGGGGGTCCACTGTATATGAGTTTGTGATGATGAATAACTGACTGACTTAAAGTTAGACTTTTTCACTGAAGAGGACCATGAAACGGTGTCTAGAGCAGCTGCCTTACCATCAGTTTTATAATGTACTGGGGAGTAAAATAGAACAGAAATCCATTACAGAATTTATGCACACTTCAGTACCAGAACCTCTACCATCCACCTCAGCCCAGTAGGGCCACAGCATAACTCCACAATAATCCACAAGCACCTACATTTAAGGTAAGCCATACTATTATTTCTGTTGCATTTGTAGTCTTTAACAGTAAAAAACAACATAATACATCATGACAATGAAGCACAATTATATATTCACTTAAAAAGTTGTTTGGCTTTTCTGGGGCTCCCAGGAACATAACCCTAATTTTCCCATAAGTTCTTCAGTTTAGCTAACACGGATTTACCTAACACGGTGTTTTCAGGAACATAACTATTGTGTAATACAACAGTCTACAGTATATTACTAAATTTAAAGGGAGAAACTAGCATTTTTCTTTTTGAGCCACCCTGCCTCAGTGGGATACGGCCAGTGTGTTGAAACCAGTAGTAGTTTAATACATAAACAAGCACTTCGTTGCCTGGTGGCAAAAGCTCTTGCTTCACATGGTGAGGGACCTGGTTCAATTCCCAGTGAGGGTTGAAACACTGGGCGTGTTTCCTTACACCGGTTGTCTGTGTTACTCCATTAGTAAAATGAGTACCTGGATGTTCGTCAACCAGTGTGGGTCACATCCCAGGACAAAACTGATCTAATTTGCCCAATATGATCTGCATAACAAGTGGCTTTCTATATAGTAATACGTCACTGATGTCAGCTAGGCCTGTATACCCTGTACATGTACTTGTAGAAATAAAGATATTAAGTTTTCACTTGCACAAAAATTGGCAAGGGGAGTTCTTTAGAAAATGTATCTTTCTCCAGGCATTTCACTGACTTTAAAAAGTTTTACCCAAGACCACCATGATAAGATGATTAACTATGCTTGTGTGTGTCACAATTAGATTTCTTTCAATATCCTGTAAACCACATCCATACAATACCTTAACTAATAAATAATGTATATTCTTCTTCTTTCAACGTGCCAGCCATATCCCAAGGAGGTGGGGGTGGCCCCAAAGGAAAAACGAAAGTTTCTCCTTTACTAAATTTAAATGTATACAGGAGAAGGGGTTACTAGCCCCCTTGCTCCCAAATAATGTATATATTACATGGTACTTAACAAGTAAAAGTTTTTTTTTTTTTTCTCAACAAGTCGGCAGTCTCCCACCGAGGCAGGGTGACCCAAAAAAGAAAGAAAATCCCCAAAAAGAAAATGCTTTCATCATCATTCAACACTTTCACCACACTCACACATAATCACTGTTTTTGCAGAGGTGCTCAGAATACAACAGTTTAGAAGCATACACATAAACATACACAACATATCCCTCCAAACTGCCAATATCCCAAACTCCTCCTTTAAAGTGCAGGCATTGTACTTCCCATTTCCAGGACTCAAGTCCGACTATATGAAAATAACCGGTTTCCCTGAATCCCTTCACTAAATATTACCCTGCTCACACTCCAACAGATCGTCAGGTCCCAAGTACCATTCGTCTCCATTCACTCCTATCTAACATGCTCACGCACGCTTGCTGGAAGTCCAAGCCCCTTGCCCACAAAACCTCCTTTACCCCCTCTCTCCAACCCTTTCGAGGACGACCCCTACCTCGCCTTCCTTCCCCTATAGATTTATATGCTTTCCATGTCATTCTACTTTGATCCATTCTCTCTAAATGACCAAACCACCTCAACAACCCCTCTTCTGCCCTCTGACTAATACTTTTATTAACTCCACACCTTTTCCTAATTTCCACACTCCGAATTTTCTGCATAATATTTACACCACACATTGCCCTTAGACAGGACATCTCCACTGCCTCCAACCGTCTCCTCGCTGCTGCATTTACCACCCAAGCTTCACACTCATATAAGAGTGTTGGTACTACTATACTTTCATACATTCCCTTCTTTGCCTCCATAGATAACGTTTTTTTGACTCCACATGCACCACTCACCTTTTTTCCCCTCATCAATTCTATGATTAACCTCATCCTTCATAAATCCATCCGCCGACACGTCAACTCCCAAGTATCTGAAAACATTCACTTCTTCCATACTCCTCCTCCCCAATTTGATATCCAATTTTTCTTTATCTAAATCATTTGATACCCTCATCACCTTACTCTTTTCTATGTTCACTTTCAACTTTCTGCCTTTACACACATTCCCAAACTCATCCACTAACCTTTGCAATTTTTCTTTAGAATCTCCCATAAGCACAGTATCATCAGCAAAAAGTAACTGTGTTAATTCCCATTTTGAATTTGATTTCCCATAATTTAATCCCACCCCTCTCCCGAACACCCTAGCATTTACTTCTTTTACAACCCCATCTATAAATATATTAAACAACCATGGTGACATTACACATCCCTGTCTAAGACCTACTTTTACCGGGAAGTAGTCTCCCTCTCTTCTACACACCCTAACCTGAGCCTCACTATCCTCATAAAAACTCTTTACAGCATTTAGTAACTTACCACCTATTCCATATACTTGCAACATCTGCCACAATGCTTCCCTATCCACTCTGTCATATGCCTTTTCTAAATCCATAAATGCAATAAAAACTTCCCTACCTTTATCTAAATACTGTTCACATATATGCTTCAATGTAAACACTTGATCTACACATCCCCTACCCACTCTGAAACCTCCTTGCTCATCTGCAATCCTACATTCTGTCTTACCTCTAATTCTTTCAATAATAACCCTACCGTACACTTTTCCTGGTATACTCAATAAACTTATTCCTCTATAATTCTCTTTTGTCCCCTTTCCCTTTATATAAAGGGACTATACATGCTCCACCAATCCCTAGGTACCTTCCCCTCTTTCATACATTTATTAAACAAAAGTACCAACCACTCCAACACTATATCCCCCCCCCCCCTGCTTTTAACATTTCTGTCATGATCCCATCAGTTCCAGCTGCTTTACCCCCTTTCATTCTACGTAATGCCTTGCATACCTCCCCCACACTTACATTCTGCTCTTCTTCACTCCTAAAAGATGGTATACCTCCCTAACCAGTGCATGAAATTACTGCCTCCCTTTCTTCCTCAACATTTAAAAGTTCCTCAAAATATTCTCGCCATCTACCTAATACCTCCCTCTCCCCATCTACTAACTCCCCTACTCTGTTTTTAACTGACAAATCCATACTTTCCCTAGGCTTTCTTAACTTGTTTAACTCACTCCAAAATTTTTTCTTATTTTCATTAAAATTTCTTGACAGTGCCTCTCCCACTCTATCATCTGCTCTCCTTTTGCACTCTCTCACCACTCTCTTCACCTTTCTTTTACTCTCCATATACTCTGCTTTCCTTTTAACACTTCTGCTTTGTAAAAACCTCTCATAAGCTACCTTTTTCTCTTTTATCACACCCTTTACTTCATCATTCCACCAATCACTCCTCTTTCCACCTGCCCCCACCCTCCTATAACCACAAACTTCTGCCCCACATTCTAATACTGCATTTTTAAAACTATTCCAACCCTCTTCAACCCCCCCACTTCTCATCTTTGCACTAGCCCACCTTTCTACCAACGGTTGCTTATATCTCCCCCGAACTTCCTCCTCCCTTAGTTTATACACTTTCACCTCCCTCTTACTTGTTGTTGCCACCTTCCTCTTTTCCCATCTACCTCTTACTCTAACTGTAGCTACAACTAAATAATGATCCGATATATCAGCTGCCCCTCTATAAACATGTACATCCTGGAGCCTACCCATCAACCTTTTATCCACCAATACATAATCTAACAAACTACTTTCATTACGTGCTACATCATACCTTGTATATTTATCCTCTTTTTCATAAAATATGTATTATTTATTACCAAATCTCTTTCTACACATAGCTCAATTAAAGGCTCCCCATTTACATTTACCCCTGGCATCCCAAATTTACCTACTACTCCCTCCATAACATTTTTACCCACTTTAGCATTGAAATCCCCAACCACCATTACTCTCACACTTGATTCAAAGCTCCCCCACGCATTCACTCAACATTTCCCAAAATCTCTCTCTCTCCTCTACGCTTCTTTCTTCTCCAGGTGCATACACGCTTACTATAACCCACTTTTCACATCCAATCTTTATTTTACTCCACATAATCCTTGAATTAATACATTTATAGTCCCTCTTTTCCTACCATAGCTTATCCTTCAACATTATTGCTACTCCTTCTTTAGCTCTAACTATTTGAAACCCCTGACTTAATCCCATTTATTCCTCTCCATTGAAACTCTCCCACCCCCTTCAGCTTCATTTCACTTAAAGCCAGGACATCCAGCTTCTCATTTATAACATCCACAATCATCTTTCTTATCATTTGCACAACATCCACGCACATTCAGACTTCCCACTTTGACAATTTTCTTCTTCTTCCGTAAAAGGTACAAACGCATATATACGTTCAGTACCCCAGTGCCCCAAATATTTTGAAAAAAAAAAAAAAAAATTTATTGAAAAAAAAATAGCACATTTTTCTAAGTGTTATAGGATAAAAAAAAAAAAATTAGTCAGCATTTACCGAGATATGAGGCCGCAAAGTTGGCACTTGGGGATCACCTGACGGCAACATGGAGCGCTGCCGCTTATTTTTATATAATTTTCATGTTCTGATAATTACAGTTTCATAAATCTTTTTCTGACACTAGTATTCGACACTGAAATTGTACTCACATTAATCAAATCAAAGTTTATTCTCTATAAGGATTACAATGCGGGGTTTACAGATTTTGGTTATTGTGTGGTTTACATGTAATAAAATACTAATTACAGAGGGGGCCACTTTGTCACAAACACATTGACAGGTGGACATTTACACCTGCCTTAGTCATTTACTATTGTCTTGGAATATATACAAAGTATTTATATGTCCCAGCAATGTTTTGGATATGTGGAAGTATATGAAGAGGAAGAGGGGGAAGAGAAGGAGAAGAATAAGGAGGAGGAGAAGTAATAATAATAAAATAATAAGTTCTCTTGAAGCATGAAAAACAAAGTCCACCCCTGACAGTGACATGATAAGTGGAGATAACATCTGATAAGAGCTGATGTTTGATGAGCTTAAACGAGGGTGGGGGAGGGTGCAGCTGATGAGAAAAGATTAGATGACCATCCCCCTAGCTTTGTTTTTGCTGGTACACAAACATTTCTGTCTGTATTTGTCTGTCTGTCAAGCTCCTTGTCTATCTGTCTAGCTCTGTCTCAGAGAGCCACAAGACTGCATCATCACCTTTACTCACATCTTCAAGTGGAGTATAGCACTCTGTCTGGATTTTTTGGGTTATCCTAGGTAATTTACACTATGTATACTTGTATTTGTGTGTACCTGTAAGACACAGATACACAGACAAAGAGAGAGAGAGAGAGAGAGAGAGAGACAGAGATAGACAGATACAGACAAACGGAAATAGAGCCAAGCCGCCGGTCAGCCACACAGCTGGCCAGCCAGCCAATCAGTCAGGCAGCCAGCCAGCCAGAATTGTTTCTCTTGACTTAGGGCATAGGTTATAAGACATTCTGAAAGGGTGTTGTACAAATATTGCACATGGGTTATTATCGAGGTTTTTTGATATTTCCTCGACCACTTGTGGCCACATCCACCTCGAAGCCACTAAACTCAGGGTCAAAATCACTTTCCTCTTAAAATGAAAGTGTTAATACTACATGACATCAGTGAATCCCAGGTGTTTGCTGCACTGTTTGCTATACCTGGCACTCATTTGAACTGGTGCTCCCACAAGGTACTAAGTGGTCCCAGATTTTTTTAATACCGCACACACTGAGTGTTAGGACCCATTCTATGCTGACAAGGCATCTCAGGCCAATCGTGCCAAATTTGAAGGCAGGAAAAATAAAACGTACATAAGTTTGGGGCACTAGCGGTAAAAACATACATATACGTTTGGACCGTTTACAGGTTAAAATATGCATTATACTTACATAGAAAAAATGGCTTTTTCAGTAAGACCTAAAAGGCAGGATGCCACAGCTCCAACAAAAATGAATAGGCCAAAGAACTGATGGATAGGCAGGTACGCAGCTCTTACAGATGGGCGTAAACCAGGGAAGAGGAATGTCAGTAATCCTACCAGCCACTGAAAACAAAAATTAATACTTTTTTTTATGCAAGACAAAATGACAAGATAATAAATACATAGAAAATAATCTGGTTACATTCATCATACCTTTGCTATTCTCTGAATAATTTTTTTCAGTTGTCTTCCTCTGTCCTTTATTTCCATAGTTTTATGATATTTTCTGGTATTTCAACAAACATGATTAAGAAAATGGATTAAGTTGAGAAAAACGAACCTGAAGTACTGTATACCAAATCTGCATTTTAATTAAAACCTGATACCTTGAGCAATGCTACTACTCAGCAATAATTTAAGAATATAAGGTACAGTATATAAAATTCAACCAAATTTTTTTTTAACTCAATGGCCCTCTCCCACTGAGATAGGGATCCCAAAAAAACTTTCACCATCATTCACACTATTACTGTCTACAGGTGCCCAGATACAACAGTTTAGATGTCACTAAACAGCAAATATCCTAAACCCCTCCTTTAAAGTGTAGTGTGCTGGGAAAAGGCCATTCAATAAAACCCTAGTTGAGCTATACTATTAATCAATCTTGCTAAGAGGAGGGAAGGGGCAGGCCATGATGTTTAAGGGCTCTTGATCCAAGAAATTAAAGATACACTGCACCTATGGGTTTGAATGACTCCCCTTTTCCTTGGATCAAACCTGATTAGCTCATTGATAAGTTGTCATATGACCCCTCTAAAAGATTATTACTTACTCGTGAATATAAATATTTAGTTATGCAGTTGGCTGTCAGTTAACACAAGAGTTACATTCATGAAAAATGTATATTTAATCTTGCACCTCTCCCAAACACTTATTTATGTACATGGGGTTGTAAAAGATGTAAAACAACCATTGTGACACCACACATCCTTGTCCAAGGCCTAGTTTTACTGGAAAATAATCTCCCCCTCTCTCCTACACCCTAACATGAGCCTCATAAAAGCTTTTAACTGCTTTCATTAACTAACCATCTTTTTCTATACACTTGCAATATCTGCCAAATTGCTCCTCTATCCACTATCAAATGCTTTTTATAAATCCTTAAATGCAATGACTAACTTGTGCTACTAGGTCAGTTGCCATGCTCCTTCCTTATTGAATGTGACCTGACCTGACTACCTTAAGGTATTCGCTCAAGCCAGTGGAGGAATTGAACCTGCCTCACATGGGCCAGTAGGCCTGCTGCATTATTATTATAATCAAAAAGAAGCGCTAAGCCACAAGGGCTATACAGCGCTGCAGGGTAGGGAAGGAAGCAAGGGAATTGGATGGTAGAAGGGAGGGGGGATGATCAGCAGGTTACAGAAAACAGCGGGGCAGGGGATAGTACGGGGGTAGAAGGTAGCAAGAGATTGAAGTAGAAAGGGCTGAAGGTATCAGAATTTGTGAAGTCAGTCAGTCGTTGTCAAAAAGTCAATGAGAGAGTCCGGATGAAAGGTGGGTCCATCAGCGAGAAGGGAAGGTAAAGAGAGAGCAGCGGAGCGAAAACGACGACAGAGGTAAATTCTGCGTGCTCGTTGATAAAGTGGGCAGTCCAACAGAATGCGGCTGACTGATAATGGAGCTTGGCAATTCTCACAGAGAGGAGCAAGACGCCTCTCCATGAGATATCCATGAGTAAGACGAGTATGGCCAATGCGAAGATGGGAGAGAGTAGTCTCCCAACCTCGACACTGGTGATAAGAAGACGGCCAGTAACCTATACTCGGTTTAATAGACTGAAGTTTGTTGCCGAGCATAGTAGACCAACGTTGTTGCCAACGGGTGTGAAGGTGGGAAGATATTGCAGCAAAATAGTCCGTAAATGGAATACCTCTATAAGAAACTGGAGGTCATGTACTGCTGACCGCGCAGCAGTGTCTGCCTGTTCATTGCCGTTATTACGTCAACATGACCAGGGACCCAACAAAAAACAATATCTTTATGCTTGGTAAAGATGCGGCGTAGCCAAAGTTGGATACGGAGGATTAAGGGGTGAGGTGTATCAAATTTTTGTATAGCCTGTAAAGCACTAAGGGAGTCTGAGACAACCACAAATGATGACACAGGCATAGATGCAATACGGATAAGTGCTGTAAGGATGGCATATAATTCAGCAGTAAAAATACTAGCCAAGATAGTAAATGCCCTTGTACGACGCTGTCCGGAAACACTGCTGCGAATCCTACGCCGTCAGAAGACTTAGAGCCATCTGTGTACACAGCAATGGCATGAGAATGAGAGTGAAAGTGGTCAAGAAAAAGAGAGCGGGAAGCGACCGTAGACAGTTGGGCTTTCGAGCAAGGGAGGGAGAAAGAACAGACTCGAACAGCTGGAACTTCCCAGGGGGGTAGGGAAAAGTGAGATGCTACATGTACATAGAAAGGTGGTAGTTGAAGAGAAGACAAGAGCGAATGAAGGCGAAGAGAGAAGGGACGGAGTAAACAGGGCCGGCGAACAAATAAAAAATGTCTACTAATATCGGGGACCATTCTATAAATGGAAGGATTGCGGAGTCAGAGAGCGTACATAGTAGCGCACCCCCGGGGCATCACGGCGATCGGATAAGGGAGGAACTTTGCTTCTGCATAGAGGCTCTGGGACAGGGGAAGGCGGAAACACCAAGGCATAAACTAACCCCTTGGTCATGAATGGGGTTAGGCTAGAGAGAGTAGCAGGAGATCCCCACTGAATAGTTGGTCACCATAATAAATTTTCGAAAAAATAAGGGTGGAATGTAGCGAAGGAGGGTTCGACGATCGCCCCCACAAAAGTGAGCAAGGGTTTTAAGAAGGTTCACCGGCTGTGACAATTTGCCTTCGGGAAGGTAATGTGAGGTTTCCAGGAAAACCTACGATCAAGAGGAGGCCCCAAAAAACTTGACTTATCACGTTCAGGGATACGGGAGCCATAGGGTACAAAGGTGATGGGGAGTGACAGGGGTCTAGTGAAAGGTTTTGGGTGGGTTTTAGTGCGGGAAAAATTTAAACCCACGTGTGGTGGCCCAATGGAAACACGGTCGACTGCATGTTGGAGAGAACTGTAAGGAGGTGACAGTCAGCGCCTGCACGGCAATAGAAAAGTCATCAACATAGGTGATGACCAAATATTTGATGGAAGATAGGGCCAAATCATTAAAGCAAGGAGAAAAAGTGTTGTGTCAGAAAACATCCCTGGGGGACACCTTCAGCTTGGAAAAAAGTCCGGGGGGGAGAGCACTTTATTAACCCGAACACGGAAATCCCTGTCATTTAAAAAGTTTTTAAAGGAAAGGAGGGTAGATTCCCTCGAAGGCCTAAGGAGGGGGCTTGGGCAAAAAATATTATCCCTCCAATTTGGGGTTCATATGCCTTCTAAAGGTCAAAAAATATGGCAATAACTGAGTGGTTATTCGCAAAGGCTTTAGAACATAGTATCCAAGCGTATTTGAAGGGGGGGTCTAGGGTAGAACGCCCCTTACGAAAGCCATATTGAAAAGTGGAAGACTTTGTGTGCCCTTAAATCCAACTAAACGTCATTTACTAGGTTCCATTACTTGCAAACTGCATTTTAAAGAGCAATGGGACGGTAGTGGGGGGGTTTTCTTTCCCCGTAGTGCCTGGTTTGCGGAAAAGGGAGAACAATGGCGGTTTTTCCCAAGCTGTGGAAGAACTCTTGTGACCAAATAAGATTTGTAAAGGGTAATGGACTGCAAGGGCTGAGATGTAAATTTTGTGCATACGAATAAAATGTGGGGGGCCCCAGCTGCCAAATATCAAAGCTGAGAGTGTTGCCTCCAGTTTTGAATTTTAAAAAAGGCACTTAATTTTTCTTCTCTGGGGAAAAGAAAAGTCCAAGGGTGCTAACTCTTGGCGGACTTTGAGGAAAAAAATGATGGGCATAGATGGAGTCCTGAAAAAATACGGACCAGATGATTGCCAATTTCTTTGGGCAACATCTAGGGGTTTGCTTTAAACCCCGGCAACCCCCCCAGAAGGAAGGGGTCAGGAGAATTTTTACCACTCAGTTTTCACTTTTTTCCGGGGACGCATCATAGGGAAGCAGAGGTGATGGTGGAGACAAAATCTCGCCAGCAAGTGCGTTTAGCGTCACGGACACCGGCGAGCAATCGCACGTTTCTGTTTAAAATCAAGGATCGCTCGGGTTCTTTTGTACGGTACCTGCCCTGCAGCGCTTTTTAAAAACGTACTGCACGGCCAAGCAGGAGACCACCAAGGCAGCTTTTTCTGAGAATCCCCTGCCCGAATTTTGGGGGTTTATAGAATGAGAAGCTCCCCGGGGGAAAACGGGGGACGAGAAGAGGTGTAAAAGTCATCGATGGAGGAGAAAAAGGGAAACCCTCTTTAAAAACAGTTAGGTGTGAGTAAGGTTCCAATTTGCCCGTTTAAATTTGCCAGCGGGGGGGTGCGAAGAGGTGGCGAATATAAAGGGGAAGTAAAAATTTTGGATTGGGAAAGATCACGTAGTAAGTCGGGAGAAAAAAGACCAAGTAAAGTTAATGGGGGGAGGAAGAGCAAACTGAGAGATCATGCAAGAGGAGTATGAGTCTGAGGATAAAAATGGGTGTGAGTCCTGTATTTAAAACATGGAGGGGGGTGGGTGGCAAGGAAAACCCTTAACTAAATTTCCCCAAAGGGAAATCCAGTGAGACCCCCCCCAGGGGAAAATGGTGGGCATTAAAATCCCAAGTAACAAAATCGGTGGGGGGGGTAATGACGAAAAAAGGAAGGCAAAATCCGGAATAGATAATGCCTGAGAAGGGGAGAGAGATATAAGAACAGAGGTATACCACTATGTAAGGGGTACGGGCTGCTGTGTAATGCGCGAAGTATGAACAAATAGCTGTGGTACGGAATATCAGTGGGAAAAAAGGGCACTTTCTTTAAAAGGTCCCAAAAAAAAGGGATCTAAAAGAATACAAAAATTATACCCCGAGTTGTGAGAAATAACGAGGTGAAATTTTGGTTCCTTTTAAGCAAACCCCAAAAAGGGGAAAACTGGGAGGTAAAATCTGAGCTCCCCCGATTACCCCTGAGGCCGCGTATATTCCACTGTAAAAGGCCATGTTGGGAAATGATAAAGATACTTAAAATCGCGGGAAAGGGTTCCACGGACAGAAGGGTTAGAAAAGCCCACATGCGAGGCAGTGGAAAATGTTCAAGCAGGAAAAAATTGGGCGTGTGAAGAAAGGAGTTGCGCAGATGGAGAAGGAGAGAGAAAGAGCGGAAGGTGGTCGTGTCCATTGATGGTTTGGTCTTCAATTTTTTTCAGAGATTGCTTAAATTTGTTTCGGAATTCAGAGTGTGTAGGGGAGACAATATTGGGAATGGTAGGGGGGGGGATGAGAAAAAGATTGGAACTTATTGGACTGTACCAAGGTGGGGGGGGGGGGCAAAAGGGGGGAGGGAAGGGAAAAGGGGGGCAGGGGACAGAAGGGGGCGGGAACCCCTGGGAGGGGGCGAAGAGGAAGAAATTTGGGGAGGGAACAGGGGAGGAAGGTACATTACGAGGAGGAGGGTGAACCTCTGCACTTGTAACTGACCCCGTGAGAGGGGAAGAATGGGGACGAGACGGGGGGGAAAAAATGAGGAGGGGGGAAAGAGGGGGTAGGGGGTGTTACGGACCTTTTTTTGATTTGAGAAGTAGGGGGGACATTGGGAGGAGGTGTCGTAGAGGTCTCGTCGAACTGAGGCTTGTGAGAGGAACTCGAAGAAGGGATTAGATGGGGCTTTTGAAGTGGGGACGTCTGACCCGAGGACACAAAAGGTTTAGATACGGGAAAGTGATTAGGGGGAAGGGGTAACCCAGGGGTGGGTTTAGAAGATGGGATACTAGAAGGGGGGGGGGCGTTTTGAAACAGGGGAATAAAAAAAACCGGGGAGTCCCCCTTTGGGAGGCGGAATGAGAAATCCCATGGCAAAAGGGGAGACCTTTGTCTCTTTGAGGAAAACAGTTTTCCCCGCTCGTTTAAATGCCCTGACAAGGGCGAGGTAAAAGGATGACCCTCATGACGTTAAGGCAAGGGGGAGATCGATTGCAAGAGTATTAGAATGGTCATGGGGGCCCACAGACTGGGCTTTCGGCGATAGATCTGCAATATTTCGTGGATGGCCAAATGCCCGCAATTTCTACTGTTGTGGTGAGGGATCACCTTTGAAAATTGTAACCGATGTCCTGCTATATAAATGAGGATGGAGTTCTCGGTGTCAAAAGTTAAACGAGCCACATTGCTAGGGTATCGTCCCCCGCCACGGGCAGGAAAAACGTAAGTGTCTACCTTGAGGATTGGGGATCTTGGAGTTCCAGCTGTTTTAGAATGTCGGTGTCAGTCTGGGAAAATTTTTTTTGAATTGGGATGGGGGAGAATGACTAGGTACCACTACAAAATTGAGGGAATGATGTTTTTTTAAAAGTGACAGGAACAGATGAATAGGAAAGCGAGAGAGCCCTGGCCCGGGTAGCATTTGTCGGTAATGATGCGCCGTACCCCTTTAAGGCATGAAAAAGAAAAAAATCTTTACCAACAGGGGATAGGGTGCCTTTCCAATACTATGGTCAGAAAGTAGGCAGTAGAGGAAATTGGTCGTAAAATGAAAAATTTAGTCCCCTGTTCAGTTGAAAAATGAGGTGGAAAGGAGTGAAGGACGTGTCGATCATTCTGAGAAGTACGAGAAGGGGAGAAGTATCATCGCAGGTAATTGTCGTTGACGTTTGGGTGGGACCGGGTTGGTCCGCGTGGAAGGGTCGGGATTTGAAAAAAATTTCCGACCGTAGAGGGAGAGGCCGGAAGCTAGTCAGGGGAGAGCGAAGGTCCGTAAATCGAAGGGGTCGTCGAGGCCCCAGTACCTGAAGGGGTGAGGAAACAGCACCCGGGAAAAGGTACAGAGGATGAGGAATGTCAAGTGGTCCAAAGACGAGGCGGGGTCAGAACGGGGTGGGTTATCAAGAAGGGGGGCCCGGGGGGTACCAGGTTCATGGATAGGGCTGCCTGGTTTTGGGTTTTTCTTTCTTTTTGTTTTTAAAAAAAAAAAGAAAGAAGAAAAGAAAATAAAAAAAAAAAGAAAAAAAAAAGGGGGGACCGGGGGGGGGATAGGCCTGGGGGAATGAAAGGGCCAGAAATCTCCCCCCGCGCCCAAGAGGACCTCGCACCGCAAAATACCGCAGATGCAGATGGAAACCCCCCTGCCCCACCCCACCCCTCATGAGTAAAAACAATCCGGGATAGCAACCCCAATCTGCCGAGTACCCCGGTGGACAAAGAGGGGGGGGCCCGGGAAACCGCCACAAAGATACCCCCTTCGGCCACCACCCCCCGGAATCCCAAAAGGGGGCTTCCCGAGTACATCGTGCCAGAAAGACACCCCAAACTACCCGGGATACCGGGGGAAAAAGGGATCGGGACATCCCAGGCGATCCAGATTCCCGGCCCAAAATACGCCACCGCGAACCCCAAAGGAAAAGGGAGGACCCCCGGTATCCTTTCTCCCACCAGGAACTAGCGGCCTGTGGGGGGAAAAAAAACCGAAGGCAAAAAGAGGAAGGGCCCCAAAAAGGGAGGAAAAGGGGGGGAGGGAGGAAAGGAAAAAGGGGGGGGGTGGGGGTAGGGGGGGGATTGGGGGGTAATTAGGTTCGGGGTTTAGGAAAAAAGACGATAGGTCTAATTTTTCAGCCAAAAGCCCTTCACCAGCCCAAAAGGGGCCCCCCCTTTAAGAGGAGGCCCCTGCTGCAAGGGGTTCCCTTTTTTCTTTTGTTCTAATGAAAAATTTCCCTTTCCCTATCTAAATAGTGTTTACTTATATGCTTCAATGTAAAAACTTTGTCTACAATCATACCCCTTTTAAAAAACCCTTTTTCAAAAAGTGAGCCTGATCTGTCTTACCCTTAAATTTTTAAAACTACTACATTTTCCTGGTAAGTGGAACTTGGTTTTCGTGATTTAAACCGTTTATCCCTTACAATATTTTCTTCCCAAAAATTTTAATGAAAAAAATTACATAGCATAAACTGCCTTTGTTACTGTTTTCTGAGGTCTCTCTGGTCTTAACGCCCTGTAATAAAAATCATCTTGGGCCCTTTTTATTTTAGGTTAATTAAACATTTTTTTTCTGTGATATTTTCTTCAAAATTATACAAGAAAAAACGTTACATAGCATATAAACATTCATGTTTATAAACATGGAGGTTTTTTAGCCCGGGAGAGGGAAAACATTATGTTTTCTCTGGTCCGGCATCAGAGAAAAAGTGTTGAATCTGCATTTGGCCCCCAATCACTGCCCTCAAACATAATGCTTTTGTTTACAATTTTTGGCATGAATTTTTCATTTCTTCTCTCTTTGTTTATGATGGCATCTAAGGAGTTTTTAGAAAGTTTTTTAAACTAGTGAACAGGCATGTCGATGGTAAATGGGATTAAATATAGGTAGTAGGAGTGGGAGAGTTTGGGGAGAAATTTTCACCCTAACAAAAGTTGCAAGCCATGTCTGCATGGTTAGTGATAAAGTTGGCCCAAATGCAGTAAAAGAAAAAAAGAAGGGAAGTAACCCCAGAAGGCTTTGATACCCGAAGTCCTTTGGGGGGGAGATTCCCCCTTTCCCAAACAATACCTCTCCCTCCCCGCCTTTCCATATGCCAACAAGTTCTTCAATAATGGTAAAAGTTATTTAAATTTCATTTATAATTAAAATTAGATTTATATTTATTTTCACTGTTTTCTGTATGTAAAAAATATAGTTATTCTCTATAAAAAACAGTGGACCCCGCTTTAAAGATCCCCCCCCTGGACCAAAATAGTAAGGTATGTTTGGGGGTCCCGAAAATGGACTAATCTACTTTTACAAAATTTTCCCTTTGGGAAAAATTCGGTCAGTACTGGCGTGAACATACTTCGGAATGAAAAAAATATCGTTAACCCGGGGTTTCCCCTGTTATCTTTCTCAAAACTTTTTGGGGTCTGGAACAGTTAAATTTGGATTTAATTATTTCTTATGGGAAATTTACTTCGGTTTTGTCCATTTCAGATTTCGAATGACTGGAATGGATTTTAAGACGAAAACCAAGGTTCCACTGTACTCCATCCCCCTTAATCACTTCAGCTTTGTCAAACCCCTCTAGCTAACTTTTTTTTAACACTCTCTATGTCATCATTCCCTTAATTTAATCCTCTTCCCCCCCCTGCCCCACCCTTTTTATCCAAAACTTCTGACACTAACACTGCATTTTAAAATCTACCCCGCACCCCTTCAACCTCCTCTTACCTATATCACTAACTCGTCTTTTCTTAACAGTTTTTTTTAAAAATTACCCTAAATACTACCTCCTTTAGTTAATAAAATTTTACTTTTTCTCACTTATTGTGCCATACTCCCTTTTATCCATTACTCTTATTCTACTGTGCTACAGCTAAATATATCTGATACATCTGTTGCTCCTCTTAAAACATGCACATCCAGTGTCTACCTACAACCTATTATCCACCCTCAAAAAAATGCTGTCATAACACCTTATATCTCGTTTTTATTCATCCCCTTTTTAAAAAATATATTACCTTTACCAAACCCCTTCCTAAACTAAGTTCAATTAAAGGCCCCTCAAACTTCCCATATGTTAAGTTTCTCCCCCTTAATTCCCCCCCCAATTACTCTCTCATTTGGTTCAAAACTCGCTATTCACTAAAATCTCCCAAATCTCTTTTTACACCTTTTTTCTTCAGGTGATAAAAAGTTAGAATAAAACAACCAGGAATGATTTTTCATGGTTTATGGCACCCCAATAATTGAATCAAGCCTAGTAAAAACCCATAAAACAGACAGAGGGAGTGTAGGGGCATATCCTTATCCATACTCCGAAAAATCATAAACAAATATTTCCACTACTTGAGCCCAATTTCAAGCTACGTCTAACCCTGAAATCAACTCAAGTCGTCTCTTTTCATTACCATGTATTCCATTCTGTCAAATAACACCAAGAAACAGCCAACAAAACCATCCTAGAAAAATACCTCAAATTTACTATTTTAAGCCAAACACAAGGTTTGCTTTTCCTATCACTCATGTGGGGCAGGATTTTTTTTTATACTGTGCACATTCATTACACACTTTCATGTCCAGGTCAAAATTTATCACACAGATAATGTGAAAGGGCAGAGCTCAAAATGTAGATCTACAAAAGTGACCCCAGCATCAATAATGACGATCTACACAAGACAGTGAAAGGGTTAAATAAGATATAACATATATGTAATATCGAAAGAATGAAGAAAATTACACCAGCCTATTAATTAAAAAGTGAGATCCAGGAGCTAAATTTAGCTAAATCCCTGAAAAGACAGGCAAGCATATGCAAATGGATGAAAAAAAAAGATATGCTCAATGTCCTTCATTACCTTCAAGGAAGAGGGTCTCCCCCTTAACAACTGTACAACTCTTGATCTACAGAAATGGAGTTAACCTATCCTTACTTGTATCAAACCTGATTGCCTCCCATTCTCCAGGTGATGTGTACCGACATATGGATTTGAATCTTCCCCACAAATATAATGACATGTCCTCCAATCAAAAAATGGTAAATAATAATGATTTGAGAAACTGACATTTAACACATGCTGATGTACAACATGTCATGTTTCAAAAAAAATTAACAGTTCAGTAAGCCGTAGGATAACATACGACCTGTTAACACGTTTTGCAAAATTGCAGCACATTTTGGTGGACGTGTGGTAAAAATCTGTTGGGAGGGAGGTGGGTGCAAATGTAGGGGATGTTCCAAGAAAATGTGGGGAAGGAGGGAAAGCATGATGGGGGAAGGGGGAAAAGCATGATGGAGGGGGGTAAAGCATGGTGGGAAGGGGGAGAAAACATAGTGGGAAAGGAAGGAAAGCATGTGGGAAAGGAGGAGAGCATGTGGGAAGGAGGGAGAGCATGGATGGGGAAGGAGGGAAGTGTATGGGGAAGGAGGGAAAGTGTAGTGGGAAGGAGGAATAGTGGGAAGGAGAGAAAGCATGATGGGGAAGGGGGCGAAAGTGTGGAGGGGAGAGCTGAAATAATGGTGAGCAAGGGGGAAAGCATGGTGGGGAGTATGGGTGAAGGACAACTGTGGGAGATGGGTGTCCTGCCCTCTGTCACATGGGCAGGAGGCTGAGGGCACATGTATGATAGGATGGGTGAAGGTAGGTGTAAAAATTGTTAGCAATGGGTATGATGGGTTAAGGTTAGAGTATCTGGCAGCGAGGCTCAGGGCTCCATTCATACATATCTAATACCATACCCCTGTGCTACATTCACACATTTCAGTACCATACCTCAGCCACACACCTTCACCCACACCAAACAAAAACAAAAAATTTTTTTTATTTCTTTGTGCAGTATACAAGTTGTAGTGTACATGTAATAAAATACTGCTAAAAACAAAAGAAATCCACTAGCATGCATGTGCCTTTCGGGCAGAATAATTCTAGCCCTTACAGATTTCTTAAGACCAGACATAGATTATTACGTGGTAAATTTTAAGTATGCATTATTACAAAAGTGCTCATTCAACTTTTCCCCCCTCCCTCCTGTGGCCACAAGCCCTCGCTGCACACTCAGCAACATCACTCATACCATTCACTCATATAATTCCTCCACGTCCACATGCCTTCACCCACATCATTCCGACCAGCAACCCCATCCCCCCACACAACTCCCAATGGTCACACACCTTCATTCACACCATCCCAACCAACAACCTACCCCTACACAACTCACCCATACAATTCCCCCTACATCACATGCCTACAACTACACTATTTCCCCACTACCCAAAAATCGCACCTTGCCCAGCCCCACGACCTCACGCCCACACCTTACCCAGCCTTTCCCCCTAACACCCCCCCACATACCTAACCACCCACCACCCTCATTACCCCTCACCACCAACCCCCAAAATCACCCCAGTAAAAACCCCAATTTGGTCACCAATTACTCAATTTCCAAACCATAAACCCCTAATTATCTCGGCCAACTTAACACCTTCTGAACCACACGGGCCAAGGAAAACCCCACATCTTTCTGGAAAATCGACCCAGCTCTCTTTTTAAACCCCAAACATCTACCTGGCCCTATTACAGGCTCTGATCACATCCCAGTCATCTTACCCTCCCCCAACCCTATTCCCACCAGCCACACCTTCCTTCACAAGAACGCTGACTATTTTCAAAAACAACAGACAATCTAACCTCACCTTTGACCAACAAAAAAAACCTATTTTTCTTATACTCCAAAATTTATTCTCCAACCCTTTTACAAAAAGCAGCAAAAACGCTTACAAAAAAAACTCACACCCTCTTAAACCCAAACCCCTCATCCAGAACAAAAGCAATTTACGCTAAAAAACTGCTTCCTCTACAAAAATTTTAAACCAACCCAATTAATCCCTTACCCAAAAAAAACTTTCTACCCCGCCTAACCAAACCACAAAACACTTCCACCCCACCCAACAACGATAAACATTAAAAAACACTAAAGTTTTGTTTTTGGGTTTTAAACACACCCCAAAACAATACACCACAAACCCCCCCCCGGGCTCTCTTATCTTCAAAACCCCGGGGGAAAACTCTTCACCCACCAAACCTCCCTTTTTTCCCTTTTTCCTGCCTGGCTTTTTTGTTTTAAAAAACCCCCCCCCTCCCTTCTTCTCTTTTAAAATGTTTTTTTCCCCCCCTTCTTTTCCTAGACCCTTCCCCCCCAAGGGCCCGGTCCCTCGGCCTAAACCTTATATCCTAAAACCCCTTCCGATAATTACTGCCTACACAAACCCCCTCAATGCCTCCCTTGCCTCGGGATACTTCCCTTCACTCTTAAAGCTGTTTCCGTATCCCCCTTTCCAAAACCCAAAAAAAGCCCATGACCTAAAAAACTTCACCCTATCAGCCCCTGAAATTTTTTTAAAAACTCACAACCATCGCCTTTGCAGATACGGGAAACACAACTCTCGACTTTTAGGGCCATTTTTGGCTTCAGAACCTCAGTCCAACAGGTGCCATTAACATCATTCTAACTCATCCCCAAACACAAAAAAAGAAACAGGACAGCCCGGTTGCAAAAGACGTTGAAAAGCTTTGACCTGTCGGGACGAAAGGGCTCAATACAAATCGGGACTAAATTTAAAGCTCTCATCTTGAACTCCCTGCAACTTTCCCAAAGCCCCAAACCCTGAGAATCAAATTCCAAAACTGTTTTATAAACCCCCAAATCAACCCCCGGGATCTTTTTCCCCTTTCCTACAATACTCGTTCCCCAGTAACCCCAAATAAAGCCAGAAGACTTAAAATTACACTCACCCAATATGACCTCACAAAAAACCCAAAAATAGGGGAAGGATAGCCACTGGGAACAAAAATGAGGTAAAAAACATTGCAGCTAAAAACCCGCATTTCATATTTTAATCAGGAAACGTGTTCCCTTCCCGCAAGTCAAAAGTGAACCCGACTTTCCCCAATACCTCTATCACTGTCCTTGGCGTTTAAATTTTTGATACCCCTTTTAAGGAACTTACTAAGCATGCAATACATAACCCGCGGGCCCCACAACAAACTGGGTCCCAACGCCCCTAAAACCCCTTTCAAATCCCTAAAACCTCCCGATAACTTACTTCCCCCTTAGCCCCTTTTCAGCAAAAAAACTTACTAAAAATGAGCGAGTCCAGAAAAACCTGGGGGGCACAATGGGGGGGCTTCCCACAAATTCTCATTCCCAAAAGGACATCCCCCTCCTAATCTTACTGGGGAAAGACCCGCTCAAAATGACAGTTTAGACAAACTTAAGACACATGACACTGGACCTCTCCTTGAAGACTTCGCAGACCCCACAAAAACCAACACAACCCTTTCTACTCCTTGATGATCCTGCCCCCTAACCCCATTTAAAAAAAACCTTTGGGTTTTTCTGACAGGTACCTTTTTGACCCACGTTCGCCTTAGCTTTTTTGGGGTTTAAAACATGGTCAAATTTTCACTCTTTTAGCGCTAATCTTCGCCCATCCCTTCCGTACCCCCCCGAGTCCCAACAGAAGAGCCTGAAATTTTTTTTCAAATCTGTCCCGATCGCCTTGTGTGGGTTAAGCCCCGGCTCTATTTTACGCTAAGAACACTCCTTCCAGCGCTTTTTTCTCTGGCCCGTCTTTCCCATTTGGGATCTTACCTGAACTTATTCGTTCATTAGTTCAACGACACAAATTCACCGACCCACCTGCCCGCCCACCCACCCAGTCCCCCCCATTATACAATTGCCACCCACCCAGTCACCCATTATCCAATCACTGCCCACACTGGGCCACTGAAAACCATAACTTTCACCTACACAGCTCCTCTACAGTTTTATGCTCCCACACCTTACCCATGGTTTCATGGCATACACACCTAGTCATGTAGCCACCCACCACCCTCATTACTGCCAACACCAACAACTGCACACTCACACACCACCCACATCTCTCTTACCTTATCAGTCCACTGACAGTGCCACTCCCACAGTCACCATTACACTGCCTTGTTTGCTTCCAGATGACACACCCCTCCATTGCCCAGCATCCTTAACTTTCAGCTCCTACTCTTCACCAATTGGTCTTCATCTCCCAGAACAGCAGCCCCCAATCCCCCACCCCCACACAACTGCTCTAACCCCTGCTTTATAACCCCCATGCAGTTGCAACAAGTAGGGCAACCGAACAAAGTGCCTGTTTTGCTAGCAGAGATGTGGTTGCAGGATCTTTGATGCACATAACCACATCAACCTTCAATTACATTATCACTGTTTCTTACAATTTTGAAACCTCTTAAAATAAACCATACCACGGGCAGGATAGAACCCGCGATCAGAGTAAAGGTTTGTTTGCAATTGTGTCCTTACGATTTTGTGAGTCCTCTTAAAATTTTGGTTGGCTTTTTTGTGGATTTAATGAACACAACCCTATTTTTCCTTTATGTTCTTCAGTCTGGTTTACACAATTTTTATCATTAAATGCCATTTTCAAGAATGTAACTACCACATAATCCCACAGTCTACTGTATATACAGAATACAGAAATTATAAGGGTTTATCATTGGCTCCTGGTAACATAATACTAATACAGCATGAAAATCCTTATGGATTAATTAACATTCACAGATGTAGCATACCTGACATGCAAATAATATGACAGTGCAGAGTCCAACCCATGAGTGCAGGCTGTACATGTTAGGAATTGGTGGGTGGCTCTTATTGTGGAAATCAAATACAGCTACAAGCCCAACAATGGAGAAAATGAAGGCACTCAGTTGTATCAGCATGTGTAGGATCTTCAGCTTTTTCTTCTTCTCAGAAAAGAAACCCTCGGTAGATCATAGCCCCTGGAATGTATTGACATTATTGCAAAAAACATTTTAAATTCTGAATTGAAGTCTTTCTTTTTTGAGTCACCCTGCCTTGGTGGGAAACAGCCAACGTGTTAAAAAAAAATGAGATTTAAACACCAACATGCCTTATAAAACTTAACATACAAGAACATCCAATACATACAATTATAACACTAATTTAGTAGCTGTTATACTTAAAATATATTACTGCAGTTCTCCCGCTTAACAACAAGTTCCATTTCTAAGACCAGTCAGTAAAAAAATTTTATCACTAAGTGGGGAGCATACACACATTATAATGGTAGTGGGTTTGTGTCATCCATCTTTGAACTGTTTTAAAGGCCACCTTGCACCTTTTATAACAAATGGTATATTTTTAAATGTTTAACAGGGGTTATAATAGAAAAACAAATAGGGGAAAATCATTTTCTAATATACATTCTGGGTATGAAACCTGGGGATCCTTTCCCAAGCCCGGGCCATTGATAAAGAGAAACGTTTGCAATGGGAAAGGCTGTATAATGTAAAAAATTCTTTTTTTACTTATTTTGACAAATGAAAACGGAAAAAATGCACAACTAAGCTAAATTCTGTTTTTCAGACAACTCACTTTTACAATATTTGAATGTGCAAAAGCAACAGTAACAAACATAAAAAGTCATGAAACATTTTTGTAATTACTTTTAAAGCAAAACCCGCTCAATAATTTTTTATTTCTTGTAAAAAATTGTAGGGGGAAACCTGCGGTTTCCCCGACGACCGTTAAAAAAAAACCTTACCCCAGGTTTAGGGGGGTTAGGGAGAAGAGACTTTTGCCATAGAAGGGGGATACCATCGTTTTTTTGTATCTACTTAACTTCTAAACTTAGCTTAGTAACAAGGGCCTCCCCAGGGTGTATTTACATTACACTAAACTTTTTTAGGCTAGATTATTTTGTCATTTCAGCTTTAAATAGTATAAATCTCCCTCACAAAAAAACGGAGTTCCTTCCTAGGACCACGTCGGTAAAAATTTTTCTTTTGTCGCTAAGTGAGGGGCATACTATAATGGTAGGGGTTTTTTTTTCGACTATCTGTGATACTGTTTTAATGTCACCTTTTCACCATTTAAACATTTCTGGATATATTTCTAAATTTTTAAAACAGATGTACTGTAATTTAAAAACAAATAGAGGGAAATGAACTTAAAATACTTTTTTAGGGATCTTACTGGTCGAAGGGCATCGAAAGCCTAATGAGGAAAAGGGGTGTAATTTACACTGCCCACAAATGCACGTTGTGAAGGCTTTCCCCCCCCTGTAAACAACCGACGTAAAAACCAAGGCGGCCCCCTCAGGGAAAATTAAGTATAAAAAAGAATAAAAACTGACAAACATAAACACTTTATTACTTTAAAAAAAAAAAAAAACTTAAATATAAATATTAATCCTACATTTAAAAAAAAGAAAATTGGAAAATATAAACGATAACTGAATTCAACGCTAATATAAATGTATATAAAACGTGGGTGTCTGGTGTTGGTGACACTGCGTGTTGTTGAAATCGTAGCCGTTGCTGGTGATGGGAGGGGGGGGGGTCGCAGGTGTTGATGACAACCCACCGGCTCGTTCTTCACAGATTTTCTAGCTTTCAATAATCCTTCCAGATGACAGGAAAGCAGGTTTTCTCCACTGCAATGATGAGGGGTTATATCCTGCTACTTGCATACACAAACAGGTAAGTGGATCAAAATTTGGGACATCTCAGAACGTGAGTCCGTCTCCTTCAATTCTACTCGTTGATTGGCAGGTGACCCTCTCTGTCATCCAAGCTGGAAAGATAGACAGGTTACCCACTGCTTAAGAAATCACTCTCCATGATAAGTACAATACCTAAAAGACGTGGTGATCATTACAACAGTCAACTTAGAGCAAGACTGAAAGGACTAAGTTTATTATTTGGTCAAAGTGAAGCTTTCAACCAATAAATCCACTAGAATACAAGGCACGCATGTACTTACACGTAGTGCTGGGAGCTGTGAGTCTAGTGATTACTGTTTGGACCGGAGCCCCACACGTCACCTTTCGGGGGGGGGGGGGAAGGAGGGGAAGGGATAGCGGGAGCTAGACTGACCCTACCTTAACAAGCAGCCGGCAATCAAACTATCACTTTTGGGGTGGGGGAAAAAAGGCGGGAATAGTGGGAGCTAGACTTACCTTACCTTAACAAGTAGCCGGCAAGCAAACTATCACTTTCGGGGAGGGGGAAAAAGGGTGGGGGGGGGAATAGCGGAGCTGGACTTGCCCTACCTTAACAAGTAGCCAGCAATGAAACTTTTGTTACTATATACTCCCTCGCTACACTCTATCTATTGAACTTTTCCCTCACACTGTAGACACTACCTTTCCCACCAACAGTTGCCACACTAGGCTTGGATGGCCTAGGGACGCAGTCACACTCAAGCAGTGATCGAGGCAAGCCACTTACCCACAACCACACAGTGAAATAATTCATTACCTTACACGACCCAAATTGTCTCATCACGACCGGAATCTCGTAGCTGGAACAGGAAATTGCAGGACTCAACAGGTAGTTCTCAGGTATTCCCAGCCCCCAACACTACCACACGAGTATTGGCGAATGCATACAGGTTGTACACACATGCACAGGGGTAGCCACTACCATGGCCAGAGACTTACCATTGCAACTGTCTGATATTGCACACTGCATTCTGTGTAGCATAGAGGTATGTACCCATTACTTTCAGTTAATCTAGGATGAGGTGGCAGGTCCTAGGCTGGATTCAAGACTGAACAGAGACCACTAACACAACAGTCATAACCCCCACAGCCTGTATTCTACACAGAAATAACCAGCTAAAAGTACTGAATTATAATCGAAGTGAGGGCAACACTCCAAATCAGTATACATGTCACTGATATTTTGTAGACAACATTTTTTTCCCCCACACATGATAAAGTGTGTTCTTCTTTCTTCTTTCAACGTACCGGCAGCAACCCACCAAAGCAGGGGACCCAAAAAGAAAAACATAAGTTTCTCTTTTCAACTTCAGTAATGTATACAGGAGAAGGAGTTACTAACTCCTTGCTCCCAGCATTTTCGTTGCCACTTACGACACCCATGGCTTACGAGGAAGAATTCTGTTCCACTTCCCCATGGAGATAATGCGTGTTTATATAATATATTTCAAGTCAAATTGTATAGTAACTGAGTACATTTAAATCTAAGTTAATGAAGCCTATTTTCTAATTACAGGTCAGCCATCATTAATCCAGCATCATTGGACCTGTAGTTTGCCGGATTAGTGAGTTTGCCAGATACAGAGTGGTTAATTAACCTATCAATAAAGAGACTGCTACATCTTCCTCATTTTCATCACTGCTTTTTCCTCCACTGGCTTGCTGCTGTGGATTTGCAACCATCTGCATAATTTCTAAGTCAGTATAATGATGAAATTTGGGTCAGATAAATGATGAAATTTGAATTATGCTAGCCAAAATTAGTGCCAGATTACTGATGGAACTGGGTAACTGATTAACCAAATTAGTGATGGCCAACCTGTACTACAATTTTAACTCAATCTGTAGCTACAAAAATATTTTGCTGAATAAGTGTGATATTATACCTATGGTTTCACATTTTATTCCATGTGGTGTTTTCTTAGACCAAATGGTATGCAACTCCTCAAATATAGATGAAATAAGAAGCAACAGAACAAGCTTGGTTTGGGACACCTTACTATACCTTCAATACAATACAGTGGACCCTCCCTTTTCGTTGGGCGCTGTTTTCGTGAATTTCAATTATCGCCGACTTTTTTTTCGTAAAAAATATTGGCCCAGTTTTGTTACTTTCCTCCATTCTCCCCCGGGGGCACGGAACATGTCATGTGCCCACGGAACAAACCCTCCCCACACAAAAAACCCATTGAGGGATGTCGCTTTGTT
>NC_069484.1:16943736-16964462 GCF_026875155.1 Cherax quadricarinatus
TTGGGGTTTTGGAAAGGTTAGGTAGAATATTCCTGTTGTGAGGGGCGCTGACCTCCGGGGGGTGACCGTCAGGATATCCTGGTTTGTAGATCCACACCCCAGGGACCCCCAACACCTTTCTCCATTTGTGTTCCCCCTTTTTTTACAAGGTTTATTTGAGACTTGTAAGTCATTATTGGGCAAAACATCAATAAAGGTCAAATAACTTGTGAAGGTTTATCCCCCTGTAACAATTTAGACAGTATTCCCAAAGCTGATCCCCCCCGGGAAAAAATTAATGTATAGAAAAAGAATAAAAATGACAAACTTAAAAAAAAATTTTTATTTGGGAAATATAAAAATATAAAACAATTAAATATGAAATTTTGATCCACTTTAAAAGAAATGAAAAATTAAAAAAAAAATGATATCAAATTCAACGTAATAAAAAAAAAACTTGGGTGTTGGGTGTTGGTGCACTGGTGTTGTTTGAAATCGTAGCCGGCTGATGAGGGGGGGGGGGGTCGCAGGGGTTGGTTACAACCCACGGCTGTTTTCAGTATAGCCTTGAGTTTTCTATCCGTGACGGGGGAAAGCAGGTTCTTTACGCTGCAATGTGAGGGGTTACGTCCGCTTTTCTACGGGTGACAGGTAATTAAATAAAAAAGGGGGGAAGGTTTCGGGGAGTTTGCCATCTCCAAAAAATTTCTCGTTGATTGGCAGGTGACCCTCTCTTCACCCAAGCGGGAAAAAGATAGGTTCCCCGCTTAGAAATCACCTCGATAGTAAATACCTAAAAGTGGGGGTATTATTACAACAGTAAAACTTAGAGCAAAACTAAAAAGGATAAGTTTATTATTGGTCAAAAGTGAAGTTTTAAAACCAATAAATCCAATAGAATACAAGGCAGGCATGTATTTACATTATGGGGGAGAGGGAGTTGTGATTTTTTGGGGACTGGACCCCCACACGTCCCCCTTTCGGGGGGGGGGGGGGGGGAAAGGAGGGGAAGGGATGCGGGAGTAGACTGACCCCCTTAAAAAGCAGCCGGCAATAAAACATCACTTTCGGGGGGGGGGGGAAAAAAAAAAAAAGGGGGAAAAGCGGGGTAGATTTGCCTTACCTTAACAAGTACCCGGAAAGAAATATTGTTACTATACTCCTCGTATCCTTTATTGAACTTTTCCCTCACACTCCCCATCCCAAGATTTATAGTCAAGGGTATAAGAAGAATAGGCGGGGAAAAAAAGTTCTAATTTTGTAAAAGTCGCGTAAGGGCAACAAATCTTCTACTGATGTCACGACTTAACCAGTCAGAGAAAAAATTTGGTGAACCTTGATTAACAACATGGAACTTAAAAGCCTGGAGTCCCAATGCCCACCTCAAGAGGCGACTGTCGGTTCCCCTTTTAAAAGTTTCTGGGTATATCAAAGGTTGTGGTCCGTTTTAAAATGAATTCTTTTCCAAAAATTAAAAATTTAATTTTTGGAGTTACCCCACAAAAGGGCCAAACATTCCTTTTCTAGGTGGAGTATTGTTTCTGGGGGAAAGGGAGTTTCCCCCCTTTTTGGAAGCATACAGGGAAGGGGGGGGTCCATAGGGTATTGTAGTAAACCGCACCAACCCAGTATTGGAGGCATCGGTTTTTAAAACAAAATGTTTTTTTAATATCTGGAATCTTTTGTATGGGTTTTCGAAAAAGTACTTTTAATCTCATTAAAATTTTCCCGAGCTCGTCGGAAAGTTCAAGGGTTCCTTCACAGACTTTTTAAGGAAGTCGGATAAAAATCCGTAAGATATAAGGTTCGGGAAAAAATCGGCAAAAAAAATTTACAGAACCAGAAAGCTACGCAGAGCTTTTTGGTTTTGGGGTTTTTAAATTCTAAAAAAACTTTGATTTTATGGGGGGAGAGGTGCAGAGAGTTAAAAAGTATCGTCCAAGTATCTAATTTTGTTATCCCCCAAAGGAAGCATTTTTTCGGTTTGGGCAGTGAGGCCATGTGAGCGAAACTACGAAAAAAATGATGTTAATGTTTGGATATGTTCGCCCCACGCGGATTCATTCGTAAATGTTTTTCAAAATAAACTAAAAACATTTGGCTATTACCCAAGCCCTTTTCCATCGTCTCAGTAGGTGCAC
This sequence comes from Cherax quadricarinatus, assembly GCF_026875155.1. Taxonomy (NCBI): domain Eukaryota; kingdom Metazoa; phylum Arthropoda; class Malacostraca; order Decapoda; family Parastacidae; genus Cherax; species Cherax quadricarinatus. The sequence goes on from NC_069484.1 coordinate 16,945,857, forward strand.
ACAGTTACCAACCCCAAAGGGCATAGTTCTATATTGCATCAGTTTGGTGTGTAGGAAAAGCGGTGTTTCTTAGAAGAAGGTTCTAACATTATTTGATGATTGCTGCGAATATAAATCCTGAAAAGAAGGAAGTCATAAAATTTGTGTAGTCCCCTTTTTAAGGGGGATGGGTCGCATCCCACCGGTTTAGCTTTAAAGGCCTCTGAAGTCAATAGCAAGTCTATTTTGAATTACCCTCCTTCTTAACCATGATCTGGTGAGCAAATGCAAACTGAAGGTTCAATGATCTTTGTTTTAATAATTTGTCCTACCTTCGGTCAAATGCATCCCAAAGGTGAACGGGAAATGGGTATAATTTTCGTTTGATAGGTTTGTCCGCCCTAAGTCAATCTTTGGATCCGTGGAGGTAACCCGGGAAAATTTCAGTAAAGATGTCTAAAAAAGTTACACTTAAAGTATTTTCATGTTTTTATGGTCATCCAAAGATTCTTAATATTAATTTGGTTGCCCCCGAGTGGTCAAGAGTCCCCAAAGTCTGTGTTCATTTAGTCTAAGTTGAGGTGTCGGGCACACCTTACATTCTTCAGTTGTCTTATCAGTTCTGGGGAAAAAAAAAAAAAACAAAGTAAAAAGTTTTTAAAGGCAGTTTTAACCGAATTTCTTCGGAAATTTTTTTAAGGATGTTTATGAAAAAGTTGGTTTCCCCCTTGATTTTATGGGGTAGTCAATTTTTCCCACAGTTTTTAATTTTATATGGATTTTTCCCGCTACTAATAATTTTTTTGACTTGATAGGAAAAAAGTCCCAGAATTCATCCCCTACTTTAAAACTTCTCTGTTTTGGAAAAAAATAGGTTTTGTAGGTCCATTGACAAGCTTAAGTTTTTCAAACTGTCAGAGGTCCCCTCAAGTTTGGATCTAAGGTAAAGGGAAACTGGTAAGAAGACTGAAACTCGCTTTCCTCCTCATTAGTCCATAAGTCATAAGGATGGCAGTGGCCCCCTCCCCTGTTACCCTGGGAAAATTAAAAAAGGTGAAAACCCCAAAGAGCACTGGGAATTTCTATGGAAACAAAGAAGGGTAGGTAACGATCCCACTCCTTGGGTTTTTAAGGGGAGCAAAGTTTCCTTAAATGGATTAAGAACGAATGCTGGTGCTCAATCCCCCCATTACAGCTGGGTGATGGGGGGTGGTAAAAGAGAGGTTCACCCCCAGAAGTTGGTATAGATGTTGCATTAAGTCAGGGTGAATTGTTGTCCCCGGTCAGACAAAATTTCTCTGGGGGATGCCCCCTTTGTGGCTTAGCGCTTTTTTTTGTTTAAAATAATAATAGGGATGCCCACTTGGAGAAGAGGACAAAAGGGCTTCACCCCACCCCTGTAGTAATGGTCTTTAAGGGTGGGTTCAGGAAACTCAAAGTAACAATAATGTTAATATATATTATGTCCCCAAAAGAAAGTGGAGATAAGGACAACGATGAAAAATAGCTACTCTTTCAAAAGGTCCGTAAAGCGGGCTTTTTTGACCATAGGTATGCTTGGTACCTCGGGAGGATGCAGTTGGCAAACTTTAAAGATTACAATGGTTTAGTGACATCGGGACATTTTGGTAAAAAAATAGGTTTCCCAAATTTTTATTTAAGATTTTACGATGCAAAAAAAAGTCCGGCCCTGGCAGGTCTGACCCCATTTTAAGAACGTTTTCCTGATTGACTTTGAAAACTAAGAGGGAAAATGTCTGTCTCCTCTGAATTTAATTTGAATACTGACTTGTACAAGATACCTTTTACATATTAAATTTATATGAAAGGGTTTTTCCTTTGGATAATTTGATTTTGTTTAGCGGCTTTTTGGAGTTTGAAGAGAAGGGCAATTACGTTGTAATTGACAAAGGAGTCCTTCGATTATCTAAAGGTTAAAAGTCAGGGGAAAATCAAAGGGATGGACATTTGGGAAGCCTGGGTTTGGTCTGACCCCTGTCAAGACATTTAGGTTTTATCGGAGGTGATATCTTCATTTCATTAAAAAAGTGAACCGGTGTCCTCTTCCACTTTCGGAGTAGCATCACGGTTTTTATCCACATGAATCTGCGAGAATTGTCTCATCGAACTTTGAGGGGGTTCTCTGACTTACAGGAAGAGGATCTGAAAAGCTTATGTCCCCTTTGGCATGAAAGGTCAACCCCGAAGGAAAAAATGGGACCTTTTTCATTACCCTATTAGTACGGACAAAAAGTGATGGGAGCTAGTACGGCTTCAGACCCAAAGTGAACCCATTTAGACCTAATGTAACAATGGGTGGTGGAAAAGGTCCGTACGGCCCCAAATAGTCGAGGGGTATAGCAGAGGAATGAGTTTCTTTAAGGTTAGGGAAAGCTTATCGAAAAGCTATACATGTGCATCCCGTGTCTGTTTTAAAAAAGGGAGTTTAAATAGTCCATTAACTGTTCCCGAACAGAAGGGTGTTTATCATTACAGTCTTTTTAAAAAATCTTCAACTTTTTGGGTTCTTAGAAGGACAATCGGGGCGTTTATGTCCCCTTTAAACACCCCAAAATGACAAACAGGTAACGAAGTCATTTTTCTTTCCCTTTGGGCTTTTATTTTTAAGGTTGTTTAAACCCCGCCCTTAGGGTTCGATCCCCCTTTGGTTTTATAGGAATTGAGGCTCAGATACAGGTCAGCAGCCTCAGCAACTTTTTCAGCTTTAATCAGGTTAGTTCTTGAAGTTTGATCTGGTGAGGAAGAGCTGTAGGAACTGGTCGCAACCATGAAGTCTCTAAGGATTCTAAAATGTGATCAATTCCTGAACACCTATCCAAAAGTTGAACAAATGAAAAGGGTTCCGTAACTGTGAAAGTTTTTGGCCCGGGTGTAAAGGTGGCATACCTGAAATCTTTCCTGTAAGAATTTGTGTTTTTTTTTAATTTTCTTTAAAGGGTTGCCCTTTTTCAGTAGGTTTTTAAATTTAAAATTTAATATCCCCGACAAAGTTGATGATTTCGAAAGGGTCCAGAAAAATAACATTCCTAACCTGGTTTGCCCCGGTGTCAGCAGGGCCATTCACAGGGGTGCTGATTTTTCAAACCTGTAAAAGTATGAAGTTATGCTTCCCCCTCTGTGAAGGGAGGAAATTAGGTGTTGGAATATGTGCATAGCTGCACGTTGTTTCCCTTCCCTTCATCTAATTGGTTGTGGGAAAAAAAAATTAAATTTTTTTTCCTAATTCAAGGGAGCTTGTTCAAGCTCGCGATTTTTCTCTTCCCCTTTAATCATATTCTCTATCCGTTTTTTCCTCAAGTTCCCTTAATTTAACTTGTTCCTACGTCTTTGTTTCCTCACGATCAATCTCTCCGCTCTTTTTTGTCTTCTCTTTCGATTCTCAAACTCTCCTTTTTCCCCCTTTTTTTTCATTTTTCAATTCTCTTTTTTTCTTTTATTTTGATTTTCAATCTCTTTTTTTTCCCGGGTTTTACAAGGTTAAGGATCCCTAGCTTTTTGACAGCTTTTTTTACAGGTTAAAGGGTTCCAAAATTTATTGGCAAGCTAAGAGCTTTACCTACATAGTATTTTGGGAAAACTTTTTTTTGTTATGAGACTACAAGTAGGAAACAGGGGTGAAGTTGGGCCAGCATTTTCATTTTACAATGATTTATTCATTTAATCATTTGCTGTACGAATGGTTCCCTCTTAGTATCCCTTTTTTTTTTTTTTTATGATCTCAGTTTGGGTGTGTTCTGGAGAAAGGGGACAGCCAGAGTGAAGTTGTGCTTTTTTGCCTCCTTGTGGGATAAAAGTTGTTTCACGCTGCCTGATTTCCTGGATTTTAGCCTAATGAAAAAATTCTAAAATTTTCCCTGTTTTCCTAACTTCCGCATTCATCCAAAACTGGTATTCCCTTACTTGCAAAAATAACTTAAAAAATACTGGGGAAAAAAGAAACGGGTATCAAAAAAAAAACGGAGGGTTCAATTCCTGCTCCCCCTCAAACTGTTTAAAAAACCGAGGGCTTGATCCTTACTTCAAAAAAACAAAGTATTAATGAAAATGAAGGGTTCTATGCCAGCTCTGAGCAAAAAGTAAGTGAAAGGGGTCCTTGACCATCCAAAACTTTCGCCAACAAAACAAGAGTGTCCCACGACTTTTCCTTGGGAAAAATGAGCTCAATGAAACAAAATTTTCACTGGAAATCTCGGGTCTCTAGAGTCTAATCCCCCAAAGTGTTTTAATTATTATTTTATTTTATTTTAATCAAAAAAGAAACGCTAAGCCACAAGGGCTTACACTAAAATGTTTCAAGCCGAACAAAAAAGGTTTTGGGAGAAATTTAAAAATTATTCCTCCTGACTTGACTTACAAAAAATTTGACATAACAATCACCAAATCTTTTTTAAATACCCGTACTGTAGTCCTACCCTAGAAAGTTTCTCTGGTGGTGGTTCCGTCGTGGTATGCGGTGTTGAAGTTCCAAATGGGTTTTGATTTGGCGGAATTGGAATTTTGAATTTTATAGAGTTGTTCCCGGCAAGGTCCCACTTGTGAAGGCTTTCTCGCCCCGTAACAACTTAGACGATTCCCCAAAACTGGTCTCCCCAGGAAAAAATTAATGTATAGAAAAAGAATAAAAATGACAAAATAAACATTTTTTTATTTAGAAAAAAATAAAATATTTAAAAAAAAAAATTGAAAAAATTGTCCCAATTAAAGAAATGAAAAATGAAAAAAAAATAAATATTTAATTTAAAGCTATTAAAAAAAAACTTGGGGTGGTGTTGGTGAACTGCGTTTGTTGAAATGTAGCCGCTGTGTGATGGGGGGGGGGGGGGGGGGCGCAGGTGTTGGTTACAACTCATGGCTAGTTCTTTACAGTTTTGCCCGGTACCTTCCGATGACAGGAAAGCGGTTTTTTACCGCTGCAATGATGAGGGGTTACGTCCCGCAATTTCTACAGGTTTCAAGGTAATTAAACCAAAAGGGGGAAGTCTCAGGACGTTAGTCCATCTCCATCAAATTTTACTCGTTGATTGGAGGTGCCCCCCTGTCATCCAAGCTGGAAAAATAGACAGGTTACCCTGCTTAAAAACACTCCCTGATAAGTTTCAAAACCCAAAAAATGTGGTGATTTTAAACAGTAACTTTGAGCAAGAGAAAGGACTAAGTTTATTATTGGTCAAAAGTGAAGCTTTCAACCAATAAAACCACTGAATACAAGGCAGGCATGTACTTTGTACTGCTGGGGTGTGAGTTAGTGTTATGTTTGGACCGGAGCCCCAACGTCACCTTTGGGGGGGGGGGGGGGGGAAGGAGGGGAAGGGATGCGGGAGTAGACTGACCCTACCTTAACAAACAGCCGGCAATCAAACTATCACTTTCGGGGTGGGGGGGAAAAAAAAAAGGGGGGGATAGCGGGGCTAGACTTTCCCACCTTAACAAGTAGCCGGCAATGAAAAATTTTTTTCTATATACTCCATCGCTACTCCTATTATTGAACTTTTCCCTCACTAAATATACATATATCGCTCCCCCCATTGGGGGAATCAAGAACTAACAGTGACAGATGGTTGGTTTTACCGACAAAAGTGGAGAAAACATATTGTTTACAAAAAATTTATTAGAAACGTTGTTAGGTAAGGCACATTGAACGTTAGGGATCTTTATTTTTGAAACGTTTCGCCTACCAGTAGGCTTTTTCGTCGAGTAAGAAAAGTTGATAGAAACAGAAGATACTTGAAGACGATGTAATCATCCATCACCCCTTTAAGTTTTGAGGTGGTAGTCCTCAGTTGGGAGGGTTTGTTCCATGTCGAAACATATGGGTTGAAGTGACACCTGACGCGTCATCAGTGGTGGTGCTTGACAAGGACAGCCTCTTCCCAGGACAGATTTGTCCACTTTTTTCGGGGATTTACGAAGCTCCCTTTCATAGCTTCTTATGTCTTTAATATTGTGACCAGTGATATTTGACCTTTGACAGTGAGGGGCAGCGAGGGTTGTGGCGTGTTGAACTGTATACTCGCGAGGGTTTGTGGCGCGTGAAACTGTATACTCGGGAGGGGTGTGCGGTGAAACTGTATACTCGGGGGAGGGTGTGTGGCGGTGAACTTTATACCTCGGGAGGGAGTGTGGCGGTGAACTTGTATACCTCGGCGAGGGGTTTGTGGCGCGTGAACTGTATACTGGGAGGGCTTTGTGGCGGTGACTGTATACCTCGGTGGGTGTGGCGGTTGGGTGAACTGTATAACTCTCGGGTGGCGTGTGGCGAGTGAACTGTAAACCTCGGGAGGGTGTGGCGGTGAACTGTATACCTCGGGAGGGTGTGGCGGTGAACTGTATACCTCGGGAGGGTGTGGCGGTGAACTGTATACCTCGGGAGGGTGTGGCAGTGAACTGTATACCTCGGGAGGGGGTTGGTGTCGTGTGAACTGTATACCTCGGGAGGGTGTGGCGGTGACTGGTTATACCTCGGGGAGGGTGTGGGCGGTGAAACTGTATACCTCGGGAGGGGAGGGTGTGTTTGTGGCAGTGTGAACTGGTCTATACCCGGGAGGGCTGTGGCGGTAACTGTATACCTTCGGGAGGGTGTGATCAGTGAACTGTATACCTCGAGAGGCGTTTGTGGCAGTGAACTGTATACATCGGGAGGGTGTGGCAGGTAAACTGAAACCTCGAGGAGGGTATGGCAGTGAACCGTATACCTCGGGAGGGTGTGGCAGTGAATGTATACCTCGGGAGGGTGTGGCAGTGAACCGTATACCTCGGGAGGGTGTGGCAGTGAACCGTTACCTAGGGGAGGGTGTTGGCAGTGCACACTGTATACCTCGGGAGGGTGTGCAGTGAACTGTTACATCGGGCGGGTTGGCATTGAACTGTTATACCACGGGAGGGCTGTGGCAGTGAACTGTATACCCTCGGGAGGGTGTGCAGTGAACAGTATCCACGGAGTGGGTGGCAGTGAACTGTATCCTCGGGATGGGTGTTGTGGCAGTGACTGTAATACCTCGGGAGGGTGCGGAGTGAACTGTTACCTCGGGAGGGTGTGGCGTGAACCGTATATCGGGAGGGTGTGGCATTGAACCGTATCCTCGGGAGGGTTGTGGCAGTGATCGTTTATTTTACCTCGGGAAGGGTGTAGGCAGTGAACTGTATACCTCGGGAGGGTGTGGCAGTGAACTGTATACCTCGGGAGGGTGTGGCAGTGAACTGTATACCTCGGGAGGGTCTGTGGCAGATGTAACCGTATACTCGGGAGGTGTGGAGTGAACCGTTATACCTCGGGAGGGTGTCCCCCTATGGCAGTGAACTGTATACCTCGGGAGGGTGTGGCAGTGAACCGTATACCTCGGGAGGGTGTGGCAGTGAACCGTATACCTCGGGAGGGTGTGGCAGTGAACCGTTTATACCTCGGGACGGGTGTGTGGCAGGGTACTCTGTATACATCGGGAGGGGGGTGTGGCAGTGTGAAATGTATACCTCGGGAGGGTGTGGCAGTGAACCGTATACCTCGGGAGGGTGTGGTGTGAGGCATAATGGAGTCTTAGAGGTGGCAAGTGATTAATATGAGAAACTCAGGAGACCGGAGAATGTCTTGAGAATTCTCATATTGCATTCCTGTGTGGGTGTGGAGAGTCACTCAGACACCCACACTATGTGACTGAGGGCGCCCGAGCAGTGCTCAATCACCCATACTGGTTTAGAGCGTGTCTATGAAAGCCTGGCAGTGGGGTGGCAGCCACTGATACTCGTCCATCTGGAACACGATGATTTACACTCATCACTGAATGCAGAACGTGTAGTCAGTGGTCACCATAGGGTTCACAAACACACCCTTGTCGCGGTCTCGCCATATGGTTCACAAACACTCCGCTATCACGAGTTCTTAGACACCACGGTTTACTGCCCTCCATGACACTAGCACCATTGAACGGTTCAACTTACGACATAGATCCGTGTCGAGGTATATTCCCTGACGCATAAATCAACGTGATACTCTACACTGAATGATTTTTTGGGGGCGAGTTTTGCGTGTATGTACTGCCATATTCTTACCAATTTGTAGTTGCAGGTGTTGTCTCGGCTCCTGGTCCCGTCTCCTAACGTTATTCTCACTTGCCAGGATTCACTCCCTCGTGGGTCCTATCGTACCCGCTCTTAATATGTAATATGTAGGGAGCCTGTCTACCGGTCTACCTGCACTTCTCTAACATCTTTGGTGTGTGTGTGTGTGTGTTTGGTGTTGTGTGTGTGTGTGTGTGTTGTGTGTGGTGAATGTGTGTGTGAGCTGTCGTGTGTTTGGGAGGGTGGGGTGGGGGCAGGGACGCGGGTGTTCACTTTAGTATACAATGTTTACAAAGTTGGATATGAAAACTGGATTAAAGTTTTGCCCCCTTTATCATCTATGGTCATGATAGTCACTAAAATTGTCCACTTTTCATTGACCAGTTATGGGTTAGTTGTGAATCATTTACTTGTTTGTAAGGGTCGAAGCAAGAGATTACATAGTACTAACGCTTAAGTCTGGAGGTCCCAAAGTGGTAATTGCTGTGATGTATAACCCACCACAGAACCAGAGGAGGCCAAGGCAAGAGTATGGGAGTAATGAGCAAATGGTTTTTGACTGACTGGCTGAAGTGGCCAGAAGGGCTCATGTGAGCAGCCAAGTAGTGTGTAAGTGTGAAAATCTATGAATTTAGCTAAAATATGAGGTTTGCCCTTTCCTTTTTCTCGGAAAGTATTCAAGACGCTCTAAATCGTCCAAATATTCAATAAAATATCATTTTAGCATATTTTTCTGAGTTTTTTAAAGTTTCAAGCTCTTGGGCCTGCTTCTTAACTACTATTGATTAGTTTGTTTTCTGGTCTCAATGATCCGATTATAGTTACCCTTTGAAATAGTTTATGGGTGGTTTTCATATCTTTGTCAAGGTTCTTTCCACTTACCACCCTGAGGCTGAAAAAGTACTTACTAATGACCCTATGGCTCCTCTGCGGCTTTAGCTGCCTTCCTCTCCATGCATCTCACTCTTCATATCATTACTAATCCTTGAGTATTTCGTATGTCTTCATCAGTCTCTCCTGGTCCTCTTTTCTAGTGGGGTTAGGTTACGCTGTGTCTCCATTCCGGTCAACCAATGGATTTTGATGCACAACCCGCACATAGGAGAAGAGAAGCTTACGACGACGTTTCGGTCCGACTTGGACCATTTACAACGTCTTCGTAAGTTTCTCTTTTATGTGCGGGTTATTTATGTATTGTTCCAGTCACGGTATTGTGCCTTTTTTTTCTTTAATGGATTTTGATTTTTCTTTACCTGATCACCTGTGCGCTACGGGAATGCCCTAACGTGTGTGTAATATTCTAAACTGTTTAAGGTTCCTGAATCTAGTTGTTAGGTTACCTACTTCTGCATTATTGAAGTTAAACTGTTAAGTTCTTCATGTGATATGCATCATTCCATCTCTCTAACTCTACTTTGAAACGTCAGGATTTAATTCTAGTAGCCGCTTGCTTACCGACTTCTAGAGCTTGTTTGCTTGTCCTCTTCATTTATTCTTCTCAGCCCCACAATACAAGTTATGTAGAAGTTTCCTCCGGCAAATCGTCTGCATGTGCCACCAACTGTGTGGGTCTCAGCACTGATCCTTGGAGACCTTTGTATCAATCATTACTACTGCGTGGGTCTCATCACTGATCCTTGGAGACCTTTGTATCAGTCATTACTACTGCGTGGGTCTCATCACTGATCCTTGGAGACCTTTGTATCAGTCTTTTACTACTGCGTGGGTCTCAGCACTGATCCTTGGGACCTTTGTATCAGTCATTACTACTGCGTGGGTCTAAAACACTGATCCTTGGAGACCTTTGTATCAGTCATTACTACTGCGTGGGTCTAAAACACTGATCCTTGGAGACCTTTGTATCAGTCATTACTACTGCTGGGTCTCAGCACTGATCCTTGGAGACCTTTGTATCAGTCCATTACTACCTCATAATCATTTGTCTATCAAAATTTGAGTGAAAATATCCTTGGTAGACTCCACTGGTCATCAGTTTCCCATTCCGATACCTCATTTTTCACCATCACACAGGTGCTGTGCAAAAATTTTTCACTTACCTGCTATGGTAAGTGAAGATATAACAATTTTAACAAAATGAGGCCAGTAAAACTTTTTCCCAACGGTGGAAAAGAAACGAAAGTGATCTGGGTAATTATGTTGGAAGATCTCATTTTAAAGGAACTCTAGTGTTATTGTATTAAGTACAGGAAAAATGGTTTATTGTGGACAGCAAGATTAAATGTAAGAGATCAATCCACTGTTGATACTCTGAAATTTATGCTCTGTCCCCTGGAATATTGTTGTATACAAACAGCGGCATTTAGGGCGGGATAAAATTGCACATATTGAGAAGGTTTATAAAATTTTTTACGGGTTTCTCGTCCATTCGAAGAAAACTCCTTAACTCTTGGCACCAATTAAAATTCCTCAAATTGCAATACTTGTGGTACAGATGACAAAAATGCACCATAAGTTGAATTTTGAAAATGCTGGAGTGAATGCTCCGAAATTAGGATACTTAAAAAAGTAGATGGAGACTTGCTAGATGGTGCAAAATCCCTCCGGTGGAAAGCAGAGTTTGCAACAAGTAGATGCAGGGATAACTCTGTATATTTTACACAGTAAATCAGGTATTTACTATTCACCTATGTTAAACACCTTTAAGAGAGGAATCACAGAAGGGATGGATCTCGAACCCATTACAGGCGAGTCTTAAAACCGAGGCCAGTGTTCTTAGCAAGTAGGGTGTAACCTGTTCCTGACCAGCCAGGCTGTGGTGCATACATTAACAGATTGAAGCAATCACCCAGCAGCCAGGATGGTAAGGCTGGAGATCAGGGAGGTGGTGGCGGAGCTAGGCAGTCGCCCAGTCTGGTGGTGGTGGGGCCAGGCAGTCACCCAGTCTGGTGGTGATGGGGCTAGGCAGTCGCCCAGTCAGTTGGTGAGGGCGTGAACCTGTGGCGGGGTCCAAGAATTTTATTGCGCGAGCTCCATCTCCTGAGCACTGCTCACCTTGAAAGGAATCATATATGTAACACGCTTCTCTCTCACATTTTCCGCTGAAGGAAGATGGTGTATTTTACATCTCCTGGGGACGACACGTGCTCGCATGGACGCTACAGCTTAAAAATAAATCGAATAACAAACCAATGCCCCCAAACTCTAAGATCTTGGAATTTTTGAAGGTCTTGGAGATCTGGAAGATACGATGATGCATGTCGATGGGTATCCCTGAGAAGTAGCTACTTCCGCCCTAGATTATGGGCTATCAGGTAATGCCAAGATGTTTGAGACAATGATATTTTAAACTGAGGTTCTCTCCCTACCCTCCACTCCCGGCATGAAACTGAAAAAAATATTCATTTGAAAAAAGCATGAAATTTATAGCAGGGGTGGAAATTGATGGAAGGCACGGGTTTTCCCCCTACTAACTACTGCTGTAGTGGCATAACTACTGTATATTCCATTGCTACTCTAAATTGTGTAAAACTTGCGGTTCTACTTTGGATATTGTGGGACAACTGGATGTACACCATTCTATGATCATCTCCTCCTCCTCTTCCTTCTTTTCCTTTTAAAACTATAATTACCTTGGTTGGTTCATTGTCAGCTGTTCGTTCTCATAAAGTTTAAGAAATTCAAGAATGGATGATTTAAGTTTGCTCCATCGTAGTATCTTGAAGTTCTTAAAGTTCTGGAAGATTTTCGGGTTTTTGGGAAAGGAAGGTCTTGAAAGTTTAAAATCTTAATTTAGGTTTTGAAAAATCTGGAAAGTCTGTCAATTATAAAAGACCATGAAGATATTTTTTGGTGTCCTCACATTTCTGGTTTATTGGTGTATGGCCCGAGTAATTAGATCTCTCACATGTGAATATAGAAATGGCTTACAGTACCGACAAGTTGATTAATAAGACAAGTGTGCAATAGTTAAGCATCTATATTCCGAAACGTTTCGCCCACACAGTAGGCTTCTTCAGTTAAATACAGGGGCAGCAGCAGCAGTGGAGATGTAAAGACGATGCAATCTCAACTGCCTCTGTACTCGACTGAAGAAGACAACTGTGTAGGCGAAACGTTACGAAATAAAGATGCCTAACAGTTGCCATGTTTTTACTAATGAACAGATCTTACACACTCAGAGGATAAGGAGTAGCTGGGTCTTGTCGAATTTTACTTTCAATTGAACCTTGTATCGTTTGCCAAGTAAAATTACTTTTCCAGGAATAAGTGTGTTCAGTGGTATTGGCTAATGAGGTGGTAGATGGACTTATTGGTGAGTGGGATGGTAGTCTACTTATTAGTGAGTGGGGTGGCAGTCATTACTTATCTGGTAAGTAGAGAAGGAAGAGGAAGGTCTTTAAAGTGTGGTTATGATTGAACAGTATTAGAAATACCAGTCACCTGGGGAGTGTTGTACGGTGAAGATCGGTGAAGGACTATGTAGCAAAGTGTATGTACAGACACCGGTGTACAACAAATGCGTACAGACACCGGTGTACAACAAATGCGTACAGACACCGGTGTACAACAAATGCGTACAGACACCGGTGTACAACAAATGCGTACAGACACCGGTGTACAACAAATGCGTACAGACACCGGTGTAAAACAAATGCGTACAGACAAACCCGGGGTACAAACAAATGCGTACAGACACCGGGGTACAACAAATGCGTACAGACACCGGGTGTACAACAAATGGTACAGACACCCGGTGTACAACAAATGCGTACAGACCACCGGTGTACAGCAAGTGCACGTACGGACAACCCGGGGTACAGCAAGTGACGTACGGGCACCGGTGTACAGCAAGTGCACGTACGGGCACCGGTGTACAGCAAGTGCACGTACGGGCACCGGTGTACAGCAAGTGCACGTACGGGCACCGGTGTACAGCAAGTGCACGTAGGCACCGGTGTACAGCAAGTGGGACGAGGCACCGGTGTACAGCAAGTGCACGTAAAGGGCACCGGTGTACAGCAAGTGCAAAGTACGGGCACCGGTGTTTCAGCAAGTGCACGTACGGGCACCGGGTGTACAGCAAGTGCACGTAACGGGCAAACCCGGGGTACAGCAAGTGCACTACGGGCACCGTGTACAGCAAGTGCACGTACGGGCACCGGTGTACAGCAAGTGCACGTACGGGCACCGGTGTACAGCAAGTGCACGTACGGGCACCGGTGTACAGCAAGTGCACGTACGGGCACCGGGTACACAAGTGCACGTACGGGCAAACCCGGGGTACAGCAAGGGGCAGTACGGGCACGGTGTACAGCAAAGTGCACGTACGGGCACCGGTGTACAGCAAGTGCACGTACGGGCACGGTGTAAAAGCAAGTGCACGTACGGCACCCGGGGTACAGCAGGGCACGTACGGGCACCGGTGTACAGCAAGTGCACATAACGGCACGGTGTACAGCAAGTGACGTCGGGGGACCGGTGTACAGCAAGTGCAGTACGGGCAGGTTACAGCAAGTGCACGTACGGGGACCGGTGTACAGGGAAGTGCACGTACGGGCACCGGTGTACAGCAAGTGCACGTACGGGCCCCCGGTGTACAGCAAGTGCACGTACGGGCAACCGGTGTACAGCAAGTGCACGTACGGGCACCGGTGTACAGCAAGTGCACGTACGGGCACCGGTGTACAGCAAGTGCACGTACGGGCACCGGTGTACAGCAAGTGCACGTACGGGCAACCGGTGTACAGCAAGTGCACGTACGGGCACCGGTGTACAGCAAGTGCACGTACGGCACGGTGTACAAGCAAGTGCACGTACGGGCACCGGTGTACAGCAAGTGCACGTACGGGCACCGTGGTACAGCAAGTGCACGTACGGGCACCGGTGTACAGCAAGTGCACGTACGGGCAAACCCGGGGTACAGCAAGTGCACGTACGGCACCGGTGTACAGCAAGTGCACGTACGGGCACCGGTGTACAGCAAGTGCACGTACGGGCACCGGTTTTACAGCAAGTGCAAAGTAAAGGGCACCGGTGTACAGCAAGTGCACGTACGGGCACCGGTGTACAGCAAGTGCACGTACGGGCACCGGTGTACAGCAAGTGCACGTACGGGAAACCGGTGTACGCAAGTGCACGTAGGGGCACCTTTACAGCAAGTGCACGTAAGGGGGCCGGTGTACAGCAAGTGCACGAAACGGGCAGGGTTTTAAAGCAAGTGCACGTAGGGGCCCGGTGTACAGCAAATATGAAATTTTAAAACTAGCTTCGGGAAATTACACTTTTCAACACGGGGTTTATTTATTATGTAGTTGTTTCGCTAACCGTGGCTTTATGGTACAATCAGAAGACTGAAGAGGAGAAGAAAAAGGTAATGTCCCTCAGCCTCTTCAGTCTTCTGTATTGCATTTATTTCCCTTCAAGACTCAAAAAAAATCGTAATGCCAAATTGCAAACAAACCATACCCCCCGGCCGGGATTGCCCCGCGAGGGCTGGAGTTTGAGACTTATGACCAGGGTTCACCCCGGCCGGGGGTATGGTTTAGTTCCTTCAAGACTGGTGACCACACCAAGGCTGAGGGAAAACTGATTACCCCCCATTTTTTGTATAAAATTTCTTACATTATGTCCTTGGATTATATTAATGTCACTGGCTGGCAAAAACTTTAACAGAATAAAGACATCCAGATGTTACACATCATTATTATTTTTTATTATCACACGGGCCGATTCCACCAAGGCAGGGGGGCCCGAAAAAAAAAACTTTCACCATCAATTCCTCCACACTGTCTTGCCAAAAGGGTGCTTTACACTACTTTTTCCAAACGCAACATTAACACCCCTCCTCAGAGTGCGGCCCTGTACTTCCCTCTCCGGGATAAATCCGGCCTGCCGGGTTTTTCCCTGAACCCTTCATAAATTTACTTTGTTTCCACTCAACAGCACGTCAAGTTTTAAAAAAAAAACCATTTGTCTCCATTCCCCTTCAAACACGCTCACGCATGCCTGCTGGAAGTCCAACCCCTCGCACAAAAAAACCTCCTTTACCCCCCCCCCAACCCCTTCCTAGGCCGCCCCTCCCCCCGCCTTCCTTTCCCCTACAGATGATACCTCTTGAATCTTCGTTTCGCTCCATTCTCTACATGCCGAACCACCTCAACAAACCTTCCCTCAGCCCCTGGATAACGTTTTGGAAATCCGCACCTCCTCCTAACTTCCAAACTACGTTTCCTCTTATATTCAACCACCCCCTTGCCCTCAGACATGACATCCCCACTGCCTCCAGCCTTCCCTCGCTGCAACATTCATCCCCCACCTTCACCCCCTTTAAAGAGCGTTGGAAAATTACTCTCATAATTTCCCCCTTTTTGGGCCTCTAAGGACAAAGTTCTTTGTCTCCACCTCTAAGTGACCACTCACTCTTTTTCCCTCTCTTTCTTGTTTCACCTCATTTTTCATAGACCCATCCGCTGACACGTCCACCCCCCCAAATATTGAATATTTCACCTCCTCCATACTCCTCTCCTCCAAATCTGATTTCAACTTTCATCACCCTATTTTTTTGTTACCCTCATAACCTTACTCTTTCCGGTATCCACCTTTAATTTTCTTCTTTTGCACACCCTACCAATTCATCCCCCAAATCTCTGCAGTTCTTTTTCAGAATTCCCAAAAACACAGTGTATAAAAGAGCAGCTGTGACAACTCCCCCTTTGGTGGATTTTTTTTTTTAAAACTCCACCCCTTTTGGGGGACCCCGATTTACCTCTAAAAAACCCCCTCCACAAATATTTTAAACAACCACGGTAAACAAAACATCCCTGTCTAAGGTCCTTTTCACTGGGAAAAAATTTCCCCTCTTTCCTACATACTCAAAATTGGCCTCACTATCCCTTTTTTTAAAAAACTCTTCATGCTTTCAGCAACCTCCTCCTACCCTTTACACTTGCAACACTGCCCATTGCCCCCCTATCCACCCTGTCAAACCCCTTTTTTTTCCAAAATCCATAAATGCCACAAAGCTCTTTAGCCTTACTAAATACTGTTACTTATATGTTTTCCCGAAAACACCTGGGCCCACACACCCCCTACCTTTTTTAAAGCCTCCTTGTTCATCTGCTATCCTATTCTTCGTCTTACCTTAAATTTTTTTCAATTAAAATTACCCTACACTTTACCCCGAAACTCAAAAAATACCCCTATAATTTTGACTCTTTTTATCCCTTTGCCTTTATACAAAAGGGCATGCAGCCTTTTGCCAAAAACTGGTCCTTACCCTTCCATACATTTATTAAATAATTCACCAACCACTCCAAAACTATTTCCCCCCCTGCTTTTTAAAAATTTTTTCTTTTTCCCCTCATCCGGGTGCCCTTACCCCCTTTAATTTTTTCCTTCCTCACGAATTCCCCCCACTCAAACTGGTCTTCCTCCTCCTAAAATTTATTTCCTTGCCCTTACACGAAAACACAGCTTTTCCCATCTTATCAACATTTAACAATTTTTCAAAATATTTTCCCCCCATCTTCCCCAAAACCCCCTTAACTCTCCCTTTATAAAACCCTCTCCTTTTTTAACTGCAAAACCATTTGTTCTCTAGGTTTCTTTAAATTGTTAATTCACTCCCAAAATTTTTCTTATTTTCAACAAAATTTGTTGATAGGCACTCACCCACTCTCTCATTTTCTCTCTTTTTACATTGCTTCACCACTTCTTAACCTCTCTTTTTTCTCCATAACTCTTCCCTCCTTGCATCACTTTACTTTGTAAAAACTTTTTTCATATGCTAAATTTTTCTCCTTTCTTCTCTCTTTACATATCATTCCACCCAAAAGTCCTCTTTCCCCCCTGCACCCACTTTCCTGTAACCCCAAACTTCTGCGAAAAATTAACCCTACATTTTTAAACCCCCCATACCTCTTCGCCCCATTTCCATGCTCTATTAGCTCATCTATCCTCCAATATGCTTATACTTACCCTAACTGCCTTCTCTTTTATTTATAAACCCTTTACCCCCCTTCCCTATCTTCTATTTTCCTGTATCCCATCTAACCCTTTTACTTCAGTGTAGCTACAAAAGAAAAGGGTCTGATTATTTTTGTGGCCCCTTATAAACTTTACATCTGAAGTCTATCAACAGTCTTTTTTTTCTACCCAATACCATTAAACCAAAAACTACTGTCATTTTGCCCAATATTTTCGTGTTTTTACTTTCCTCTTTTTCTTAAAAAAAAAATATTACCTATAATAAAAAAACCCCTTCTATACAAAGTTCAAAACAAAGGGGGCTTTCCCCTTATCATTTAAAACCCCGGCACCCCAAACTACCCACACACCCTCTCTAAATTTTTTTCCCACTTTAGCATTAGGTCCCCTACCCCAATTCTCTTCCTTGGGCAAAGCTCCTTTACATTATTAACATCTCCCCAAAACTCTCCTTCCCCCTCATTCCCCTCTTTCCCGGGGGCATACAGCTTATTATGACCCACTTCTCGATCCAACCTTTACTTTAATCCCCATAATTCTTGAATTTAAATTATATTTTTCCCTTTTTCTCCTTTTATAACTATCATTTAACATTATGCTACCCCTTCCTTTGCTCAACTCCCTTTAATCTCCAGATTTTTAAACCCCTTTTTTCCCCCATGAAAATTCCCACCCCCCCTTTGCTTTGTTTCGCTTTAGAGCCCGGACATCCAACTTCTTTTATTCATAACATCAGCAATCATTTTTTCTTTTCATCCGCCTACTCCACGCAATTTAAGCATCCCGTTTTTTAAAGTTTTTCTTCTTCTCATTTTTAGTAAAAGATAAGAGAAGGGGGTTTCTACCCATTGCCCGGCATTTAGTCGCCCAACGACACCATGGTTTCGGAGGAAAAAATTCTTTTCCACTTCCCCATGGAAAATAGAAGAAATAAAAAAGAAAAAGAGTATTTAGAAAAAGGAGGAAAAAAACCCAGATGTATTAAATATTATATGCATTTCTGTCGTGAATGTGACCAAAATGTAAGTAGGAGTGCAAGATATCCCGTTATCTAGCGTGTTTATGAGACAGAAAAAGAAACCAGCAAACCTCCTCATCAAAACGTTCAGGTTTTTTTTTACCCCGTCATCTGGCAGGACGGTAGAATTTTCCCCGGGTGGTTTCTGTCTAACAACTACAACCTGTCTGATTCATTATATTTTCTGTATTATATGCTGTTGAGTACTATGATATTAATTTTAGAGGAAAAAAACAGAGCATATCCAGACCCTCAGAGAAGAGCAGAAAAAATGGGGGGGATGGCCAAAAAATGCATTATGGATGCGGGGTGGTCCTATGACTTGCTGGGGTGTCAGGCAATGGCATTATGGATTGGGAGGTCCTACAATCACTGGGTCAGGCAGATGATATTATGGGTGTGGTCTCCTACGAATCACAGGGTGTCAAAACCCAAAGAATTATGGATGTGCGATCTATTACACGAACGAGAGACTAAACCAAATTGTGCAATAGATGGAAAATAAATTGAAATTTGAAAGTGAAAAGAGCTTCTAGCTTTTAGGTGGAGGGGTGGGCGAGAAAATAGACGACGGCTGCCACCCAACATTT
>NC_069484.1:16964962-16998144 GCF_026875155.1 Cherax quadricarinatus
GACGATTACCTCATCTACTGTCTTCAGTATAAAATTCTGAGAGGCTTATTCCCTCCTTTTCTAAAGTCTTCCCTTTGTCCTTGTATTGATAAAGCCACTGGATGGAGAATGTCTACGACATAAAGATATTGCAGATTCGTTTAATTTTTCAGCTTGTCAGTTTTGTACACCACTGATATATTAAGAGTATTTATAATGATGGGAGTCAAGAGGTGGAAATAATAGTAGTAGTAGTACATACAAGATAGGTCAAACAACCAGCCTCCGGGAACAGTCGTGCAAACCAAGCCAGAAAAAATCGTGTAACTTTCTTTTTGTCACGGTGATGACAGTTGCACAATTGTGTTTACATGAGGACTTTATTATTGCCTCAGCTTTAAAAAGTTGGGTATTGTATAGGTTCAAACGACAATCGAAAGACAGAGAATAGTTTAGTTTTTAGAGGAAGATGTTGACAATGGAAGAGAAAAAGTAGGCCTTTGGTTATTCGATATGAAGACTAGGCCTATGCACTTGGACTTGCTCTCCTCCTAGACCAGGACTTCAATCATTGAACACACTTTAATGGTGAATGAATCAGCTATGGCTTAGTCTGGTATCTTGTGTTTCCATTGTATTAGATTAAACACCTGACGTATACCACTACATGTACCTGACATGTACCACTACAAGTGTTCGATTATCAAACACCTGTCTGGCTCAGACAGTATGCTTTATCGAGTCACAGACAAACCACGTAAGGGATGGTGATCATAAAGTGAGCAGCAGCAGCGAGAGTGAGGTGTCCATCACGTTAACTCCCATACGTCCTAGAAGAATAAGGCACAGTGTTAAGGATGTTAATTCTGCTGGCATATTGATGTTGTGAATTATTTTCCAGTGGTCTTCATTGTCTCACGTATCTAGATTTTCAGTCGTTATATGTTATATGTTGGTGTTTGTCCGGTGGCCTGGTGGCAAAAGCTCTCGCTTCACATGTTGAGGGTCCGGGTTCGATTCCCGGCAAGGGTGAAAATATTGGGCGTGTTTCCTTACACCAGTTGTCCATGTTCACCCATCAGTATAAAACGGGTACCTGGGTGTTAGTCGACTGGTGTGGGTCGCATCCTGGGACAAAATTGACCTAATTTGCGGGAAATGTTCTGCATAACGAGGGGGCTATCTATATAGTAGTATGTCATTGATGTCAGCTATGGTCTGTATACCTTGTACATGTACTTGTAGAAGTAGATATATTATTATTATTATTCCCATTAATTGTTGCAGAGGTAGTAGTGGTTGTGTTGAGCTTGTTGTTGGAGATCTTTGTGTTTGACAGTAGTTATGGAAGAATGTATCTGCAGTGGTGTCGGGTCAGGGCGAGTTGTTGTTCTAGTTACATCGTCTGCATTTCTGGATGAAATATCGAGGGTAGTATAGTGAAGATTTGGGCTGTTCGTAGAGATTCGTTTTGTAATGCAGTCAGTTTAGGAAAAACTGAACACCCCTTTTTGGTTCTTGTGTGTGTCGGGGGGGGGGGGTTTTGGAAGATAGGTGCTGGTTGTCGGGGTTTCCAATAGACCCTTAAACAAAGCTGTCAAAATGTATACAGTAAAACATAAGTATATGTATTATAGTTTTTTTTTATAATGTAAGTTGTATGGAAGGTCGATGGTTGAGACTTTGTTTAGGAGAGGTGTTAGACCTCTAATATTGTGTGTATTGAGTGTGTCGTCCACATGTCAAAGCAATGTAATGGAAGAGGGCAGAGTAAGAAAATTTGGAACTTCAAGATGCTCTGTTGTCTATGTAGACTGATGAGTCTGCGCTTACAGAAATTCATAGATTAAACCCCAGATCTGTTAGAAGGGGGATCTGAGCAATTGGATATTCGAATCGCAGTTTAATGAGGTCTGTAAAAGTCATGAGCTGTGAATATGTAGATTAGGATTGCTTTTATCACACTCTGAAGGGATTAATGGCTTGTGAAGTAATCGGTGGTGCGAACTCTGCTCGCCACACTGAGGTCCGTGGGTCGTATCCCGGTACGGGGGTGGTAATGTTAGGACGTGTTTCCTTAAGACACCTGCTGTCAGTGTTCACCTAGCAGTAAAATAGGTTCCTGGGTGTTAATTGACTGGTGTGAATCTCGTCATGGGGACAAAAATGACCTTATTTGCCAGAAATGCTCTGGCATAACAAGGGGATTTCTATATAATAGTATCAGATGTCAGTCGTGGTCTGTATAGTGGTACAATGTACATGTGCACTTTGTAGAATAATTATTTATTATTATTTTTATTCTTATTTTGATTTTTATTATTTATATGATGGTCACGTCAGGCTGGAGAGTCTTGTTCCTTAAGTCGATGGTTGCGGAAGGGGGTTGAGGTCTTCTAAAGTTTAAGACGTTGGAAACTGTATGGCACTTTGAGAGTTTGGACAAGGGTTAGGCTAGAATATACGCCTAGCTGTGAGGGGCGCTGACTATCGGAGTGACTCGTCAGAAGATATCCTGGTTTGTAGATTCCACACACCAGGGTTCCCACTTACACTTTTCTCCTATTTGTGTTCACCTTCTTTACAAGTTTATTTGAGACTTGATAAAGCTCCTTATTTTTTTTTTTTTAGGCGAACATCAATAATGGTCAATATAATTGTGTTGGTTTAATCAAGCCCTGTAACTCACTTCAGACAGTATTACAATGCTGGTCCTCCTCAGGAAAAAATTAATGTATAGAAATATGAATTAAAAACTGACAACATAAACACTTTATTATTTAGAATATAAAATATAAAATACAAATATGAAATTTTGTCCTACATTAAGAAATGAAAAATTATAATTAATAATATGATATCTGAATTCAAACGCTAATATACAATAACTTGGGTGTCATGGGTTGGTGACACTTGCGTGTTGTTTGAATCGTAGCCGCTGCTGTGTTGGGGGGGGGGGGAGTCGCAGGTGTTGGTTACAACCCACTGCTAGTTCTTACAGTCTAAGCGTGAGTCTCTCGATCCGTTGACAGGAAAGCAGGTTCTTAACGCTGCTATGATGAGGGGTTACGTCCTGCAATTTCATACAGGTGAAGAGATAAATTAAATCCAAAAGGGGGAAGGTCTCCAGGACGTTAGTCCAATCTCCATCAATTTACTCGTTGATTGGCAGGTGACCCTCTCTGTATCCCAAGCTGGAAAGATCGGTTACCCACTGCCTTAAGAAATCACTCTCCATGATAGTACATTACCTAAAAGATGTGGTGATATATTACAACAGTCAACTTAGAGCAAGACTGAAAGGGACTCTTAGTTTATAATTGGTCAAAAGTGAAGCTTTCAACCAATAAATCCAATAGAATACAAGGCAGGCATGTACTTACAGTAGTGTGGGAGCTGTGAGTCTAGTGATTAATGTTTGGACTGGAGCCCCACACGTCTCACTTTCGGGGGGGGAGGAGGGGTAGGGATAGTGGGAGCTAGACTGACCCTACCTTAACTAGCAGCCGGCATCAAACTATCACTTTCGGGGTGGGGGAAAAAAAGGCGGGAATTAGCCGTTGATAGACTGGCCCTTACCTTACAAGTAAGCCGGCAATGAAACTATTGTTATATATATCATCGCTACTCCTATCTATAGAACTTTTCCCTCAAACTCCCCCATACCAAGACTGTATAAGTCAAGGCGTATAAGAAGAATGGCGAGGAAAAAGTTCTAACATGTGGATGTCGCGTAAGGCAAACAAAATCTTCTACTGACTGTCACGACTTAACCAGTCAGGAGAAAATAATTGGGCGAATGAACATTGTTATACACACAATGGAACTTAAAAGCTGGAATGCAATGGTCACCTCAAGAGGCGACTGTTGGTTCCCTTAAATGTTTCTAGGTTATTGATCAAGGTTTGTGGTCCATTTCTAAATGAAATTCTTTCTTCCCATCAAATAAAAATTTAAGTTTGAGAAACCCACACAAGGGCCCAACATTCCTTTTCTATGGTGGAGTATCTCGTTTCTGCGGGAAGGAGTTTCTGGCTTAGGATGCATACACGGAAGGGAGAGTACCATCATGGTATTGTAGTTAACACCGCACCTAAGCAGTATTGGAGGCATCATTTCTTAACAAAATGTTGTATTAATATCTGGTATTTTAGTTATAGGGTCTTTCAAAAAAGCTACTTTTAATCTCTTTATAACTTTTCCGAGTACGTCGGAAAGTTCAAGAGGTTCCTTCACAGACCTTTTTTAAGGTAGTCGGATAGATCCTGTAAGATCCAGTAAGGTACTGGAATAAACTGTGCATAAAAATTTACAGAAACCAAGAACGCTACGCATGAGCTTCTTGGTTTTGGGGAATTTTCAAATTCTAATACGCTTTGATCTTAACTGGGGAGAGGCTGCAGAGAGTTATTAGAAGTATCAGTCGAAGATATCTAATCTTGTTATACCCAAGTGAAGCATTTTCTTCGGCTTGGCGTGAGGCATGTGAGCGTGACTACGCAAATCTGTGTTAATGTGTGGGATATGTTTTCCCCACGTGGATGTTCATTACGTAAATTGTTACATAATAAACAAACATTTGGGCATTTTACCCATGACCTTTCTGATCAGTCTCACGTAGGTAGAACAGGAGTTACAAACCGAAGGGCATTGTTCTATATTGCATCAGTTCCTTGGTGTGTAGGAAAAGCAGGTTGTTATGTTAGAAAAGGATCTAACAATTACTGATGATATGCCTGTGCAATATCAATCTCTGAAAAAAAAAAAAAAAAAATGAAGGAAGGTCATTAAAATTAGTGTATTGTAGATCGCTATCTATTAAGGATAGGCTCAGCATCCCACCGAGTTACAGATTAGGCCTCGGAAGGTCAATAGCAAGTCTATATGAATTATCCTCATCCTTAACCATGACTACGGTGAGCAATATGCAGATTACTGTAGGTTCAATGATCTTTGTTTTAATAAGTTGTCTGACCTCTCGGTCAATGCAACCCTAAGGTGAACGGGGTTATTTTCGTTTATTAGGATTGTCCGTCACTAAGTCAATAACCTTATGGACTACCGTGGAGGGAGCACATGGAATATCCGTAAAGGACGTCTGAAAAGTTGCACATTGAAGTAGTTCCATGTCTCTTACGTCATCCAAAAGATCATTAATATTATATGTTGGTTGTGCCCGAGTGGTCAAGAGTCACCAAGTCAAGAGTTCATATGTCTATGTTAGAGGTGTCAATTAGGCACACCTTACATTCTTTCAGTTTGTCTTATCAAGTTCGTGTGTGGGAAAAAACTAAAGTCAAAGTTATTAAGGCAGTTACCGAATTTCTTCGGTAATATTTCTTAAGGATGTTGATATGGATAAAGCTTAGGTTTCCCGTGACTTCTATGAGGTAGTAAATTTCCCACAAATTTTAATACTTTATATGGACCTTTCATGCTACTAATAATTTATTTGACTTGATAGGCAAAAGTACCAGAACTCATCCCCTAATTTAAAATTCCTCCTTGAAAACTTTTGGAATCAAAATAGGTTTTGTATGGGACCATTAACAAGCTTAAGTTTTTCGAAACTATGTCAGAGTGTCTCCTCAAGTAGGGATCGAAGGTCAAGGGAGAAGAGTAAAACTGGTAAGAAGAACTGAACTTTCAGCATTTACCTCCTCATTAGTCCATAAGTCATGAAAGGATGGACAGGGGCCTTGGCCTTGTATACCATAGAGAATTCAGAAGGTGAAAACCCAAAGAGTCACTGGGAACTTCCTCATGGCAAACAAAGAACAGGCGTAGCGTAACGATGCCACTCCTTTGGTTTAAGGGAGCCGCAAAGTTTCCTTAAAATGGACTTAAGAAATCGAATGATGGCGCTTCAATCCTCCCATTTCAGCTGGGATGATAGGGGTGTGGTGAAGAGAGGGCTTCACTCAAGAAGTTGGTATAGTTGTTGCATTAAGTCAGATGTGAATTGGGTCCACGGTAGACAAAATTTCTCTAGGGATGCCCACTCTGGAGAAGATGCGACATAAAGGGCTCAGCCACATGTAGTAATGGTTTCTTTAAGGGTATCGGCTTCAGGGAAACTCGAAGCATAATCAACTAATGTTATTATATATCATATTCCCCCAGATGAAAGTGGAGATAAAGGACCAACGATGCTGTCAATAAGCTACTTTTCATATGGTTCTGTAAGACTGGAATTTTGACAATAGGTATCGCCTGGTATCTCGGGAGGATGACAGTTGGCAAAACTTTAACGATCAACAAAGGTAGTGACCTTCGAGGACATATTGGTCAAAAATAGGTTTCCCTAATTTTTTTTAAGATTTTTACGATGCGAGAAATGTCGGCCACTGGCCAGGGTTCATGAGCCATTTTAAGAACAGTCTCTCTCTGCATTGACTTGGAAAAAAAAATATCTAAGATGGAAAATAGTCTGTCTCATCTGAATGTAATTTTGTATAACTGACTTGTACAGTTACTTTTAGCATATTCATAATTTATATAGAAAAGTTTGTCCTTTGGATAACTTGATTTTGTTATATCGTGCTATATTGGCAATCTCTGAAGGAAGGGCAATACCGTTGGTAATTTGACAAAGTCCTTCGATATTTCTAAAGGCTTAAAGTCGGGGAAAAATCAAAGGATGGACAGGGGAGAACCCTGGGCTTGGTCTGAGCCCTAGTCAAGACATTTAGGGATCAGAGGTGGCTATCGTATCTTTCATCTAAAAAGTTGAACCGGTGATCCTACTTCCTCACTTTCGAGAGTAGCATCACTTGGTTTTTAATCCCACATGAATCTCGCGAGTCATTGTCTCATCTGTACTTTCGAGGGGCTTCTCTGACTCTTACAGGAAAGGAGGATCTTGAAAAAGATTATGTCACTTTGGCGATGAAAGGTTCAACCTTCAGAAGGAAGAATGGCTCCTTTTTCATTACTATAGTAGGAGCAAGAAGTGTTGGGAGCTAGTACGGCTTCAGTACCAACCGGTGATCCATTTCGACCTAATTGTAACAACGGATGGGTAGGAAATGTGTCCGTACGGCACAAGTTTAGTCTGAAAGTATGCTGAGGAATGAGTTTATGGTTAGGGAACGCTTATCAGAAATGACTATAATGTGATCGTGTCTCGTAATAATATGGTAGATTACACTAAGGTCCAGTAACTGTTCGACAGAAAGGGTGCTTGATCATTACAGTCTTTAAAACTTATTCCAACTTTTTGGACCATTCTTAGAAGGCTAATCTGGACGTTTATGTCCCTTAACACCACACAAATGAAAAACAAGAAATAATGAAGTCTTTTTACTTTTCCATTAGAGGCTTTGATTTCTTAAGGTCTGATGAACTTGCCTTAGGGTTCGATCCCTTTATGTCTTTATAGGAATAGTGAGCCTCAGCATACAGTCAGCAGCCTTCGGACTTCTCAGCTTTAAATCAGGTTACGTTCTCTGATTGTTGTTATCTGGTGAGGAGAGCTGTCAGGAATGGTCTGCAACATGAGTCTCTAATAAGAGATTCATATTCTGTGATCAATTCCTGGAACTCTCTATCCAAAAAGTCCGAACAAAATTGAGTGTTACCTGTAACTTGCTGAAAGTTCTGGCCAGGCTGTAAGGTGGCATACCTGATATCTTTCCTGTAGAATTAGTGGTTGTTGATATGCTTTAGGTTTGCCTTCTTCAGTAGGTTTTAATTCATATAAATCCTGCGAACAAAGGTGGCATAGATATTCAAAGCGGTACCAGAACAGAACATTCATAACCTGGTAGCCCAGGTGGTCAGCAGGCTCCATTCTCAGAGGGTAGCGGTATTTTCAACCTGATAATTTATGAAGTTATGTCTTACCCCTCTGGATGGGAGGTAAAGTAGGTGTTGGAATATGATATGTGCACTAGCTGCACGTTTCATTACTCCTTCATCTAATTGTGTTGTGAGATAGTTAACTTTTATTCTCTAATTCAAGGCGAGCATGTTCAATGCTCGCGATTCCTTTTCTCTCCCCCGTTACTCATATTCTCTTCCTTGGTCTTTCCTCAAGTTCCCGTAATTTAACTGTTCCTACGTACTTGCTCTCTCCTCACGATCAAGTCAATCACGCTCTTTTTTTTTTTGTCTTCTCTTTCGATTCTCAATCTCTCCTTTTCCTCTTGTATTTCGATTTCTCAATCTCCTCCTTTTCAATTCTTTCCTGGACTTTTGCACTAATGAATGATTCTAAAGTTTTCACGGTTATTTCCTAACTTCCAGCATTCAACCAAAAACTGGTATTCCTCCATACTTGAAGAATAACTTAAACTACTGGGGAAAAATGAAACTGGTTTCAAAGAAAATGGAGGGTTCAATTCCTGCTCCGCTCAAACTGTAAATAAACCAGAGGGCTTGATCCCTACTTCAAATAAACAATTTTATTAATGAAAATATATGATTGGGTATCTATGCCCGACTCTGAGCAAAAAGTAAGTAGAATGGGGTCCCTTGACCATCCAATCTTCTCACCAACAAATCAAGAGTGTCCTACGACAGTTCCCTTGATAAAATAAAGAGCTCAATGAAACAAATTGTCACTGGAAAATCTCGGGTCTCTAGAGTCTAATCCTCCAAAGTGTTTCAATTATTATTATATTATTATTATAATCAAAAAGAAGTGCTAAGCCACAAGGGCTATACAGCTAAAGTGTTTCAAGCTCGAACAAAAAGGTGGCAGAATTAAATATTATATCCTGCCTGACTTGACTTAAAATAAATTTAGACTATAACAATCACCAAATCTTTTAAATACCTGTACTGTAGTCCTACCATAGAGAATGATTACTCATGGCTGGTGGTAACCGTCTGTGGTATGCGGCGTTGAAGTTCCAATGGTAGATTTGAGACGGAATTGAATCTTGATTCAGTAGAGTTGATCCTGGCAAGGTCACCACTTGTGAAGGCTTACTCAGCATGTAACAACTTCAGACAGTATTACACAAAGCTGGCTCCTCCTCTGGAAAATTAATGTATAGATATAGAATAAAACTGACCAAACATAAACACTTTATTATTTAGAATTTATTAAATATAAAACAATTTTAAATATGAAATATTGATCCGTACATTAAAGAAAATGAAAATTAAAAACATTAAAATATCTGATTCAAACGCTAATATAAATAAACTTGGGTGTCTGGTGTTGGTGACTACTGCTGTTGTTGAAATTCATAGTAGTCGCTTCTGCTGATGGGGGGGGGGGGGAAAGTCGAGGTGGTTGGTTACAACACTCCCCCCGGCCTAGTTCTTCACAGTATTAGCCATGAGTTTTCTACCCGATGACAGGTAAGCGGTTCTTTACCGTGCATGATTGTATGGGGTTACGTCCTGCAATTTCGTACAGGTGCACAGGTAATTTAATCCCAAAAGGGGGTATGAAGTCTCCAGGAGTTAGTCCTTCTCCTTCTATTCTACTCGTTGTTGGCAGTTGACCCTCTCTGTCAACCAAGCTGGAAAGATAGACAGGTTTTACCCACCTGCTTAAGAATCACTCCATGATAAGTACCAATACCTTAAAAGATGTGATTATTACAACCAGTCAACTATAGGAGCATGACTGAAAGGACTCAAGTTTATTACTGGTCAAAAGTGAAAGGCTTTCAACCAATAAATCTATAGATACAAGGCAGGCATGTTACTTACAGTAGTGCTGGGAGCTGAGAGTAAGTGATTACTGTTTGGTCGGAGCCCCACACGTCCCTTTTCGGGGGGGGGGGGGAGGAGAAGGAGGGGAGGGATTTGCAGGATGCGTAGACTGACCCCTACCTTAACCAAGCAGCTTGCGCAATCAAACTATCACTTTCGGGTGGGGGGGGGGGGGGAGGGCCGGATAGCGGAGCTAGACTTGCCTTACCTTAACAAGTAGCCGGAATGAAACTATTGTTACTATATACTCGATCGCACTCTATCTATTGGAACTTTTCCCTAACCCCACCCAAAAAAAAAAACTATACATATATCAGCTCACAACCACTTGGGAGAATCAGGCAACTAACAGTGACAGATGGTCTGGTGATACCGACAAGATGTGAAGAAAGACATATAGTTTACAAACATTTATTAGAAACGTTTCGCCAGGAGTGGTGAAACCACATCTTTTACCACACCTGTTGTTAGGTAAGAGACATATGCAACAGTTAGATATCTTTATTTCGAAACGTTTCACCTACACAGTAGGCTTCTTCAGTCGAGTACAGAAAAGTTGATAGAAGCAGAAGATACTTGAAGATGATGTAATCAGTCCATCACCCTTGAAGGTTTGAGGTGGTCAGTCCCTCAGTCTGGAGAAGAGTATTGTTCCATAGTCTGAAACAATATGGAGTTGAAGTGACACCTGACGCGTCATCAGTGGTGGTGCTGACAGGGACAGCCTCTTCCCAGGGACAGCCTTTGTCCACTTTTTTCGGGGATTTACGAAGCTCCTTTCAATAGCTTCCTTAATGTCTTAATATTGTGACCAGTGATATTTGACCTTTGACAGTGAGGGGCAGGAGGGTGTGGCGGTGAACTGTATACCTCGGGAGGGTGTGGCGGTGAACTGTATACCTCGGGAGGGTGTGGCGGTGAACTGTATACCTCGGGATGGGTGTGTGGCAGTGGAATGTATAACCTCGGGGAGGGTGTGGCAGTGACTGTATACTCGGGAGAGGGTGTGGCGTGAAACTGTATTACCTCGGGAGGGTGTGACAGTGTACTGTATCTCGGGAGGGTGTGAGTGTGACAGTGAACTGTATACCTGGGAGGGTGTGGCAGTGAACTGTATACCTCGGGAGGGTGTGGCGGTGAACTGTATACCTCGGGAGGGTGTGACAGTGAACTGTATACCTCAGGGAGGGTGTGGTAGTGAACTGTATAACTCTTCGGGAGGGTGGGCTGTGACTGTATTTACTCGGGAGGGTGTGTGGCAGTGACTTGCATACCTCGGGAGGGTGGTGGCAGTGAACTGCATTAATCCCCCCCCCCTTTTTTACCGGTGAGGGTGTGGCAGTGAACTGTATACCTCGGGAGGGTGTGGCAGTGAACTGTATACCTCGGGAGGGTGTGGCAGTGAACTGTATACCTCGGGAGGGTGTGGCAGTGAACTGTATACCTCGGGAGGGTGTGAGTGAATGTGTACCTCGGGAGGGTGTGGCAGTGAACTGTATCTCGGGAGGTGTGCAGTGAACCGTTTTGTATACCTGGGAGGTGTTGGCAGTGACCGTATACTCGGGAGGGTTGGCAGTGAACCGTATACCTCGGGAGTGGTGTGGCATTGAACTGTATACCTGGTGTGGGATGTGGCAGTCGAACCGTATACCTCGGGGAGGGTTGGTGGCAGTGAACCGTATACCTCGGGGAGGGTGTGGCATGAACCGTTTGATACCTCGGGGTGGGTGTGGCAGTGAACCGTTACCTCGGGAGGGTGTTGCAGTGAAACCGTATACCTCGGGGAGGTGTGGCAGTGAACCGATACTCGGGTGGGTGTTGGCAGGGAACCTTACCTCGGGAGGGTGTGGCAGTGAACCGTTAAACCTTCACGGGGTGAGGGTGTGGTGTGAGGACTTAATGAGTATTGGAGGTGGCAAGGAGGACTTAATATGGAAATCAGGAGACCGGAGAAATGTCTGAGAATTCTCATATGCAATTCCTGTGTGGGTGTGGTGAGGTCACTCTTGACACCACACTATGTACTGAGGGCGCACGAGCAGTGATCAATCACCATATGGTTAGAGCTGTGTCTATGGAAAAGCCTGGGCAGTGGGGTGGCAGCCGCTGCTGTATCGTCCATGCGGACAAGTATGATTTACACTCATCACAGTAGGCAGAACGTGTAGGCGTGGTCCACCATAGGGTCACTAAACACACCCTTGTCGCGGTCTGCCATATGGTTCACAAACACGCCGCTATCGAGTTCTTAGGACACCACGGTATTTACTGCCTCATGAACACTCGCACCATTGATCGGTTAACTACGACATAGATCCGTGTTACGAGGTATTTTCCCTGAGCATATCCAAAGTGATATTACACTGAATGATTTTTTGGGGGCGAGTTTTGGTGTATGTGCTTTCATATTTCACAATTTGTTTGTTGCAGGTGGTTGTCTCGGCTCCTGGTCCCGTCTCCTACTTTATCTCACTTGCCAGGATTCACTCCTCGTGGGTCCTATCGTAACCCGCTCTTAAATGTAATTGTAGGGTGCCTGTCTACGGTCTACTGCACTTCTCTAACATCTTTGTGTGTGTGGGTGTGTTGTGTGTGTGTGTGTGTGTGTGTGTGTGTGTGCGGAGTGTGTGTGTGTGTGTGTGTGTGTTTGTGTGTTGTGTTTGGGAAGGGGGGTGGGGGCAGGACGCCCCCCCCCCCCCCCCCCCCCCCCCCCCCCCCCCCCCCCCCCCCCCCCCCCCCCCCCCCCCCCCCCACCCCCCCCCCCCCCCCCCCCCACCCCCCCCCCCCCCCCCCCCCCAGGGTGATTCATTTAGTATACAATGGTTTTACAAAGTGGATATGAAAACTGGATAAAGTTTTGTATCATCTATGGTCATTATAGTCACTAAATATTGTCCATTTTTCATTGACCAGTTATGGGTTAGTTGTGAATCATTTACTTTTTTGTAAGGGTCGAAGCAAGAGATTACATAGTACTAACGCTTAAGTCTGGAGGTCCCAAAGTGGTAATTGCTGTGATGTATAACCCACCACAGAACAGCAGGAGGCCAAGGCAAGAGTATGAGAGTAATAGAGCAATGGTTGACATACTGGCTGAAGTGGCCAGAAGGGCTCATGTGAGCAGGCCAAAGTGTGTAAGTGTGAAAATCTATGAATTTTAGCTAAAATATGAGGTTTGTCGGAAAAGTATTCAAGACGCTCTAAATCGTCCAAATATTCAATAAAATATCATTTTAGCATATTTTTCTGAGTTTTTTAAAGTTTCAAGCTCTTGGGCCTGCTTCTTAACTACTATTGATTAGTTTGTTTTCTGGTCTCAAAGATCCGATTATAGTACCCTTGAATAGTTGATGGTGTTTTATTTCTTTGTCATGGTTCTTCACACTTACCACCTGAGGCTGAAAAAGTACTTACTAATGACCCTATGGCTCCTCTGCGGCTTTAGCTGCCTTCCTCCACGCATCTCGCTCTTCATATCATTACTAATCCTTGAGTATTTCGTATGTCTTCATCAGTCTCTCTGGTCCTCTTTTCTAGTGGGGTTAGGTTACGCGTGTTCTCCATATCGGTAAAACCAATATGAGATTTGATGCACAACCCGCTCATAGGGAAGAAGAGAAGCTACGGACGACGTTTCGGTCCGATTGGTTCCATTTACAACGTTCTTCATAAGCTTCTCTCTTTTATGTGCGGGTTATTTATGTATTGTTCCAGTCACGGTATTGTGCCTTTTTTTTTCTTTAATGGATATATATTTTCTTTACTGATCAACTGTGCGCTACGGGAATGCCTAACGTGTGTGTAATATTCTAAAACTGTTTTAAGGTTCCTGAATCTAGTTGTTAGGTTAACCTACCTTCTGCATTATTGTAGTTAAACTGTTAAGTCTTCATGTGATATGCATCATTCCATATCTCTAACTCTATTTGAAAACGTTCAGGATTTAATTCTAGTAGCCGCTTGCTTACCGGATTCTAGAAGCTTGTTTGCTTTGTCCTACTTCATTTATTCTTATCGTCCCACAATACAAGTTATGTAGAGGTTCCTCCGGCAAAATCGTCTGCATGTGACCCACTGTGTGGGTCTCAGCACTGATCCTTGGTGAACTTTGTATCAATCATTACTACTGCGTGGGTCTCATCACTGATCCTTGGAGACCTTTGTATCAGTCATTACTACTGCGTGGGTCTCATCACTGATCCTTGGAGACCTTTGTATCAGTCATTACTACTGCGTGGGTCTCAGCACTGATCCTTGGAGACCTTTGTATCAGTCATTACTACTGCGTGGGTCTCAACACTGATCCTTGGAGACCTTTGTATCAGTCATTACTACTGCGTGGGTCTCAGCACTGATCCTTGAGACCTTGTATCAGTCATTACTACTGCGTGGGTCTCAGCACTGATCCTTGGAGACCTTTGTATCAGTCATTACTACTGCGTGGGTCTCATCACTGATCCTTGGAGACCTTTGTATCAGTCATTACTACCTCATAATCATTTGTCTATCAAAATTTGAGTGAAAATATCCTTGGTAGACTCCACTGGTCATCAGTTCCCATTCCGATACCTCATTTTTTCACCATCACACAGGTGCTGTGCAAGAATTTCACTTACTCTGCTATGGTAAAGTGAAGATATAACAATTTTAACAAAATGAGGCCCAGTAAAACTATTCCCAACGGTGGAAAAGAAACGTAAGTGATCTGGGTAATTATGTTGGAAGATCTCATTTTAAAGGAACTCTAGTGTTATTGTATTAAGTACAGGAAAATGGTAGTGTGGACAGCAAGATTCAATGTAAGAGATCAATCCACTGTTGATACTCTGAAATTTATGCTCTGTTCCCCTGGAATATTGTTGTATACAAACAGCGGCATTTAGGGCTGATAAAATTGCACATATTGAGAAGGTACAAAACTTTTACTGGTCTCGTCCATTCGAAGAAAACTCCTTAACTCTTGGCACCAATTAAAATTCCTCAAATTGCAATACTTGTGGTACAGATGACAAAAATGCACCATAAGTTGAACTTGAAAATGCTGGAGTGAATGCTCCGAAATTAGGATACTTAAAAAAGTAGATGGAGACTTGCTAGATGGTGCAAAATGCTCCGGTGGAAAGCAGAGCTGCAACAAGTAGATGCAGGGATAACTCTGTATATATACACAGTACATCAGGTATTACTATTCACCTATGTTAAACACCTTTAAGAGAGGAATCACTGAAGGGATGGATCTCGAACCCATTACAGGCGAGTCTTAAAACCGAGGCCAGTGTTCTTAGCAAGTATGTGTAACCTGTTCCTGACCAGCCAGGCTGTGGTGCATACATTAACAGATTGAAGCAAGCATCAGCAGCCAGGAGTGGTAAGGCTGGAGATCAGGGAGCTGGTGGCGGGGCTAGGCAGTTGCCCAGTCTGGTGGTGATGGGGCTAGGCAGTCGCCCAGTCAGTTGGTGAGGCGTGACACCTGTGGCTGGTCCAAGAATGTATTGACGCAAGCTCCATCTCCTGAGCACTGCTCACCTTGAAGGAATCATATATGTAACACGCTTCTCTCTCACATTTTCCGCTGAAGGAAGATGGTGTATTTTACATCTCCTGGGGATGACACGTGCTCGCATGGACGCTACAGCTTAAAAATGATCGAATAACAAACCAATGCCCCCAAACTCTAAGATCTTGGAATTTTTGAAGGTCTTGGAGATCTGGAAGATACGATGATGCATGTCGATGGGTATACTGAGAAGAAGTAGCTACTTCCGTCTAGATTATGGGCTATCAGGTAATGCCAAGATGTTTGAGACAATGATATTAAAACTGAAGGTTCTCTCCCTACCCTCCACTCCCGGCATGAAACTGAAAAAAATATATCATTTGAAAAAAGCATGAAATTTATAGCAGGGGTGGAAATTGATGGAAGGCACGGGTTACCTCTACTAACTACTGCTGTAGTGGCATAACTACTGTATTATTCCATTGCTACTCTAAGTTGTGTACACTTGCGGTTCTACTTTGGATATTGTGGTACAATTGGATGTACACCATTGCTATGATCATCTCCTCCTCCTCTTCCTTCTTTTCTTAATACTATAATTACCTTGGTTGGTTCATTGTCAGCTGTTCGTTCTCATAAAGTTTAAGAAACTTCAAGAATGGATGATTTAAGTTTGCTCCATCATAGTATCTTGAAGTTCTTAAAGTTCTGGAAGATTTTCGGGGTTCTGGAAGGAAGGTCTTGAAAGTTTAAGTCTTAATTAGGTTTTTGAAGATCTGGAAAGTCTGTCAATTATAAAAGACCATGAAGATATTTTTGGTGTCTCACATTTCTGGTTTATTTGTGTATGGCCTGAGTAATTAGATCTCTCACATGTGAATATAGAAATGGCTTACAGTACCGACAAGTTGATTAGTAAGACAAGTGTGCAATAGTTAAGCATCTATATTCCGAAACGTTTCGCCCACACAGTAGGCTTCTTCAGTTAAATACAGGGGCAGCAGCAGCAGTGGAGATGTAAAGACGATGCAATCTCAACTGCCTCTGTACTCGACTGAAGAAGACTACTGTGTAGGCGAAACGTTACGAAATAAAGATGCCTAACAGTTGCCATGTCTTACTAATGAACAGATCTTACACACTCAGAGGATAAGGAGTAGCTGGGTCTTGTTGAATTTTACTTTTCATTGAACCTTGTATCGTAGCCAAGTAAAATTACTTGTCCAGGAATAAGTGTGTTCAGTGGTATTGGCTAATGAGGTGGTAGATGGCACTTATTGGTGAGTGGGATGGTAGTCTACTTATTAGTGAGTGGGGTGGCAGTCATTACTTATCTGGTAAGTAGAGAAGGAAGAGGAAGGTCTTTAAAGTGTGGTATGATTGAACAGTATTAGAAATACCAGTCACCTGGCAGTGTTGTACGGTGAAGATCGGTGAAGGACTATGTAGCAAGTGTATGTACAGACACCGGTGTACAACAAATGCGTACAGACACCGGTGTACAACAAATGCGTACAGACACCGGTGTACAACAAATGCGTACAGACACCGGTGTACAACAAATGCGTACAGACACCGGTGTACAACAAATGCGTACAGACACCGGTGTACAACAAATGCGTACAGACACCGGTGTACAGCAAATGCGTACGAACACCGGTGTACAGCAAATGCGTACAGACACCGGTGTACAGCAGATGCACGTACGGACACCGGTGTACAGCAGATGCACGTACGGGCACCGGTGTACAGCAAATGCACGTACGGGCACCGATGTACAGCAAATGCACGTACAGGCACCGGTGTACAGCAAATGCAAAGTACGGGCCCGGTGTACAGCAAGTGCACGTACGGGCACCGGTGTACAGCAAATGCACGTACGGGCACCGGTGTACAGCAAATGCACGTACGGGCACCGGTGTACAGCAAATGCACGTACGGGCACCGGTGTACAGCAAATGCACGTACGGGCACCGGTGTACAGCAAATGCAACGTACGGGCACCGGTGTACAGCAAATGCACGTACGGGCACCGGTGTACAGCAAATGCACGTACGGGCACCGGTGTACAGCAAATGCACGTACGGGCACCGGTGTGTACAGCAAATGCACGTACGGGCACCGGTGTACAGCAAATGCACGTACGGGCACCGGTGTACAGCAAATGCACGTACGGGCACCGGTGTACAGCAAATGCACGTACGGGCACCGGTGTACAGCAAATGCACGTACGGGCACCGGTGTACAGCAAATGCACGTACGGGCACCGGTGTACAGCAAAAGCACGTACGGGCACCGGTGTACAGCAAATGCACGTACGGGCACCGGTGTACAGCAAATGCACGTACGGGCACCGGTGTACAGCAAATGCACGTACGGGCACCGGTGTACAGCAAATGCACGTACGGGCACCGGTGTACAGCAAGTGCACGTACGGGCACCGGTGTACAGCAAGTGCACGTACGGGCACCGGTGTACAGCAAATATGAAATATTAAACTAGCTTCAGGAATTACATGTTCAACACCTGGGTATCTTATTATGTAGATGTTTCGCTAACCAGTGGCTTTATGAGTACAATACAGAAGACTGAAGAGGTAGAAGATAAGGTAATCAGTCCCTCAGCCTCTTCAGTCTTCTGTATTGCATTTAGTTCCTTCAAGACTCAAGAAATCGTAATGACACGATTGCAAACAAACCATACCCCCGGCCGGGATTGAACCCGCGACGGGCTGGAGTTTTGAGACTCTATGACCGTGGGTTCAATCCCGGCCGGGGGTATGGTTTAGTTCCTTCAAGACTACGGTGACCAACACCAAGGCTGAGGGACTGATTACCCCATCTTTTGTATATAATTCTTCACATTATGTCCTTGTATTATATTAATAGTCACTGGCTGGCGAAACGTCTACAGAATAAAGACATCCAGATGTTACACATGTCTGATTCATTATATTGTCTGTATTATATGCTGTTGAGTACTACTGATATCTAATTTTAGAGGAAAACAACAGTAGCATATCCAGACCCTCAGAGAAGAGCAGAACAAATGGAGGGATGGCCAATCAAATGACATTATGGATGCGGGATGGTCCTACGACTTGCTGGTGTGTCAGGTAGATGATATTATGGATGTAGGATGCTCCTACGAATCACTGGTGTCAGGCAGATGATATGGATGTAGGATGCTCCTACGAATCACAGGTGTGTCAACCAGATGACATTATGGATGTGCAGGATCTATTACACGAACAGAGAGACGATAACTATTAGTGCAATATGTATGGAAGATATAGTTGATATTTTGAAAGTGAGAGAGCTTCTAGCTTGAGGATGGAGGTGTGGGCGAGAACTAGACGACGGCTGCCACACATTTATCACTGCTTTATTTGCCATCCAACTTTGTAAAAGGGAATGTTTTGTGTGCTAATATAGTATATTTCAACCTAAGTAATTGACATGACTCACAAAATCGTAATGACACGATTGCAAACAAACCATACCCCGGCCGGGATTAAAACCCGCGGTCAGAGAGTCTCAAAACTCCAGACCGTCGCGTTAGCCACTAGATCTAGTTGGACGAATCTTATTGTGGCTAGCTGGTCTAGTGGCTAACGCGACGGTCTGGAGTTTTGAGACTCTGACTGCGGGTTCAATCCCGGCCGGGGTATGGTAAGTAATTGACACGCTGTTGATATCAAATATGGGTTTTTAGGTAATCTTTGTTATTTACTAGTTACATGGAGGGCTTGAACCCATGGTAGGCTATCTCTAAAACTAGCAGGCTAACTAGCTTGGCTAGCTTGTAACGGGTTGAATCCCACCATGCGGTGAGTTGTTTACAATAGTCATAACGATTTATCGACTCATTTTTTGAGGGCTTGAGAACCTAACTATTTTTTCCTGAAGGTTCTTCAATTCACGTAACGATTTTCATGTAAAAACGTAGTTTTCAGGAATGTGATTATTATGTGGGCACCTGCTGTAAAAAGTGATACCTGTATAGTGAAACCAGTGAGGTGATGTCAACTATTTAGGTTGAAAATGCAGTTTATATGGTGGCTTGTTGATTCTATATGTAAGGGTTGATGCTCAATTAACTTGGCTCTTTGGAGGAAGTTTGAAATAAATTTATAACGAGAGAGGAGAGAGGGGGAAAAAAAAAAAAATCATACACAGTGAATTAAAAATTTTTGGGTGTTGAAAATGAGAGGGGGAGAGGGTCGGGTAATGAGTTATCTGTGGGGAAAAAAGTGGTTTGGGACGTGCCCTGGGGGAGGATGGGGGTTTTGGGTGTGGATTATACGGAAGATGAATTTGCTTCCTGGTGACAGATCACCGCCGGGGGTTGGTGTGTTCTACGTTGTCCCTTTGCTACTGTTGCTGCTTTGCTACTTTTGCTGCGTTGTATGTTGCTCCCGTTTACTTTTGCTGGTTGTATATTAATGTTTTAGCTGTTGTGTGCTGCTACTATACTGTCGGTTATGTGTTGTACTGTGCTATGGTAGTGTAAAAAAAAGGGGGAGTAGTGGTTTTTGGTGAGCAGAGAAAACGGGGGTGGCGGGGGGTGGCTGCTTTAACGAGTTCTTAAACCAAGTTTTGCAGAATTCCAAGAATGTAAAGTGTCCCGGAAATTTTCATTCGTAAATTTGAGAGATAATTTAACTGGGGGAAGAATTTAAATGTGCCTTCTACCACCGGAAAATTAAGAGAAAATTTCCCTCACTCGCAAAGTGGTATACAGGGGAAATTTTATAAAAGGAGAAACAAGATCATTTGACATTTTCATCAAAGGGAGTTCGTCCCCTGGAACCCTCTTCAGAAGAGGATGCGTGCTCTTTGTAGTATCCCCTTTTACGTTAAAGGGTTATTTTCCCCGAGGGTGTATTCGATGATTATACCGGGGTTTTTTAATCCCCCTTTTAGGTTTTTTGTAAGTGGAACCCTTTGGGTTCGAAAAATTTTGTTCAGAAAAAATTTACCCGGTAATTTTGGGGCGTTTTTCTGGGTCTGAACCCTCCGGCTTGTTTACAATTCAACTAAAAAATTTATCACGAAAGCCTTTTTCAAAAGCGCTTTTTAAGTGACCTCGACACTGCCTAATCTGAGACTTTGGAAGTCAGTTCTCTCCCCCAGTGTGTGAGGCTGATAAAATTAAAAACCTGGGAAATACTGTTTCAGACGGTCCTTTTCGCTTTCCAACACCCCTCGGGAATCAGTTAAATTCAGACACCAAGATTCCCCTGTATTTTTGTCTAG
Source organism: Cherax quadricarinatus (assembly GCF_026875155.1). Taxonomy (NCBI): domain Eukaryota; kingdom Metazoa; phylum Arthropoda; class Malacostraca; order Decapoda; family Parastacidae; genus Cherax; species Cherax quadricarinatus. The sequence continues at coordinate 16,985,369 of NC_069484.1, forward strand.
CTAGCAGACTTGACGGCATTTTGCCTTGCGAGGCTACCACTAGGCTGAGTATATCCCCAGGACGAGTGTGTAGGGGGAAAGGGAAAATACACAGTGTCATTGTGCTATACAACAGTATGTCGGCAGGACCATATCAGAGTCAAAAAACTAGAATTTAGTTCTATGAAATATCAATATAAAGTTAATCATTCAATAAAAACAATACTCATTATGACTAGTAGTCGTTATCACGGCTGACAGTCATCACGATGTGCACTCAGAAGTACACTGAAATGTTGAGTAGTTGTATTCAGGCAGTAAACCGTCTGTTCATGTTCCAGTTGTACATGTTCTTGAGTACAGCAGAATATTCTGTACGTGAGAACAGAGTGATTTGAATGGGATAAATCACGGAATGGTTGGATGAATCTTTTTAGAACCAGGTGGCCGAGTGGTTAGCGCTATGGCCAGTGGGGTTTTTTAGAACTCACCATGGGTTCAAAACCCCCCCCTTTCCCTGATTTGTTTGTTATGGTGTTATTACGATTTCGTCCCTTCAAGGAAGGTTCCGTGATGCTGGTGAGGGCTCTTGATCCAAGTATTTGGAACTGTGCTCCAATTCCTTGTATCGAATCTGAATGCCTTCCAATTCCCCCAGGCGCTGCATGACCCTACGGGTTTAGTGCTTCCTCGTGAATGTAATACGATTTCGTGAGCCATGACTGGGAGCCTAGCCGAAGCTAGACGGTCACTTCTCATACCCCGAAGCACCAGGCTTGTGCAAAGTTTTCATTATATCCTTCCACATGCAGTGAACTTCGAAAGATAAATTTAAAATGCTTCAGTTCGAAACTGGCGAAATGGGAAGAGGTTGTCCCCAAAAAACGCTGTTTCTTTATCTTCCTACGACCTCCTCCCTTTACCAGCCGCCTCTTGATCCTTCTATCGACCTATCGACCTTCATGCTTCCCTTCTTATTGAATTTTAGAGGTTTTCGACCTCGCGGGTGTGAGAGGAGAGCAAAAACTCCTTTCCTGCCTCTGTCGCTCCCAGTAAGATCACAGTGTATGGAGGAGTGCGTCTCCCCGACCTTGGAGGAGTGCGTCTCCCCGACCTTGGAGGATGCGTCTCTCCGCCCTTGGAGGGTGCGATGTAATGGTTAAAAAAAACCGACAAGTTGAAGAATGAGAGACTTGTGCAAGATTTGGGAAATCTTCTTTAGGAACTTTTCAGAAGCCAGGTCTTCTTCAGCCCAAATTTACAGCGAAGATTGGTGAAAGATGAGTTTAAGGTAATTTAGTCTCTCAGCCTGGAGTCGATGTATTCACTCCATCAATTTTGAGAAGTGTTTCACGAGTTTATAATGTCGTTTCACAGGTTATATACATTTCAGAGGTGTATATATCTAAGTATATATACAAGTATGTATACACTGTGTTACGTGCGTGCGCCTGTGCGCGCGTACTTGTGAGCGTGCGCACGGAACTGTACATCTCATTGCTGAATGGAGAGATGTATATGTTTTACACACAGATGTGTATGTCTTGGTGTATATGTACTGAGAGGTGTGTATGTATATACACAGATGCACGTTTAGTGTGTTACACTTGAGACGATTACATATACATTGAGAGGTTTCTTAGTGTATATACACTGGGAGGTGTATGTCTGTGCTTGGTTTAATCCTTATTTTAAGTATTGAAGTATCCTTGACCGGTGGTGTACTGAGAGGCAGCCTTAATGACCCTCGTGTATACGTGGAGTATACCTGGAGAGAGTTTCAGGGTAACACTCCTGGGGGCCCGGTCCATGACCAGGCCTCGTGGTGGATCAGGGCCTTATCAACCAGGCTGTTACTGCTGACCACACCCAAACTTTTATCCAGCACTGGAATATTTCCAGCATATATACTTGACTGCTATACCCGGACTACCCAATAAGCCCTGTAATGAGACTTCATTGGTGGTTGTTGTGGTTGTGATGATGGTTTGCTGGACCACACCACCAGTGTGACCACCAGTAATGTGGTACTTGCTTCTTAACGTGTGTATTTGTGTTTTTTCTGTTTTTTTGTGTGTAAAATGGGTTTATTTAGTACACATGGTACATGAGTGTGTTAGGGTCGTGTTAGCTACCCTCATGGTTTGGGTTGGGGAAAGTACTGGGGGCGGGTTGAGTGGGGTCATGGGGGTGTTATCATGGAGGAACACTAAATATGACAAGTCGTGCAGTACCTGGGCAATGGCAGGTAATCAGGTTTGATCCAACAAAGGTAGGAGAAGGCGTATCCCCATTTGCTCTAATTAAGTCATTGACAAGCATGGAAGGCAGCTGCATGGGGAAGGAGGAGGGATGGGATGGAGTGGGTGGGGAGAGGGTGGTGGAATAAGGAGAGGGATGGAGTGGAGGGTGGGGAATGGTGAGGGAGGAGCGAGGTGGTGGATGGGAGGTTATGGAGTTGACGGTGGGGGGGGTAGATGGTGAGGGTGTGGTAGGATGGTCGAGGGCTGGTGGACTGGGTGGTGAGGGCTGGTAGGATGGTTGAGGGTGGTGGACTGGGTGTTGGGGGGAGGGTGGTGGTGGGTGGTGAGGGTGGTGGACTGGGTAGTGAGGGTGGTGGACTGGTAGTGAGGGTGGTGGACTGGGTAGTGAGGTGGTGGACTGGGTGGTGAGGGTGGTGGACTGGGTGGTGAGGGTGGTGGACTGGGTGTGAGGGTGGTGGACTGGTGTGTGAGGTGGTGGACTGGGTAGTGAGGGTGGTGGACTGGGTGGTGAGGTGTAGGTTGGATGGGGTAGTGGAGGATGGTGGACTGGGTTGGTGAGGGTGTGTGGACTGGGTGGTGAGGGTGGTGGACTGGGTGGTGAGGGTGGTGGACTGGGTGGTGAGGATGGTGGACTGGGTGGTGAGGATGGTGGACTGGGTGGTGAGGATGGGTGACTGGGTGGTGAGGATGGTGGACTGGGTGGTGAGGGTGGGGTGGTGTTGAATGACGTAGGTAGTCATCTCGGGCTGGTCCTGGCTGCTGGAAGTTAGTGTACGTTGAGACGTAGTGACAGAAGGACGTACACCTGTGCTCCACTTGTGTGCACCACCCACACAATACTAATTTACTAGTGTAGTTTACGTATTATCATGCGGGTTTAGCGCCAGCTTTTGAATGTTATAACGCTCATCGGGTATTTATCGTGCCCAAACTTCGTGCCAGTATTATTATGTATTTAAATATAAACATTGAAGGGTATATAGAATGTAGACGAGGATACAGCAATTGAAATAACTGTTTCGATTCCCAGGTGGAGCCGTCATCAGCATAATGTGCGCGCTACAGGAACGATAGCAACGTGTATATGGGGATGGCAATGTAGGTGACAAGCAAACTGCAATATATCGTTTAGAAAACCGACAAGTTGAAGAATGAGATACTTGTGTAATATCTGGGAAGCTTTAGTGAGGAAACAGTTTCGCTAGCGAGTGACTTCTACAGTCCAATACAAAGAAGAATGGAGGAAGAGTTTGAGGTAATCAGTCCCTCTGCCTGGAATCGATATGTTCAGTCATGAAGAAAGTACAGCTGTACTTTCTTCAAGATTGATGGACTGATTACCCCAAACTCCTGTTTTTTAAACTGCTGTTCTTTGTATTGGACTGAAGCCACTGGCTGGCGAAACGTTTCCTCAACAAGGTTCCCAAATGTTACACAAGTGTCTCATTCTTCGAAAAGCAAACTGTAGCACTTCATTTACTGAACATTCTGCCCTTGTAACTTAGTTTTCATTTGATAACTGAACATTCTGCTGATCGCGACTTTTGGGAGTCGAAAAATAGTCTTGTTTCCATTGGTGTTTTCTATACATGTGAGATACACCTCGGTATCAACAAGTCTTCATTACACAAGACTCGCAAAAATGGGTTAAAGTTGGACAAATTTAGGTTTAGACAGGTTATAGGACAGTACTGGTTTGATCAGTGGTAGAAGAGTAGCGTCACTGAAGTGAGAACCTGGGTAGCATAAAGTAGGTTGGACAGGATATATAGGCATGAGATGGACGTGCCTAGCATGGGCATGTAGGCCTACTGCAGGTGTTTTAGTTATCCTGTAAGTTTATACATTTCTGAAAGTTAAACTACACGCTTAATAACTGCTCATCAGACGTCAAGATGACCTTCCTCTGGACCTTCCTATACTTATGACACAATTTTCTCTACATTATCCACATGTAAATACACCAAAGCACTTCGTAAATTTTCCAGAAAAATAAGACCTAACTGGAGGGGCGATGATTATCTGAAGCATCCACACACGTGTACTGACACTCAGGGAAAGTCGGAAAGGTTTTTAACCAAACTGGTCGTGGAAATAAATAATCAGAGAAGAAGGCTAAAGGAACTTAGCTTCATATCGCTAAAAAAAAAAAGAATCAGGGGAGATATGATCATGCCATCGATATGCATAGTAAAGATGGATAAGGAGAGACTATTATGATACAGTAATAATACTGACCAACATTGGTTTCGACTCACGTTTAAACATGTTTCTAACTAACCACGGTACGGGTGGAGTTAAACTCACGGCAAGTTTTACGACTCACTTGCCATGGGTTCTAACCTCATGGCAAGTCGTGTTATTACGATTTCGTGAGTCATGGTTCTAACTAATTTTTAGAATGCTGCGTTTAGATCTGAACCTAGTTTTATTCCAATACGCTCAATTTTGAAATAGAACCCCACGGTGAACGATATCACAGACATAGCCACCGTGGAGAAGAGAGATCAGGGTAAACTTGATCAGTTTGACGGTCGAGTACTGCTGGACACTGGTGCGGGAGACTCAAACTGAACACAAATGAAAAAGCCTGAAAACTGGTGTAAAAATTTGTATGACTATATAATATTTTTTATTTTTTATTAGGTTTTGTCATTGGTTGCACCACACTTAATATTTTTGCTTAATATAATACTTATGATTGTTAGGTAACGTGTATCATGTTGGTCTTCAACCTTAGAGCCAAAATGATCATAAATTGCCAAAAAAAAAAAAAAAAAAAAACTTGGGTGATGCACTAAAAATGCTCAGATACGTGATCAGCGCATCAACTTGAGCTTGATGCAATGTTTGGTTTCTGAACTTGATTAAAAGTTAACGTTTATGGGATGGGGTTAATGTAATTAGCATACATGAAAGCTAAACACTCATCCAGTCAGCCACAGTCTTCAGTGATTGCTTCTTATCACTTCTTTAGCTTTATCACTTAGGCCTTTACAATGTTTTATGTGGCTGTGTACCAACATTAGTTTCATTTTATAATTTGAAGCTAAATATTTAGATTTATTTCAGATTCCTTTTCTGTTCTCGCATTTTCTGCTTATTTACCATCGCTTCTTTTTCCCTGTTTTTTTTTTTTCAGAGTTCTCTTGCATTTTTCCCTGGCCTCTGCTTAGCTGATATGAATACGTGGATTTCACCTCTTAAAAGCTGCTGCTCTTCCATCATTGTATCCTTCTTCCAGCCTACACAGACCAAATGTACTGAATTTGTAATAATAGTATTAGTGGCGTGACATTTGGCTGCGTAGGTCAGTCAGCTCTGTCATTAAAATATACAAGAGACGATAAGAATGAAATAAAACAACAGTAAAAGTAGCTAGCACGAACACTAGACACATATATTATGGTACTGAGTTAAAATAAACAACATCAGTTGAAACTATGAAATTGTCAAGAGACTCGCTAATAAGTTCCCCGAGGTCCCTACAATGTTGAATCTGTCCCTGTTTAACTATCTCTAATATGAATTTTACTACCGAATTGTGTAAATACATGCTTGCCAAGCCTAGTACGTCTTTCATACGAGTGACCTGACTTGGCTGTTCTCGCACCTTACTCTGCCTTGACCAGTGACCAAGCTTCTGACCTTCTCTTAGCCGTCACTCGCGACTTCATAAAAAAATCCAGAACTGACGCTTACGTGTCTAGTTTCCGTATCCTGTTTATTTATTAAATGCTAATTCTTCCAGACACAGCATTGTAGCTTATGAGCACCTTTACTGACAAGGCGTTTTGCCTTAATATAAGGTATTCCGTTCCTTAGCCTTGATAGAAAGTGCTCAACCCGTTATAAAGCCCTTATTGGAAAGTGCTCATTCCCTTAGTCCTGACAGGTGTTTTTTACCATAGCCTTGATGGTATGTTCAGTCCTTTAGTCTTGATAGAAAGTGTTCCGTCCTTGTATTACGAAGACAGGTACACTAAGAATGGACCTTTAGTACGTAGCCGTAATAGCAGTCTTCCAGACAGGGAACAACCTCAAGGGTAAAGGCTGAAGCAAACTCAAAGTAATTTATGAATACCTTACATTTCCTCCACCAACATGTACAAAGTGCAATAGAGCAGCAGGATGTTAATGAGCGGGAGAGTAAAGTGAATTCACTCATTGCAGTTGGCTTTTCATCTCTTATAAAAGAGAACTACCGTTGATAAGCTTTAAACCCCCATTAACCAACCAACAGGAGAGGGTGTGTTGTGTGTGTGTGTACTCACCTATTTGTGGTTGCAGGGGTCGAGTCTTAGCTCCTGGCCCCGCCTCTTCACCGGTTGCTACTGGGCCCTCTCCTCCCCGCTCCATGAGCTTTATCAACCTCGTCTTAAAACTGTGTATGGTTCCTGCCTCCACTACGTCATTTTCTAGGCTATTCCACTGCCTTACAACTCTATGACTGAAGAAATACTTCCTACTATCTCTCTGACTCATTTGTGTCTTCAACTTCCAATTGTGGCCTCTTGTTTCTGTGTCCCCTCCCTGGAACATCCTGTCTTTGTCCACCTTGTCTATTCCACGCAGTATTTTATATGTCGTTATCATGTCTCCCCTGACCCTCCTGTCCTCCAGTGTCGTCAGGCCGATTTCCCTTAATCTTTCTTCATAGGACATTCCCCTTAGCTCTGGAACTAACCTTGTCGCAAACCTTTGTACTTTCTCTAGTTTCTTGACGTGCTTTATCAAGTGCGGGTTCCAAACAGGTTGCTGCATACTCCAGTATGGGCCTGACATACACGGTGTACAGTGTCTTGAATGATTCCTTACTAAGGTATCGGAATGCTGTTCTCAGGTTTGCCAGGCGCCATATGCTGCAGCAGTTATCATGATTGATGTGTGCTTCCGGAGACATGCTCGGTGTTATACTCACCCCAAGATCTTTCTCCTTGAGTGAGGTTTGCAGTCTTTGGCCACCTAGCCTATACTCTGTCTGTGGTCTTCTGTGCCCTTCCCCTATCTTCATGACTTTGCTTTTGGCAGGATTAAATTCGAGAAGCCTTTGCTGGACCAGGTGTCCAGTCTGTCCAGGTCTCTTTGAAGTCCTGCCTGGTCCTCATCAGATTTAATTCTCCTCATTAACTTCACATCATCTGCAAACAGGGACACTTCTGAGTCTAACCCTTCCGTCATGTCGTTCACATATACCAAAAATAGCACTGGTCCTAGGACCGACCCCTGTGGGACCCGCTCGTCACAGGTGCCCACTGTGATACATCATTACGTACCATGACTCGTTGTTGCCTCCCTGTCAGGTATTCTCTGATCCATTGCAGTGCCCCTTCCTGTTATATGCACCTGATGCTCTAGCTTCTGCACTAATCTCTTGTGAGGAACTGTGTCAAAGGCCTTCTTGCAGTCCAAGAAGATGCAATCAACCCACCCCTCTCTCTCGTGTCTTCTGTTATTTTATCATAAAACTCCAGAAGGTTTGTGACGCAGGATTTGCCTTCCGTGAATCCGTGCTGGTTGGCATTTATACTCTTGTTCCGTTCCAGGTGCTCCATCACTCTCCTCTGATAATCTTCTCCATAATTTTGCATACTATACACGTCAATGAACAAGGTCTATAGTTTAGTGCCTCTTTTCTGTCTCCTTTTTTAAAAATGGGAACTACATTTGCCGTCTTCCATACCTCAGGCAGTGTGTGTGTGTGTGTACGTGTGTGTGTGTGTACGTGTGTGTGGTTACGTGTTGTGTGTGTGTACGTGTGTGTGTGTGTACGTGTGTTGTGTGTACGTGTGTGTGTGTACGTGTGTGTGTGTGTACGTGTGTGTGGTGTAGGGTTGGTGACGTGTGTGTGTGTGTACGTGTGTGTGTGTTACGTGTGTGTGTGTACGTGTGTGTGTGTGTACGTGTGTGTGTGTACGTGTGTGTGTGTGTACGTGTGTGTGTGTGTACGTGTGTGTGTGTGTACGTGTGTGGTGTACGTATACGTGTACGTGTACACTCAGCTGGCTAGAGGGAGTCTGACTTCAGCCAGGGCGGTAATTATAAATTAGGCTGGAGTCAAGCTCTCACCCAATTGGTTGTTGTATGAACCTGACACCGAATCAGTGTCCAGAGGCCCCAGACAGCCACTCCTACCTAACTACCAGTTTGGCTGGTATAGAGTGAATGCAAGATGAACGCCGAGTAAATTAACGTACTCGGCGCACGCCACACCTTGATAGTGTTCATGTCCAAGTCTTGACAGTGTTCAGTCCCTTAGCCTTGATAGAAAGGGGTTTAGTACCTTAGCCTTGATAGAAAGGGTTCAGTCCCTTTGCCATGTAGAAAAGATTGTCCCTTAGTCTTGAAGCATCTAAGGCAGATAGTCATAATTGCGACTTTATTCATGTCATCTTGTGATTGATATGAATGTTTGTCGCCTCTTGAGTATCTAGTGTAGTTTGTCCTTCTGATGTAAACATCTTGTAGCTTCCTACTGCCCTGGTGTGTAGTCGCATCTCTTCTCCACAACACTTCTCTTGGGTATTGGAAATTTAGTTCCGCTTGATCACTGCCGCTGTTGACGAATGTCCATTTGATAATGAACCACCTGCTGCTGCTTCCTCTTCTGCCTTTTCTGCTTTCTTCTTCCCTTTACTTCTGCTTCTGATTCCTTGTGTTTCTTTGTTGCTGCTGCTGTTTCTTTCTGCTCCGGTAGAGCTGCTGCTGAGTGCTGCTGCTGTGTTCTTCATGGTTTGTAATTTACTTCAAAGTTTCAAATAAGGAACTTAGTGTGTATTGAATATTAATATAAAAGTGATTTATCGATGGTATTAAAAAGAGATACCAGTTCGCCCACAAATGACGTATTTAAAGTCATGGAAAAAGGGTTACCTCTGAGCGAAACATCGCTTGCTCTGGTATTAATATTCTCGTACAGCCATAATTGTTGGCATATTTTTGCTTTTCAAACCAGTAATATGAGCTTATCTTTAATTTACTGGAGCACCCCGTTAAATGTTTTGCACTCTGGCAGGATTGCTAATTTCTCTCTCATGAAGACGTAGGACAGATAAATCTTAAAAGCTTCTCCCTTCAAGGAAGGTTCCTTGATGTTGGTGAGGGGCTCTTGATTTAGGGAATTAGATCTGTGCTCCAGTTCCCCGAATTAAGCCTGAATGCCTTCCACATCCCCCCCCCAGGCGCTGTATAATCCTCCGGGTTTAGCGCTTCCCCCTTGATTATAATAATTAAAAGCTTCTACTTCCAGTATCCACATACAGTATTTTCCGGCATATAAGGCGCACGACAAGTATATTTATAACGGTAATCACTAGTAATCAGCGTAATACAAAGTCTGCCCTTGACATTGACCTTGAGCATATAAGGCGCAGGCTGATTTTCCAAGACTTTTTGTGGGGAAGAAAAAAAAGGCGCGCCTTGTATGCCGGAAAATACCCTTAATAGTTCTTAACTAATCTCTAATATTTCCTTTACCGAGGAGGCCTGGTCCGAGACCGAACCCTGGGGAAGGTAATCCTCAGACCGTTTAACTCAGGGGTACTTAACTTTTTTACGATTACAGACCCACAATGGTTTACCCAATATGTCCCCATTACCCCCTTCGCCAGCTGTGGAAATGATCACCACCACCAGTCCTATCAGTCAATAGTTTGGTTTTACTTTACATATGGATAGCTAGCAACACAACACTCGATAGTTTATTCTAATATAACTTTTTTTTTAAATTGTTCAGAGACGGAGTCCCATACCCCATTATTTGGCTCCCAGGTACCCATTATTTGGTTCCATACCCCAAGTGGTATGGATACCCCCCCCCCTGGTTAATAACCCTCGGGACTGGAACCTATTAAGTTTGCCTTCACCGCTGAACTGTCTGGCTGACTACATGTGAGAGTTATGTTGATAACCTCAACATAGTCCAGTATTTGTGGTCCACTTTCCAACCACACGTTTTCCAATAATTTACTTTCCTGCTGTTGGGATGTTTTTCCCCTTTTCTGTACCGTTTTCATAACCCTTATTTATAATTAATGGGCGAGTGGTATAGCTTGGGGAGTGCAGGTAGGCAGCATCTCTTTTGTTCTTACCGTCCGGAGGGTTGAGCCTTCACTACTTGTGTGCTGAATGACCCATACTGGTTTAGCTCTGATAATAATGCTAATCATCTGTTATGAAGATGTGCAGTAATAAAAAATGACACGTGTCTAACATCACAAATCCTACCTACAGAAAGTGAGGCCATTTTCTGCTTCAGTGACTGATAAGTTAGGTTGTAATAACTGTTACTGCACTCTAGCTGCGTGCAGTAATAGCCCGGTTAACCAAGCAGTAAACAATAGGAAATGTTGAAGAATTAGACACGTTTGCAACATTTGGAAATCTTTACTGAGGAAACGTTTCGCCAGCCATTGACTTCTTCAGTCCAGTACAGAGAAGAACGGTGGAAGATGAGGGGGGGGGAACCCTCGATAAGTCACGGGTATTGTCACTGGTATACTTAAATACCTGAAAATTGTTTGTCGTTGTTTGTGTTTGTGGGAAGACTATCAGATGCCCACTGAAAATCACATCCCTCTCCGTTTGTCTTTATACATTAAATGCGTTTGTATACTTTTTGTATTTTTTGTAAATATCACAAGAAAACTTGTATTTCATAAGTACCGCTAGTACATGAACACGCTTCTATTTTCACATTACAGGAAAAAAAACATATTTTTGCAAGTGTCTGTAACAATTCCGAGCTGTGATTTAATTAAGATTGTGACGTTGATTAAATCAGGTTTCAGTCCTTTGTTATGAACGTGTGAATGAACTTGTCACAGGTTTCTCATTGTTTTGTTTATAAAGATCCGCGGTACTCCGGTCTATTTTGTTCTCTGAAACTCTTGCGGTATACAAGACATCCTTCAGAACTGTTTATGACTGTGGTAACAGCAAACATCGGTTAGCTTAACACGGCAAAATGTCATCAGTGGAGGAACGTGACGAGTAGGTGGTCCATCATGGGTCGGTCTGTGTCCAGTAATTATGTTTAATGTAAATTATCTAAAAATGTTGGCTACATTCAAAATTGAAAAGTATGCAGAGTTAAACGGGAGAGCCAGCGATGTGCAGTAAGTAGCAGGCAACACGGTGAGGCTGTTAACGTGTGTGAACAAATCCTGCATAATACTCAGGCTGGTCAGTCACATGTGTAAAGGATCGAATCAATTGCACTTGCGTAGTCCTTCGTAATAATAATAAGTGTATAACATGAGGAAACCCTTCAAAAGATACTAAGAAGCATAAGATCTTTGAAATAGCATCAGCGAAGTAAAATAAAACTAATTAAAGTCTTAGTGTTAACAACAACCCAACAGGTGTATGGCTTTATAGCAAGTAGTTAGAACCAAAACTCCTAAGCAATATTAATACTAACAGTGCTTGTGTCAGACCCATCTGTAGTATTTAAACATGCTTGTCAGGCCCATTGCAGCTTTAAACGCACGGCTTGTGTCAACACTCGTAGTATTAAAAAACGCTCTTCAGAACCTCTGCAGTATGCTGTCCCTTCTCTTCCTGTAATTATCAGAAAATGTGGGGAACAGAGAAGGTACAGAGATCAACAAAAATTTTTTTAATCAAAGGAAAAAATCGTATGAAAAAAAAATTAAAATCACTCAGTGAAATAAAGGGCTTTGAAGGAGCGAAAAAACCCTTAACAATATTCAAACCATTTCGATATGTTAACACAAGGTGTTTTTTTATAGCAGTGTGTGGGAGCAAAGGTAGTAACCCTTTTTTCGGCGCATGGCACACCCTCATTTACAGGCTATCTCCCCAAACAGCGAACCCGGGTTTCTAAGAGTTTATGAGGGGCCCCATCGTTCAATAGTGACCCGGTTTAGCCAATAAGAAGGTGGGGTTGGCAATCGCGGGTTTGTGGATCCGCTCTCCCCTTTTGCCCCTTTTCATTCCCCTTCAGAGCGGGGTTTAAGCAGGTCTGCTATCTTGTGGCTTCTATTTCTGTTTTTCCGTGGGGTGACTATATTTATCACTGTCATATGTCATATTTTTTCTAAATTTGTTTTAAATAATAAATCTAAACTTTTTCTATGTGTTTTTTGCTCCCATTACCCTGGGATAAAAGGGCCCTTTGAAATCCCGGGTTGTAATATGGGGGCCCGTCCCGGGGTTGGACTAGGAAAAAGGTTGAGTTAGGGTAAGCTTGTAGCGGAACATTTTGTGCTTGCTTTTTTGCTTCGCTTTCAAATTTTGGGTCAGTTGCTTTGACAGCCTTGCTTTTGGGTGTCGTTTAAAAAGCTCGCTACTGCTTGTTCAGTTGTGTCGCTTCGCTAGGTAATTTGTGTGCGTGGCTTTGCTTGTATGCTTTTCCAACGTACTGTGCATAGCTAAGGTTTTTTTCTGCAAATTAACGTGTTATTTGGGGGATTCGTACTTGCATGCGATAACTTATGCCACCTAGCAGTCAGACCCTGGTGTCGGCATTACTTTGATAACCTACCTAAATTTCCCTACAGGTTGTTGGCA
>NC_069484.1:16998644-17333009 GCF_026875155.1 Cherax quadricarinatus
CTCACTTGCCGATCATCGCGCTGGGCCCGACGACATTCATATTCTTATGCTACAACATTTACATCAGTCAGCCCTTGCAGTCCTATTAACGCCTTTAAAATTTCTTATTTGGTCACAAGGAGTTCTTCCACAGCTGTGAAATCCGTCATTGTTCTCCCTTTCTGCAAACCAGGCATTACGGGACATGAAACCTCCCACTATCGTCCCATTGCTCTTACCAGTGCCAGTTTGCAAATTGATGGAACGCCTAGTAAATAGATGTTTAGTGTGGTATTTAGAGAGACACAACAGTCTCTCCACTCGTCAATATGGCTTTCGTAAGAGACGTTCTACCATAGAACCCCTTACTACGCTTGGATACGTATGTTCGTAATGCCTTTGCGAATAACCACTCGGTTATTGCCATATTTTTGACCTTGAGAAGGCATATGACACAACTTGGAGGTATATAATTTTAGCCCAAGCCACTCCTTAGGCCTTCGAGGCAATCTACCATCCTTCCTTAAGAACTTTTAACTGACAGGCATTTCCGTGTTCGGGTTAATAATGTGCTCTCCCCGGACTTTATCCAAGCTGAAGGTGTCCCCCAGGGATGTGTTCTGAGCACAACACTTTTCTCCTTGCTATTAATGATTTGGCCTCTAGTCTTCCATCAAATATTTGGTCATCACTCTATGTCGATGACTTCGCTATTGCCTGTGCAGGCGCTGACTGTCACCTTATTACAGTTTCTCTCCAGCATGCAGTCGACCGTGTTTCCAATTGGGCCACCACACATGGGTTTAAATTTTCCAGCACTAAAACCCACCAAATTACTTTTACTAGACGCTCTGTCATCTCCGATCATCCTTTGTACCTCTATGGCTCCCGTATCCCTGAACGTGATACAGTCAAGTTTCTGGGCCTCCTCTTTGATCGTAGGTTATCCTGGAAACCTCACATTACCTCTCCGAAGGCAACTTGCCACAGCCGGCTGAACCTCCTTAAAACCCTTGCTCATCTTTCATGGGGAAGCTGATCGTCGAACCCTCCTTCGCCTACATTCCACCCTTATCTTATCGAAACTTGATTATGGTGACCAGATCTATTCAGCGGCATCTCCTGCTACTCTCTCTAGCCTTAACCCCATTCATCACCAAGAATTACGTTTATGCCTTGGTGCTTTCCGCTCTTCCCCTGTCGAGAGCCTCTATGCAGAAGCAAATGTTCCATCCTTATCTGATCGCCGTGATGCCCATTGCCTTCGCTACTATGTACACTCTCATGATCTCTGTAATCCTTCCATTTATAGAATGGTCACTGATATTAGTAGACATTCTTTATTTGTTCGCCGCCCCTGTTTACTCCGTCCCTTCTCTCTTCGCTTCATTTGCTCTTGTCTTCTCTTCAACTACCACCTTTCTATGTACATGTAGCATCTCACTTTTCCCTACCCCCTGGGAAGTTCCAGCTGTTCGAGTCTGTTCTTTCTCTCTCCTTGCTCGAAAGCCCAACTGTCTACAGTCGCTTCCCGCCTCTCATTTTCTTGACCACTTTCACTCTCATGCCATTGCTGGTGTACACAGATGGCTCTAAGTCTTCTGACGGCGTAGGATTCGCAGCAGTGTTTCCAGACAGCGTCGTACAAGGGCATTTACTATCTTCGGCTAGTATTTTTACGCTGATTGTATGCCATCCTTACAGCACTTATCCGTATTGCATCTATGCCTGTGTCATCATTTGTGGTTGTCTCAGACTCCCTTAGTGCTTTACAGGCTATACAGAAATTTGATACACCTCACCCCTTAGTCCTCCGTATCCAACTTTGGCTACGCCGCATCTTTACCAAGCATAAAGATATTGTTTTTTGTTGGGTCCCTGGTCATGTTGACGTACAGGGCAATGAACAGGCAGACACTGCTGCGCGGTCAGCAGTACATGACCTGCCAGTTTCATGTAGAGGTATTCCATTTACGGACTATTTTGCTGCAATATCTTCCCAACTTCATACCCGTTGGCAACAACGTTGGTCTACTATGCTCGGCAACAAACTTCAATCTATTAAACCGAGTATAGGTTTTTACGGGCCCTTTCTTCTTATCCCCAGTGTCGGGGTTTGGGGGGAGAAAAATCTCCCCCGTCTTCGATTGGCCTTACTCGTCTTACTCATGGATATCTCATGGAGAGGCGCGCTGCCCCTCTCTGTGGGGAATTCCAAGTTCCATTTTCAGTCACCCACATTCTGTTGGAATGTCCCAACTTTATCAACGAGCACGCAGAATTTACCTCCGTCGCCCGTCTTCGCTCTGGCTCTCTCTTTTTTTTCCCTTCTTGCTGATGGCCCAATTTTCATCCGGGCTCTCTCTTTGATTTTTTTGAAACAACTGACTTATTTTCACAAATTCTGATCCCTTAGCCTTTTTATTTCAATCTCTTGCTCCCCCCTGCCCCACTGTTTTTGAAACCTTTACTGATCACCCTCCCCCTTTTTCCCACCCAATTTACCCTCGTTTCCTTCCCTACCTCCCAACGCGGGTTACCCCTTTGGGGCTTAGCGCTTTTTTTTGATTATTATTATAATTAAATGCCCCAAACCCAAACCTCAACAGCCCTTTTGACTGATCCCTTTTAGTAACTCACACCTAATTTCCACTAAAATTCTTGCTTTAATTTTACCCCAAAGACATTGCCCTTAAAACATTCCAGCTGCTCCCTTTGGTTTGCGGGCATTTAAAAACCCAAGCTTTACCCTGTAGGTGTGTGTCGGTATTTCCCTATCCCTTTTGCCCCCATGGATGACTTTTTTTTTCCCCAGTTACCCAACGCACCATGCTTTTTTTTCCCTTCGTGAATTCCGTGGTTTACCTTTTCCCTTCAAAAAAACCCACCCACTGGCAAGTCAACCCCCAAAAATACCTGAAAACTTTCATTTTCCTTTACTCCCCCCAAATGTGACTTTCCAATTTTTTTATCTAAATTGTTTGATACCCTCTTTATGTTTCTTATCTATATTAATTTTAAAAACTTTCTACCTTTACACACCCCCCCAAAATTAAACCATTAACCTTGCAATTTTTCCCTTTGAATCCCTCAGAAGGGCATATCATCACCCAAAAAAGTAATTTTTGTAAACTTCCCATTTTGTTTGTTTCCCCCAAAATTTAAAATCCCCCCCCTTTCGGCCCAACTTTCTAGCATTTATAACCCCATCTTTTAAAATATGTTAAACAATGGTAAATTTTACACCCCAAGACCTCTTTTACTGGGAAGTAATCTCCCTCTTCCTACCCCACCCTAACCAGAGCCTACTATACTCTTAAAATTACAGCTTTTAGTAACTTGCTCCCCTATTCCTTACATCCCCAATTGCTCCCCAAATCAATAAAATTTTCCTTTTTTTAAATCCTTCTGCAGTGAAAACTTTCCTCCCTTTAAATAGTTCACATTTTATATTTCGTTTTAAAAACACCTGATTCCCCATTCTAAAGCCTCTTTGCCTCATCTGCAACCCAGCTGTCTTACCTTTGTTTCCCTTCAAAAAATCCCCCTGCCTTTACCTTTTACCGGGTTTTATATTTGGGTAAACTTATTCCCCATAAATTTTTTCCCAAACTCTTTTGGCTCCCTTTCCTTTTTTATAAAGGAAAATATAAAAATGCCAATCCCTAGGTACCTTCCCCCTTAAACAAAAAAAACCCAACCCCCTCCAAAAACTATCTCCCTTACTGAGGAGAGTTCTACAGTGTCTTTGTTGAGGTTAAGCAGTTTTTAGAGAAAAATGTCAATGATTTGTTGTAATATACTCTTTATTAAAAATTTTTTTAAAATATTAATGCAACCCCAAACTGGGAAATTTCAATCACTTGAGTTAAAACAATAGCTCGTATTCTGGATGAAAAATTTCTTATTCAAAGATTTTTCCCTCTGATGATACAGAACATTTTTTAAAACATAAAAACTTTCTTTGTTTTTTGTTGCCATTAGGCCAAAAGGTTTAAAAAACAAATCTGGGGAAAAAGCCCGAAACTAAAAAGGGGTTGGGGGTATTATGTTAAAAATATATATTTTCATGAAATTTTTAACTTGTTTGGGTGAAAAGGGCATCTTTAATGGCTACCCTTTCAGTCCGGGACCTTTTTCCCTCAAATGATAAAAGAGAATGGGCAGAACACAGTTTTTAGTAGAGAAAGCCCTTTTCACTGGAGAGGTGTCCCTGTTAGCTAATTGCCAAGTTTCATGGCAGGTGGGAAAGCAAAGGAATTGTATATTCAAGGGTATTCCCGCTTGTTTCTGGTTTTTGGAAGGCCCGCAAATTTAAGGGGGGGGGTTCAATACAAAAACATTATCAGTGTTTTTTAATCTCTTTTTAAAAATTTTGGTTTTAGTGAATGGGATCTGTGCAAAACCAGTTATTTTTTATATTACGGGGTTTCATGCTTTGTGTTTTCTTTTCCCCACATTCCCTTAACAAAAGGGATGAAACCAGAACAAAAATGCTTTGGATCTTGGACAGGCCCATAGAGGGATGTCCCATTACTAAGCACTAAACCCCCAAGGGTCTGGATGTCTCATGCACTTTGGAAAAAAGTGAAATGATTTCTGACCCCCTACATTGTTTGAAGGCCCCCTGTACTTAAAAAATCCTTAAACCCCTTTAAAATGTCCAACCAGAAACTTCATTCACATGGTAGTGCTCCAAAAGGGAGATTACGTTTTTTTTTCTTTTTTTCAAATATAAAAAAAAAAAATTAAAATCAAAGTTTTTTTTACACGTTTTCAAAAGTAAAAAAAAAAAAAAACAAAAAATTACGTTTTCTTACATTAAATGTTGAAAAAAGTTAAAATCTACATTTGGACAGTTTAAAAGGGGTTTAAAGGCTACTTTTCCCAAAACCAAGAACAAAAAACCTGGTAAATACATCATCTTGCCTCTCTTTTTACATAATTTTATTTCACATGTACTCTGTTGGGTGGGAATAAAAAAATTAAAAGGGGCCCGAAAAACCTTCAATAGTTTGGGATGTTTATCTACTATATATATTTTAGTGCTTTCTCTTTTCATCTAGGGGGCCCAAGGGGCAAAAAGGGCCCCAAAAAAATATGCATGCATTTTTTTCCAAAAAAGTTTTTTTAAATTGATTTTTTATAAATTTGTGCCTTTTCGCAAAAATTTTAGTCAAAATGCAAGTTTTTCTTTCCCCTTTTTTTCTAAAATACTGTACCTGTGAACAAGAGATTAAACCTTGGTGAATTTTTGTGTAATTTCCATATGGGACTAATTTCAGCCCTTTAAAAGGGGTTAAAAATTTATAATTCACTAAAAAAATATATTGTGAAAAAATGTTATCCTTTTCATATAAGAAAATATTCCCCTTTTTAGCCATTAAAGAAAGACATGTATACCTTGAAAAAATTTCCCGATACCTGTTGGAAAAGTGTACCAAATATTTTTTTTTTAAGAGAACTGATGAAACATGCCCCTGAACACGATGTAATCACCATAAAGATTTGTTCATTTTTAGTTTCATGCAAGATATTGTAGAAGCAAGCAAATAATTGAATATACTCTGACAGTTTTGTAATATGTATTACACTAAACCCTACTCATTTACACACTTTCACAACGGGTTTCAATTGGTTGCGCTGCTTAAGGGCGATTCCACTTAGCGATGGCTTCATTGTGCATTCATTAAAATGTTTTATAACAAAAACAAATGTATCTAATGATAAATCACTATACTCAACTTATTTCACATTTAACACCATAATTTTCAAAAAACCATTCACATAAATTTTTTGCTTTAGTATACTGTATTAGAATGCAAATACAAGTTTTAACATTAAACACTTTTAAGACATTTTCAGGGTTTTAACCCATTTTTTAAACTTTAAAATAAATTTTTTCATGTATATGGACATTTCACCAAAAACATCTGAAAAGAGCAAAATTTAAAACTAGATTTTGCAGTTTATCCTGGATTAGCATTTAGTTGTGACTGATTCAGAAAAGGCAGTTATTTTTCCATTTCCAATATGTAGACTAGTGAATTGTTAAAGCTATGGAATTATGACATTTTTACCAGTAATGTTATCCTTTTACTTGTGAAGAATGTAAGCACTTCAATATTTCAACTGTCTCATGTCCCACCTATGCATAGTGCCACCTGCAAAACACAAATGGTGGGAATGAAACTAAACATACAACCTATGGACTAGTAAATGAAAACAATGGATCTTTTATCATAAAATATAAAAGCAAGTTTGAATCCTCACTGTCAAATTCCACACCAATCTAATAAAAATCTAATACATTCCTTCAGAAGAATATACATGTGCATCATTCAAAATACTATGTTTATTAAAAAATATACATATAGCAAATACTTTCTTTTTGTCATGCAAATTGTCACAAACCATCAATGCTATTAAGGAATTATAATTGGAATATTGTGTGTTTGAAGTACTGTACAGTAGAGTACCAGAATACTGTGCAATCCTGTACCATTTGTATCACTTTTCCTCTATACAGACAAAATATAATTTTAATGAGTTATATTTGAATGCTGATAATGTCGTGTTACCACAATTACTATCAGTACTGAAATTTTTACAGAATATATTTTGCACAACTCTCCCATTTAATAAACAATGTAAGTTTTGTTACAAAACATGACTACTCCAGAACGGTATCAGTGAGCAAGACCTCATCTTCGTTGTCTGACGGCGAAACTTTGTATGTGATACCAGGGTATACCACCAGCCCACCGAAGAGAATGAGGGGCCCGGCCTATCACATTAACTAAGATACCTTCTGTAGGAAGTGCAGAATACTTGGGCTTTCTGAAAATAGTTAAGTATGATTTAATTACTTTTCAATTTATGAGATTAAATAATATACAGGAAAGGAAGATTTGAAAGAATTTAAATGTTAAGCTAATGTAGGAAGAAAAGTCTTTGGACTGCAAACACATAATTTGAAAAATAGTGTCCCCTCAAGGGAGGTTCTTTGATGCTGGAGAGGGGATCTTGATGCAAAGAACTGGACCTGTCAACCCTTTCCTTGGCTTCAAACTTGAAAGCTTTCTATTCCCCCAGGCATACATATTATTATCAACCAGGCACTATATAACCTTTACAGGTTGAGCACTTCCCCATGAATATAAAGCTAAATTACATCTGAAGGCCTCTTGATCAACTCTGTCATTCCCTAGAAGTTTTATGGCCTTAATGGATTTAAACTTTTAACCTTTCCCAGAATTACGCTAAATAGATTTAACACATATTCTTCCTCCATAAGCCGTTGTATATCATAAAAGGCGACAAAAAATGCTGGGAGCAAGGGGCTAAAAAAACCCCTTCTGTAACAGTAACTGTTATATTCAGGGATTTATTTGCCAATTTTTTGGTTACTGCACTATTGAAAAATTGCGGCACAATTTTATACAATGCTGTAAAATTATCTTTACACGGTTCCATTTGCAGGAGCGGAAAAAAATTTCCCCAGCCAAGCTGCCACCACCATCCCGCCTTCATGAATCGTGTTCAGTTTCATTCTGTTTTGGGGGAAAGCTACCTGTGTTTGTGAATTGAATTTTTATCTTTTAATTACCATATATAATATCTGCCAAGTAATCATGGCACCAGAAGGCATACCAGTGTTGCTGAAGTGGCAAGAAAAAGTATAAGCATTTAGGTATTTTAGACTAAGAGATAGCCTGTGGCCATAATGAAGCTTTCACTTTGTGAAATTTAAAAAAGAATGAGGTAAATACAGTGGACCCCCGGTTAACGATATTTTTTCACTCCAGAAGTATGTTCAGGTGCCAGTACTGACCGAATTTGTTCCCATAAGAAATATTGTGAAGTAGATTAGTCCATTCAGACCCCAAACTACACGTACAAACCCCCACTTACATAAATACACTTACATAAATTGGGTCGCATTCGGAGGTAATCGTTATGCGGGGGTCCACTGTATATGAGTTTGGTGTATGATGAATAACTTGACTGACTTAAAGTTGACTTTTTCACTGAAAGGGACCTGAAACGGTGTCTAGAGCAGTGCCTTACCATCAGTTTTATAATGTATGGGAGTAAAATAGAACAGAAATCCATTACAGAATTTATGCACACTTCAGTACCAAACCTCTACCATCCACCTCAGCCCAGTATGGCCACAGCATAACTCCACAATAATCCACAAGCACCTACATTTAAGGTAAGCCATACTATTTTTTTCTGTTGCATTTGTAGTCTTTAACAGTAAAAAACAACATAATACATCATGACAATGAAGCACAATTATATATTCACTTAAAAAGTTGTTTGGCTTTTCTGGGGCTCCCAGGAACATAACCCTAATTTTCCCCCTAAGTTCTTTTAGTTTAGCTAACACGGATTTACCTAACACGGTGTTTTTTAGGAACATAACTATTGTGTAATACAACAGTCTACAGTATAATTTCTAAATTTAAAGGGAGAAACAGCATTTTTTTTTTGAGCCACCCTGCCCCCAGTGGATACGGCCAGTGGGGTTGAAACCCGTAGTAGTTTAAAACATAAACAAGCACTTCGTTGCCTGGTGGCAAAAGCTCTTGCTTCACATGGTGAGGGACCTGGTTCAATTCCCGTGAGGGTTGAAACACTGGGCGTGTTTCCTTACACCGGTTGGGCTGTGTTACCCATTTTGTAAAATGAGTACCTGGATGTTCGTTTAACCAGTGTGGGTCACATCCCAGGACAAAACTGATCTAATTTGCCCAATATGATCTGCATAACAAGTGGCTTTCTATATTAGTAATACGTCACTGATGTCAGCTAGGCCTGTATACCCTGTACATGTACTTGTTAGAAATAAAGATATTAAGTTTTCACTTGCACAAAAATTGGCAAGGGGAGTTCTTTAGAAAATGTATCTTTCTCCAGGCATTTCACTGACTTTAAAAAATTTTACCCCAAGACCACCATGATAAGATGATTAACTATGCTTGTGTGTGTCACAATTAGATTTCTTTCAATATCCTGTAAACACATCCATACAATTACCTTAACTAATAAATAATGTATATTCTTTCTTTTTCTTCTTTCAACGTGCCAGCCATATCCCAAGGATGGTGGGGGTGGCCCCAAAGGAAAAAAAGAAAGGTTCTCTTTACTAAATTTAAATGTATGATACAGGAGAAGGGGGGTTACTAGCCCCCTTGCTCCCAAATTATGTATAGTTACATGGTACTTACAAGTAAAAGTTTTTTTTTTTTTCTCAACAAGTCGGCAGTCTCCACGAGGCAGGGGGGGGCCCCCAGGTTGACCCAAAAAAGAAAAAAATCCCCAAAAGAAAATGCTTTTCATCTTCATTCAACACTTTTCACCACACTCACACATAATCACTGTTTTTGAGAGGTGTCAGAATACAACAGTTTTTTAGAAGCATACACATACACATACACAACATACCCTCCAAACTGCCAATATCCCAAACTCCTCATTTAAAGTGATGCATTGTACTTCCCATTTCCAAGGAATCAAGGGCGACTATATGAATCATAATCGTTCCCTGAATCCCATTCACTAAATATTTACCCTGCTCACACTCCAACAGACGTCAGGTCCAACCAAGTACCATTCGTCTCCATTCACTCCTATCTAACATGCTTCCACGCACGCTTGCTGGAAGTCCAAGCCCCTTGCCCACTAAACCTCCTTTACCCCTCTCTCCAACCCTTTCCGAGGACGACCCTACCTCGCCTTCCTTCCCCTATAGATTTATATGCTTTCCATGTCATTCTACTTTGATCCATTCTCTCCTAAAGACCTAACACCTCAACAACCCCTTTTGCCCTCTGACTAATACTTTTATTATATCACACCCTTTTCTAATTTCCACACTTCCGAATTTCTGCATAATATTTACACCACACATTGCCTTTAGACAGGACATCTCCACTGCCTCCAACCGTTACCTAGCCTGCGCTGCATTTACCCCCTAAGCTTCCACTCATATAAAGAGTGTTGATACTACTATACTTTCATACATTCCCTTCTTTGCCTCCATAGATAAAACGTTTTTTTGACTCCACATGCACACCTCACCTTTTTTCCCCTCAATCAATTTATGATAACCTCATCCTTTCATAAATCCATCCGCCGGCACGTCAACTCCCAAGTATCTGAAAACATTCAACTTTTCCATATCATCCTCCCCAATTTGATAACCAATTTTTCTTTCTAAAATCATTTGATACCTCATACCTTACTCTTTTCATGTTCACTGTTTTCAACCTTTCTGCCTTTACACAATTCCCAAACTCATTCCACATAACCTTGCAATTTTTCTTTAGAAATCTCCCATAAAGCCACAGTATCATCAGCAAAAAGTAACTGTGTAATTCCATTTTTGAATTTGATTTCCCCATAATTTAATCCCACCCTCTCCCCTCGAACAACCCTAGAATTTACTTCTTTTACAACCCCATCTTTAAATATATTAAACAACCATGGTTGACATTACACATCCCTGTCTAAGACCTACTTTTACCGTGGAAGTTAGTCTCCTCATCTCTTCTACACAACCTAAACCTGAGCCTCACATCCTCATAAAACTCTTTACTGCAATTTAGTAACTTACCACCTACTTCCATATACTTGCACACATCTGCCACAATGCTTCCCTATCCACTCTGTCATATGCATTTTCTAAATCCATATATGCAATAAAAATTCCATACCTTTATCTAATTTAAGTTACATATTTGCTTTCAAGGTAAAACACTTATCTACACATCCATTACCCACTCTGAAACCTCCTTGCTCATCTGCAATCCTACATTTGTTTACCTCTAATTCTTTCAATAATAACCCTACCGTACACTATTCACTGGTTTATACTCAATAACTTATTCCTCTAAATTCTCTTTTGTCCCCTTTCCCTTTATATAAAGGGACTATACATGCTCCACCAATCCCTAGGTAACCTTCCCCTCTTTCATACATTTATTATAACAAAAGTACCAACCACTCCAACACTATATCCCCCCCCCCCCCTGTTTTAAAACATTTCTGTCATGATTCCCATCTGTTCCAGCTTGCTTTACCCCCTTTCATTTCTACGTAATGCCTTGCATACCCCCCCACACTTACATTCTGCTCTTCTTTAATCCTAAAAAGATGTTTTTTACCTCCCTAACCAGTGCATGAAATTACTGCCCTCCCTTTCTTCCTAAACATTTAAAAGTTCCTCATTAATATTATCGCCATCTACCTAATACCTCCCCCCTTATCCCCCCAATCTACTAACTCCCCTACTCTGTTTTTAACTGACAAATCCATACTTTCCTAGGCTTTCTTAACTTGTTTAACTCACTCCAAAATTTTTTCTTATTTTCATTAAAAATTTCTTGACAGTGCCTCTCCCACTCTATCATCTGCTCTCCTTTTGCACTCTCTCACCACTCTCTTCACCTTTCTTTTACTCTCCATATACTCTGCTTTCCTTTTAACACTTCTGCTTTGTAAAAACCTCTCATAAGCTACCTTTTTCTCTTTTATCACACCCTTTACTTCATCATTCCACCAATCACTCCTCTTTCCACCTGCCCCCACCCTCCTATAACCACAAACTTCTGCCCACATTCTAATACTGCATTTTTAAAACTATTCCAACCCTCTTCAACCCCCCCACTTCTCATCTTTGCACTAGCCCACCTTCTACCAACGGTTGCTTATATCTCCCCCGAACTTCCTCCTCCCTTAGTTTATACACTTTCACCTCCCTCTTACTTGTTGTTGCCACCTTCCTCTTTTCCCATCTACCTCTTACTCTAACTGTAGCTACAACTAAATAATGATCCGATATATCAGCTGCCCCTCTATAAACATGTACATCCTGAGCCTACCCATCAACCTTTATCCACCAATACATAATCTAACAAACTACTTTCATTACGTGCTACATCATACCTTGTATATTTATCCTCTTTTTCATAAAATATGTATTATTTATTACCAAATCTCTTTCTACACATAGCTCAATTAAAGGCTCCCCATTTACATTTACCCCTGGCATCCCAAATTTACCTACTACTCCCTCCATAACATTTTTACCCACTTTAGCATTGAAATCCCCAACCACCATTACTCTCACACTTGATTCAAAGCTCCCCCACGCATTCACTCAACATTTCCCAAAATCTCTCTCTCTCCTCTACGCTTCTTTCTTCTCCAGGTGCATACACGCTTACTATAACCACTTTTCACATCCAATCTTTATTTTACTCCACATAATCCTTGAATTAATACATTTATAGTCCCTCTTTTCCTACCATAGCTTATCCTTCAACATTATTGCTACTCCTTCTTTAGCTCTAACTCTATTTGAAACCCCTGACCTAATCCCATTTATTCCTCTCCATTGAAACTCTCCCACCCCCTTCAGCTTCGTTTCACTTAAAGCCAGGACATCCAGCTTCTCATTTATAACATCCACAATCATCTCTTTCTTATCATTTGCACAACATCCACGCACATTCAGACTTCCCACTTTGACAATTTTCTTCTTCTTCCGTAAAAGGTACAAACGCATATATACGTTCAGTACCCCAGTGCCCCAAATATTTTGAAAAAAAAAAAAAAAAAAATTATTGAAAAAAAATAGCACATTTTTCTAAGTGTTATAGGATAAAAAAAAATTAGTCAGCATTTACCGAGATATGAGGCCGCAAAGTTGGCACTTGGGGATCACCTGACGGCAACATGGAGCGCTGCCGCTTATTTTTATATAATTTTCATGTTCTGATAATTACAGTTTCATAAATCTTTTTCTGACACTAGTATTCGACACTGAAATTGTACTCACATTAATCAAATCAAAGTTTATTCTCTATAAGGATTACAATGCGGGGTTTACAGATTTTGGTTATTGTGTGGTTTACATGTAATAAAAATACTAATTACAGAGGGGGCCACTTTGTCACAAACACATTGACAGGTGGACATTTACACCTGCCTTAGTCATTTACTATTGTCTTGGAATATATACAAAGTATTTATATGTCCCAGCAATGTTTTGGATATGTGGAAGTATATGAAGAGGAAGAGGGGGAAGAGAAGGAGAAGAATAAGGAGGAGGAGAAGTAATAATAATAAAATAAAAAGTTCTTTGAAGCGGGAAAAAAAAAGTCCCCCCTTTGGCAGGGGGAACATGATAAGTGGAGAAAAAACATTGAAAAGGGAGTGATTTTTTGATGAGTTTAAAACCCGGGGGGGGGGGGGAAGGGGGCAGCGATGGGAAAAGATTAGATGACCTTTCCCCCTAGCTTTGTTTTTGTGGTACACAACATTTCTGTCTGTATTTGTCGGGTTGTAAAGTCCTTTTTTTCTGCCCTAGCTCTGTCTCAGGAGCCACAAGGACTGCATCATCACCTTTACTCCCTTTCTTAAAATTTGGAAAGTATACACTCTGTCTGGATTTTTTGGGGTTTTATCCTAGGAAAAAAATTTTACAATGTATACTTGTTTTTGTGTGTCCCTGTAAGCACGGGTTTACACAGACAAAGAGAGGGGAGAGAGGGAGGGGAGAGACAGGGGTTAGACGATACAGAAAAAACCGGAAATAAAAGCCAACCCGCCGGTCAGCCACACAGTGGCCAGCCAGCCAATCAGCGGGCAGCCGGGCCAGCCAGAATTTTTTCTCTTGATTTTGGCATAGGTTAAAAGGGACATTTGAAAGGGTTTTGTTGTAAAAAATTTGCACATGGGTTATTATCGAGGTTTTTGTTTTTCCTTCGACCACTTGTGGCCCCCATCCCACTCGAAGCACTAAATCGGGGTTTTAAAATTTAATTTTCCCCTTTTAAAAATGAAAGTTTTAAATACACGGGACTCAGTGAATCCCAGGTGTTTGCGGGAAACGGGTTTGCTTTTCCCTGGCATATTTGAACTGGTGCCCCCCACAAGGTACTAAGTGGTCCGTTTTTTTTTAATACCGCACACCCCCGGGAGTGTTGGGAAACCCCATTCTATGCTGAAAAGGCTTTCAGGCCAATCGTCCCAAAAATTTGAAGGCGGGAAAAAATAAAAACGTACATAAGTTTGGGGGACTAGCGGAAAAAAAAATACATATAGTTTGGACCTTTTTACAGGTTTAAAATAGGGCATTATACTTACATGAAAAAAATGGCTTTTTCAGAAAGACCAAAAAAAGGCCCGGGGATGCCCAGCTCCAAAAAAAATGAATGGGCCAAAAAAACTAGGGATAGGCAGGTACGCAGCTCTTACAGGGGGGCGAAAAACCGGGGAAAAGGGGAAATGCAGTAATCCTACCAGCCACTGAAAAAAAAAATTAATACTTTTTTTTATGAAAGGGACAAAATGACAAGAAATAAATACATAGAAAATAATCGGGTTTAAACTTCATATACCTTTGCTATTCTTGAAAAATTTTTTTTAAAGGTTGTCTTCCTCTGTCCTTTATTTCCATAGTTTTATAAAAAAATATTTTCTGGATTTCAAAAAAACATGATTAAAAAAAAAGGGATTAATTTGAGAAAAAACAAAACCTGAAGTACTGAAATCCCAAATCTGCTTTTTAATTTTAAAACCCTGATCCCTTTGAGCAATGTTTACTCCTCAGAAATTTAATTTTAAGAATATAAGGTACAGTATATAAAATTTCAAAAAAATTTTTTTTTTAATCAAGGGCCCTCCCCCACTGGATGGGGAAACCCCAAAAAAAACTTTCACCATCTTTCCCACACTATTACTGTTACAGGTGCCCAGATACAACATTTTAAACATGTCACAAAAAAAGCAAATACCTAAACCCCCCCTTTTAAAAGTGAAAGGTGTGCGGGGGAAAAAAGGCCATTAAAAAAACCCCTTGTTGACCCTTAACTTTAATAAATTTTTTGCAAAGAGGAGGGAAGGGGAGGCCATGATTTTTTTAAGGGCTCTTGACCCAAGAAATTAAAGATACACTGCCCCAAGGGGTTTGGGAAGGGACCCCCCTTTTCCCCTTGGATCAAACCTGTTTAGTCATTGATAAGTTTTTAATTGGACCCCTCAAAAAAGATTATTATTACTCGTGAATATAAATATTTAGTTATGCTTTTGGCTGTCAGTTAACAAAAGGGTTTTACTTTTCATAAAAAATGTATTTTTTAATCTTGCCCCTTCCCCCAAAACCCCTTAAATTTATGTACATGGGGTTTTTAAAAAGATTTTAAAAAACCATTGGGGACACCCCCAAAACCCTTTTGTCCAAGGTAGTTTTACTGGAAAATAATCCCCCCTCTCTCCTACCCCCTAACATGGGGCCCCCAAAAAAGTTTTTTAATGCTTTAAATTAACAAACCTTTTTTCTTTTACACTTGAAATACCTGCCAAATTGCTCCTTATCCACTATAAAATGCTTTTTATAAACCCTTTAAAATGCAAGACTAACTTGTGTACTGGGGTCATTTTCCCATGTCCTTCCTTTTTGAATGTGCCCTGACCTGCCCCACCTTAAGGTATTCGTCAACCCAGGGGGAGGAATTAAAACCTCCCTCCCCAGGGGCCCGTAGGCCTGCTGCTTTAATTTTTAAAAAATAAAAAAGAAGCGTAAGCCAAAAGGGGCCCTATACAGCCCCGCGGGGTTTGGGGAAAGGGAAGAAAGGGGAATTTGGGGATGGTAGAAGGGGGGGGGGATGACAGCGGAAACAGAAAACACGGGGGCGGGGGGATAGTGGGGGGGGTTTAAGAAGGTAGCAAGAGTTTTAAAAGTAAAAAGGGGGTTTGAAGGTATCAGAATTTTTTAAGTCAGTCAGTCTTTGGGTAAAAAAGGGTAAAATGGAGAGCCCGGGGAGGGAAAGGTGGGTCCATCGCGAAAAAGGGGGAAGGAAAAGGAGGGGCAGCGGAGCAAAAAACGGGGGACCAGGGGAGGGGAAAAATTCGCGTGTCGTTGATAAAGGGGGCCCGTCCAACAGAATGGGGGCCGGGATGATAATGGAGCTTTGGCAATTCTCCCCCCAGAGAGGGAAAGACGCCTCTCCAGAGATACCCATGAGTAAGACAAAAGTAGGGGCCCAAAATGCGAAGATGGGAGAGATTTAGTCCCCCAAACCTCGACCTGGTGATAAGAAGACGGCCTGAAACCTATATGGGTTTTTAATAGACTAAAAAGTTTGTTGCCGAGCATGTAGCCCAAAAGTTTTTGAAAGGGGTGAAGGTGGGAAGAAAATTGCAGCAAAATAGTCCTTTAAATGGAATACCTTACAGGGAAAACTGGCGGTCATGTACTGCTGACCGCGCGAAAAGTGTCTGCCGGTTTCATTGCCCTTTTTACTTTAAACATGCCCGGGGGGCCCCAAAAAAAAAACAAAAATCTTATGCTTGGTAAAGATGGGGTTTTAAACCCAAATTTTGGGAAATACGGAGGATTAAGGGGTGAGGTGTTTTAAAATTTTTTTTGTATAGCCTGAAAAAGCACTGGGGGGGTCTGGGGACAACCCAAATGTTTTGGACACGGGCCCATAGATGAAAACGGAAAAGGGTGCTGAAAGGATGGCATTAATTCAGCGGGAAAAATACTAGCCGAAGTAGTAAATCCCCTTTTTACGACGCCTTTTTCCGGGAAAACCCTGTGAAAAATTTCCAAACCCCCGTCAGAAGACTTAAGCCCCCTTGTACACGCAATGGCATGAGAATGAGAGTGAAAGTGGTAAAGGGAAAAAAGAGAGGGGGGAAGCGCCCTTTAGACATTTGGGTTTTTTCAAACAAGGGAGGGAGAAAAAAACGGGACTCAAAAACAGCTGGAATTTCCCCGGGGGGTTTTAGGGAAAAGTGAGATGTACATGTACATGGGAAAGGGTTTGGTTTGGTTAAAAGAGAAGACAAGGGGAAAAATGAAGGGGGAAGAGAGAAGGGACGGGGGGGAAAACCCGGGCGGGGGGAACAAATAAAAAGGGGTTCTACAAATATGGGGGCCCATTTTTATAAATAAAAAGGATTGCGGAGATCATGAGACCCCGTACATAGTAGCGAAAGGCCCAATGGGCATCCCCGGCGATGGTTTAAAAAGGGAAATGGAATTTGCTTCTGCATGGGGCTCTCGACGGGGGAAAAGAGGGGGAAAGCACCGGGGGCTAAACGAAAACCCTTTGGTAAATGAAGGGGGTTTTAGGCTAGAGAGAGTAGCAGGAGATCCCCATGAATAGATTTGGTCCCCATTTTTAAAGTTTCGAAAAAAAAAAGGGTGGAATGAAAGGCAAAAGGAGGGTTCGACGATCGCTCCCCAAAAAGATGGCAAGGGTTTTAAAAAGGTTCAGCCGGCTGTGACAATTTGGGGCCTTCAGAGAGGTAATGTGGGGGTTTCCAGGATAACCTACGATAAAAAGGGGAAAGGCCCAGAAACTTGACTGTATCATTTTTCAGGGATACGGGGGGGGCATAGAGGTACAAAGGATGATCGGAGAGGGAACAGAGAGTTTTAGTGAAATTTGTTTTGGTGGGTTTTAGTGCGGGAAAAATTTTAAACCCCCCACGTGTGGGGCCCCAAATTTGGAAAAACAGGGGTCGCTGCTTTTTTGGGGGAGAAACTTTTAAGGAGGTGACAGTCAGCGCCTGCACAAAAAATTTAGAAAAGTCATCAACATAGAGTGATAAGCCAAAATTTTTGAGGGAAAAAGATAGAGGCCAAAAATCATTAATAGAAAGGAAAAAAAAGTGTTGTGTCAGAAAACATCCCTGGGGGACACCTTCAGCTTGGATAAAAATTTCCGGGGGAGAGCACATTTTTAACCCGAACACGGAAATGCCTGTCAGTTAAAAAGTTCTTAAAGGAAAGGGTGGGAGATTGCCTCGAAAGGGCCCAAGGAGGGGGGCTTGGGCCCCAAAATATTTTTACCTCCAAATTGTGTTTATATGCCTTCTCAAGGCAAAAAATTTGGCAATAACTGAGGGTTATTCGCAAAGGCATAAAACATAGTATCCAAGCGTTTTTGTAAGGGGGGCTATGGGTTTTGAACTCCCTTACGAAACCCCTATTGACAAATGGAGAGACTTTTTGTGTGTTTTTAAAAAACCAAACTAAAGTCAAATTTTCTAGGCGTTCCATTACTTTGCAAACTGCACGGTTAAAAAGCAATGGGACGGGGAGTGGGGGGGTTTCATGTCCCCTAGTGCCTGGTTTTTCGGAAAAGGGGGAAACAAAAAGGCGGATTTTTCCCCAGCTGTGTGGAAAAAACTTTGTGCCAAATAAGATTTTAAAGGCGTTTAAAAGGACTGCCCAAAGGGGTGACGATGTAAAGTTGTTGGGATTTCGAATATGAATGTGTCGGGCCCAGCTGCCGGGGTGATCCCCCAAAAACTGGAGTGTTGCCTCCCGTTCTTTAAAGGGGAAAAAAGGGAATTTAACGTTTTTTCTCCCCGAGAGAAGAAAAGTTTCCCAAAGGGGGCTAACTCTCTGGGGAGACCCTTTTAGGAAAAAAATGAAAGGGGATAGATGGAAATCCCTGAGAATTTTTGGGCCAGGGTGATTGCCAATTTCATTTGGGAACATCTAGTGGGTTTGTTTCAACACCGGGAAACCCCGCCCGAACGGAGCGGGTCAGGAGGAAAAATTAACCCCCTCAGTTTTCTTTTTTTTTCCAGGGGCGGGATCATAGGGGAAGCAGAGGTGATGGTGGAGACATAAACTCGCCAGCAAATGCGTTTAGCGTCACGGATCACAGGGGAGCAATCGCACGCTTTTTGGGTTTTAAAATCAAGGAGTCGCTCTGGGTTCTATTGTACGGTACCTGCCCCTTTTCAGGCGTTTCAAAAAATAAATGCACGGCCAAGCAGGAGACCACCAAGGCACGCATTTTTGAGGGAAAGCCCGGCCCCAAGTTTGGGGTTTTAGAATGGAAGCTGCCGGGGTGGGAAAAAGGAAAGGGCGGAAAAAGAGGTGTAAAAGTCATCGATTGAGGACGAAGAAGGAACCCCTTTAAAAACAGTTAGGTTTTGAGTAAAGGTTCCAATTTGCCCGATTTAAAATTTCCAGCCCTGGGGTGCGAAGAGGGTGGCGGGAAAATGAAGGGGAAGTTAAAAATTTATTGGGAAATGATCACTGTATGTTTAAATCGGGAGAAAAGAAACCCCAAATTTAAGTTAATGGGCGGAGGAAGAGCAAAAATGAGAGATCATGCCCAAAAAGGGGGTATGAGTCTGAGGATCAAAATGGGTGTGAGTAAACCCGTATTTTAAAAAATGGAGGGGGTGGGTTTGGGGGGTTTGGGTTTTGGGGGTTTTTTTGGGGTGGGAAATTTGGGGGGTTGTGTTTGGGGGGGGTTTGGGGGAAGAAAACCCAAAACTAAATTCCCGGGATTACATGGGCCCCCCCCAGGAAATGGGGGATTTAAAAAATTAAACCCCAAGTAATGGGGGCGGGTGGTGTAATGAGCGGGAAAAAAAGGAAGGCAAAATCCGGAAAAGGGGTTTTTTGGCCCCTGGAAAAAGGAAATTTAAAAAAAAATTATACCCGGGGTGGAAAAAACGGGGTTTTTTTCCCGTTGAAAAAAGGGGAGCAAATGGGGGGAAAAATTAGCTGAATGGGACGGAAAATTCCCCGTGGGAGGAAGAAAAAAAACTTTCCCTAAAGGGTTTCCCATAGGGAAAAGGGGGGTGAAGGGTAAAAATTAAGCCGGGGGAGTGGAAAATTTAAACAGCGAAGGAAATTTTGGGGCCTGTAAAAAAAACCAAAGGGGAAAGGGGAGAGAAAACGGGAAATACCCCCCTTCCCCCTTTAGGCCGGTTTTCCAATTTAAAAGGGCCAATTTTTTGGAATTAAAGATTCCTTTGGGGAAAATTGGGGAGGGAAAGGGGTTTTGGATAGAAGGGTTAGGGGGGTTCCAATGGGGGGGGGGGGGGGTGAAAATGGAAGGGGAGGGGGAAAAGGGGCGGGCGCCTTTTGGGAAAAGGGTTGGGGAAAATGGAAAAACTTGGGCGAGGGAAAGGGGAAAGGTGGGACATTCCAGGGGGGGTTTTGGTTTTGCAATTTTAAAATTGGGCCTTAAGGGGGAATTCAGAGAAGGGAGGGAAAAATTTTGGGGGGTGGAAAAGGGGGAGGGAGTGTTGGAAAAATTTTTTGGGTTTAGGTTAAAGGGGTTGGGGGGGGCGGAAAGGGTGAAGGGCTTTTGGGGAAAGAAACCCGGGGGGGGAAAGAAGAGGCCCCGGGAATGGGGGGGTTTGGCCAGAAGAAAAGGTAAATACCCGGGGGGGAAAGGGGAGGAAAGGGAAACAGGGGGGGGTTTTTAAAGATTGGGGGAAAATGAACCGTGGGGGGGGAAGGGGAAAAGGGGAAAAAAACAGGGGGGGGGGGTTTTGAGGCGGGGTGGAAAGATGGTAAGGGAGGGCCTTTTTTTTAAAAATTTTGAGAAATTGAGGGCAAGGGAGGGGGTTGCCCAGGGGGCCCCTGACAGGTTGGAAAAGGGGGATCGAAGAACGAGATTAGAATGGAAAGGCAAAAGATGGGCTTCCGGCCCAAAGGGCGCCCAAAGGGGTTAGAATTTTTTAAGTTTTGGGGAGGGAAAAAAAAAATTTGGGTTTTAAAGATGGGTTTTTAAATGGGGGGAGTTTTGAAAAAGGGGGAAAGGGGAAAAAGTGGGAGTCTCCCCCGGGGCGGAAGAGGAAATGCCCTTTAATTGGGAGACCTTGGGGTTTTTAGGTTCAGAAATTTTTTGGGGTCGTTTAAATTTTTTTTGAAAATGGGGGGAAGTACGAAAGGTACCCATACAAAGGAAGAGGGAAAGATTTTTGATTTCAGGAAAAGTATTTTTAAAAGGAAACGGGAACCAAGGGGGGGGGCATTGGCGGTAAAAATCGCCTACCCCCTTGGATGGCCCAAAGAAAAAATTTTTACCAAAATGGTTGGGTGTAGGGAAAACCCTTTCGAAAATTGGGGAAAAGGGGGGTCCGTAAATAAAAATTTTTTATTTTTAGTTGCGGCTGGGAAAAGTGAAACGGGCCACAAATTCTAGGGTACGAGAAGGGGGGGGGGAACTAAGGTTTTCCTTGAGGGTTTGGGGGGACTTGGGTTTCCGCGTTTTAAGGGTCTCCCATTTTAAAAAAAAGGACCTTTAGGGAGAAGGCCCGGGGGAAAATCAAGGGGGGAGGGAAGGTTTTTCAAGAGTCAGGGCAGGTTTGTCCTGGGAAACGGGGGGGAAAAAAACCCATGGACCGGGGTAGGAATTTGAAATGGTAACGCGACCGGGGCAAAGGGGTGGGAAAAGAAATTCCCTTTTCCAACATGGCTAGGGGTGCTCCTTGGGCCAAATTTTTTTTTTGGTTTTTGAAAAAAAGGAAAAAAAAGAAAAAAAATTGGGGTTTAAAAAAAAAAAAAAATTTAAAGGGGACCCGGGGGGGGAAATTCCCGAAAATGAAAAGGGGAAATTTGGAAGGGGGCCTCAGCAGAAGTAACCCCAGAAGGTGGAGAAAGTATCCCCCCCACAGGTTTAAAAAATTGGTCTTGCCCAAATTTTCCCGGTTTGGGCCAAAAAGGGGGGGGCTGGGAAACCCCCACAAAGATACCTCCTTGGGCCCACCACCCCCGGAATCCGAAAGGTGGCTTCCGGATACACTCGTCGCCAAAAAGGACCCCCAAAAGCTACCCGGGATACCGGAGAGGGATCGGGACATCCCAGGCGACCCGATTCCCGGCAAACTACGCCACCGCTGAACCTCAATGGAATGGGGGACCCCGGTATCCTTTTCCCTACCTAGGAACTAGCGCGTGTGGGAGAAAAAACGAAGGCCCAAAAAGGGGAAAGGGGCAAAAGGGAGGAGTGGGGGGAGGAGAGGAAAAGGAAAAAAGGGGGGAGGAGGGGATGGGGGAGGGGAGAGGGGGGTTTGGGGGGAAATTTAGGCGGGTTGGGGAAGAAGCCCGATAGGTCTAATTTCCTCAGACCAAGAGGCCCTTCACCATGCCAAAGGGCCCCCCTTGAAGGGAGGCCCCGCTGCAGTGTTCTTCTTTCTTATGTTCTAATGAAAATTTCCTTACCCTATCTAAATAGTGTTTACTTATATGCTTCAATGTAAGCACTTTGTCTACACATCACCTACCCTTCCTAAAACCTTGTTCAACAGTGAGCCTGATCTGTCTTACCCTTAACTTTTTAAAACTACCCTAACTTTTCCCGGTAAGTGGAACCTTGGTTTTCGTGATTAATCCGTTCTATCCATCTACAATATTTTCTTCAAAATTATATGAAAAACATTACATAGCATATAAACATGCCTTTGTTACTCGTTTACTGAGTGTCTCTCTGGTCTTAACGCCATAGTAATAATAATCACTCTTGGGCACATTGTCTTATTTTAGGTTAATATAAACATTTTCATTAATCCATCTGTGATATTTTCTTCAAAATTATACAAGAAACACGTTACATAGCATATAAACATTGCATGTTTATAAGCTATGGAGGTGTGCTAGCCAGGCAGAGGGAAAACATTATGTTTTCTCTGGTCCGGCATCAGAGAAATCGTGTATGAATCTGCATTGGCCCCAATCACTGCCCTCAATACATAATGCTTTTGTTTACAATTCTTGGCATGAATTATTCATTACTTCTCTCTTTGTTTATGATGGCATCTAAAGGTAGTTGTTAGAAGCGATTAAACTCAGTGAACATGGCATGTCGATGGTAATATGGCATTAAATATAGTGTAGCTAGGATGTGGGAGAGTTGGTGGAGAAATATCACCCTAACAAAAGCTTGCAAGCCATGTCTGCATGGTTCAGTGACTAAAGTTGGTCCTAGTGTCAGTAAAAGACAAAGAAGGGAAGTAACCCCAGATAGGGCTTTGATACCTGAAGTCCTTATGGAGGGAGATTCCCCTTCCAAACAATACCTCTCCCCTCCTCGCCATCTTCCATATGCCAACAAGTCTCTTCAATAATGGTAAAAGTTATTTAAATGTTCATTTATCAATTAAAATTAGTCATTTATATTTATTTCTCACTGTTTTCTGTATGTAAAACTATAGTTATTCTCTATAAAATACAGTGGACCCCCGCTTAACGATCACCTCCCAATGTGACCAATTATGTAAGTGTATTTATGTAAGTGTGTTTGTACGTGTATGTTTGGGGGTCTGAAATGGACTAATCTACTTCACAATATTCCTTATGGGAACAAATTCGGTCAGTACTGGCAGCTGAACATACTTCTGGAATGAAAAAATATCGTTAACCGGGGGTCCACTGTATATCTTTCTCAATACTTTTGGGCATCTGGAACAGATTAATTGGATTTACATTATTTCTTATGGGAAATATTACTTCGGTTTTTGTCCATTTCAGATTTCGAATGACCTGGAATGGATTAAGGACGAAAACCAAGGTTCCACTGTACTCCATCCTCCTTATATCACTTCAGCTTTGTCAAACCTCTCGTATGCTAACTTTTTATCTTAACACTCTCTATGTCATCATTCCATTAATCAATCCTCTTCCCTCCTGCACCCACCCTTCTATATCCACAAACTTCTGCACACTAACACTGCATTCTTAAATCTACCCTGCACCTCTTCAACCTCCTCATTACCTATACTCACTAACTCGTCTTTCTCTTAACAGTTGTTTATAACTTACCCTAACTACTACCTCCTTTAGTTAATAAACTTTCACTTTTCTCTCACTTATTGATGCCATACTCCTTGTACTCCATCTACCTCTTATTCTCACTGTAGCTACAGCTAAATAATGATCTGATACATCTGTTGCTCCTCTTAAAACATGCACATCCAGTAGTCTACCTATCAACCTATTATCCACCACAGTCAGAAACTGCTGTCATAACACCTTATATCTCTGTTCTTATTCATCCACTTTTTAAAAAATACGTATTACCTATTACCAAACCGCTTCCTAAACTAAGTTCAATTAAAGGCTCCCTCAAACTTGCCTACTATGCTCTAAGTTTCTCCCACTTAATTCCCTCACCACAATTACTCTCTCATTTGGTTCAAAACTCGCTATTCACTAAACATCTCCCAGAATCTCTCTTCTACACTCTTCTCTTCAGGTGCATAAACAGTTAGAATAAAACAACCAGGAATGATTTTTCATGGTTTATGGCACCCCAATAATTGAATCAAGCCTAGTAAAAACCCATAAAACAGACAGAGGGAGTGTAGGGGCATATCCTTATCCATACTCCGAAAAATCATAAACAAATATTTCCACTACTTGAGCCCAATTTCAAGCTACGTCTAACCCTGAAATCAACTCAAGTCGTCTCTTTTCATTACCATGTATTCCATTCTGTCAAATAACACCAAGAAACAGCCAACAAAAACCTCCTAGAAAAATACCTCAAATTTACTTTTTTTAAGCCAAACACAAGGTTTGCTTTTCCTATCACCATGTGGGGCAGGATTTTTTTTTATACTGTGCACATTCATTACACACTTTCATGTCCAGGTCAAAATTTATCACACAGATAATGTGAAAGGGCAGAGCTCAAAATGTAGATCTACAAAAGTGACCCCAGCATCAATAATGACGATCTACACAAGACAGTGAAAGGGTTAAATAAGATATAACATATATGTAATATCAAAAGAATGAAGAAAATTACACCAGCCTATTAATTAAAAAGTGAGATCCAGGAGCTAAATTTAGCTAAATCCCTGAAAAGACAGGCAAGCATATGCAAATGGATGAAAAAAAAAAGATATGCTCAATGTCCTTCATTACCTTCAAGGAAGAGGGTCTCCCCCTTAACAACTGTACAACTCTTGATCTACAGAATTGGAGTTAACCTATCCTTACTTGTATCAAACCTGATTGCCTCCCATTCTCCAGGTGTTGTGTACCGACATATGGATTTGAATCTTCCCCACAAATATAATGACATGTCCTCCAATCAAAAAATGGTAAATAATAATGATTTGAGAAACTGACATTTAACACATGCTGATGTACAACATGTCATGTTTCAAAAAAAATTAACAGTTCAGTAAGCCGTAGGATAACATACGACCTGTTAACACGTTCTGCAAAATTGCAGCACATTTTGGTGGACGTGTGGTAAAAATCTGTTGGGAGGGAGGTGGGTGCAAATGTAAGGGATGTTCCAAGAAAATGTGGGGAAGGGGGGAAAGCATGATGGGGGAATGGGGTTAAAGCATGATGGAAGGGGGGGTTAAGCATGGTTGGGAAGGGGGAGAAAACATAGTGGGAAAGGAAGGAAAGCATGGTGGGGAAGGAGGGAGAGCATGATGGGGAAAAGGAGGGAGAGCTGATGGGGAAGGAGGGAAAGTGTAGTGGGGAAGGAGGAAAGTGTAGTGGGGAAGGAGGGAAAGTAGTGGGGAAGGAGGAGAAAGCATGATGGGGAAGGGGGCGAAAGTGTGGAGGGGAGAGCTGAAATAATGGTGAGCAAGGGGGAAAGCATGGTGGGGAGTATGGGTGAAGGACAACTGTGGGAGATGGGTGTCCTGCCCTCTGTCACATGGGCAGGAGGCTGAGGGCACGTGTATGATAGGATGGGTGAAGGTAGGTGTAAAAATTGTTAGCAATGGGTATGATGGGTTAAGTTTAGAGTATCTGGCAGTGAGGCTCAGGGTTCCATTCATACATATCTAATACCATACCCTGTGCTACATTCACACATTTCAGTACCATACCTCAGCCACACACCTTCACCCACACCAAACAAAAACAAAAAAAATTTTTTATTTCTTTGTGCAGTATACAAGTTGTAGTGTACATGTAATAAAATACTGCTAAAAACAAAAGAAATCCACTAGCATGCATGTGCCTTTCGGGCAGAATAATTCTAGCCCTTACAGATTTTTAAGACCAGACATAGATTATTACGTGGTAAATTTTAAGTATGCATTATTACAAAAGTGCTCATTCAACTTTTCCCCCCTCCCTCCTGTGGCCACAAGCCCTCACTGCACACTCAGCAACATCACTCATATAATTCCTCCACGTCCACATGCCTTCACCCACATCATTCCGACCAGCAACCCCATCCCCCCCACACAACTCCCAAATTGGTCACACACCTTCATTTCACACCATCCCAACCAACAACCTACCCCTACACAACTCACCCATACAATTCCCCCTACATCACATGCCTACAACTACACTATTTCCCCACTACCCAAAAATCGCACCTTGCCCAGCCCCACGACCTCACGCCCACACCTTACCCAGCCTTTCACCCTAACACGCCCCCACATACCTAACCACCCACCACCCTCATTACCACCTCACCACCAACCACACAATCACACCAGTAACAACCAACTTGGTCACCAATTACTCAACTTCACAAACCATAAACACCTAATTCATCTCGGTCCAGACTTCAACACCTTCTGCAACCACACGGGCCAAGGCAAACCAGACATCATTCTGGCAAATCGAGCCAGCTCTCTATTTCAACACTACATCTCACCTGGCCCTATTACAGGCTCTGATCACATCCCAGTCATCTTACACATCTCCTCCAACCCTATCCTCATCCCAGCCACACCTTCCTTCTACAAGAACGCTGACTGGGATGCTTTCAAACAACATACAGACAATACTAACCTCACCTATGACTACAACAACAAACCTATCTGACATTGATACTCAACTTGATCTCATCCATGACACCATTACACAAGCAGCGAACACCGCAATACAAAAGAAAACTCACACCACTCATTATTCCTTCAAACCCTCACTCAGAACAAGAAGACTAATTATCTGCTACCACAACTGCTTCCTCTACAACACAGATTTAATCAAGCCCAATTAGATCTTGCTTACCTTAGAAACAACATTCTACACAGCCTAGACCAAGACCACAACAATCACTGGTCACAGCTCATACAACAAGCAGATAAATGGCGTATTAAAAACACTAAAGCCTTCTTGAACTTTATCAAAAAAATCAGAGGCACAACTCCCACCAATAAATTCAAACACATCACCCACAACAATACACACATCTAAGACCCACAGGCTGCTACTAATATCTTCAAACACATCTGGGAGAACATCTTCCACCCTCACCCACCTCACCCTAATGTTATTCAACACATTCAGAACATAGAACACTGGAACAGTGTGTGTGTGTGTGTGTGTGTACACACACACACACACACACACACACACACACCAGATAGCCACATACATCTAGACTCTCTTACCTCCTCCCAAGAACTCGACACTCCTTTCACCAACACAGACATTAAAACTCTCCTCAGACACCTTCTTCCCAAGGCTCCTGGTGCCTCTGGCCTAAACCATATTATCCTAAAACACCTTCCAGACTATCATTACTGCCTACACAAACCTCCTCAATGCCTCCCTTGCCTCTGGATACTTCCCTTCACTCTTCAAAGCTGCTACCGCTATCCTCCTTCCTAAACCCAAAAAAGACCACTGATCCTAGAAACTATCACCCTATCAGCCTCCTCGAAACTTTAGGGTAACTCTTTGAAAAACTCATCAACCATCGCCTTTGCAGATACCTGGAACACAACTCTCGACTTTCTGATGGCCAGTTTGGCTTCAGAACACTCAGATCCACACAGGATGCCATTAACATCATTCTCAACTACATCCACATACACACAAAACAAAGAAACAGGACAGCCCTGGTTGCAAAAGACGTTGAAAAAGCTCTTGACACTGTCTGGCACGAAGGGCTCAAGTACAAACTCGGCACTAACTTTAACCTGCCTCTCACTACTTGTATACTCCTCTGCAACTTCCTAAACGCCCATACCATGAGAATCAAATTCCAAAGCTGTTACTCTGACTACTTCACACTAAATGCTGGAGTACCCCAGGGATCTGTCCTCTCCCCTACTCTCTACATTTTATATACTAACGACATTCCAACACCTGTATACCACAACATCACACTAGCCTATGCAGACGACATTACACAACTTATCACTCACGCCAATATAGATACACTCACACACAACACACAAAATGAGGTCGACAGGATAGCCATCTGGGAACAAAAATGGAGGATCAAAACCAATGCAGCTAAATCCAGCATTACATATTTTAACTACAGGAAACGTGATCCTCCATTACCTGTCAAGCTCAGAACAGTTGACACCCGCACTTACATCCCCATCACACAATCTATCACTGTCCTTGGCGTTAATCTTGACTACCTTCTTCGTTTACATGGACACATTCACTCAAGGCATGCAATAGCTAGTAAGGCCCTTGCGGGCCTCTACAAGCTGAAACATGCCTCCCAACGCACCAAACTACACCTCTACAAATCCCTAATACGTCCTCTGATAACTTACTCTCCTCTAGCCCTCTCTCTTGCAGCTAAAACAAACTTACTTAAACTGCAGCGAGTCCAGAACAAGGCGCTGCGGTGGGTGCTTGATGTCAGATGGGAGGACTTCGCCACAAGCGAGTCTCTCCATTCCCAATTAGACATCCCTGCGCTGAATCTGTACTGGAAGACGCTCAGTGACAGATAGACAAACTTAAGACAACATGACTACTGGACCTCTCTCCTTGAAGACATTCGCAGACCCACAAACCAACACAACCTTTCTACTCCTTGCATGATCCTGCTCCTAACCCTATTTACAAATAACCTTGGATTCTCTGACAGGTACCATTCTTTGACCCACGTTCGCCTTAGCTTTTGGGTTAAGACATGGCTCAATTCTACACTCCTTTCTAGCGCTAATCTTCGCCTATCCCTTCCTGCTTACCCCACCAGAGTCCCAACAGAAGAGCCTGAATTTCTCTTCTCAATCTGTCCTACGATCGCCTTCGCTGCTGGGTTAAGCCCTGGCTCTATTTCTACGACTAAGAACACTCCTCTCCAGCGCTATTCTTCGTCTGTCCCGTCTTTCCCATTTGGGATCTTACCTGAACTTATTCGTTCATTAGTTCAACGACACAAATTCACCGACCCACCTGCCCGCCCACCCACCCAGTCACCCCATTATACAATTGCCACCCACCCAGTCACCCATTATCCAATCACTGCCCACACTGGGCCACTGAAAACCATAACTTTCACCTACACAGCTCCTCTACAGTTTTATGCTCCCACACCTTACCCATGGTTTCATGGCATACACACCTAGTCATGTAGCCACCCACCACCCTCATTACTGCCAACACCAACAACTGCACACTCACACACCACCCACATCTCTCTTACCTTATCAGTCCACTGACAGTGCCACTCCCACAGTCACCATTACACTGCCTTGTTGCTTCCAGATGACACACCCCTCCATTGCCCAGCATCCTTAACTTTCAGCTCCTACTCTTCACCAATTGGTCTTCATCTCCCAGAACAGCAGCCCCCAATCCCCCACCCCCACACAACTGCTCTAACCCCTGCTTTATAACCCCCATGCAGTTGCAACAAGTAGGGCAACCGAACAAAGTGCCTGTTTTGCTAGCAGAGATGTGGTTGCAGGATCTTTGATGCACATAACCACATCAACCTTCAATTACATTATCACTGTTTTTTACAATTTTGAAACCTCTTAAAATAAACCATACCACGGGCAGGGATAGAACCCGCGATCAGAGTATGGTTTGTTTGCAATTGTGTCCTTACGATTTCGTGAGTCCTCTTAAAATATTTGGTTGGCTTTTTTGTGGATTTAATGAACACAACCCTATTTTTCCTTTATGTTCTTCAGTCTGGTTTACACAATTTTTATCATTAAATGCCATTTTCAAGAATGTAACTACCACATAATCCCACAGTCTACTGTATATACAGAATACAGAAATTATAAGTTTATCATTGGCTCCTGGTAACATAATACTAATACAGCATGAAAATCCTTATGGATTAATTAACATTCACAGATGTAGCATACCTGACATGCAAATAATATGACAGTGCAGAGTCCAACCCATGAGTGCAGGCTGTACATGTTAGGAATTGGTGGGTGGCTCTTATTGTGGAAATCAAATACAGCTACAAGCCCAACAATGGAGAAAATGAAGGCACTCAGTTGTATCAGCATGTGTAGGATCTTCAGCTTTTTCTTCTTCTCAGAACGAAACCCTCGGTAGATCATAGCCCCTGGAATGTATTGACATTATTGCAAAAAACATTTTAAATTCTGAATTGAAGTCTTTCTTTTTTGAGTCACCCTGCCTTGGTGGGAAACAGCCAACGTGTTAAAAAAAAATGAGATTTAAACACCAACATGCCTTATAAAACTTAACATACAAGAACATCCATATACATACAATTATAACACTATTTAGTAGCTGTTATACTTAAAATATATTACTGCAGATTCTCCTCGCTTAACAACAGAGTTCCATTTCTAAGACCATGTCAGTAAACAAATTTATCACTAAGTGAGGAGCATACTACTACATGTATAATGGTAGTGGGTTTGTGTCATCCATCTTTGATACTGTTTTAAGGTCACCTTTGCACCATTTATAACACAACTGGTATATTTTTAAATGTTTATACAGTAGTGTAGTATATATTGTAATAAACAGAATAGAGGAAATCAGTTCTAATATACATTACTTAGGTATGCATACTGGTCAGGGAGTCCGTCTTAAGTCCGAGTCATTGATAAACGAGTACGTTGCTAAGTGAGGAAAGGCTGTATTAATGTAGAAAATTCTTAGTTACTTATTTTGACAAATGAAGCAGGAAACTAATGCACAACTAAGCTGAAGATTCTGTTTTACAGTACAACTCACTTATACAATAGTTTGATTACTGATGCAAATAGCATCAGTAATCAAACTATGATATAAAGTCATGAAACATTATGTAATTACTGTATAACAACTCAGCTGCAATAATTCTATTTCTTGGTAAGAAATTGTAGGGAATCCTGCGATTCTCCAGACGACCGTTAAAACCTTACCCCAGGTGAGGGGGGTTAGGGAGAAGAGACTATGCCATAGATGGGGGATACCATCGTTCTGTATCTACTTAACTTCTAAGACTTAGCTTAGTAACAAGGCCTCCACAGGCTGTATTATACATTACTACTAACACTTATTTAGGCTAGATTAGTTAGTCATTTCAGCTTAACATAGTATAGTCTCTCCTCACTTAACAACGGAGTTCCATTCCTAGGACCACGTCGGTAAATTACTTCGTCGCTAAGTGAGGAGCATACTATAATGGTAGTGGGTTTGTGTCGACTATCTGTGATACTGTTTTAATGTCACCTTTGCACCATTTATAACATTTCTGGTATATATTTCTAAATGTTTATACAGTAGTGTACTGTATATTGTAATAAACAGAATAGAGGAACTGAACTCTAATATACATTATTTAGGTATGCTTACTGGTCAGAGAGTCAGTCGTACGTCGCTAAGTGAGGAGAGGCTGTAATTACACTGCCCACAAATGCACTGTTGTGAAGGCTTACTCAGCCCTGTAACAACTTCAGACAGTATTACCAAGGCTGGCTCCTCCTCAGGAAAATTAATGTATAGAAAAAGAATAAAAACTGACAAACATAAACACTTTATTACTTAGAAAATATAAAAAACTTAAAT
Organism: Cherax quadricarinatus; assembly: GCF_026875155.1. Taxonomy (NCBI): domain Eukaryota; kingdom Metazoa; phylum Arthropoda; class Malacostraca; order Decapoda; family Parastacidae; genus Cherax; species Cherax quadricarinatus. Next base: position 17,030,143 of record NC_069484.1, read on the forward strand.
ATGAAATATTAATCCTACATTAAAGAAAATGAAAATTGGAAAATATAAACGATAACTGAATTCAACGCTAATATAAATGTATATAAAACGTGGGTGTCTGGTGTTGGTGACACTGCGTGTTGTTGAAATCGTAGCCGTTGCTGGTGATGTGAGGGGGGGGGGATCGCAGGTGTTGATGACAACCCACCGGCTCGTTCTTCACAGATTTTCTAGCTTTCAATAATCCTTCCAGATGACAGGAAAGCAGGTTTTCTCCACTGCAATGATGAGGGGTTATATCCTGCTACTTGCATACACAAACAGGTAAGTGGATCAAAATTTGGGACATCTCAGAACGTGAGTCCGTCTCCTTCAATTCTACTCGTTGATTGGCAGGTGACCCCCTCTGTCATCCAAGCTGGAAAGATAGACAGGTTACCCACTGCTTAAGAAATCACTCTCCATGATAAGTACAATACCTAAAAGACGTGGTGATCATTACAACAGTCAACTTAGAGCAAGACTGAAAGGACTAAGTTTATTATTGGTCAAAAGTGAAGCTTTCAACCAATAAATCCACTAGAATACAAGGCACGCATGTACTTACAGTAGTGCTGGGAGCTGTGAGTCTAGTGATTACTGTTTGGACCGGAGCCCCACACGTCACCTTTCGGGGGGGGGGGGGAAGGAGGGGAAGGGATAGCGGGAGCTAGACTGACCCTACCTTAACAAGCAGCCGGCAATCAAACTATCACTTTAGGGGTGGGGGGGAAAAGGCGGGAATAGTGGGAGCTAGACTTACCTTAACAAGTAGCCGGCAAGCAAACTATCACTTTCGGGGAGGGGGAAAAAGGGTGGGGGGGGGAATAGCGGGAGCTGGACTTGCCCTACCTTAACAAGTAGCCAGCAATGAAACTTTTGTTACTATATACTCCCTCGCTACTCCTATCTATTGAACTTTTCCCTCACACTGTAGACACTACCTTTCCCACCAACAGTTGCCACGCTAGGCTTGGATGGCCTAGGGACGCAGTCACACTCAAGCAGAGATCGAGACAAGCCACTTACCCACAACCACACAGTGAAATAATTCATTACCTTACACGACCCAAATTAATTGTCTCATCACGACCGGAATCTCGTAGCTGGAACAGGAAATTGCAGGACTCAACAGGTAGTTCTCAGGTATTCCCAGCCCCCAACACTACCACACGAGTATTGGTGAATGCATACAGGGTGTACACACATGCACAGGGGTAGCCACTACCATGGCCACAGACTTACCATTGCAACTGTCTGATATTGCACACTGCATTCTGTGTAGCATAGAGGTATGTACCCATTACTTTCAGTTAATCTAGGATGAGGTGGCAGGTCCTAGGCTGGATTCAAGACTGAACAGAGACCACTAACACAACAGTCATAACCCCCACAGCCTGTATTCTACACAGAAATAACCAGCTAAAAGTACTGAATTATAATCTGAAGTGAGGGCAACACTCCAAATCAGTATACATGTCACTGATATTTTGGTAGACAACATTTTTTTCCCCACACATGATAAAGTGTGTTCTTCTTTCTTCTTTCAACGTACCGGCAGCAACCCACCAAAGCAGGGGGACCCAAAAAGAAAAACATAAGTTTCTCTTTTCAACTTCAGTAATGTATACAGGAGAAGGAGTTACTAACTCCTTGCTCCCAGCATTTTCGTTGCCACTTACGACACCCATGGCTTACGGAGGAAGAATTCTGTTCCACTTCCCCATGGAGATAATGCGTGTTATATAATATATTTCAAGTCAAATTGTATAGTAACTGAGTACATTTAAATCTAAGTTAATGAAGCCTATTTTCTAATTACAGGTCAGCCATCATTAATCCAGCATCATTGGGACCTGTAGTTTGCCGGATTAGTGAGTTTGCCAGATTACAGAGTGGTTAATTAACCTATCAATAAAGAGACTGCTACATCTTCCTCATTTTCATCACTGCTTTTTCCTCCACTGGCTTGCTGCTGTGGATTTGCAACCATCTGCATAATTTCTAAGTCAGTATAATGATGAAATTTGGGTCAGTATAATGATGAAATTTGAAATTATGCTAGCCAAAATTAGTGCCAGATTACTGATGGAACTGGGTAACTGATTACCAAATTAGTGATGGCCAACCTGTACTACAATTTTAACTCAATCTGTAGCTGACAAAAATATTTTGCTGAATAAGTGTGATATTATACCTATGGTTTCACATTTTATTCCATGTGGTGTTTTCTTAGGATCCAAATGGTATGCAACTCCTCAAATATAGATGAAATAAGAAGCAACAGAACAAGCTTGGTTTGGGACACCTTACTTATACCTTAATACAATACAGTGGACCCTCCCTTTTCGTTGGGCGCTGTTTTCGTGAATTTCAATTATCGCCGACTTTTTTTTCGTAAAAAATATTGGCCCAGTTTTTGTTACTTTCCTCCATTCTCACCGGTGGCACGGAACATGTCAGTGTGCCCACGGGAACACAACCTCCCACACACCCATTCTGAGGCAGTGTCGCTTTGTTTCTCAGTAACTGAACATTATCCTGCGAGGTCATAGGAAACATTTTGTAATAATTCATTGTTTTTTGCACTTGTTTATTGTTTGACTGCTAAATAAGCCACCATGGGCCCAAAGAAAGCTGCTAGTTTCAGTCCTTTGGTAAAGGTGAGGAACACGACAGAATTAAAGAAAAAGATTGTAGAAAAATACGAAAGTGGTGGTGGTAGAGGGTGGTAGTGATAGTGGTAGAGGATGGTAGTGATGGTGGTAGAGAGTGGTAGTGGTTATGATGATGGTAAAGGGTGGTAGTGATGGTTGTATAGGGTAGAACTTTGCAAGAGCTCTTGGACAGGTTTTTTTTTTTTTTTTTCTGTGACTCAAACTGATCCTAGTGCCATTAACTCCCTTTCAGGGTCGACTGGCCCTCTCCCCAGAACTTGTTCTCAGGGTCGAGAAATTTAAAAAAAAAAAAAAAAAAAAAAAAAAAAAAAAAATCAAAAGGACTTATCCATAACAAGCTTCCTGAGGGATAAAATTACATATGAATTACTCTTTCATGTACCAAAACACATTTCCTAATCTTATTCTAACCTGTAATTTTGTCAGCTGTTTTGTTGAGAAGTGAAGCATACGTTAATAGTACCACAAATCGATTCACTGTATTATATCACTGAATCCTGGGGTTGCAATCAGCAGTCTGTTGACTGGTATGATTTGACATTGTGCTTATACACATGTGGATACGCATTTTGTGGCAAAGAAAGATGCATTCGCCACCATGTTGTCTCCTTCCACTGGTTGTAGACATGGATTTTGGTGAAAGTATTGAGTTTAGCGCCATGGTGTAGTCGAAGTATGTGTTGCTTTCCCTTGACAATTTCCATCAGGTTCGTCAAAAGAATAAACTCCCGAAAATTCTCGTCAGTGCGCATTGTTTCCATGTGTACAAGGATGGTGTATCCACTCTTTGACTTTCATCAAACTGATGGGAGTGGGAACAAATTGTCAGCTTCCTGCCAAGCCCAGGTGCAGTCTGCTGGTGGGTACTGGATATTGACAGGTGGTTATGGTTGTGGAGGCTGGTGTGGTGGGTGGGTGTGGGGTGGTGGCTTTGTTGTAGATCAGTGAGGCAGTGGCATGGGTGGCAGATGGCCACTGTTGATGCACACAGCCGGCACCTCCACTACCACCACTATGCCTTTTCCATCCCAATTGCAACACTATCATCTTCATTTTCACTATCTGTTCCTGTTGTACAAGCCATATGGGATGTACTCCATGATGTACTCCTTCCATTGGAATTGCATATGGACACTACAGAGCGCTTATAGCGTCAGTCTACATGAGCTTCACTGGAGAATATCTCCACTTCACTATCGCTACTGGAAACTGTTTTAAAGGTGCTTGTGGTTCATATTCACTATCACTATCACCACATGCTCAGATATTTTAGTCGGAATATGGGAAAATAGGAGTTTCCTCTTTCATTCTGTACAACTGAACGTGAACAGATGTGCCCAGCAGCAGAAGGTGGAAGGTGAGGGTCGTCTGGGTTTTTCCTCATATTACTGATATCATGGTCAATTTGTTTCAGTCAAAACCTCATACCAAAACCTTGAACTCATATCACTGCACTTCCATCTGTATTGAACTGTCACTGGGGAACAAAGTGTACCAATTCCGCCGAGGAGTGAGAGTTTTTACTGCAAGGGCATGGTAAAAAGGTCTACTAAAATGCATTACCACAATGCGCCACTGGGTCCCTGATTTTTTCTAACGCGACCACCGACCACCACCCATTTTCTCTCACATCTAGGCCTACACAGCTTTTGTTTTTCGGCATGATTTGAAGGCGCTAGATTTAAGCGTACTAATACGTCAATGATTCCTGGTGTCGTAACCTCTAGTACGTCGGAAACCCTGAAAGAGTTAAAAAACATGAAGGGAAAGTAATCCAGGATAAGGACTTGGTTCTGAATGGATTTATGGAAGGGCATTCCCCTCTAAAACAATAATCCAGTCCTCCCTCTCCCCTCCTCCCTTTCTTCATACACCAACAAGAGTCTGCAGTAAGGTAAGTGTTAAATGTTCAATTATATACATGTTAGTGCTTATATTAGTGATTCTTTTCTGTATGTAAATCTATATTTAATCTCAAAATGTTAGTGCTTTATATTTGTCATTCTTTCCTGTATGTAAATCTATATTTAATCTCTCTCAATAAATATTTTTTTGTTAATACTTTTGGGGAGTCTGGAACAGATTCATTGGAGTACATTATTTTTTTATGGGAAAATGGTTCAGTTTTCGTAAATTTCCACATTTTTCATCATACTCTCTGGAACAGATTAATGACGAAAAGGGAGGGTCCACTGTACTAATTTTGCAATGTTTCTACAACAAGAGTTTGCAATTATAAATACAAGATTTAATTTGTTGGTAAGTGTAAAGGTGTAATGACTATATATAATTAATCACAATTAATAAAGCAATGTTATAAACCAGCTAAATACCTGTAATGACCTTATTATCCTAGTAAAGTATATTATTATAATCACTGACCCTTGAATTACCTTTAAGTCAGCAAAGATTGTATTTAAAATAAATTTAGAGAATGAGAAAGAAATCACTCACCATTGGCATAAAGTAAGACCAATCATGTTGTCATTAAAAAGGATGCCAATTTGAACTGCAGGGTGGGGTATTGAACAGCAAACCCTCCGGAAATAACCGCACCAAACCCCTACAGCACTACAGAAGAATAACCTAGAGAGGTGAAGTAAATACCAAGCCAGATTACAGTTTCTTAATGAAATTCTCAAATAGCTTGTGTTAATGGGTGTACGCTTTAACAGTACTGAAATAGAAGAGTGTTTCACTGATCAAAGTACAGTACTCCTCTATGACTAAAAATATATTTTGACTATGTTACAAGTTATGCGTATAAATATGTCCAAGAATTGAATGACAATTCTGAAAGTATTCCAAGCTGCTAAAGTCAAGTAAGTACAGTATGTATGGTTTATTTACGACAGCCATATTTAACTTGGCTAATACCATATAAGTAGTACAATTCATCTACTATTTTTCTGGAGCAAACTGCTAACAATCAAATTTATTAATATTACATTATTACAAAAACACAAAGTGCTAAATATCAAAATTATGATATTAAAATTACATAACTAACAAAATGACACTTACCTATACACTTGAGAAAGTGTATAAGAGCTTCGTGAAAAAAAGGAATGTGCTGCGCTCATTCTCAATCGCATCACGGGCTTCCTAGACCAATGAGGGAGCCTTCTTCTCAAGTGTCCAGTCTCTCTAAAAAAAAAATTAAGGACCATAGTATTGGGAGTATATGCAAAGTTATTTATTTTACACTTTACTGTTCGAATTAAGAGCTGTTATCTTATCAGCTTATGTGAGGCGTGGTTTGGTGCAAAAGCTCTCTCTTCACAGGTGAGGGTCTGGGTTTGATTCCCGGTGAAGGGTGGAAACATTGGATGCGTTTCCTTACATCAGTGTTCTACGTTCACCCATCAAGTAAAATGGGTCCCTGGGTGTTAGTAGACTGGTGCAGTTGCATCCTGCGGACAAAACTGCCTAATTTGCCTGGAATGCTCTGCACAACAAGCTAGCTTTTGTATATCAGTAATGTCAATGATGTCAGCTAGGCCTGTATACCTTGTAATGGACTTGTATTATGTTATTATTATTATATTTTAGTATTGTATTTATACCCCTTCCCCCTCCAAGAATATCCCTCACAAAGTTGACTATGCCAGGTACTTATTTATGCCAGGTAAACTGGGGAACAATGTAAGTAAACATACCTACCAACTAGGTTATTTTTGTGCTGAATCCTGCATACAGATGAACGTATTTTAAGTTTTTCAATTTCAATAATGACTTGTCTAATTTCTCTCCAAGACCGAGTTAAATCAGATAATGCATCATACACTCATTCATTACTTTAACAGTATAGTAAGCCTTTTTTTGCTCCAGTTAAAGTCTGGAACCTTTATAAGAAGTTATGCTAAACCTATTTGTGGTTGCAGGAGCCAAGTCTCAGTACCTGGCCCGCCTCCAATTCCCATTTTTCAGTTTCACCCCTTTACTTTGTGTGTAACATACCTGCTCTTAAAACTATGTAAGGGAGCTATTTTGTAGTCACATTTTGATTATGAATAAAACATGTGCGACTTGGCTACTTCACTGCTGAAACATTTTTTCTGCAAAACGGGCTTATCAACGTTTTACAAAAAAATATAAACTGGACACATTGTAGTATTTTAGGTCTTCCTTTAGTTTGCGAGGGGGTGGTCAATCCCTCAAGCCTAAAGCAGAGGCTGGGAAAACCTTTATACCAAGATTAAGGGAGGTGAAGCAGCTTGAGGATGACCACCTTAATGCTGAGGTGATCACCAAACATTTCTGTTTTTAAGTTTTATTCAATGAAAAGCCTGTTGTGCAGGAACATTTTGGCAATAAAGATACCAAAGGTTTGAAGTGTCTTTTTCAGAATCTGTCAGTATTGTATACGTATTTAATAATTTACAGCTTCAATTAATTTTTTAAAGTTAGTTTTGGGCCGAATTTTTTTCGAGGGGCTTTAAATTTCCCTCCCATTATCCTTCCGGATATTCAGGAGGTTATGGGTTTATTGGACCCGTTTTGTATTTATGGAAGTGAAACTGTTGAAAATGCATAATAAGCATTTTTGTTTTGGTATGTTCAACTTCAATTACATGTGGGAAGGTTTTCTGTACTGGGGCTTTTTTTCAGAACCCCGTCTCATTATTTTGACACAAATTAAGATATTTTCTAGTTAAACTACTCTTGATTTGCCAATTAAGGCAAATTTTTTTAAAAAAACCTTAAGTTTCTCTGAACTACTTTCGCATCATTCATTTTTGTAGGGGGGTCAACGGGAAAAAATAAGCAACAAAACGTTGGGCAAGTGTGAAGGATTTTCAAGTATTTCTTTTTGGTAGCTGGTCCCGAACTGCTGTAAGTGTATCTGGGCGGGTTAATATCAAGTGTACAATAGATTTTTTTTTTCACTTTTTCCCCTGCCAAAAATTTCCCCCACCATTTTGGTTTAATCACTCATGCAAATAAGGAATTTTTCGATAATTTTTTAGTACCCGTTTGGTTTCCCCTAAGCAATTGTACCCAGGTATCCATATTTTGTTTTCAAAAATAATAGCTTTAATGGAGTGTGGAATTTGTAACATTGCATGTGACTCGAGAAGTCTAAATAAACTGTATTTTGTTGCTTTTATTTGGCTGAAGTACTCGTACGTTGCAAAATAAAAAACAAAAATAGTTGGGCGAAATATGTGGCTCTGAAAATGGCAGCTATTGGTATCTAATTCAGCATGGCTAAATACAGTTCCTTTTAAAACTCTCTACCATTTTTTTATTACTGACAAAAAGTCTTTCTGAAGTGTATATACTTGTGAGGACCAAAAAACACAACTTTACATACATTTTCTGACCTATACTTTCCCTACAGGTGTAGATCTATTTTGTAATTTTTTCAATCTCAGATATAATGCTGCTGAATAGAGATCCTTAATTTTTATTCTGTTTACTAAAAGAATACTAACACCTACTGCCCTGTTCACCCAACAGCTATAGGGTACCTGGATGCTGGGTGATGCGGGTTGCATCCCTGATGAACGAGGACCTGACACCCAATGGAAAATACGTTCACAGATTGGCTTTCTTGGGTTATCTGGATTACTAACATTCCAGGTTAATAGTCACAAAGTATTACATTCAGAATGAACTACATGATGTGGACGAGCTGTCATGAACACGAGTTTTGATGGTTTAATCATCTCTCTTAATCAGTGCAAGTGGGTGAATGTTTTGGGTTTGCCATAGCTGAGCAGCTATTATGACCCCTTTATCTAAAATTGATGATGCCTTTGTAAATTTAGATGCTATTAAATAATGCTTTTAATTAAATTAAGGACATGCTTGGATGTACTATACAAGCTGTAATTTTGTGTCTTTTATGTACTTGGAAAAAAAAGGTAATTGTGATGAAAACCATAACAATACCCTTATCCAACACATAACCAAAAAAAAGTATCCAAAACGGTTGGAATCTCTCCAAGATACGATACTACGTGCCACAAACTGCCCTTCTCACACTATACCCATTATTATATATCCATACCTCACCTATGCTATCTTGCTTGGGGTTCAACTGCAGTGAACACACCTAAAGCCAATAATAATACCCAACAAAAAGCTTGCAAGTATGAATTTATCATAAATCCCATCCCAGGCAACAACCCCACCACTCTTCATAGATCTAAGCTTACTCCCTGTTCAGGACATCCACACTTACTACTGTGCAATCTACATCTACAGGACCTTAAATTCAATATTAACCTTGACCTAAAACGCTTTCTTGATTGTTGTGACATAACCCACAGGCATAACACCAGACAAAACATCTCTGACATTCCCGTGTACGACTAAACCTTATACAAAAAATTCAATGTATAGTCAAGAGGGCCCTAAAATCTGGAACACCCTACTGAAAACTCTTAGAAGTGCAGGACACATTCTCACCTTCAAAACTACAATTAGAAATACATTTATCTCCCTGATCACCTGTCATCTAATTACACGAAATACCACCTGGTGGTTCACACGTACACTCACTCACTCATTTGACCCTAAACAGAAATTCAATCTCAATCGTAAAATAAGAATCCCAACTAGTCATAACGTTGGCCTGTGATACTCCAAATACTGAAACTATGTATATGTGCCAAAAACTAAAGCATCACATTGCTTAACTAACAAACTAGTATTTAGTCACTTAGCCATAATACCAACATTGCCTCATAATTTGTAATATTTTAAATTGAAGATCTATCATAAGTCTGCACGAAATGCATAGGCCATGCTAGGGGTTCTAGTGGTCATTGTAATTATTTTACTAAATATAAACCACCAAAACCAAATTCTGTAATCAGCATTGTAATCCCTTATAGAGAATAAACTTTGAATTTGAATAAAAATGCTCTTCAATCAATGGCTGTCGTATTTCCATTTTTCTGGAGGTATGGGATACCTGGAGGTTAGTGAATGGGCTTTTGCTCTGAAGAAGGGGAGCAAAGCTTCCCCTCAGATGAGCAAACCTCATTACCCTTCTCCATTCTCAGAGTGCTGACAATGCCTTGTGGGTTAAACACTACCCTCAATGAAAACAATAACTTTCTTATTATTTTATAACTGTAGGAACTGCTTAAGAAGTCATTACTTAACAGTATGTCTAGATCTTAACGTATACGTTTAGGAATTAGTATTAGTTTTGCCCAAAATGCATTGCAAAATTAGTGGTTTTTTGTGCCTGCCAATGTGTTATTTTGTGTAAAATCTACAAAATTTGTACTGCATAAAGAAACTAAAATTGCATTGTATTCTAATAATTTTTAATAGCTGGAAAATTTGACTTCACTTACCTCTGGGTTGTTTTTAGGAGACATCAAACATTTTATATGTTGGGGTTGTATTCTGGGACTAAGATTTTCTTGATACACTGATACTGTACTTAGCACATTAAATTGTGTAACTTTTAAAAATATTGTACTACCACACTGAAATCTGAGTAAGAAATTGTAGAAAATTTCACAATGCTGAATTGTTGTACGATCTTGAAAATATAAATGAAAAAACGTTTTATGTTAATTATTTCAATACAAATATATGTAAGAAAAAAAAATTATGCCTCTCATCATAATATTATATAGCCTCTCCTCATTAGCGACGTACTCTTCACAGATGCCTCTGACTTTCGACGGGTGTCTGACCAGTATTTCTACTTAAATAATTTTATTGGAGCTGGTTTCCTCAAGTCTGATTATTACATATCCAGTTTCAGTGGACCATCGGGTAAAAGCTCATCAGTTAGCGCCAAAAATCGGCCTAACGTCATGCTTTGGCCTTAAAAATATTGGCGCGGGCTGATGCCAATAAACTTGGTTAAGGGCTTTCATCTCGAACATGTCGGTAGCTGAGCGGGCCCGGCCATTGCCATAATACGTTTGTACAGCCAGTGTGCCATTGTTTACAAAGCCAAGTGTGAACGGTCCTTGGTACATGTGATATATTTTGTATTATTCCATTGTTTTTTAGTGCTGTAACAGTAAATAAGCCACCATGGGCCCAAGAAAGTTCTAGTGCCTAACAGTGTGATAAAAAAAAAAGTGAGGTGTAGTATCCAAATTAAAGAAAAAGAGATAAACGCCAAAGACAAGAGTGGAGTGCGTATCTTGTGAGTTAGAAAGGTATAGTAAACGAACCCCATTAACATCACTACTATTTAGGCACAAAAAGGGCAATCAAGAAAGCTGTTGTGCGAAAAGTGCAAGTATGCTTGCAAAACAGAGTATCACAAATTTACTTGAAGATGTGAGAGTATCGTATGGTGTGAATAAATGAAGAACAATTATCCAGTGGTTTCTCAGTCCATACTATGGAAAAGGCAAGGCAGTGCATGCTGATTCGTTAAGGAAAATGCCTAAATAGTGCTGTTTGATGTTTTTAAGCAGCAAAGGGCTGGGTTTCAGTGATTTAAGCAATTAGTTGGCATACACAGTGCTGATATGGCATGGTGAGGCTTGAAAATTCTGACAAAACGTGGCTGAAAAATATGTGCAGGGACTTTTAAGTGGTAAACAGACATGGAAAAATTAAAACCCAACAAGTGTTCAATTGTGACAAATCAGGCACTGTTCTTGGAAGAAATGCCAGACATGGACCTAATTATCAGGAGGTTAAAGGCACTCCAGGGAAAAGCCTTAAGGAAGAACTGATGTTGGCGAAATATGGAAAATTCGGCGGAATGACCGAGGAAAAACAAAAAGTTCGGAGTAGTCCTCCTGGTTTTGAGTCCTCCAGGTCAAGAAGGGAAACTGGTCAGTTGGGGACAGCAGGGAAAGAAGTCGACGATCAAGAAGACGAATGGAAAGGTAGAAACGATGAAGAAGAACGACTGCCGTGGAAAAACCTGTTGTGGAAAACCATCAATACTTCTCGTTGTACCCGACGAATGTGAGTCGGACTATGGGAACCGCTCCGAAGGTAAGACTTTAAGGAAGGTGCGAATATTTGTTGTTGGTGGAGAGCCTAAGTTAGGTTATGGATAGGGCGTTCTGCTGAAGGAAAGGTGTAGGAGACAGAGTTTGCTTTCTGGGGCGGGATGGAGGAGATATTGTTAGCCGTCTGGATGGACTAATGAGAGGTAATGGGAGCAATCCTATTATCTGTCTCAGTGTGAGGGGCAACGATGTTGGCAGACGTAGGTGTGAGGACCTGATTAGCAAGGTATTAGGTCTGCAATAGAAAAATTATTAGATAGTAAGGGTGGGGAACCCTCTCTTATGTGGAATTTTGCCAAGGAGGGGGAGTTGGAATTTGAAATGGTTGTCCAGGCAATTGGTTGTCAATTGTGGCTGATCAAATACTGTAAGGAAATGCGGTAACATTCATTGACAACTGGGACTCTTCTATGGCAGGACAAGAAATATTGGACATGTATGCTAGGGATGGGGTTCACTTATCTTGTGTGAGCGGTGGTGGAGCACGGGCAACAGCAGTGGAGGAGCAGTTAGGACTTTAAACTAGGAATAGTTAGTGGTATGGGTTTTTGGCAGGAAAAGTGAAGATCCCAGTTGTAGTAATATTACGAGTTCCTGGGGAACTAGTTATAATAAGAAACGAGATAGATATTGAAAAGCCAGGGACCTTTGGGTGATAAGGAAGTAATAGGTTTAGTAGAAAAATTGAAATGAGGCAGGAAGGGTAAAGAGAAAGGAGAGTCTTTCAATGTTTATTATGTAATTGCCATAGTGCTAGGATTAAGTGGGACGAGTTGAGATTTTTTGCTAGTGCAGGTAACATTGATGTATTTGCTTAACTTGAGACGTGGTTAATTCAAAAAGTCGGGACATGCTGCGGATGTCATAATTCAGGGTTGTAAATTGTTCCAAGAAGATAGAATGTATTGGGAGAGGGGGGGGGGGTGGGGTGTGGTAGGCATTGTATGTCCGAGACGATCGCTTGTCCTGTTGATAAAACGGGTATTAAGTCTGAAAAGTAACACTTACAGAGTCGGTTTGGATAGAAAATTTTCGAGGGGCATGAAAAATGATTTTAGAGTGATATACCGTCCCCCAAACTTAGATAGGGACCATAGGGAAACTACTCTTTGGGGGGAAATTGTTAAGGCCACAAGGCACGATAATGTAGTATTTCTAGGAGACTTTAACTATTTGTCATGTTGATGATTGGAATTTCTTGACTGGGACTTTAGAATCATACGACGTCTTCTTAGAAGTATTTCAGGATTGTTATTAAAGCAGTTTGGGCAGAACCTACAAGGGGAAATTACACTGCTTGACTTAGTTATGGTCAAACAATGAATCCCTTGTAATAATTTAGAAATTTCAGAGGAAACCTGGGTGCTAGAGACCACTAATCCAATTACATTTAGATTGAATGGAAGTACGATAGTAGCGATAACTAGTAACAGTCACCAGATTTTCGACACTATCGTTGCAGGATTCCGATGGGCTTAGAGAACACTTAATCATCTGTTGACTGGAGGGTGGTTAACGAAGAGAGCTATCAAATAAGACAGTTCTTCTGAACACTTTACATGCTGCTACAAAGCGCGTTTATCCCATATAAGAAATTAGATCAAATAGAAATGACCCAAAATGGATGAATAATAGCTCAAATATCTACTTGGGCATAATGAAAGGAATTTATAGGCGTATCAAAAGAGGGGTGCGGGTTTCATCTTTTGAAGTTCGTGTATATGACATTTAAGAGGGACATGAAAAAGGGGATAGAAAAGCTAAAGGGACTATGAATTTAAAGTGGCTTAGGATTCTAAAACTACCCAAAGTTTTTTCAAGGTCTATAGAACAAAGTTAGAGATGAGATAGGTCCCCTTTAAAAATAACTATGGGACATTACTGACAAAGAGAATGAATGTCTGTGATTTAAATAATTATTTCTCTCAGTTTATACACAGGAAGACACTAAACAATATTCCAGTAATAATTTTTACCGTGCGGCACTACGAAGATAATTTATATACATCACAGTCACTAGTGAGATGGTTGTGAAGCAGATAGACAGATGAAGCATAATAAGTCGCGTGGTCTGATGAGGGGTTTATTTTCAAGGGTTCTTAAGGAATGCAAAATGGTACTCTGTGAACCTTAACTAATATTTTTTAATTTATCTCTTCAAACTGGTGTAGTGTCTGATTTTGTGGAAGATGGGGCAATGTACTCCTTAATTTTAAAACCGGGGACAAGTCGTTACCATCAAATATTTACCTCGCCATATAAGATGACCTCAATTGTAGGCAAATTATAGCTTGAGATTATAAAGAACCATCTCGTAAGCATCGCTTTGATTAATGATACTCAGCATGATTACAATTTAGACAGAGGCCGGTCTTGTCTAACTAATTTATTAACTTTCTTCAGTATCAGCTTTTTGAGGCTTGTTGACCACAATAAAGAATTTGATATTATTTATTAGATTTTAGTAAGGTTTTGTGATAGAGTCCGACCATGACTGTTAAAGAAGTTGGCCAGATCATGGCATTGCGGGGGGAAAAGTGCTCATCGTGGATCGAGTCATTGTCTCTATGACAGGAAGCAGAGAGTTCTGTCCATAAAATGGGGTTTAAATCCCGAATGTGGGGGGATCTGTAACATAAGTGGCTTCCACAGGGATCTTATGGGCCCGTTGTTGTTTATAAATTATATCAATGATCTTGATGAGGGAATTACTTGTGTTTATGAGCATTCCGCTGATGAACAAAGATAGGTAGGTAATTGATTAAACATAGATGTTAGGGACCTTCAGGAGGATTTAAACAACTCATTCTTTGGTCAGAAAAGTGGCAGAGATGCAGTTCATGTAGAATAAATCAAGGTTCTGAAGCTTGGGAGTGCCATAACCCTAGTTACTTATAAGTTAAATGATGTAGAACTTAGCTTGCACTACAGATTGCGAAAAGGACTTGGGAGTTATGGTGGAGCGAATAATAAGCAAATAGATTACTGGGGCATTTATATCAAGAAGTTGAAGCAACAGGAAGTCCAGAGGTTTACTGAGCTTTATACATCGATTTGTAAGGCCTCACCTAGATTAGCAGCTCAGTTTGGTCTCTCCGTAATTAACAAAAATGGACATAAATTCGTTAGAAAACATTAGCATAGGATGATAAATTAATACATAGCATTAGAAATCTCCTTATGAAGATAGTTGAAGATCTTAAGTTACATTCACTTGTTAGACGGAAGAATAAGGGAGACCTGAGATCCGAAGTGTATAAGTGGAAGTTCGGATGGTATTATAAGGGGATATTAATCAAGGTATGAGGATCGTCTCTCCAAGAGAGAACCCGCAGTAATGGATTTAAAAATTAGATAAGGTTTAGATTTAGGAAAGGACATTAGGAAAGTATTGGTTTGGGAAATAGGGTAGTTGATGAGTGGAACAGTCTACCTAGTTGGGTTATTGAGGCTGGGACTTTGGGTGGTTTCAAATCTAGGTTGGATAAGTAATGAGTGGGAGGGGTAGGTTTGAGTGAGTTGGGACTTTCACATCAGCGTTATTTCTTGGGTGGCATTGAAAAATTGGGGTTGGCAAAGTTTTGTTGTGGGATTGAATTGTAAAGGACCTGCCTAGTATGGGCCAGCAGGCCTCCTGCAGTGTTCCTCCTTTCTTATGTTCTTATGAAAGACATGCTAACTCTAATGTTTTGTAGTAATGCTAGTGGTGATTGCAAAGTGAAGCCTTTACTCATGTATAACTCAAACTCCCAGCGTTTTCAAGAAAAACAACGTCATCAAGACTAAATTGTATGTGATGTGGAGAGCAAACAGTAAGGCATGGGTCACTAGGGACATTTTCCTGGACTGGTTCTATGACATGTTTGGCCCCACTGTGAAAAAGTACCTCCTGGAAAATAAATTGTCACTCAAGTGCCTCCTGGTAATGGACAATGTTCCTGCTCATCCTCACGACTTGCACGAGCAAATCGAGGGGGAGTTGAACTTTATCAAAGTGAAGTTTTTGCCACCTAATACCACTCCCTCCTCTCCTCCAGCCCATGGACCAGCAGGTCATTTCAAATCTCAAAAAACTGTACACCAAAGCAGTGTTTCAAAAGTGCTTTGAAGTGACCTCAGACACTGAATTGACCCTAAGAATTCTGGAAAGATCACTTCAGTATCCTCAGTTGCATAAACCTTATAGGTAAGGCTTGGGAGGGAGTGACTTGCAGGACTTTGAACTCAACCTAGAGAAAATTGTGGCCACAATGTGTACAAGAGAGGGATTTTGAAGGGTTTGGGGCTAACCCTCAGGAGAGACTGCCAGTTGTGGAATCTATTGTGGCATTAGGGAAGTCCATGGGGTTGGAGGTTAGTGGCGAGGATGTGGAAGTGTTGGTGGAAGATGACAACGAAGAGCTAACCACTACAGAGCTGCAAGAAATTCAGGTGCAACAGCAACAGATCACAGCTCAGGAATATTCTTCAGAGGAGGAGGAAGAAGAGAGACGGAGGAAGTTGCCTTCGTCAAAGATTAAGGAAATGTGTACGATGTGGACAAAGTTGCAAGCATTTATGGATGAATATTATCCTGACAGCTGTTGCAAGCCATAATGGCAATATGTACAATGACACTCCTGTGTTCCATTTTAGGGAAATCTTAAAGGGACGCGAGAAACAGAGCTCTCTGGACAAATATTTTGTGCGACAGGGGTTCAGTGACTCAAGTTGTTCTCAGTGGCATTAAAAAACCAAGAAGGGAGGTAACCCCAGAAAAAGACTTGTTACCTGAAGTCTTTATGGAAGGGGATTCCCCTTCCAAACAATAGAACACCTTCATCCTCTCCCTTCCTCCCGTCTCATCACTCATCAACAAGTCCACAATAAAGGTAAATGTCATTTCAGTAGTGTTTATTGTGCATGTATCATTGTTTTCTGTGTAGGGAAATGTATATTTCATGTAAAAAAAATTATTTTGTTTAATGCTTTTGGGTGTCTGGAACGGATCAATTGGATTTCCATTATTTCTTATGGGGAAAATTAATTCGGCTAAAGGCTAGCTTTCTGGAATGAATTAAAGGCATTACCCGAGGGTCCACTGTACACTGCTGTATAAACATTTAAAAATACATATACCAGAAATGTTATAAATGGTGTAAGGGTGACATTATAACAATATCAAAGACTGTTGACACAAATCCACTACCATTATAGTATGCTCCTCATTTAGCGACAAATTCATTTACCGGCAGGGTCTTAGGTCCCTATCTCCATCGTTAAGCGAGGAGAGGTTGTACTGTACATATTTGCCTATGAATCCAATAAGAGTTTTAGCACATTTTTATTTTAATAATAATAAAAAAATAATTTTAAATTTGTATGAACAAAAATACAGAAGTGTTTATACTGTACTGTATTTACAGAAATAAAAAATGACAACAAATAATGCATATCTCAGAACAGAGCCAGCTGAAGTTAACTGACACTGATTCTTAAACATCTTAATGTATCTTGTTAACCTGTACAAACTATACAATTGTTATATATGATAGTGGTATATTGTAATGAAATTTCATTCTTCACTGTTTTGCATTTCCAAGCTTACAATCTCATACACTATAGAGTACAGGCCAGTGAGGGCAACTGTGGTGAACGAAGAAATTATTTTACCATGACTAACAATAATGAACACTTATGTGGCCAAAGGACTTTGTCCGTTGTTTAGAAATCTACAGACTCGGCAGATTTTGTCCCACATTTCCGAAGTTCGTTGAATGGATGGGTTACTGTACTCACACACTAAGCTATCAGTGAACTAATTGTTAAGGCATTATCTCTCAGCTCTACAGCTCACCCACTAAAGCTTTCCCATTCTAAAGTATAAAACTCTGTGGCAAGCAGTTTCTGCAAATGTGGATGAAGCCTTTTTCATAGAGTTGTGGAACAAAAGAATAGACATGAATAAATGGTTTATAAAAACCAACAAGACGATTACTGAAACACTTATGCAACATTTGGATGTCTTTATATTCTGGAAATGTTTCACAAGAAAGTGGGCTCCTCAATCCAATGCAGAGAAAGGTGGAAGATGGGGAGGAGTGCGAGGTAATCAGTCCCTCAGCCTGGAGTCGATATCAGTAAGGAACACACCGACTCCAGGATAAGGGACCGATTACCTCAAACTCCTCATCTTCCACCTATCTCTGCACTGGACTGAAGAACCCACTTTCTTGCAAAAACGTTTCCAAAATAAAGATATCCAAATGCTGCACAAGTGATTCAATTTCGAAATGAGATGCTCTTTCCCCAGAAGGTGCTAATGCCAAAGCAATTCATTCCTTCAGAAATCAGTAGAGAAACACTGCAAATACATGTATAGTTTTTAACTAGTTTCAGTCCACTCCAAGTACTGGCCACTGCCCACCTGAGAAATTCCAGAACAATGGCCATGGCCAATTTTTTTTTATGCAGGTATGGTATCCCCCCCTCCCCTATTTCTCACTAGCAGTGACCAGAGTAGAGGGTGGGGGAAGAGCCTTCAGCTTTATTTTTGCCTCGGCCATCAAATAACTCCTGGCATACAATGGTTTAAATTTATGTTTAAAAACATGTTTCTAACTAACTTTGGGATGTTGAATTCAAATGTGAACTTATTTTTGCTCTAATATGAACAATAATAAAAAATAATAAACAAAAACTAATAAATAATATTAAAGTAATAATATACAGTACTGTATTAAAAATAATACATAATAATAATAATAATAATAATAATAATAATAATAATAATAATAATGATAATATTCAGTAAACAATAATGATGACAATAAGAGTAATACCCTAGAAGCTTGGCAAAGCTTCCATTTGAGAATGCAATTAAAGCTGATTCAGTACAACAACCACTTCGCCTTAATACCTATGTGTAATATATACTCCAAGAAGAATATTAACACGGGTAATTTATTCAATCATGGCAGAGGAGCCAGAATGCAGGGAAATCTATGAACTACAGTAACTGTTATTAACAGTATCTATTAATAAAAAGTGCAGATAGGAAAGTCAGAATTTTTGCCCACACAGACTATCTACTGAGAACTTTCTACCTCCCTCTAGATTAAGGACTATCATGTATTATCTAGGTGTAAGAGGAAGGGTTAGTAAAGCTAGAGGTTCTCTCCCCACAATGCAAATTAAACTAGAGTGAACACACCAATTATACAACACAATTCTAATTACGATTTAGTTTACACATTTTTGGGTGCCCTCAATGGAAATATGTCTCAATGAGTTTTCTTGAAAACTGACATGTACAACAACTGGGTATCTTTACTGTATAGATGTTTCTCCTACCCCTTCAGTCTTCAGTTTTTGTCCCCGTATTGCAATGGTTTTTAACCCTTAAACTGTCCAAACAGATCGACATTCAAATCCGTAGTGCTCCAAAAGTAGATCTACTTTTTTTTTTTTTTTTTTTTTACATATTTTCAAATATAACAAAAAAAATGTAGATAAAAGTGTTTTTACACATTTTCAAATGTAAAAAAAAAAGATCTACATTTTTTACATACTTTCAAATTGTAAAAAAACGTAGATCTACGTTTGGACAGTTAATACTTGACGTGCTGTTGGAGTGTGAGCAAAGTAACATTTATGAAGGGGTTCAGGGAAACCGGCAGGCCGGACTTGAGTCCTGGAGATGGGAAGTACAGTGCCTGCACTCTGAAGGAGGTGTGTTAAATGTTGCAGTTTAAAAACTGTAGTGTAAAACACTCTTCTGGCAAGACAGTGATGGAGTGAATGATGGTGAATTTTTCTTTTTCAGGCCACCCTGCCTTGGTGGGAATCAGCCAGTGTGTTAATAAATATTGCAATGAAAATGGCACTGGTGAGCACAACATCCACATAATAAAGATACCTAGTAATTATGATAATGTTATACAATACCGATAAGTTGATAAGTAAGACACAGCAAATGTTAGGTATCTTTATTCCGAAATGTTTCGCCTACACAGTAGGCTTCAATGGAGCTGAACTCTTCTCCAAGCCGAGGGATTGATCACCTCTAAACAAATTTTTTGAGGGTGATGGACTGATTACGCACATTGTCTTTACATCTCTACTGTTGCTGCTACCTCCTCTGTTTCCGACTGAAGAAGCCTACTGTGCAGGCGTAACATTCTGGAATGGATACCCAACTGTCGAACAAGTCTTAATTATACTCGGTTATTACATGTGTTTAATTCAACTATTCAGTATTATATGCCACTATGATATTGAGTTATCTTACTCAGGGAGATCCCTAGATAACCTGAGGCATCAAGGCATCATTTCCCTTCCATATTCACTGTATGCCACTTACAGGTTTAGCACTCCCCTTAAATATAATAAAAATTCTTTACCTGCAGCCCAGTCTGGAGGCCACGTTTCCCAAGAAATGATTACCTAGTCAAGCAGGCTGTTGGTGTTTGCAACTCAGGCGCACATAACCAGTCACAACCCAGCTGATCTGGCTAGTTTTAGCTGTAAATTTAGTTTAAAAAAAAAATAAGGCTTGTCGAAATGTGAGGTGGGAGTGGTAGAGCTGGGAACTAACACAGGAAGTCTATAGTTTCGATCAATTTTCTGTCTATGGCCTGTGAGATAACGTTCAGTGCAGTTAGGTATCTGTACAAGCTGGTACGTGGCCCTCAGCTGGTACATGGCCCTCAGCTGGTATGTCACCCTCAGCTGGTACGTGGCCCTCAGCTGGTATGTGGCTTTCAGCTGGTACGTGGCCTTCAGCTGGTATGTGGCCTTCAGCTGGTGCTGAAAGGGACAGACCCCATACTGAGCAAATCACCCAAGGTTGAATACTGTTAGCAAGGGACTAGGCAAATTCGTATCCCCTTCCTTGTCATGGGTATTCCGCCTTGACGCCGTCAATTCTAGACAATCCTGTGGGAGACCATGACATTTAAGGACAGTTAGCAAGATGGGCATCCTTCTAGATGGGGAAATAGCTCATGATTAATCCCAACTATATGAACTGCATGACTGCAGTAACATATTTTGACAAAGCACATCAATTATTCTGTTTATTATTATTATAATCAAAGGGGAAGCGCTAAACCCGGAGGATTATACAGCACCTGGGGGGGGGGATGTGGAAGGCATTCAGGCTTAATTTGGGGAACTGGAGCACAGATCCAATTCCCTAAATCAAGAGCCCCTCACCAACATCAAGGAACCTTCCTTGAGGGGAATTATTCTGTTGAGTGATCAATCGTTCAACGATTCGCCAAATTGGTGAAATGTAAGCAGTCACTGCAATTCATATTTTCCTTATCTGAAACTGTTCGCAGACAACTGTGTGTCTGAGGCTCTTAATGGACAAACTCATTAAATGGCTATTTAAAAAAATTAAAAAGTCAGTTTAAAATTCATAATTTGTGAAGTAAAAGATATTTTCATTATTCAAATAATATTTTGTAGGGAATATCATTAGCTGTTTCAACTAAGTTTCATGTACACAAGTTTCACTGGGCAAGCACAAGGAAGCACATGTGGTGTTCAAACATAGTTTATAGCTGTATTATGAACAATTCAAATACTTTTCGGTATTATTAGCCCTTAAACTGTCCAAACATAGATCTATGTTCACTCACGTAGTGCTCTGAATGTAGATCTACATTCGGAGCGCTCCGCGAGTGAGCATAGATCTACGTTCGGACAGTTTAAGGGTTAAAACAAATTTTTTCACGAATCCCAACACTTACTGATGCTATAAACAACTTATGACAAACTTACAATTAAAATTAACTACAAGCGGTCAATAGTATTAATAAATGTTGGAATTTGCGAGACAACTGTTTTAAACCCATTTCAATAGTTAAAATTAAAAATTTCCATAACACAAATTATGAAACCTGACAAAATATACCTGAAAAAAATCATAGAAAACATTTGAATGATCAAAATACCTTATTTCAAAAATTGAGAATTGTAAACGGATTTTTCCGATTTGTTTTTAATTTGCGCCAATCTTTTTTCAGACCTCTTCATGTGGTAAAACAAAATTCTCCTCACAAACAAGACCAGTGTATTATACAGTACTGAATCGTGCTAAACTGCTCTCAGAAGGGACCAGTGTATCATACAGTACTGAATCATGCTAAACTGCTCACAGACGGGAATCAAACAGAACAAGGCATGGTGTAATATAAGTTTATTCAGGTATACACAAATAGTTACATAGATTATACATAGCAGCATATGTGTAGAGAACATAGGATAACCCAAAAAGTCAAAGTGACTATTTCCATTGGGATCCTTTAAAATTCTCTTGTTCACTTATTCAGCATCTGTGAAAAAAAACACTGCTGGTCAACTCACTACAACAACCAGTGCAGCAAACCACAAAAACTGATGACTCACTACAACAACCAGTGTAGTAAACCACAAGCTGGTTGACTCGCCACATCAACCAGTGTAGTAAACCACAAGCTGGTCAACTCACTACAACAACCAGTGTAGTAAACCACAAGCTGGTCAACTCACTACATCAACCAGTGTAGTAAACCACAAGCTGGTCAACTCACTACATCAACCAGTGTAGTAAACCACAAGCTGGTCAACTCACTACATCAACCAGTGTAGTAAACCACAAGCTGGTCGACTCACTACATCAACCAGTGTAGTAAACCACAAGCTGGTCAACTCACTACATCAACCAGTGTAGTAAACCACAAGCTGGTCAACTCACTACATCAACCAGTGTAGTAAACCACAAGCTGGTCAACTCACTACATCAACCAGTGTAGTAAACCACAAGCTGGTTGACTCACTACAACAACCAATGTAGTAAACCACAAGCTGGTTGACTCACTACAACAACCAGTGTAGTAAACCACAAGCTGGTTGACTCACTACAACAACCAGTGTAGTAAACCACAAGCTGGTCGACTCACTACATCAACCAGTGTAGTAAACCACAAGCTGGTTGACTCACTACAACAACCAGTGTAGTAAACCACAAGCTGGTTGACTCACTACAACAACCAGTGTAGTAAACCACAAGCTGGTTGACTCACTACAAAAACCAGTGTAGTAAACCACAAGCTGGTTGACTCACTACAACAACCAGTGTAGTAAACCACAAGCTGGTTGACTCACTACAACAACCAGTGTAGTAAACCACAAGCTGGTTGACTCACTACAACAACCAGTGTAGTAAACCACAAGCTGGTTGACTCACTACATCAACCAGTGTAGTAAACCACAAGCTGGTTGACTTGCTACATCAACCAGTGTAGTAAACCACAAGCTGGTTGACTTGCTACATCAACCAGTGCAGTAAACCACAAGCTGGTTGACTTGCTACATCAAACCAGTGTAGTAAACCACAAGCTGGTTGACTTGCTACATCAACCAGTGTAGTAAACCACAAGCTGGTTGACTTGCTACATCAACCAGTGTAGTAAACCACAAGCTGGTTGACTTGCTACATCAACCAGTGTAGTAAACCACAAGCTGGTTGACTTGCTACATCAACCAGTGTAGTAAACCACAAGCTGGTTGACTTGCTACATCAACCAGTGTAGTAAACCACAAGCTGGTTGACTCGCTTCATCAACCAGTGCAGTAAAATTTCGAAATTAGTAAAACAAAATGAAGATATTCAGTAAAGCGACTTATAATGCACCCTGTATAATGGAACACTAGTATGATGTAAACTTCTACCCTGCTGCTGCTGCTCTCCAGAAGTAGGTGTTGCTGCTGCGTTTCCTGATGATGTTGCTATTGCTGCTAGTGTTGCTATTACTGCTGCTGTCGATGCAGTTTTTGCTGTTGCTGCAGTTTTTGTTGCTATTGCCACCGCCGCCGCCAGAAGCTGCTACCCCTGCTGCTGCTACCCCTGCTGCTGCTGCTGCTGCTGCTGCTGCTGCTGCTGCTGCTACTGCTACTGCTTTTCAGTAACTTGCTTGATAGAACCAACAGTCCTATACTATACAAACTTCGAACTTCGCTGCCTAAAGCTAAATTTCCACGGTAAACTGACGTGATTTGAAAACAGTGGCTAGCCTAGGGCAGTAGCGACGAGAAAGTTGGAAACAATACATTAATGTACCATGTGGAGATCTATGTATGCGGACCACAACACTGCGCCTCCATAGACAGTTTGGTTAAAATAATTTAAAGGTCACAACACCGAGGCTGGAATAATATACAACTAACCTACACATTAAAAAAGGCCCTTAAGGCCGCCAGTCACCTATACACCATTGCGAATAACTGCACCCTTAACATACTGAATACACAACGAATCAACGTATGAATCTGTTAAGACTAACTTTTCAGAATATACTAATTCACTCACTCACTGCAGAAACCGAGAAACAAGCAACGCAGCTAGGATGATGATGAGTGCGTATGATACAGCAAAGGCCAAAACGGAGCAAAAGTTAATACAATGCCACACGAGAAAAAGAAAACATTTGGAAAGAATTGCGTGACAAAAGTGAAGAAGTGCGACGTTGACGCAGAATGACAAAAGATGCGAATCGATTAGCGAAATATTCGAAAACGTCTTCACAAAAACAAGTGGAGAACAACCGACAGCCATTACTGTCGGAACACATCAACAGGTACTGGAGATCACAACAATAACAGTAGTGACGATACTACTAAATGAGCTGGATGTAACAAAAGCAACGGAACCATATCAACCAGGCTGTGATGGACATATAGGCCAGCGGGCCGCCAGCAGCAACAGGCTGGCTTTGGCAGTAAAAAAAAAAAAAACTCGAAACTAATCAAAAGTTTATATTATTATTATTATTATAATCAAGGGGGAAGCGCTAAACCCGGAGGATTATACAGCGCCTGGGGGGGGGGGATGTGGAAGGCATTCAGGCTTAATTCGGGGAACTGGAGCACAGATCCAATTCCCTAAATCAAGAGCCCCTCACCAACATCAAGGAACCTTCCTTGAGGGGTCAAAAGTTTATATCAAAGTCGTGCTGAGAAAAGGTGACAAAACAAATATGTGACCTAACAGCAAAGATATTCAATCAGGACAGCTGTCACTTAACTGGAAAAAAAGTAATTCTGGTCCCCATATATATAAAAAAAAGGGGGGGAAAACTAAGAGGCCCCGAATCACAGGTCTTACATGCATACTGTCAAAATTTCTGGAGAAGATAGTAAGGAAGAGGATGCCAAGACACAAAGATGATTTGAAGAAAACCCTCACTGATTTTGCTATGGAATATATCCTGTTATACGAGTTGGCTGGAATTCTACGACCGAGTCCAGGATAAAGCAAGATAGACATGGCTGCATCGTCTGCATTTTCTTGACCTGTAGAAGAGCGTTTGATACATTCTACACAAAAGATAAATTCAGAAATTAGAATAACAAGGTTAAAATGCAGTGCTCCAGTGGGTCCAGAACCTAAATAACAAGGTAGAGAATAACAGTAAGGGATGAGACATAAAAAGTACAAGAGTGACGTTCAAGATCAATATTAGAACCACTGCTGGTCCTAATATATGTGAATGCCTTACCAGAGGAGGGATTGTGGCCTATATTTCACTTTTACATTATGTAAATCTAACAAGAAAAAAGAATATGAACAGGTGAGGACAGTGATAAACCCCCAGAGCTCTGAACAGGCTAGATTTATTCAAACAGGTGGCTTCTCGAGTTCAATCCAAACAAATGCAAGGTCATGCGTTGTAAAGAGGGTAGATTAGACAGTATACATCATGGGAGAAGAGCTACAAATAAGTCAAAAGAGCCTGGGGTGAATAAAACAACCATACAACTAGAAACACATTTGCCCGTAACGTCAGTGACATGTAAAAGAAGCAGACCCCAGAATAACATTCATGAACTTTAATAATGAATCCTTCACAGTCTAATATACGAAATCTAACCAAACCATACCAGTGGTATGGTTTGGTTAGATTTCACGGTCATTTCACATTTCTTTAGATTTTTAACCCAGAGGGTTAGCCACCCAGGATAATCCAAGGCAATAAGTGCGTCATCAAGGGCTGTGTCAAGAATGTGACCAGATCTAGTTCATTACCTTTGTAACTTGTTCAGCTCTCAAAACTTTGGAGTCCAGTCCCTGGACCAATTATGTACCTCTAATTTTTTGAGTACTGCCTACAGGATGGATATGGGGTGCATAATAAAACATATTAAACTAACTAAAAAAGGTTCAAAGTTTTGAAATCAGGCTAGTACAGACCTGAGATTAATGCATCTTAAGAGGTTGAAGGCATTGAACCTGACGACCCTGGTGAGGAGACGGGAAGTCATTACGATATACAAAATCTTAAAGGGACTTTATAGGGATAAACGGAATTAAGAGACCCAGGATAAAAGGGACACAGGTAGACGAAAACAGACGAGGGATAAACGGAATTAAGAGACCCAGGATAAAAGGGACACAGGTAGATGAAAACAGACGAGCCGAAGGTATCTAAAGGAAGCATTTCTTTAGTCTCAGGGTGGTTGAAAAGTTAAATGACTTGGACGAGGCAGTGGTGAAAGCACACAAATACACAGCTTCAAGAATATGGTAATTCCCAAGAGGCCAGAAGTCAGTGATGTCGGTCAAAGTAATCTAGAAGACGGGGGCCAGGAGCGGAGCATCGAACCCCGCAAACGCAACTAGGCGAATACAAGCTAGTGCACACACACACACAATGTATATATATACCCCGGGCTCGTAGTCTGGTAGTAGGCGGGTGGATTTAAGCAATGGTTAGGTGTAATCGGCTTTATACGTCGTATCTGGATGGAGTTTTCATTGTTACTGGCTTATACTCACTGATGGGGAAATCAAACTCGGTGGATTTAAATTTAATTTTATACGAATGGCAAATGTTTTAATAAGAATATACTCTCAGTCGTCACTTTATTAGGTACACACTTCTAGTATGAGTAACAACCACCCTTTGTCTCCAGAACAGCCTGAATTCTTCGTGCATAAGGAAATACTCCTTAGAGATTCTGATCCATTTGACGTGATAGCATCACGCAGTTACTGCAGATTGGTCAGTTGCCACATTCATGCTGTGAATCTCCTGTTCCACATCCCAAAGGTTTACGCCAAATTTTGACCCTTCCACCTGCATGTCGCAGCAGAAATCGTGATTCGTCAGACTAGGCGACGCTTTACCAATTTTCAACTGTCCAGTTTTGATGAGCCTGTGCCCACTGTTTTCCTGAATTTCCTGTTCTTAGCCGACAGGAGTGGAACCCGGTGTGGTCTTTGCGGCTGTACACATTCACTTCATGGTTTGACGTGTTGTGCATTCAGAGATGCTCTTCTGCTTTACCAATGCTATAACACATGGTTATGTAAGTACTGTCGTCTTCCTGTCAGCTTGCCCATGTTTTCTTTACAACAGAACTGCCATTTACTGTATATTTTGTGTTTTTTCAAACCGTTTTCTTTAAACCCGAGACTACTGTGCGTGAAAACCCCAAGAGATCATCAGTATTAAGGGGAAACGAATCCAACCAACTGTGACACCAAAAATTTCATTCCATGATCAGTCACTTGAATCACATTTCCTCCATTCCGATGTTTGATCCGAACAACTGAACCTCTTTATCATGTCTGCATGCTTTTAGGCACAGGTGCTGCCACGTGACTGGCTGATCCCGATATTTGCATTAGCGAGGTTTACATGAGTACCTAATAAAGTGGATTAATGTACATCCGTCCTCTCAAACTGACAATCAGAATGTATGATAACTAGTCACAGATCTACACTTTGGATAAGGATTTTTTTTTTTTAAGTTTCGGTTCATCCTGGACCATTATCAAGTCACTCGATAATGATTCAGGATGGACCGAAACGTTATCAAAAGATTCCTCTATAAAGTGTGGGATAGTTTTGAATTCCAACCACGGTAGTGACTTATTCTGTAATAACCAACTAGATATACCTGGGCAACATACCTATATAGAAATAATTGGTATAACATACAGACACGATGGAAAAATAGACAAAAGCAATATAATGCGGTTCTCCCACAGAGTAGGCTTTATCAAGTCACAAACAGTTCAAACCTGAGCAGAGAGTACATATAGTGAGCATAGTGACGTGAATAGTCAGATAAGGAATACTGAAGTCGACTAATGAGAAGAGGTTGGAACCGAGGACTTACTCGGAATGGGAAGGTTTGTAGCTATGTAGGATAACGAAGTTTTCTGGCAAGGGGGTCAGCTATGTTGTGGAAGCAGCTGCTCTGGATGAAATCGTTAGATATACAGTTAAGTGAGGATTCCAAGATC
The DNA here is from genome assembly GCF_026875155.1 of Cherax quadricarinatus. Classification (NCBI taxonomy): domain Eukaryota; kingdom Metazoa; phylum Arthropoda; class Malacostraca; order Decapoda; family Parastacidae; genus Cherax; species Cherax quadricarinatus. The sequence goes on from NC_069484.1 coordinate 17,058,072, forward strand.
CTGCGGTACTGAGTGTCTTCTTGTATGAATGTTGGTAAAATTACCGACAATATGTTAGGTAAAAGGACACAAGTGCAACTAATGTGACATTTTATTGTGGCAACGTTTCGCTCTCCCGAAGCTTTATCAAGCCTTGTCTTCTTCCCTGGCGATGAGTCTTGCTCCTTTGTAGTTGATTACATGGTTGTGGAAGTTTGGTGTAGAACACAAGCAGTTCTCAAGACCCTTCAAGTTACTAAGCTTCCTATATACACTCATGTACTCTGCTCAGGTAGATCAGTTTGTGACTTGATAAAGTCCACTGTGTAGGGGAAACGTAATTCAAAAATCTCAATTACACTGCATATGTGTGTTTTTTCCTTACCTACACACGTCTTATTATTACTTCAAATATACAAAGTCTACATGTACTAAATCCCTACAGTTTCCCCATAACTAACATCCCAAATACATAGTCAGATGCTAAAATGTATAAACATACCTATATTTTTACATCACAGGAATGTAACTACAAAATTTTTTCTTCATAGAAACCAGCTTTCACCATCGTTTTTGTACAATCAAAATAAGCGCTAAAAGTAAATAAATAACAAAAAGGCACAATACCGGACTGGAACGTTTAAAATTTAAACCCGCACAAAAAAGATTTGAAGCTTACAAACGACGTTTCGGTCCGAATTGGACCTTTGGGACTGTAAGCGCTAAAAGCGCGTGTTTTAAGCATCCAGCAATTTTTTAGCTTTTTATTCAGGCTGTTACACAAAGTGGGAATTTTTGTAGGCGCCCGGGCCATGAAGTCCGAGCACGGGCGGTGGCAGAGGCGAAGGCTGCAGTTTCCAAAATTGCTTTATAAAGATTTGGCTTTTGTGGTACAAAAGGGCACGTAGCAATGACAATTTTTAGTAGGGTTTTTCACCTACTTGAGGCTTTATCAACAAACTTAAGCTGATTAAATAAGAATGTAAACAAATTTCTATTCCGAATCGTTTCGCGAATAAAGATCCCTAAATGTTGAACAATGTATCGTACTTGTCGGTATTGAAAACCATTATTATATTCAGACTTAAAGCGCCTCACAATCCACCCACCCTCCCTCTCCCCCCCTCTCTCCCCCCCCCTCTCTCTCTCTTCCCCCCTCCCCCTCTCTTCCCTCTCTCTCCCCCTCTTCCTCCCCCCCTCTCTCTCTCTCTCTCCCCCCTCTCTCTCTCTCTCTCTCTCTCTCTCCCCCCTCTCTTCTCTCTCTCCCCTCTCTCTCTCTCTCTCCCCCCCCTCCCCTCTCTCTCTCCCCTCTCTCCCCTCTCCCCCTCTCTCTCTCCCCCCCCCCTCTCTGTTCATTCATACTAATTCATGACAACAGAGTGGTCACACTCATGTATGAGACATACTGTTAGGTTTATGATCCCACGCATGCCTCTCCCACCTTTTACCATTCAACTCAACAAATACATAAAATTCTCGGGTTTGAGCATTCTTATCTACCTTTAAAACGGACCCCCAAATGTCTTTTCCCCATCTAACAATATAAGCGCAATAAAGACTGCAATCCACTAGTGGGGTATATACACACAAAACCTCGGTTTGTATAGAGAGAGAACACACATGTATTTATCCCCTGCAAACAAAGATGGCTGCCCCGTGACGTCGCCCACCATTCTTGGTGACGTCATGATTGAGTCACGACCCTTATCTGACGTCACGTAACCAGATTCATCGAAGGAAGAGGATAGCTTCAAATACTATGATCAAGAGCCTTCACCGGGATCAAGGATGGGCCCATAATACCTCATGCACCACTACTCGTTATGAGGTAACATACCTCACTTGCAACATGCTGGGCTAATACTTGTAAAATATGTCTGTTTTTTTTGCTCTGGTATTAATTAGATATGAATGTTTGAAGGTGTACAAGGTGGGAGAACTGAAGTATTACACAAACATTCTTTGTTCTGTGTCTCAGGGGAACACTGCGTACACGGAGGTACCTGCTGGCTGGCTGCCTGCCTTGTGTACACACATTCTTTATTCTTTCCCGCCCTGGGTTTTGAACCCGCCCTGGGTTTTTAACCCGCCCTGGGTTTCTAACCCACCCTGGGATTCTAACTCGGCTTGTGAGTACATTCTAGACTCAGTACTAACTTAAGTGTTAGTGCTCAACCTGGCGTGTACTGTGCTCCTCTAGGTAACCCAACCATGAAGATAATGTGGAATTTTTTTTAAAGTTTTCCAGCAAATTCTTGATTTACGTCACTTAGGCTTGGTTAAATTCGCAAATAAAATCAGTTTACTGTACCCACATCTGTACAGTTGTCCTCTTGACAAAGTCACACAATCTTTCACTGAAGGAGACTAAACGTGATCTTTTGTGTCTTCTCCGTTTTCTCTAGTAGTACTTCCATGAAGAACTTTCTTTCCCTGAGCAAGTCTGAGCCTAAGGTTTTGTATCGAGGTTTTCTATACATGTCTGATCGCCTTTCACACATCTTTCTAAAGTTAAATTTATTGTAATTATTATCAAGTTTTGACAACGGGTAAAAATGGGCGACGGGTTGTTAATGAGGTACATAGGCCTCTCAAACGGCACCCCCTGGTTTAAAATGACTCAATGTCACTTTTTAATGTCTATTTTCTCACAGACTAGAAAACCCTGACTAAAGTAATACGTACGTTATTGAGGCTAAAAAGTTTTGGTTTGTTTTAAAAAAATAGGTTGATAAATACATGAGTGGGTGTGGGTGGGGTGTGAGTTTTGGACCTGACTAGCTTGTGCTGCTGGGTCTGGTACAGTGCTCCATCCTTGAGTGGGGATGACCAGGACGGGTGGGTCACTGGGATAATCCGGGGGGGTGGGTCATTGGTCTAATCCGGGGGGGACATGGACCTGCTCCGCATAGGTCAGTAGGCCTGTTGCAGTGTTCCTTATTTATTATGTTCTTATAAGGATATTAAGGACCTGTGCTTCAGGGCAGGAAGTCAATTACCTAGAAGTGATAGAGGCAAACTCCAAGTAGTTTCAAGAGGATATACCTTTGATGAGTTCGGAGAGTTTTTTTCTACTTCTGGAGCCCGGTCATGGGCCTGGCTCGTCTGGTGCTTCCCTGGTCAACAAGGCTGTTGCTACTGGTGGCCCACTGACCTACATATTCATCACAGACTGACTGATATGACACCTCCCGGCATGTCTGGTAAAGAAACCAATTACGTACAGTACTATAAACAAAGCAAGATCTCATACATAATATAAATATCAGCACTATGATACTAGCCAGCATTTTCCTTCCCATACCAAACTAATCAGACCAAACCAAGTACAACTCAACGAGCAGACGACTGTCAACACAAACTCCATCACAGCCGCACTATACCTGGGTAACTGCCTCTATACTGGAGGTATTTTATATTCCTACTGAGGGAGAATAAGCCTTCCCAATTTATTACGGAGCTTCAGTGCCGGACATGATTAATTACTGGCCGAGTTGAAAAGGTTTCCATTTCAACCTGTACAAAAAAGCAACACCCAAACCTGCCATTACCGGGATCAACATGCAATTAGTTGTGCTTTGAGGGATTAAAGACAAACAAACAGAAAGAGACAGAGAAAGAGAGACAAAGAGAGACAGAGCGAAAACCTCCACTATCTTCCCCCCCCCCCCCGTACACACCATCAGCAAGACTCGTACATATCTAAGAACACAAACATTTGCTTGACACAAGAAGAGCGCGTGCAAATTTATACGTATAGTCATCATATTTACTACGAGGCTGACCAAAGTTTCAAGGCTGCTCACACATCACTATAAACAGTCATAAAGTGCACTTACATCATAACTAGTGATATCAAACAATTTGAAACGTGTAGAATGTTTTGAAAGAATCACTAAAAGAACAATGTTTTGATAGTGAATAAATGAGAACTAAGAATAACTTTTATTTATCTTGTACAAGAAAGCTGTATTGCTGGGGGGAAGTGGTAAACCCGCATGGGAAAAGGGGTTTCCCCCAATCAGGTTTTTTTTTCCAAGAGGGGAGATTCCCAATTTTTGGGAAAAGGACCAACAGTTTAAATTAAGGGCTTGGGAATTTTTTAAAAATTTTTAAACCCCCCAATGGGAAGGGGTATCAAAAAAACTTTTAAGAAAAAAAAAAAAAAAAAAAGGGGAAAAGAGAGATGGGGGGAACAACCCCCGAAAACCTCCACAACCCCCCCCCCCCCTTCCCACACCACAAAAAGCCGTCCCAACCCTAAAACCACAAACATTTTTGAAAAAAAGGGGCCGGGGGCTTTAACAATTTTGAAATTTTTAACTCCCACACAATTTAAAAACCCACACCACATAAACGGCTAAAGGAAAAACCCACTACCAAACCCTTTGAAAATTAAATTTTGAACCCCCCACAAAAACCCCCCTTTTAAGGAAAAATGAAACAAAAAAACCAAGTCAAAAATTTAACCCAAGGGGAAACCCATAAAAGGCCAACATTTTTTACCAAAGGAAAATAAAACCCCATTCAAACCTGCAAAAAAGGGGAAAAATACATTTTGGAAAAATCCCAAAAAAATGAACAAACAAAAAATAAAAATTAAAAAATAAACGGCCGTAAAACCCCTCAACCGCAAAAACCAAACCCCTGCAACCCCCTTTACCCACACCTGAAACACCCTACCACCCTGAAAACCCGTTCCCAACACCTGAAACCCCAAACAAAACCACACCTGCAAACCCCTACCACATTTCAAAAACCACAACCAACCTGCAAAGCACCCACACTGAACCCTACCCCACCTGAAACCCCACTCCCAAAAACCCCTCCATACCCCCACCTGCAACCCCCCCCTACCACACCTGCAACCCCGTTTACCCCCCCTGAAAACCCCCTACCAAACCTGAAAACACCACTACCACCCCTTGCAAACACACCCAACCAAAACCTCCCAAACCGCTACCCACCTAAACCCCCGGGTTTCCACCCCTGCAACCCCTCCCCACACCTGAAACCCAAAACCACACCTGAAACCCCTCCAAACACCTGCAAAAACCCCCACTCCACCCCGGGAAAACGCCGCTACCACACCTGCAAGGCCGCTACCACACCTGAAACACCATTTTCCAAACACCTGCAAACCCCCAAACCACCCGGAAAACCCCGCTCCCACCCCTGCCAACCCCTCCCACACCTGAAAACCAACCCCGGCAAATTTCCCAACCCCTGCAAAACCCGTACCCACACCTGAAACACCCCCTACCCCACCTGCAACACCACAACCCACCTGAAAACCCCCTCCCCCCCGAAAACCCCCTACCACACCTGCAACACCCTACCAAAACCTGAAACCCCACTACCAACTAAAAACTGCTACCCCCAACCTGCAAACCCCTTACCCCACCTGCAAACACCGTTTACCACCCTCAAACCCTCCCCCACCTGCAACCCCTACCACCCCCCGCAACCCCTACCAACCGCAACCCGCTACCACCCCTTAACCCCAAAACCACCCTGAAAACCCGCTCCCATCCTGCAACCCACTACCACCCCTTGCAACCCCTTCAAACCCAACACCGGAAATACCGCTACCACACCTGCAACCGCCCCCACCCTGAAACCCAAACCCGCAACCCCACCCCTGCAAAACCGTTAACAACAACCCCCTAAACCCCCTTAAACCCAAACCCCAACCTGCCCCCTTACACCTGCAACCCCACCTGCAAAAAACCCCTTTACCACACCGGGAAAAACCAAACCTAATCCCCCCACACCTGCAAAAAACTCCCCCACCTTGAAATCCCCTACCCCCAACCTCCCCAAGGGCCCCAAAAAAACCCAAAACACTGAAAACCCCCAACACCCCCACCCGGGAAAACCCCAAAATCCCACACCCCGCAACACGACCCAAACCCCTTTCCCCCCCCAACCCCCCAACCACTACCACCCCCAATGTAACCCACCCCACCCCAAAACCCCCAAAGACCCACCGCAACCCCTTTAAAAATCCACCCCGGGGCTCCACCCCATCCACCAGGAAAACCCCAAAGGAAACCCCCCCCCGGGCACCACTACCTACCTGCAAAAACCCCAGACCCCCCCTCAACCCCAAACCCCCACATGAAAAAACCCCCCCACCTGCAACACCCGACCCCCCTGCCAAAAACCAAAAACCCGCTGAAAACCCCAACCCACTCAACACCTGCCCCCCATTTTAAACAAAAAAATTTACAACACCTAAAACTCACCCCTGAACATTACTTAACCTGGAACAACCCCAAAACCCCACCCAAAAAAAGCAAAAAACCCCCCAAAACCCCCAAGAAAACCCCCCAAAAAAAGACCAGAAAAAACTGAAACCCCAGCCATCCCACCGGACCCAAACATAAAAATTTTTCGATTAACACCCCGGAAAAACTACTTTACTTTTTTGGGGGAAAAATTTAAAACAAAATTAACCTTTTTTTAAAAGGGCCCACGAAAATTGACCAGGCAATAAACCAACCCCGGGAAAAACCTTTTTAAAAGCCCCTTTTCTAAAATTTTTTGTTTCCCTTTTTTCCATTTTTTTCCCGGAAAAATTTAAACTTTTTTACTTTTTGGGCGGCCAGGAAAAACTGGGGGGAAAAGGGAAAGAAAGAATTGAAAAAAAATTGCCCTTTTTTGGCAAACATTTCCTTAAAAACCCCGGCCAGGGGGCGAGCCCAGGCCCGGGGGGGTTAAAATGACATAAGGGGTTAATAAAAAAATAATTTTATACAAGGAAAGGTTTAAAATTGGGCCAACTTAGCCACAAAGGGGGCGGGTTTTAAATAACATAAAACCCTGGAGTTTTTATAACCCCGGGGGTTTTTCGGGGGCCAAAACCCCAAAACCTGTAACCTGGGGTTTTTTTACTCCCTTTCTTGGGGTTAACCCCCCTTTCCCCGAGGGTTTACTGGTTTTAAAAAATTTCGTGGGGTAAAAGGGGCCCTTCAAAACCGGAGGGGGGGCTCCTGGGAAAGCCCGCGAAAAGGTTGGGGGCCTACTGAACTGGGGCGGGTTTGTTGCCTGAAGAAAAGCCATTCAAAACACAACCATTAAATTAAAATAAAAAGGGCGGGGAGGGTTGTGGGGGCATGTAAACCACAGGGGCCCCCTTCCCTTCAAAACCCCAACACCGGGAGGGGGGGAAAAGGTAGCAGAATGTGGGGCCCCCGGGGGTTGGGGGGCTTCCATTTCACCTTCCCCGGCACACAAAAACCAAAAGGGAAAAAGAAAAAAAAATTAAGAAGCAAAAGGAAAAACCAGGGGTAAAAGGGGGGGCCCAATTTTTAAAAAGTACTTTCCCCTTTACATTTCCCCCTTAATAGAAGGTTTAAAAACCCTATAAAAATGAAAAAAAAATAAAGTTTGGAAAATGCAAAATTTTGGTTAAATAAAGGGAAAAATTTTAACAAAAAATTTTAAACTTTAATTTAAAAAAATTGTTGTTTAAAATCCCAAAGAACGAAAAAACCCTTTAAAAATTAAAGTAGTAAATGGTTCCCAAATTTGGAATGAAATTAAAAATAATTTTAAAAAATTTTCCTTTTTTAAAAGTTTTTTATAAAAAAATTCAAGAAAACCCCCCCAAAACCCGAAAAATAAAACATAAAAGACCCCGGGTTAATCCCCGGGGTAATTTAAACCCTTTTTAAATAAATTTTAAAAAAAACCCCCCAACATTCAGTTCAAACTTTGAAAATTTCAAATTCAATTGTTTCGGGGTTTTTCCGGGTTTTTTAAAAAAAAAACTTTTAAAAAAATTAAAATTTTTCAAATTTTTGGGGGCCGGGGTTTCCCCAGGGGGGAATTCCCCTTTTTGATTTCTAAATTTTTTAGTTGGAGGTTTTAAAAAATTTTTTTTAAGTTTGTAGGGTTTAAAACCTACAAACTAAAAAATAATTTAGTTTCTCTCTTGCCTTTTTCAAACTCATGCTTTTGGTTTTTCCCTTGCCCCCCCTCAAGGGGATGGTATATTAAGGAATTTTAGGAAATTTGGGGAGAGGGGGACAAAATAAGATAAAAATGAAGACTGGGCTAATAAAAGAGGTCACGAAATGGGAGAGAAAAATGCTTTGAGGGGAGGCATTTTTAGAGGAAAAAGGGGACCGAGACAAAGGGTTTTTTTTAGGGTTTAAAAATTTTGTTAGCCCGGGGGGGTTTTTAACTTTTTTAAAATCCCAGCGCCCCTGCTGTGGCCAGGGGGGTTTTAAAGGGAAAGGTGAAAAAGGGGAAGATTGGAAGGGAAGGGGGTTTTGTGGAAGGGAGGGAGAGGTGTTGATAGGGGAGGGAAGGTTTTTTGTGGAGGGGAAGGGAAAAGTTTTTAAAGGGGAGGAGAGTAGTAATGGGGGGGATGGGGTGGGGGGGGACCGGGTTGTGGAGTATACGGGGACTGGGGGTGGGGGGGTGTAATGTGTAAGGGATTGCTTGGGTGGGCGGGGGGGGGGGAGGAAAGGGAAGGGTGGCCCAAAGTTTTGTATTTATGTTCTTTCTATACCGCAAAACCCACTACACAAGTATAATTTAAAGGGAACCCTTTATTGCGAGACAACACTATGAAACCAAAAATACCACGGGTTTTAGGGGAACAACTCAAAACCACAAAATTACAACCCGGGTTTGGAAACCCCCCCGAACACCATCAAAAACACACTATAACCCCAAACCCATCAAAAAACACCGGGGAACCCCAAACCCTTTAAAAGAAACACACTGTAAAACCAACCTTCAGAACATACCCCAGAAAAAAAAAACTGAAAAACCATCAGAGAAACGCTTTTAACCCCAATCAAAACCCCTTTGTACCCCAAATCATCCCAAAAAAACCCTGTACACCAACCATCAAATACACTGTACCCCAAAACCAAATCAGAAAACAATGCCCCCATCAGAAACACTGTACCCAAAAACCATCGAAACACCCATACCCATCAGAAACACTTTGCCCAAAACCCTTTGAAACACTATTCATCATAAGAGAAACCCTTTCCTCATAGAGAAACCTGTACACCATCAAAAACCCCACTTTTAACGCCAACCTTCGAAACCCCTTGGATACCCCAAATCAGAAACGCACTGTACACCCATCGAAACACGAAACACCATCAGAAACCCCTATATACCATAAGAAACCCCACTTTTTAACCATCAAAAAAACACTGCACCAACCATCAGAAACACTGTACACCACAGAAAACTGAAACACCCAACCATAAAAAACACTGTTACCAACCTCAAAAAACCACACTGTACGCCAACCTTCAAAATTTACATTTTTACACCCATCAGAAACACACTTTTACCCCCATCAAAAACTGTACTCAAAATCAAAACAATTGTACCCCCAAACCCCTTCAGAACACAGTAAAAAACCGGCCAGCACCAAACAAATTTCGTTTTTTAGCTCGGAAAAAAGGGACTGAAAGGAAGCCCCTAATACATAGTAGTTTTCCCTTGAGTACAAAAGTTTCCCAGATGGGCCTTACCCACAAATTATGCACAAACAGTCTTAGGAAAAAAAGTCCCCCGTGCACTTTGTAAGCCCAAACCCGAAGGCAGGGGAAGAAAAATTGAATTTTTGCCCTCACTTCTAAAGGGACTGACATCAGTAAATAATAAAAGACACGGGAAAAATTGCACAACAGGGATAAAAAAAAAGAAAACAAAGTAAAAACGGGAATAATTAAAAAAAATTTGTCAAAAACAAAAAGAAGGGGGTATTTTAAGGTCCCTGCTTTGTACCAACGGACAATGTTTTCATGTTTCCTAGACGCTATGTTTTAGTCCCCCGGGGGTTCGCCCTGCCCGAAACTTAACCCGGGAAACTAATTATCATTTAGTATGGAATAAGATCAGTTCACTTAAAGGTTAACAGTCCCTCCGAATTTTTCATTTAAGTTTGTTGTCTGGGGAAACTGCATTCCATAATAATGTTAACTATTTAAATTGTTTTAAATATTAGAATTAGGGGCCCAAAAAAGGTTTTAAAAAACTAATGAAAACCCTTTTAGTTCGAGAAAAAATTTTTACATAAATTTAAAATGAACCCTTTCCCCGAGACTACAACCCGTTGGGCCCCCCCCCCCCCCCTCTCTCTCTCCCCCCCCCCCCCCAAAAGGTTGGGCCCCAAAATCTATATAATTATTTTCCGCTAGAGAATTTCCCCCTGCTTTTATACCATTGGTGAAGCCCGCAGCAGTCCCCGCAACCCACCACAAGGTTTAAGCAGCACAGCAGCACAGTCGGCCCCCCACCACCTGGGAAGCAGCAGCAGCAGCAGCCAAATCGGCCGCACCACCAGCATGGTGAACGAAACGCAGCAGCATCGGCCGCACCACCAGCATGGTGAAACACACAGCACAGCATCCCGGGCCCCACCCCCCACATGGTGAAAAAAACCCGCACAGCGCAGCCACGGCCGCACCACCTGGGTTTAAGCGCGCAAACAGCAGCGTCGGGCCCCCACCAAACCCGCATGGTGAAACAGGGGCAGCCAGCAGTCCGGGGGCAAACCCCCAGCAGGGGAAAACAGCAGCAGCAGCAGTCGGGGCCCCCCCAGCATGGTGAAGCAAACAGCCAGTCGGCCGCCCCACCAGCTTTGGGGAAGCAGCAGGCACAGCAGCAGTTTTGGCCGCACCACCAGCATGGGGAAGCACGCAGCAGCAAACATCGGGCCCCACCCCCGCATGGTGAACCCCAAAACACAGTCGGGCCCCAACCACCCGCAAAGGTGAAACAAACAGCCCGACAGCAGTCGGGGCCCCACCACCAAAAATGGGGGAACAGCAGCGCAGAGCGTCGGCCCCCCCACCACCACATGGGGAAAACACAGGCAAGCAGCAGTCCGGGCCCCACCACCAGCATGGGAAGCAGCAAACCCCCCCGCAGCTGTCGGGCCCACCACCAGCATGGTGGGAAACCCGCGCAGCAGCAGCAGTCGGCCGCCCACCAGCATGGTGAAGCCCATGAAACAAACAGCAGTCCGGCCCCCACCAACCCGCATGGGGAAGCAGCAAAACAGCCCGGCCGCACCACCCCGCAAAAGGGGAAAGCAGCAGCAAACAGCAGAGGTGGCGCAAACCCCCCAAGGGAAGGGAAAGGGACAGCAGCAGCCAGTCGGCCCCCACCAACCAGCATGGGTTTTAAAAACAGCAAACGCAGCAGCAGTCGGGCCCCACCACCAGATTTGGGGAAGCAGCAAACAGCCACAGTCGCCGCACCAACCCGCATGGGTAAGCCGCGCAGCGCACAGTCGGCCGCACCCCGATGGTGAAAAACCCCGGCCCGCAGCCGCGCAGGTCGGCCGCACCACCAAACATGGTGAAAACAGCAGCACCCCGCAGCAGTAAACCCCACCACCAGCAGGTGAAGCCCGCAAAGCAGGGAGCAGCAGTCGGCCGCCCCCCACCCGCATTTTGAACAGCCCGCAGCAGCGCATTTGGCCCCCCACCCAGCATTTTGAACAGGGACAAACAAACGCAGCGGCCCCCAAAAAACCCGCCTGGGAAAAACACAGCAGCGCAGCAGTCGGCCCCCACCCCCAGGCCCTGGGGGCAGCAGCAGCAGCGCAGTTTAGCCGCAAAACCCCCAACATGGTGAACAGCCCGCCCGCACAGCAGTCGGCCCCACCACCAGCCCGGGGAAGCAGGGAGCAGCAGCAAGGGTCAGCCGCACCAAACCCGCTGGTGAACAAAACAGCAGCACAGCTTCGGCCCCAAACCCCCACATTGGGTGAAGGGAAAAAGCAGCAACGGCCGCACCACCAGCCAAAAAGGAAAAAGCCAACCGCAGAGCAGCGTCGGCCCCACCACCCGCTTTTGGAAAGGCGCAGCAGCAGCAATCCCGCCGCACCCCAGTGGTGAAGCGCCGCGAACAGCAGTCAGCCGCACCACCGGGTGGTAAGCAGCAGCAGCAAACAGCAGGTTTGGCCGCAAAACCCCCAGCAAAGGTGAAGCAGCCGCAGCAGCAGATTTAGCCGCACCACCACATGGGTGAAACAAACAGCAGCAGCCAGTCGGCCCCCACCCCCCACATGGTGGGAAACAGCAGCAGCATCAGCCGCCCCCACCAGGGATGGTGAAGGGCCCAGCAGCAGTCGGGCCCCCCACCAAAAAGCTTTGGGGAAACAGCCCGCAGCGCGAATCGGCCCCCACCCCCCAAACTGGTGAAGCAGCCCGCCCCCGCAGCAGTCGGCCCCACCACCTGCATGGGGAAGCAGCCCGCAGCATCCGCCCCCACCACCACATGGTTTTGAAGCAGCCCGCAGCAGTTTGCCGCACCACCCATGGGGGAACAGCAGCAGCAGTTTGCCGCACCAACCGCATGGGTGAAAAACAGCAAACAGCAGTCGCCGCACCCCCAGCATGGGAACAGAACAGGGATACCGCACCACCGCATGGTGAAAACAAAGGGGGGACGCAGTCACCGGGACCACCACCTGGTAAGCAGCAGGGACAGTCAGCCGCACCAACCCCGCATGGTGAACACAGCGCAATTCAGCCGCACCCCAGCATGGGGGAAGCAGCCGCAGCAGTCGGGGCACCCCCCATGGAAAGCAGGGGCACAGTCAGCCGCACCCCCAGCATGGGAAAAAGCACAGCAGCAGCCCGCCGCCCCCCCCCCCCCCCCCCCCCCCCCACCACAGGTTTAAGCAGCAGCAGCAAATCAGCCGCACCACCAGCCCTGGTGAAACCACAGCAGTCAGCCCCACCAACCCGCAAAGGGTTTAAGCAGCGCAGCAGTCGCCGCACCACCGCATGGTTTAAAGCAGCCGCGTCAGCCGCACCACCATCATGGTGAACCCAAACAGCAGCAGTCCCCCCCCCACCACCAAAACATGGGAAGCGCAGCAGCAGTCACCGCCAAAACCAGCATGGTGAAGCCAAAACCCGCTCAAGGGAGTCAGGGCCCCACCACCAGCATGGTGAAGCAAACGCCGCGCATTCAGCCCCCCACCAAACCCCATTTGGGGAAGCAGAGCAGCAGTCAGCCGCACCACCAGCATGGGTGAAGCAGCAGCAAACCGTCGGCCGGGACCACCAGCATGGGAAGGGACCACAGCAGCCGCAAACCCCCCATGGTTTAAAGCAGCAGGCAGCCGAAACCCCCCACCGCATGGTTTAAGCAAACAAGCACAGCAGGGCCGCCCCACCAACCCCATGGTGGGAAACAGCAGCAGCAGCAGCAGCAGCCCCACCCCCAGCAGGTGAAACAGGGAGCAAAACAGCACAGTTTACCGCACCCCCAGCAGGGAAGCAGCAGGCTAGCAGCAGCAGTCAGCCCCCACCAAACCCCTTTGGTTTTAAACAGCGCAGCAAACAGCCGCCGCACCCCCCCGCCCTGGGGAAGAAGCAGGGAGTCAGCAGCAGTCCCCCCCCACCACCACAGGGGAAGCAGCAGCAGCAGTCACCGCCCCACCAAATGGTGAAGCAAACAGCCGGGACAGTCCGCCGCAAACCCCCAGCATTGGTGGGGCAGCAGCAGCGCAGCAGTCCCGCCGCACCACCAGCATGGTGGCAGAGCAGCAGCAGCAGTTTGCCGCACCACCCGATGGGTTGAAGCACGAGCGCAGCAAACAGTCAGCCGCCCCCCGCATGGGGAAGCAGCAGCAGCAAACAGCAGTCAGCCGCACCACCAGCATGGGGGAAGCAGCCCGCAGCAGCACAGTCCCCCGCACCAAACCCGCATGGGGAAGCAGCAGCAGCAGCGTCAGCCCCCACCACCAGCAGGTGAAGCAGCGCCCGTCACCCCCACCAAATAGCATGGTGAAGGGACAGCAGCAGCCGTCAGCTCACCAAAGCATGGTGAAGCAGCAGCAGCAGCATTTAGCTTTCCCACGCTTGGGGGAAGCAGCCCGCAGCAGCATTTACTGCCTACTAGCATGGTGAAGCAAAACAGCAGGGAGACAATCACCCTTGCATGGTAAAACAGGGAGAAAACCCGGCCGCTGCAAACCCCAGCAAGGGGAAGAAGCCCCGCCGCAGCATCAGCTGCCACCCTACTTTTAAAGCGCCCGCAGCAGCCCTTTACTGCCCCTAGCATGGGGGAAGCAGCCCCTCAGCAGTCAGCTGCACCACTACATGGTGGAGCACGCACGCAGTACTTCACCCCAAACATGGTTAAGGGAGCCGCCAGGGAGCAACAGCTGCACCACTAGCATGGGAAACAGCGGGGCGCACAGTCAGCTGCAAACCCCTAGCATTGGGTGAAAGCAGCAGCAGCAGCCCGCACACGCAAACCCCAAAGCCCGGGAAGCAGCGCAGCAGCGCAGCCCGGGCAGCTGCACCCCTAGCCTGGTGAAGCACAGCAGCAAAAAAGGCAGCAGTCACCCGCACCACTTGCATGGTGAAAAACCCGGGAGGGAGCAGCAGCAGTCAGCGGGACCAATAGCATGGGGAAGCAGCCCGGGACCCGGAAAAAAGCAGGCAGCTGCACCATAGCATGGGTTTAACAAACGCAAACCCGCAGAGCAAATCAGCGCACCACTAGCCTGGTTTAAGCAGCAGCAGCAGCAAACAGCGTCAGCTGCACCACCACATGGTGAAGCAGCCAGCAGCAAGCAGCAGCGCAGCAAAGGGGGACACTAGCGGTGAAGCAGCAGCAGCAGCGCAGTTACTTTTTCCCCCTAGCATGGGTGAAAGGCCCCGCAGCCAGCAGCAGTCCCGCTGGGACCACTAGCATGGTGAAGCAGGCCCGCAGCAGCAGTCCCCGCACCACACATGGTGGGAAACAGCAGCAACAGCACAGTCGCTGCCCACTAGCATGGTGAAGCAGCACAGCAGCACAGTCAGCTGCCCCCACTAGCATTTGGGGAAGCAGCAGCACAGCAGCAGGGCAGCTGCACCACTAGCATGGTGAAGCAGCGCCGCACAGCAGCATCTGCACCCCTAGCATGGTGAAGCAGCGCAGCAGCAGCAGTCAGCCCGCACCCCTAGCTTGGGGAAGCAGCACACAGCAGCCCGTCAGTGCACCCCCTAGCATGGTTTAAGCAGCAGCAGAGCAGCAGCAGCCCGCACCACTCAAGGTTTAAGCAGCGCAGCAGCAGCAGTCGCGCACCCCCAGCTTTTTGGGGAAAACAGCAGCCCGCAGGGAGAATCGCTGCACCACTAGCATGGTGAAACAGCAGCAGCAGCAGCAGTCGCTGCCCACTACAAGGTTGAAACCGCAGCAGCAGCAAACAAATCGCTGCACCACTTGCATGGTGAAGCAGCAGCGCACAGCGGGCAGCTTTCACCACTAGCCCTGGTGAAGCAGCAGGCAGCGCAGTCAGTGCACCACTAGCATGGTTTAAGCAGAAACCGCAGCATCAGCGCACCCAGCATAGGAAGCGCAGCAGCAATCAGTGCACCACTTGCATGGTGAAGGCCCACAGCGTCAGCGCACCCTACATGGGAAGCAACAAAACGCAGCAGTCAGCGCCCACTAAACAAGGTGAAGCAGCAGCGCGCAGTCACTGCACCACTGCATGGTGAAGCAGCAGCAGCAGCAAAACCGCTGCACCACTAGCATGGTGAAACAGCAGCAGCAGCAGCAGCTGCCCCCACTAGCTTTGGGGAAGCAGCGCGAAAACAGTCAGCTCCCCACTAGGGAAAGGTGAAAACAGCAGCGCAGCAGTCCGCTGCCCCACTAGCATGGTGAAAACAGCCGCAAAAGTCAGCTGCACCACTAGCAGGGGAAGCCAGCGCAGCAGCTCAGCGCACCACTAGCAAAGGTTTAAGCCCAGCAGCAGCAGTCACTGCACCATAGCTTGGGGGAAGCAGCAGCAGCAGCAGTCACTGCACCACTAGCATTGGTTTAAGCAGCAGCAGCAGCAGTCCCGGGCCCCCTAGCATGGTGAAGCAGCAACCCGCAGCAAATCAGCTGAAACCCCTAAACATGGTGAAGCGCAGGGGTCACTGCACCACTACATGGTGAAAAACCGCAGCAAACAGTAGTCCGTTTCACCACTAGCAGGGGGAAGCACACAGCAGCATCAGCTGCACCCCTTGCATGGGGGAAAGGAGCAGCGTCAGCTGCACCACTAGCATGGTTGGGGCAGCAGCAGCAGCAGTTTTTGCTGCCCACTACATGGGAAGCAGCGCATCAGCTGCACCACTAGCATGGTGAACAGCAAGGCCCACAGTCAGCTGCCCCACTACATGGTGAAGAAAGGATCATTTAGCTGCACCCTAACATGGTGAAGCAAACACGTCCGCTGCCAACCCCTAAAGGGAAAGAACTTAAAGCAGCAGCATCAGCGACCCCCTCAAGGGCAGCAAGAGTTTAAATTTTTTCAAAACTTTTAAAAAGGTTTCCCGGAGGTTGAAAATTGGGGTCCCCCCCCGACACATTAGAGGGGAGAAAATTGGGGTGGAGGTTTTTGGGGAGAAGATGGTTGGAGTGGGAGGGGAGTGTGTTACAGAGGGGGAAGACAAAATATTTAAAAGTCCATTTGAGGCTAACTGCTGAGAACTGTTTTACCCGATATCTTCATTAAGGACTTTAACTATTTTCTTTGGGGGTTTAAAGCCCAAAGGGTAGTGAAGCAGAAAACAGCTCTCCCCAAACCCCCTTTTCCCCCGGGGCAATGCCCCGGGACCCAAAAAAAAAAAAAAAACGGTATTATGTACGCCCAAAAAAAAAAACATGGAAAATATAGACGAGGATATGGCGCGAATGTTAATCTACCACTACTATTCCACTGTTTCCTATCCCAATGATCTTATTCTTTCTAATTTTTTTCCCATACTTCTATAAAAACTACCCGTTTTTAAATTTTAAAATACTTTCAGTGCAGTTTGGGTAGAACAACTGGGTATTTTCTTTAGCTTAAAAAAACAAACCCAAAGGGAAACCGGGATCATTTACTTTGGAGAAAACTGTCAATGGGAAATTTATTGTTAAATCTTGTTGATGGGTTTGCAACACCTTCAAAATTTAAAACTGTTACTGGGAACTTTCATTTCGGAAAAAAATCTTGCCCAAAAATATCAACCCAAAATTGAACTACTTGCGGGGGTTTTTTTAAAGTCCAAAACCCCTCGGGGATGGGAGACAACCGGCTGTTGGTGCTGGCCCCCCATGAGCAATAAACCAACACGGGTATCGGGGGGAAATGACGGGAAATTTCCTTTTCCTTTAGATGCCGCAAGGGGGGGAAAATATTTTTTTCTTAATCCAGGGTGTTTTTAAAACGGTTATTGTCCCCTTACATTTAAAAAGAGTTCCCTTTTGTGTACTCATTGAGATTATTTTGCACCGGCTTTCCAGGCCCCCTTACTTTTAGGCAGGGAATACCCGTTTAGATTTGGGGGTCATTCCCCAAAAAATTTTTAAGGGGAGATTATTTATTTTTCCCTTTTCGCCTAAGTTACAAAAAAAACGATTCGCCCTGACCTCAAGTTTAAAAATTTTTTTTAGGGCCCCTTTATTGGGGGTTTAAAGCGAGTAAAGAAAGCCCCCCTATTTTTCCCGGCCCGCAATTATCTTACCTTGCGGGGCTGTAAAAAGTATAATTTTTAGTCTTGAGAGAAAAAGTGATTTAAAGAGTAATTACATTGGGGTTGGGCATCTCTGGTTTTAAGGTTTGGGGTTTTTTAAGTCCTTCCCTCTTTCTTTCAGTTGTAATTTAAATTCCGTCGGGATAAACCTTTATCTATGAATTTCATACCTTTCCTTTTTATTTGTATCACACCGGGTATAAAAAAAAATTTCCTTTTTTATTTAAAAAATCCCAAAAAGGTTTTTAATATTTTTTTAAAGGGTTTTATCGGGTCCTCTCAAAGCCTTCATTTCACTGAGTGATTTAATTTTTTTTTTCATAATTTGTTTTTTTTGTTTAAAAAAAGTTTGTTGATCCTGTACCCTTTTCATGTTCCCCACATCTTCTTATAAAATTTCAGGAAGAGAAGCGGACAGCAAACGCAGAAGGTGTCCCGACACCCAGCGCTGTTAAAAATTTCAGATGGTTTTCTTTACACAAGCACTGTAAAAGTATTAAAATTCTTTAGGTTTTTGGGGTTTTTAAACTATTGTATAAAGCCATTTAAAAAGGTTTGGGGGGTTGTTAACATAAAAACATGAATTAGTGTAAATTTTTCATCGCTGATGACTTTTCAAAGTCTTTATCTTTTTTATTTTCTTTTTGAGAGGGTTTCCCCTACATGGGTTAAAACACTTATTTATTTTAAATTCCCAAATGCATTATTGCCTTTTCACATGTGCACCCCTGAATTCATCACCCCTCTTTCCCACCCCCGTAAAAAGCCTGACCCGGTTTCCCCTGGCTCCCTTTGGGCTGAACACGGAAGCTGTGCATCCCCTCGTTTTAAAGCTGCCCAAAAAATTTAATTTTTAAAGTTGCCCTTTTTGATAATTTACATTAAAAATAATACTGGACTAAGGCCGACCCTGATGGGCCCTCACTCGTCACGTTTTTCCCCCCGAAAACATTTTTTCCGTTTTAAAGCCAAACCCCTTTTTTTTGGGGTTACTGAGCCGGTTTAGGGCCGTTCTGAAGGGTTTTTCTTGTAATTTCCCAAGAGGGCAGAGATAAAAAAAAAAAAAAGGACTGAAACCTGGGTTTTTAAACAAAAGTCACAATCTTAATTAAATCACACTCGGAAATTTTTACGACACCTTTCCCAAAAAAATTTTTTTTTTTTTTCCTGTAATGTGAAAATAGAAGCGTGTTCATGTACTAGCGGTACTTATGAAAAAACAAGTTTTCTTTTTGATATTTTCAAAAAATACAAAAAGATACAAACGCATTTAATGTTTAAAGACAAACCCCGGGGAGGGATGTGATTTTCGAGGGCATCTGTTTGTCCCTTTTCCCCCAAACAAAAACAAAGACAAACAATTTTTAGGTATTTAAAGTATAAACCCGTGGAACCCTACCCTGATTTTTCGAGGGTTCCCCCCCCCCTTTTTCCAACCCTTCTTCTCTGTTGGACTGAAGAAGTCCCAAAGGCTGGCGAAAACGTTTCCCTTTAGTAAAGATTTCCCAAATTTTTGCAAACGTGTCTAATTCTTCAACCCTTTCCTATTGTTTACTCTTGGTTAACCCGGGGGAAATTTCGGGACGCAGTAGAGTGCAGTAAAAAGTTAATTTCAAAACCCAAAATTATCATCCCTGAAGCGAAAATTGGGGCCCCCTTTCTTAGGTAGGAATTTTTGAATTTTGGGCAGGTTGGTTTTTTTTTTTATTACTGCACTCTTTTATAACCCGATGATTGCATTTTTTTATCAAAACTAAACCAGTAGGGTCATTAGCACACAAGTTGAAGGCCAACCCCCCCGGGGGGGGGAAGAAACCCAAAAAGATGCTGTACCGGGAAATCCCCCAAACTATACCACTCGCCCATTAATTATAAATAAGGGTTATGAAAACGGTACAGAAAAGGGGAAAAACATCCCAACAGCAGGAAAGTAAATTATTGGAAAACGTGTGGTTGGAAAGTGGACCACAAATACTGGACTATGTTGAGGTTATCAACATAACTCTCACGTGTAGTCAGCCAGACAGTTCAGCGGTGAAGGCAAACTTAATAGGTTCCAGTCCCGAGGGTTATTAACCAAGGGGGGGAGGGTATCCATACCACTTGGGGGTATGGGAACCAAATAATGGGTACCTGGGAGCCAAATAATGGGGGTATGGGACTCCGTCTCTGAACAATTTAAAAAAAAAAGTTATATTAGAATAAACTATCGAGTGTTGTGTTGCTAGCTATCCATATGTAAAGTAAAACCAAACTATTGACTGATAGGACTGGTGGTGGTGATCATTTCCACAGTCTGGCGAAGGGGGTAATGGGGACATATTGGGTAAACCATTGTGGGTCTGTAATCGTAAAAAAGTTAAGTACCCCTGAGTTAAACGGTCTGAGGATTACCTTCCCCAGGGTTCGGTCTCGGACCAGGCCTCCTCGGTAAAGGAAATATTAGAGATTAGTTAAGAACTATTAAGGGTATTTTCCGGCATACAAGGCGCGCCTTTTTTTCTTCCCCCACAAAAAGTCTTGGAAAATCAGCCTGCGCCTTATATGCTCAAGGTCAATGTCAAGGGCAGACTTTGTATTACGCTGATTACTAGTGATTACCGTTATAAATATACTTGTCGTGCGCCTTATATGCCGGAAAATACTGTATGTGGATACTGGAAGTAGAAGCTTTTAATTATTATAATCAAGGGGGAAGCGCTAAACCCGGAGGATTATACAGCGCCTGGGGGGGGATGTGGAAGGCATTCAGGCTTAATTCGGGGAACTGGAGCACAGATCTAATTCCCTAAATCAAGAGCCCCTCACCAACATCAAGGAACCTTCCTTGAAGGGAGAAGCTTTTAAGATTTATCTGTCCTACGTCTTCATGAGAGAAATTAGCAATCCTGCCAGAGTGCAAAACATTTAACGGGGTGCTCCAGTAAATTAAAGATAAGCTCATATTACTGGTTTGAAAAGCAAAAATATGCCAACAATTATGGCTGTACGAGAATATTAATACCAGAGCAAGCGATGTTTCGCTCAGAGGTAACCCTTTTTCCATGACTTTAAATACGTCATTTGTGGGCGAACTGGTATCTCTTTTTAATACCATCGATAAATCACTTTTATATTAATATTCAATACACACTAAGTTCCTTATTTGAAACTTTGAAGTAAATTACAAACCATGAAGAACACAGCAGCAGCACTCAGCAGCAGCTGCTACCGGAGCAGAAAGAAACAGCAGCAGCAACAAAGAAACACAAGGAATCAGAAGCAGAAGTAAAGGGAAGAAGAAAGCAGAAAAGGCAGAAGAGGAAGCAGCAGCAGGTGGTTCATTATCAAATGGACATTCGT
Source organism: Cherax quadricarinatus (assembly GCF_026875155.1). Lineage (NCBI taxonomy): Eukaryota > Metazoa > Arthropoda > Malacostraca > Decapoda > Parastacidae > Cherax > Cherax quadricarinatus. The sequence goes on from NC_069484.1 coordinate 17,078,894, forward strand.
CGACAGCGGCAGTGATCAAGCGGAACTAAATTTCCAATACCCAAGAGAAGTGTTGTGGAGAAGAGATGCGACTACACACCAGGGCAGTAGGAAGCTACAAGATGTTTACATCAGAAGGACAAACTACACTAGATACTCAAGAGGCGACAAACATTCATATCAATCACAAGATGACATGAATAAAGTCGCAATTATGACTATCTGCCTTAGATGCTTCAAGACTAAGGGACAATCTTTTCTACATGGCAAAGGGACTGAACCCTTTCTATCAAGGCTAAGGTACTAAACCCCTTTCTATCAAGGCTAAGGGACTGAACACTTGTCAAGACTTGGACATGAACACTATCAAGGTGTGGCGTGCGCCGAGTACGTTAATTTACTCGGCGTTCATCTTGCATTCACTCTATACCAGCCAAACTGGTAGTTAGGTAGGAGTGGCTGTCTGGGGCCTCTGGACACTGATTCGGTGTCAGGTTCATACAACAACCAATTGGGTGAGAGCTTGACTCCAGCCTAATTTATATTACCGCCCTGGCTGAAGTCAGACTCCCTCTAGCCAGCTGAGTGTACACGTACACGTATACGTACACACACACACGTACACACACACACACGTACACACACACACACGTACACACACACACGTACACACACACACGTACAAACACACACGTACACACACACACGTACACACACACACACGTACACACACACACACGTACACACACACACGTACACACACACACGTACACACACACACGTACACACACACACACGTACACACACACACACGTACACACACACACACGTACACACACACACACTGCCTGAGGTATGGAAGACGGCAAATGTAGTTCCCATTTTTAAAAAAGGAGACAGAAAAGAGGCACTAAACTATAGACCTGTGTCATTGACGTGTATAGTATGCAAAATTATGGAGAAGATTATCAGGAGGAGAGTGATGGAGCACCTGGAACGGAACAAGAGTATAAATGCCAACCAGCACGGATTCACGGAAGGCAAATCCTGCGTCACAAACCTTCTGGAGTTTTATGATAAAATAACAGAAGACACGAGAGAGAGGGGTGGGTTGATTGCATCTTCTTGGACTGCAAGAAGGCCTTTGACACAGTTCCTCACAAGAGATTAGTGCAGAAGCTAGAGCATCAGGTGCATATAACAGGAAGGGCACTGCAATGGATCAGAGAATACCTGACAGGGAGGCAACAACGAGTCATGGTACGTAATGATGTATCACAGTGGGCACCTGTGACGAGCGGGGTCCCACAGGGGTCGGTCCTAGGACCAGTGCTATTTTTGGTATATGTGAACGACATGACGGAAGGGTTAGACTCAGAAGTGTCCCTGTTTGCAGATGATGTGAAGTTAATGAGGAGAATTAAATCTGATGAGGACCAGGCAGGACTTCAAAGAGACCTGGACAGACTGGACACCTGGTCCAGCAAATGGCTTCTCGAATTTAATCCTGCCAAATGCAAAGTCATGAAGATAGGGGAAGGGCACAGAAGACCACAGACAGAGTATAGGCTAGGTGGCCAAAGACTGCAAACCTCACTCAAGGAGAAAGATCTTGGGGTGAGTATAACACCGAGCATGTCTCCGGAAGCACACATCAATCAGATAACTGCTGCAGCATATGGGCGCCTGGCAAACCTGAGAACAGCATTCCGATACCTTAGTAAGGAATCATTCAAGACACTGTACACCGTGTATGTCAGGCCCATACTGGAGTATGCAGCACCTGTTTGGAACCCGCACTTGATAAAGCACGTCAAGAAACTAGAGAAAGTACAAAGGTTTGCGACAAGGTTAGTTCCAGAGCTAAGGGGAATGTCCTATGAAGAAAGATTAAGGGAAATCGGCCTGACGACACTGGAGGACAGGAGGGTCAGGGGAGACATGATAACGACATATAAAATACTGCGTGGAATAGACAAGGTGGACAAAGACAGGATGTTCCAGGGAGGGGACACAGAAACAAGAGGCCACAATTGGAAGTTGAAGACACAAATGAGTCAGAGAGATAGTAGGAAGTATTTCTTCAGTCATAGAGTTGTAAGGCAGTGGAATAGCCTAGAAAATGACGTAGTGGAGGCAGGAACCATACACAGTTTTAAGACGAGGTTTGATAAAGCTCATGGAGCGGGGAGAGAGAGGGCCCAGTAGCAACCGGTGAAGAGGCGGGGCCAGGAGCTAAGACTCGACCCCTGCAACCACAAATAGGTGAGTACACACACACACACACACACCCTCTCCTGTTGGTTGGTTAATGGGGGGTTTAAAGCTTATCAACGGTAGTTCTCTTTTATAAGAGATGAAAAGCCAACTGCAATGAGTGAATTCACTTTACTCTCCCGCTCATTAACATCCTGCTGCTCTATTGCACTTTGTACATGTTGGTGGAGGAAATGTAAGGGTATTCATAAATTACTTTGAGTTTGCTTCAGCCTTTACCCTTGAGGTTGTTCCCTGTCTGGAAGACTGCTTTACGGCTACGTACTAAAGGTCCATTCTTAGTGTACCTGTCTTCGTAATACAAGGACGGAACACTTTCTATCAAGACTAAAGGACTGAACATACCATCAAGGCTATGGTAAAAAACACCTGTCAGGACTAAGGGAATGAGCACTTTCCAATAAGGGCTTTATAACGGGTTGAGCACTTTCTATCAAGGCTAAGGAACGGAATACCTTATATTAAGGCAAAACGCCTTGTCAGTAAAGGTGCTCATAAGCTACAATGCTGTGTCTGGAAGAATTAGCATTTAATAAATAAACAGGATACGGAAACTAGACACATAAGCGTCAGTTCTGGATTTTTTATGAAGTCGCGAGTGACGGCTAAGAGAAGGTCAGAAGCTTGGTCACTGGTCAAGGCAGAGTAAGGTGCGAGAACAGCCAAGTCAGGTCACTCGTATGAAAGACGTACTAGGCTTGGCAAGCATGTATTTACACAATTCGGTAGTAAAATTCATATTAGAGATAGTATAAACAGGGACAGATTCAACATTGTAGGGACCTCGGGGAACTTATTAGCGAGTCTCTTGACAATTTCATAGTTTCAACTGATGTTGTTTATTTTAACTCAGTACCATAATATATGTGTCTAGTGTTCGTGCTAGCTACTTTTACTGTTGTTTTATTTCATTCTTATCGTCTCTTGTATATTTTAATGACAGAGCTGACTGACCTACGCAGCCAAATGTCACGCCACTAATACTATTATTACAAATTCAGTACAATTTGGTCTGTGTAGGCTGGAAGAAGGATACAATGATGGAAGAGCAGCAGCTTTTAAGAGGTGAATCCACGTATTCTATCAGCTAAGCAGAGGCCAGGGAAAAATGCAAGAGAACTCTGAAAAAAAATACAGGGAAAAAGAAGCGATGGTAAATAAGCAGAAAATGCGAGAACAGAAAAGGAATCTGAAATAAATCTAAATATTTAGCTTCAAATTATAAAATGAAACTAATGTTGGTACACAGCCACATAAAACATTGTAAAGGCCTAATTGATAAAGCTAAAGAAGTGATAAGAAGCAATCACTGAAGACTGTGGCTGACTGGATGAGTGTTTAGCTTTCATGTATGCTAATTACATTAACCCCATCCCATAAACGTTAACTTTTAATCAAGTTCAGAAACCAAACATTGCATCAAGCTCAAGTTGATGCGCTGATCACGTATCTCAGCATTTTTAGTGCATCACCCAAGTTTTTTTTTTTTTTTTTTTTTTTTTGGCAATTTATGATCATTTTGGCTCTAAGGTTGAAGACCAACATGATACACGTTACCTAACAATCATAAGTATTATATTAAGCAAAAATATTAAGTGTGGTGCAAACAATGACAAAACCTAATCAAAAATAAAAAATATTATATAGTCATACAAATTTTTACACCAGTTTTCAGGCTTTTTCATTTGTGATCAGTTTGAGTCTCCCGCACCAGTGTCCAGCAGTACTCGACCGTCAAACTAATAAAGTTTACCCTGATCTCTCTTGTCCACGGTGGCTATGTCTGTGATATCGTTCACCGTGGGGTTCTATTTCAAAATTGAGCGTATTGGAATAAAACTAGGTTCAGATCTAAACGCAGCATTCTAAAAATTAGTTAGAACCATGACTCACGAAATCGTAATAACACGACTTGCCATGAGGTTAGAACCCATGGCAAGCGAGTCGTAAAACTTGCCGTGAGTTTAACTCCACCCGTACCGTGGTTAGTTAGAAACATGTTTAAACGTGAGTCGAAACCAATGTTGGTCAGTATTATTACTGTATCATAATAGTCTCTCCTTACCCATCTTTACTATGCATATCGATGGCATGATCATATCTCCCCTGATTCTTTTTTTTTTTTTTAGCGATATGAAGCTAAGTTCCTTTAGCCTTCTTCTCTGATTATTTATTTCCACGACCAGTTTGGTTAAAAACCTTTCCGACTTTCCCTGAGTTTCAGTACACGTGTGTGGATGCTTCAGATAATCATCGCCCCTCCAGTTAGGTCTTATTTTTCTGGAAAATTTACGAAGTGCTTTGGTGTATTTACATGTGGATAATGTAGAGAAAATTGTGTCATAAGTATAGGAAGGTCCAGAGGAAGGTCATCTTGACGTCTGATGAGCAGTTATTAAGCGTGTAGTTTAACTTTCAGAAATGTATAAACTTACAGGATAACTAAACACCTGCAGTAGGCCTACATGCCCATGCTAGGCACGTCCATCTCATGCCTATATATCCTGTCCAACCTACTTTATGCTACCCAGGTTCTCACTTCAGTGACGCTACTCTTCTACCACTGATCAAACCAGTACTGTCCTATAACCTGTCTAAACCTAAATTTGTCCAACTTTAACCATTTTGCGAGTCTTGTGTAATGAAGACTTGTTGATACCGAGGTGTATCTCACATGTATAGAAAACACCAATGGAAACAAGACTATTTTTCGACTCCCAAAAGTCGCGATCAGCAGAATGTTCAGTTATCAAATGAAAACTAAGTTACAAGGGCAGAATTTTCAGTAAATGAAGTGCTACAGTTTGCTTTTCGAAGAATGAGACACTTGTGTAACATTTGGGAACCTTGTTGAGGAAACGTTTCGCCAGCCAGTGGTTTCAGTCCAATACAAAGAAGAGCAGTTTAAAAAACAGGAGTTTGGGGTAATCAGTCCATCAATCTTGAAGAAAGTACAGCTGTACTTTCTTCATGACTGAACACATCGATTCCAGGCTGAGGGACTGATTACCTCAAACTCTTCCTCCATTCTTCTTTGTATTGGACTGAAGTCACTCGCTAGCGAAACTGTTTCCTCACTAAAGCTTCCCAGATATTACACAAGTATCTCATTCTTCAACTTGTCGGTTTTCTAAACGATATATTGCAGTTTGCTTGTCACCTACATTGTCATCCCCATATACACGTTGCTATCGTTCCTGTAGCGCGCACATTATGCTGATGACGGCTCCACCTGGGAGTCGAAATACAGTTATTTCAATTGCTGTATCCTCGTCTACATTCTATATACCCTTCAATGTTTATATTTAAATACATAATAATACTGGCACGAAGTTTGGGCACGATAAATACCCGATGGGCGTTATAACATTCAAAAGCTGGCGCTAAACCCGCATGATAATACGTAAACTACACTAGTAAATTAGTATTGTGTGGGTGGTGCACACAAGTGGAGCACAGGTGTACGTCCTTCCGTCACTACGTCTCAACGTACACTAACTTCCAGCAGCCAGGACCAGCCCGAGATGACTACCTACGTCATTCAACACCACCCCACCCTCACCACCCAGTCCACCATCCTCACCACCCAGTCCACCATCCTCACCACCCAGTCCACCATCCTCACTACCCAGTCCACCACCCTCACCACCCAGTCCACCACCCTCACCACCCAGTCCACCACCCTCACCACCCAGTCCATCCTCACTACCCAGTCCACCATCCTCACCACCCAGTCCACCACCCTCACTACCCAGTCCACCATCCTCACTACCCAGTCCACCACCCTCACCACCCAGTCCACCACCCTCACCACCCAGTCCACCATCCTCACCCCCCAGTCCACCACCCTCACCACCCAGTCCACCACCCTCACCACCCAGTCCACCACCCTCACCACCCAGTCCACCACCCTCACTACCCAGTCCACCACCCTCACCACCCAGTCCACCACCCTCACTACCCAGTCCACCACCCTACTACCCAGTCCACCACCCTCACCACCCAGTCCACCACCCTCACTACCCAGTCCACCACCCTCACCACCCAGTCCACCGCCCTCACCACCCAGTCCACCGCCCTCAACCACCCAGTCCACCACCCTCAACCATCCTACCACCCTCACCACCCAGTCCACCACCCTCAACCACCCAGTCCACACCCTCGACCATCCTACCACCCTCACCCATCTTACCCCCCCCCTCGCAAACTCCAATACCTCCCACCTATTCCACCACCCTCCCCCATTCCAACCCTCACCCACTCCATCCCTCTCTTAATCCACCACCTCCCCACCCACTCCACCATCCCTCTCCTTCCATGCAGCTGCCTCCATGCTTGTCAATGACTTAATTAGAGCAAATGGGGATACGCCTCTCCTACCTTTGTTGGATCAAACCTAATTACCTGCCATTGCCCAGGTACTGCACGACTTGTTCATATTTAGTGTTCCTCCATGATAACACCCCCATGACCCACTCAACCCGCTCCCAGTACGTTCCCAAGCCACCATGATGGTAGCTAACACGACCCTAACACACTCATGTACCATGTGTACTAAATGAACATGTACACACAAAAAAACAGAACAAACACAAATACACACGTTAAGAAGCAAGTACCACATTACTGGTGGTCACACTGGTGGTGTGGTCCAGCAACCATCATCACAACCACAACAACCACCAATGAAGTCTCATTACATGGCTTTATTGGGTAGTCCTGGTATAGCAGTCAAGTATATATGCTGGAAATATTCCAGTGCTGGATAAAAGTTATCCACACAATGCTGTGGATCTATATTCCTTGATTTGTTAATGGTGTTTAAAGTCTATCTACTGGACAAGCACCTGAAGTCAGTACCTGACCAGCCGGGCAGCGGTTCCTAAGTAGGTTTGGGTGTGGTCAGCAGTAACAGCCTGGTTGATAAGGCCCTGATCCACCACGAGGCCTGGTCATGGACCGGGCCGCAGGAGTGTTGACCCTGAAACTCTCTCCAGGTATACTCCACGTATACACGAGGGTCATTAAGGCTGCCTCTTAGTACACCACCGGTCAAGGATACTTCAATACTTAAAATAAGGATTAAACCAAGCACAGACATACACCTCTCAGTGTATATACACTAAGAAACCTCTCAATGTATATGTAATCGTCTCAAGTGTATACACACTAAGACGTGCATCTGTGTATATACATACACACCTCTCAGTACATATACACCAAGACATACACATCTGTGTGTATACATATACATCTCTCCATTCAGCAATGAGATGTACAGTTCCGTGCGCACGCTCACAAGTACGCGCGCACAGGCGCACGCACGTACACAGTGTATACATACTTGTATATATACTTAGATATATACACCTCTGAAATGTATATAACCTGTGATACGACATTATAAACTCGTGGAAACACTTCTCTAAAATTGATGGAGTGAATACATCGACTCCAGGCTGAGAGACTAAATTACCTTATACTCATCTTTCACCGTTCTTCGCTGTATTGGACTGAAGAAGACACAGGCTTCTGAAAAGTTTCCTAAATGAAGATTCCCAAATCTTGCACAAGTCTCTCATTCTTCAACTTGTCGGTTTTCTTAACCATTACATCGCACTCCTCCAAGGTCGGAGAGACGCACTCCTCCAAGGTCGGGGAGACGCACTCCTCCAAGGTCGGGGAGACGCACTCCTCCAAGGTCGGGGAGACGCACTCCTCCATACACTGTGATCTTACTGGGAGCGACAGAGGCAGGAAAGGAGTTTTTGCTCTCCTCTCACACCCGCGAGGTCGACACCTCTAAAATTCAATAAGAAGGGAAGCATGAAGGTCGATAGGTCGATAGAAGGATCAAGAGGCGGCTGGTGAAGGAAGAGGTGCGTAGGAAGATAAAGAAACAGCGTTTATTGGGGACAACCTCTTCCCATTTCGCCAGTTTGCGAACTGAAGCATTTTAATATATCTTTCGAAGTTCACTGCATGTGGAAGGATATAATGAAAACTTTGCACAAGCCTGGTGCTTCGGGGTATGAGAAGTGACCGTCTAGCTTCGGCTAGGCTCCCAGTCATGGCCCACGAAATCGTATTACATTCATGAGGAAGCACTAAACCCGTAGGGGTCATGCAGCGCCTGGGGGATTGGAAGGCATTCAGATTCGATACAAGGAATTGGAGCACAGTTCCAAATACTTTGGATCAAGAGCCCCTCACCAGCATCACGGAACCTTCCTTGAAGGGACGAAATCGTAATAACACCATAACAAACAAATCAGGGAAAGGGTGGGGTTTTGAACCCATGGTGAGTTCTAAAACCTCACTGGCCATAGCGCTAACCACTCGGCCACCTGGTTCTAAAAAGATTCATCCAACCATTCCGTGATTTATCCCATTCAAATCACTCGTGTTCTCACGTACAGAATATTCTGCTGTACTCAAGAACATGTACAACTGGAACATGAACAGACGGTTTACTGCCTGAATACAACTACTCAACATTTCAGTGTACTTCTGAGTGCACAGTCGTGATGACTGTCAGCCGTGATAACGACTACTAGTCATAATGAGTATTGTTTTTATTGAATGATTAACTTTATATTGATATTTCATAGAACTAAATTCTAGTTTTCGACTCTGATATGGTCCTGCCGACATACTGTTGTATAGCACAATGACACTGTGTAGTTCCTTCCCTCTACACACTCGTCCTGGGGATATACTCAGCCTAGTGGTAGCCTCGCAAGGCAAAATGCCGTCAAGTCTGCTAGCTAGACAACAATACAGTGGAATCTTGGTGTCTGAACTTAACTGATTCCCGAGTGGTGTTGGAAATGCGAAAAGGACCGTCTGAAACAGTATTTCTCAGGCTTTAATTATCAGCCTCACACACTGGAGGAGATTGAACTGACTCTTCCAAAAGTCTCAGAGTTAGGTCAGTGTCAGAGGTCACTTCAAAGCGCTTTTGAAAAAGGGCTTTCGTGTATAAATTTTTTAGTTGAATTGTAAACAAGCCGGAGCGTTCAGACTCCAGAAAAACGCTCCAATTACCGGGTCAATTTTTTCTGAACAAAATTTTTCGAACACCAAGGTTCCACTGTACTTTAATACCTAAAACGGGGATTAAAGTAAACTCTCGGTATATATACATCGATATACACCTCTCGGTGTATACATCCTTAATCGTCAAGTTGGATACTACAAAGAGCAGCGCATGCCTCTATCATGAAGATGGCTTCCAGGTGACGAACTCTCCTTTGAGTGAAACTTTGTCAAATGATCTTGTTCTCTCCTTTTATATATTCCTCTGTATACCACTTTGCGAGTGAGGAATTTACTCTTAATCTCCGCGTGGCTAGAAGGCACATTAAATTCTTCCACCAGTTAAATTTATCTCTCAAACTTTACGAATGAAAATTTCCGGGACACTTGACATTCTTGGAATTCTGCAAAACTTGGGTTCAAGATACGTCGTTAAAGACATGCCACGTCCCGCCGCCACCCATGTTTACTCTGCTCACCACCACCACTACTGCCCTTTATTTTAGCACTACCAGTAGCAGCAGTAGCAACTACAGTAACCGTAGCAGTAGTAGTTGCAGCAGCAACAGCAGTAATAGTGTTAATAGTAGCAACAGCAGCAACAGTAACGGCAGCAACAGTAGCAACGGCAGCAACAGTAGCAACGGCAGCAACAGTAGCAACGGCAGCAACAGTAGTAACAGCAGCATCACCACCGTGCTGGTGATGCTGTCACCAGGAAGCAAATTCATCTTCCGTATAATCCACACCAAACCCCCATCCTCCCACAGGTCATCTGTCCCAAACCACTTTTATCCCACACAGATAACTCATTACCCTGACCCTCTCCCTCTCTCATTTTCAACACCATATAATTCTTAATTCATTGTGTATTGATTTTTTTTTATTCCCCATCTCTCTCTCTCTCGCTATAAATTTATTTCAAACTTCCTCCAAAGAGCCAAGTTAATTGAGCATCAACCCTTACATATAGAATCAACAAGCCACCATATAAACTGCATTTTCAACCTAAATAGTTGACATCACCTCACTGGTTTCACTATACAGGTATCACTGTTACAGCAGGTGCCCACATAATAATCACATTCCTGAAAACTACATGTTACATGAAAATCGTTACGTGAATTGAAGAACCTTCAGGAAAAAATAGTTAGGTTCTCAAGCCCTCAAAAAATGAGTCGATAAATCGTTATGACTATTGTAAACAACTCACCGCATGGTGGGATTCAACCCGTTACAAGCTAGCCAAGCTAGTTAGCCTGCTAGTTTTAGAGATAGCCTACCATGGGTTCAAGCCCTCCATGTAACTAGTAAATAAACAAAGATTACCTAAAACTCCATATTTGATATCAACAGCGTGTCAATTACTTACCATACCCCGGCCGGGATTGAACCTGCGGTCAGAGTCTCAAAACTCCAGACCGTCGCGTTAGCCACTAGACCAGCTAGCCACAATAAGATTCGTCCAACTAGATCTAGTGGCTAACGCGACGGTCTGGAGTTTTGAGACTCTCTGACCGCGGGTTCAATCCCAGCCGGGGTATGGTTTGTTTGCAATCGTGTCATTACGATTTCCTGAGTCGTGTCAATTACTTAGGTTGAAATATACTATATTAGCACACAAAACATTCCCTTTTACAAAGTTGGATGGCAAATAAAGCAGTGATAAATGTGTGGCAGCCGTCGTCTAGTTCTCGCCCACACCTCCATCCTCAAGCTAGAAGCTCTCTCACTTTCAAAATATCAACTTTATCTTCCATACATATTGCACTAATAGTTATCGTCTCTCTGTTCGTGTAATAGATCCTGCACATCCATAATGTCATCTGGTTGACACACCTGTGATTCGTAGGAGCATCCTACATCCATAATATCATCTGCCTGACACCAGTGATTCGTAGGACCATCCCACATCCATAATGCCATCTGCCTGACACACCAGCAAGTCATAGGACCATCCCGCATCCATAATGTCATTTGATTGGCCATCCCTCCATTTGTTCTGCTCTTCTCTGAGGGTCTGGATATGCTACTGTTGTTTTCCTCTAAAATTAGATATCAGTAGTACTCAACAGCATATAATACAGACAATATAATGAATCAGACATGGTAGTAGGTTGGTAGACAGCAACCACCCAGGGAAGTACTACCGTCCTGCCAGATGACTGTGAAACAAAAACCTGTAACTGTTTTGCATGATGGTAGGATTGCTGGTTTCTTTTTCTGTCTCATAAACACGCTAGATAACAGGGATATCTTGCTACTCCTACTTACACTTTGGTCACACTTCACAGACACGCACATGCATATATATATATATACATACATCTAGGTTTTTCTCCTTTTTCTAAATAGCTCTTGTTCTTTTTTATTTCTTCTATTGTCCATGGGGAAGTGGAAAAGAATCTTTCCTCCGTAAGCCATGCGTGTCGTATGAGGCGACTTAAATGCCGGAGCAATGGGCTAGTAACCCCTTCTCCTGTATACATTTACTAAAAATGAGAAGAAAGAAAAACTTTATAAAACTGGGATGCTTAAATGTGCGTGGATGTAGTGCGGATGACAAGAAACAGATGATTGCTGATGTTATGAATGAAAAGAAGTTGGATGTCCTGGCTCTAAGCGAAACAAAGCTGAAGGGGGTAGGAGAGTTTCAGTGGGGGGAAATAAATGGGATTAAATCTGGAGTATCTGAGAGAGTTAGAGCAAAGGAAGGGGTAGCAGTAATGTTAAATGATCAGTTATGGAAGAGAGAAAAGAGAATATGAATGTGTAAATTCAAGAATTATGTGGATTAAAGTAAAGGTTGGATGCGAGAAGTGGGTCATAATAAGCGTGTATGCACCTGGAGAAGAGAGGAATGCAGAGGAGAGAGAGAGATTTTGGGAGATGTTAAGTGAATGTATAGGAGCCTTTGAACCAAGTGAGAGAGTAATTTGTGGTAGGGGACCTGAATGCTAAAGTAGGAAAAAACTTTTAGAGAGGGTGTGGTAGGTAAGTTTGGGGTGCCAGGTGTAAATGATAATGGGAGCCCTTTGATTGAACTTTGTATAGAAAGGGGTTTAGTTATAGGTAATACATATTTTAAGAAAAAGAGGATAAGTATACACGATATGATGTAGGGCGAAATGACAGTAGTTTGTTGGATTATGTATTGGTAGATAAAAGACTGTTGAGTAGACTTCAGGATGTACATGTTTATAGAGGGGCCACAGATATATCAGATCACTTTCTAGTTGTAGCTACACTGAGAGTAAAAGGTAGATGGGATACAAGGAGAATAGAAGCATCAGGGAAGGGGAGGTGAAGGTTTATAAACTAAAAGAGGAGGCAGTTAGGGTAAGATATAAGCAGCTATTGGAGGATAGATGAGCTAATGAGAGCATAGGCAATGGGGTCGAAGAGGTATGGGGTAGGTTTAAAAATGTAGTGTTAGAGTGTTCAGCAGAAGTTTGTGGTTACAGGAAAGTGGGTGCAGGAGGGAAGAGGAGCGATTGGTGGAATGATGATGTAAAGAGAGTAGTAAGGGAGAAAAAGTTAGCATATGAGAAGTTTTTACAAAGTAGAAGTGATGCAAGGAGGGAAGAGTATATGGAGAAAAAGAGAGAGGTTAAGAGAGTGGTGAAGCAATGTAAAAAGAGAGCAAATGAGAGAGTGGGTGAGCTGCTATCAACAAATTTTGTTGAAAATAAGAAAAAGTTTTGGAGTGAGATTAACAAGTTAAGAAAGCCTAGAGAACAAATGGATTTGTCAGTTAAAAATAGGAGAGGAGAGTTATTAAATGGAGAGTTAGAGGTATTGGGAAGATGGAGGGAATATTTTGAGGAATTGTTAAATGTTGATGAAGATAGGGAAGCTGTGATTTCGTGTATAGGGCAAGGAGGAATAACATCTTGTAGGAGTGAGGAAGAGCCAGTTGTGAGTGTGGGGGAAGTTCGTGAGGCAGTAGGTAAAATGAAAGGGGGTAAGGCAGCCGGGATTGATGGGATAAAGATAGAAATGTTAAAAGCAGGTGGGGATATAGTTTTGGAGTGGTTGGTGCAATTATTTAATAAATGTATGGAAGAGGGTAAGGTACCTAGTGATTGGCAGAGAGCATGCATAGTTCCTTTGTATAAAGGCAAAGGGGATAAAAGAGAGTGCAAAAATTATAGGGGGATAAGTCTGTTGAGTGTACTGGTAAAGTGTATGGTAGAGTTATAATTGAAAGAATTAAGAGTAAGACGAAGAATAGGATAGCAGATGAACAAGGAGGCTTTAGGAAAGGTAGGGGGTGTGTGGACCAGGTGTTTACAGTGAAACATATAAGTGAACAGTATTTAGATAAGGCTAAAGAGGTCTTTGTGGCATTTATGGATTTGGAAAAGGCGTATGACAGGGTGGATAGGGGGGCAATGTGGCAGATGTTGCAAGTGTATATGGTGTAGGAGGTAGGTTGCTGAAAGCAGTGAAGAGTTTTTACGAGGATAGTGAGGCTCAAGTTAGAGTATGTAGGAAAGAGGGAAATTTTTTCCCAGTGAAAGTAGGCCTTAGACAGGGATGTGTGATGTCACCGTGGTTGTTTAATATATTTGTGGATGGGGTTGTGAGAGGTAAATGCGAGGGTCTTGGCAAGAGGCGTGGAGTTAAAAGATAAAGAATCACACACAAAGTGGGAGTTGTCACAGCTGCTCTTTGCTGATGACACTGTGCTTTTGGGAGATTCTGAAGAGAAGCTGCAGAGATTGGTGGATGAATTTGGTAGGGTGTGCAAAAGAAGAAAATTAAAGGTGAATACCGGAAAGAGTAAGGTTATGAGGATAACAAAAAGATTAGGTGATGAAAGATTGAATATCAGATTGGAGGGAGAGAGTATGGAGGAGGTGAACGTATTCAGATATTTGGGAGTGGACGTGTCAGCGGATGGGTCTATGAAAGATGAGGTGAATCATAGAATTGATGAGGGAAAAAGAGTGAGTGGTGCACTTAGGAGTCTGTGGAGACAAAGAACTTTGCCCCTTAGAGGCAAAGAGGGAATTTTTATGAGAGAAATATTTTTAAACCAACGCTTTTATAGGGGTTGGGGAAGCGTGGGTGATGAATTTTGCAGCGAGGGGGAAGGCTGGAGGCAGTGGGGGATGTCATGTCTGAGGGCAAGGGTTTTGGTGTGAATAAAAAGCAAGAATTCGAATTTTGGAAGTTAGGAGGGGGTGGGGGGTTACCAAAACTGTTATCCAGGGGGCTGGGGAAAGGGGTTGTTGAGGGGGTTCGGACATGTAGAGAGAATGGAGCGAAACAAAATTTAACTTCAAAGTGTATCATCTGTTTGGAAGGAAGGCGGGTGGGGGTGGGCCTGGGAAGGGGTTTGGGAGGGAGGGGAAAAGGGGGTTTTTGGGTGTGCGGGGGGTTTGGGATTTCCCCCAAAAAGCATGCTTGAGCGTTTTTTGTGGGAGGAATGGAGACAAAGGGTTTTTTTAATACTTGACGGCTTTTGGGAGTGTGAGAAAAAGAAAACATTTATGAAGGGATTCGGGGGAAACCCGGGCAGGCCGGATTTTAAGTCCGGGAGAGGGGAAGTACATGCCTGCACTCTGAAGGAGGGTTTTAAAGTTGCAGTTTGGAAACTGTAGTGTAAAGAAACCCTTTTTTGGCAAACAGTGTTGGAGTAAAATGAGGGTTTAAAGTTTTTTTTTTTTTCGGGCCACCCGGCCTTGGGGGGAATCGGCCAGTGTGATAATAAAAAAAATAATGTTGGAAAACATCTGGAGTTTTTAAATTCTGTAGACGTTTCGCCACCCAGTGACTATTAAATAATAAAAAGGCCCAAAATGGGAAAAAATTAATACAAAAAAATGGGGTAATAAATTCCCCCCACCCTTTTGGGTTTTGGGTCACCGTAGTTTTTGAAGGAACTAAACCATCCCCCCGGCCCGGGGTTTGAACCCATGGCCCATAGAGCCCTAAAAATTTCCAGCCCGCGCGGGTTAAAAACCCCGGGCCCGGGGGAAAGGTTTTTTTGAAATCGTGTCTTTAAACGATTTCTTGAGTCTTGAAGGAACTAAATGCAATAAAAGAAGACTGAAGAGGCTGGGGGACTGATTACCTTATCTTTTTTACCTCTTCATTTTTTCTGATTGTACTCATAAAGCCACGGGGTTACGAAACACAAACCATAAAAATACCCAGGTGTTGAACGGGGAAATTCCAAAAGCTAGTTTAATATTTCATATTTGCTGTACAACCGGTGCCCGAAGGGTGCATTTTCCCTGTAAAACCGGGCCCAAAGGGCCCTTTGCTGTACACCCCGGGGTGCCCTTTCGGCATTTGGGCTGTACACCGTGCCCTGGGGGTCACTTGCGTAAAAACCCTTGCCCGTACGGGAAACTTTGCTGTACCCCGGGGGCCCGTACTTGCACTTGTTTAAACACCGTCCCCCCGTACGTGCACTTGCTGTACACCGGTGCCCGTACGGCACTTGCTGTAAAACCGGGTGCCCTTACGTGCAACTTGCTTTACCCCGGGTGCCCTTACGTGCACTTGCTGTAAAACCGGTGCCCGTACTCCACTTCTGTAAAACCGGTGCCCGTACGGGCCCCTTTGCTGTAAAACCCTTTCCCCCGGACGGGGCATTTTGCGCCCAACCGGTGCCCGTACTGCACTTGCTGTACAACCGGGCCCGTACGTGCACTTGCTGTAAAACCCGGTGCCCGTACGTCAACTTTTCCCTGTAAAACCGTGCCCGAACGTGAAACTTGCTGTAAAACCGGTCCCCGTACTTGCCCCTTGCGAAACACCGGGGGCCCACGTGCACTTGCTGTAAACCGGTCCCCGTACGTGCCCTTTTTAAAAAACCGGTGCCCGTACGTGCACTTGCTGTAAAACCGGGTTGCCCGAACGTGCCCCTTGCTGTACCCGGGGGCCCAACGTGCCCTTTCTTTTACACCGGTGCCCTTTACGTGCATTTCTGTAAAACCGGGTGCCCGTACCACTTGCGGGAAAACCGGTGCCCGTACGTCCCTTTCCCTGTACCCGGTCCCCCTTACGTGCATTTTGCTGTACACCGGGGGCCCGAGGGACTTGCTGTCCCCCGGTCCCCCGTACGTGCATTTTTCTGTACCCCCTTTGCCCGTACGTCACTTGCTGTACACCGGTGCCCTTACGGCCCCCTTGCTGTAAAACCGGTGCCCGTACGTGCACTTGCTTAAAAAACCGGGTGCCCGAAACGGGGCATTTTGCGGTAAAACCGGGGCCCGAACGTGCACTTGCTGTCCCAACCGTCCCCTTACTTGCACGTGCTGACCCGGGGGCCCGTACGTGCATTTGGGCCTTGTACACCGGTCCCTTACGTGCATTCTGTACCCCGGGTTGCCCAAACGTGCATTTGGGCTGAAACCCGGGTCCCCAAAAACGTGCACTTGCTGTACCCCGGGTGCCCTACGGCACTTGCTGTACCCCGGGGGCCCCCTTACGTCCCATTTTCGGGTAAAACCGGGGGCCCCGTACGTGCACTTGGGCTGTACCCGGGGCCCCGTACGGGGCCTTGCTGAAACACCGGTGCCCGAAACGTGCACTTGCTGTACCCGGGGGCCCGACGTCCCATTTGGCTGAAACACCGGTCCCCGTACGTCCCATTTGCTGTAAAACCGGTGCCCTACGTGCACTTCCCGTAAAACCGGGTTGCCCGCGTGCACTTGCTGTACACCGGGGCCCGTACTGCACTTGCTGTCCCCCCCGGGTTGTCCACGTGCACTTGCTGTAAAACCGGGCCCCTGAAAGCATTTGTTGTACCACCGGTGTCGTACGCTTTTGGGTTGTAAAACCGGTGCCCTGTACCATTTTTTGGGTTACACCTTTGTCTGTACGCTTTTGGGTTGTACCACCGGGTCTGTACCATTTTTGTAAACCGGTGTCGTACCATTTTTGTACCCCGGGTGTCTGAAACGAAATTTTTTTTAAAACCGGGTGTTGTACGAAAATTTGTTGTACCCCGGGTGCCCGGGTACGCATTTTTTTTGTACACCTTTGTCTGTAACCATTTGTTGAACCCCCGGGTTTGTCTGTACATACACTTGCTCCCTAGCCCCTTCACCGATCTTAACCCCCGTACAACCTCCAGGTGCTGGTTTTTCAAAATCCCGTTCAATCATACCACCTTTAAAGACCTTCCTTTTCCTTTCTCAAATTTCCCAAGATAAGTAATGACTGCCACCCCCCCAACTAAAAATTAAGAACAAACCATCCCACTCACCAATAACCCCAAATCTACCACCTCATTAGCCAAACCACTGAACACACTTTTTCCCTTTTACAAAAATTTTTTTATTTTGGCTACGAAAACAAGGTTCAATAAAAAGGGTAAAATTCGACAAGCCCCCAGCTATCCTTATCCCTGATTGTGAAAAACTGTTCTTAGAAAAAACGGCAACTTTTGGGCATCTTTTTTTCCCGTAACTTTTTCGCCTCACAGTTGTCTTTTTCGTCGAGTACAGGGGCATTTTGAGTTTTCATCGTCTTTACATCTCCACGCTGGGGCGGGCCCCTGTTTTTTAACTAAGAAGCCTCCTGTGTGGGCGAAACTTTTCGAATATAGATGTTTAAAACTATTGCCCCTTTTTGTCTTATTAATCAACTTGGGGTACGAAAACCCCATTTCTATATTCCATGGGGAAGATCAAATTACTGGGCCCCATACACCAATAAACCAGAAATTTTAGAAAAACCAAAAAATTTTTCTTCGGGTCTTTTATAATTGAAAAGACTTCCAGATCTTCAAAAACCAAATTAAAGATTTAAATTTTCAAAAAAGCCCTTTTCCCTTTCCCCAAAAACCCCCAAAAATCTTCCAGAACTTTTAAGAACTTCAAGATACAACATGGGAAAACTTAAATCTTTCCATTCTTGAATTTTCCCTTAAAACCCTTTTGAGAACAACAGCTGACAATAAACCCCAACCAAGGTAATTATAGTTTTTAAGAAAAAAAGGGAAGAGGAGGGGGAGATAAACATAGCAAGGTGTACATCCGTTTTACCACAAAAATTCCAAATTAGAACCGCAAGGGGTAAAACAACTTAGAGTAGCAAGGGAAAATACAGTAGTTTGCCACTACAGCAGTATTATTAATTAACCCCGTGCCTTCCTTAAATTTCCACCCCTCCCTAAAAATTTCATTTTTTTTTTCAAATGATATATTTTTTCAGTTTCATGCCGGGAGTGGAGGTAGGGAAGAACCTTTCAATTTTTTAATTCATTGTCTCAAAAAACCTTGGGAAATTCCCGATACCCATAATTTTGACGGAATTAGCTACCTTCTAAATTAAAAACCCCACGACATGCATAAACGAATTTTTTAAACCAGATCTCCAAGCCCTTTTAAAAAAATTTCCAAATCTTAAGTTTGGGGCTTTGGGTTTGTTTTTTCGTTTTAATTTTAAGTGGCGCCCCATGCGAGCACGTGTCGCCCCCCAGGAGATGTAAAATACACCATTTTCCTTCAGGGGAAAATGGAGAGTGAAGCTGTTACTTATATGTTTCCTTAAAGGTGGCAGTGCTCAGGAGAGGGAACTCGCGTCAATACATTCTTGCCACCCCAGGTGTCACGCCTCACCAACTGACGGGCGACTGCCTACCCCCCCATCACCACCAACGGGGTGACTGCCTGCCCCCCCCACCACCAACTGGCACTGCCAAGCTCCCCCACCACCCCCCCGATCTCCAGCCTTACCACTCCGGGCTGCTAAAGATTGCTTAAATTTTTTTTTTAATGTTTTTCACCACAGCCTGCTGGTCAGGAACAGGTTACACTTTCCCTTCTAAAAAACCTGGCCTGGGTTTTAAGCCCTCCCTGTAATGGGTTCGAAAATCCACCCCTTTTCTGTGATTCCTCTTTTAAAAAGGTTTTAAAACATGGGTTTAATAGAAAAACCCGTGTACGGGTTAAAATACAAGAAATCCCTGAAATCTCCCTTTTTTGAAACCTCTGTTTTCCACCGGAGAAATTTTGAAACCATTTTACAAGTCTCCATTTTACTTTTTAAGAAATCCAAAATTTCGGGGGCATTCACTCCACCCTTTTTAAAATTCAATTTAAAGGTGCATTTTTGTCATCTGCCCAACAAAAATTGAAATTTTGGGGAATTTTTAAAATTGGGTGCCAAGATTTAAAAGGAGTTTTTTTCGAATGGACGAGCCCAAAAAAAATTTTTTAAAATACCTTCCCCAAAATGTGAAATTTTTTTATCACCCTAAATGCCGCTTTTTGTATACAACAAAAATTCCAGGGGCCCAGGACAAAAATTTCAGAGAAACCCAACAGGGGTTTGATCTCTTAATTGAATCTTGCTGTCCAAAATAACATTTTCCCTTAAATTTAAAACAATAACACTAGATTTCCCTTTTAAAAAATGAGATCCCCCAAACAAATTACCCAATCACTTACTTTTCTTTTCCACCGTTGGGAATATTTTTTACGGGGGACCTCATTTTTTTAAAAATTTTTATATTTTTCATTTTAACCATAGCAAATAAGTGAAATTCTTGCACAGCCCCTGTGTGATGGTAAAAAAAAAAAGGTTGGGGAATGGAACGATGCCCAAAGTGGGGGCCCCTCCCCCCCCCCCCCAAAAGGATTTTTTCACTAAAATTTTTGATAGACAAATGTTTATGAGGTATAATGACTGATAAAAAGGGTCCCCAAAGGGAAATCAGTGCGAGACCCACGCATATAATGACTGATACAAAGGTCCCCCAAGGGAACAGTTTTGAGCCCCCCAGTAGTAATACTGTACAAAGGTCCCAAAAGGATCATTGTTAGACCCCGCAGTAGAAATTGACGATCCCAAAGGTCCCCAAAGGGATCGGGTGCGAGACCCACGCAGTAGTAAGACGGGATAAAAAGGGTTTTAAAAAAGGATCAGTGAGGGAACCCCCACGCAGTAGTAATGACTGTTTACAAAGGTCCCCAAAAGGAAAATCAGGGGGATGAGCCCCAAACGAAATTGGGAAGTTTGGTTTAAAAAGGGTTCTCCAAGTTTTCTTTGCTGAACCCACACATTTTGGGTGGCAAAATGCAACAATTTGCCGGGGAAACTTCTACATAACTGTATTGTGGGGCTGAAAAAAAAAAGAAGGGGACAAGCAAACAACCCTCAAAAAACCCGGAAAGCAAGCGGCCTACTAAAATTTAAAAAAATCCTAAACTTTTTCAAATTAATTTTAGGGAATGGAATGATGCTTATCACATAAGAATTTAAACAGTTTAACTTCAATAATCCCAAATGGGGTTAACCAAAACAAAAGATTCAAAAAACCTTAAACAGTTTAGAATTTTACACAAAACGTTAGGGCATTCCCGAAACGCAAGGTGACGGGTAAAAAAAAAAATCAAAACCCTTTAAAAAAAAAAAAAGGCCAACAATACCGTGATTTGAACAATACATAAAAAACCCCACTTTAAAGGGAGAAACTTACGAAGACTTTGAAAAAGGCCCCAAGTCGGACCGAAACGCGCCCGTAATCTTCTCTTTTTTTCCCATTTGGGGGTTGGAAAATCAAAATCCTTTGGTTTTTACCGAAAGGGGGAGACACAGCGTAACCAAACCCCACAAAAAGAGGACCGGGAAGACGATGAAGACATACGAAATACCCAAGGATTAGAAATTGTATGAAGAGTGAGATGCAGGGAAAGGGGAAAAGGCAGCTAAACCCGGGCAGAGGAGCCAGGGGGCCCATTGGGAAGCTTTTTAAAAGCCTCGGGGTGGTAAGGGGAAAAAACCCTTTGACAAAGATATGAAAACCCCCAAATAAAACTTTTTAAAGGGTAAATAATCAAACTTTGAGACCAAAAAACAAACTAATCAATAAAGTTAAAAAAGCAGGCCCAAAAAGCTTGAAATTTTAAAAAACTCAGAAAAATATCTAAAATAATTTTTTTATTGAATATTTGGACGTTTTAAGAGCTCTTGAATATTTTTTCCGACAAACCTCAAATTTTAGCAAAAATTTCATAGATTTTCACACTTACACACGGGCCCTTTGCTCACAACCCTTTCTGGCCATTTTCAGCCAAATGTAACCTTTGTTTCTTTTACCTCTTTAATCTTGCCTTGGCCCCCTGCTTTTTCTGTGGGGGGGGTTATAAAATCAAAAGCAAAAAACCATTTTTTGGGACCTCCAGCCCTTTAAAGCGTTAGTACAATGTAATCTCTTGTTTTCGCCCCTTTACAAACAAGTAAATGTTTCAAAAACTAACCCAAACGGGGTCAATGAAAAATGGCCCAATATTTATGACTTAATGACCATAGTGATAAAAAAATTTTTTATCCATTTTTTCATATCCATTTTGGGGAAAAACCATTGTATACAAAAAGTAAAACACCCTGCGTCCTGCCCCCACCCCCCCCAAAAACACACACCACACACACCCCAAAACACCAACAAATTTACACACAAACACACCACACCACACCACACACACACACAACACAAAGATTTAGGGGAAATTGCGGGTAGCCCGGGTTAGACGGGCCCCCAAATATTACAAATTAAAAAGCGGGAAACATGGGACCCCGGGGGAGTGAACCCCTTGGAAATGAGAATAACTTTTATGGAAACGGGACCAGGGCCGAGACAACACCTGCAACTAAAAATTTGGTAAAAAAATGGCAGTAAAATACACGCAAAACCTGGGCCCCCAAAAAATCATTCAGTGTAGATTAAACACGTTGAATTTTTGGGGTCAGGAATATACCCCCGACAAAGGATCTATGTCGAAGTTGAACCGTTCAATGGGGCCCAGTTTAAGGAGGGCAAATAAACCGGGTGTCTAAGAACCGTGATAGCGGATGTTTGGAACCATATGGCGAGACCGCGACAAGGGTTTTTTTGTGAACCCTATTGGGGACCCCTGACCCACACGTTTGCATTCGTGATGAGTGTAAATTTATCGTGGTTCCCCGATGGAAAATATCAGTGGCGCCACCCCCCCCCCCCTGCCCCCTTTTATAACAAAGCTCCCAAACCATAAGGGGAAATTTAGCCTGCCCCGGGGGGCCCTCGTCAATAGTGTGGTTGTTTTGAATGACTCTCCACACCCACACAGGAAAACAAATTGGAATTTTTCAAGACATTCCCCGGTCTCCCCGAGTTTTCCCCATATTAATCCTTTCCACCTCTAAAACTCCATTATGCCTCACAACCACCCCTTCCCCCAGGGATAACGGGGTTTACGGGCCCCACCCTCCCGAGGGAAACATTTTACTGGGCCCCAAACCCCCCCCGATGTATACAGTTTTACTGCCACACCCTCCCGAGGTATACGGGGTTTACCGCCACCCCCCTCCCGAGGGATCCGGGTTTACTGCCACACCCCCCCGAGGTAAACAGTTCACTTGGCCCCCAAAAAACCCTTTCCCCATGTATACAGTTTTACTCCACAAACCCCCCCCGAGGAAAACGGTTTTACTGCCACCCCCCATTAAACGGTTTTTTACTGCCCCACCCCCCCGGGTATAAAAGTTTTACTGCCCACCCTCCCAGGTATAAAAGTTCACTGCCACAAACCCCCCCGGGTATACAGTTTACTTCCACAACCCCCCCAGGTTAACGGTTTCCCCTGCCACACCCTCCCGAGGTATAAGGTTCACGCCACAAACCCCCCCAGGTATAACGGTTTTACTGCCCCCACCCCCCGAGGGATAAAAGTTCACTGCCGCACCCCCCGGAAAGGGAACAGTTCAATGCCACACCCCCCCAGGTATACAGTTTTAATGCCACAACCCCCCCAGGGATACAGTTCACCTTTCCACAACCCCCCTCCCGAAAGGGATACAGTTCCCCTGCCCACACCCCTCCCCCAGGTATACATTCACTGGCCCCACCCTCCCAGGTATACAGTTCACTGCCACACCCTTCCCGAGGTATACGTTCACTGCCACATCCTCCCGAAAGGGATACAACACTGCCACAAAACCCCCCCGAAGGGAAAACATTTTACTTGCCAAACCCTCCCCAGGTATACATTTAAATGGGAAAACCCTCCCGAGGGAATACAGTTCACTGTCATACCCTCCCGAGGTAACAGTTTTTCTGCCAAAACCCCCCCGAGGGATACAGTTTCACGCCCACCCTTTTCGAGGTATACATTCCCCTGTCACACCCCCCGAGGGATACAGTTCACCGCCACACCCCCCCGAGGTATACAGTTCACTGCCACACCCTCCCCCCATTTTTAAAAGTTAAACCCCCACACCCTCCCGAGGTATCATTTTACCCCCCACACCCTCCCAGTATACAGTTCACCGCCCACCCTTTTTCCCCAAATTTTAAAAGTTCCCCCTGCCCCAAAACCCCCCCGGGTATAAAAAGTTCACCGCCACCCCCCCTCCCGAGGTATACAGTTTACCGCCCAACCCCCCCCGAGGGATACAGTTTTTAAACCCCCACACCCTCCCGAGGTATACATTCACCGCCACAACCCCCCCGGGTATACGTTCACCGGGCCCACCCCTCCCGAGGGAAAAAAGTTCACCCCCCACAACCCCCCCAGGTAATCAGTTCACCCCCCCAAACACCCTCCCCAGGGGATACAGTTCACCGCCCCAAAACCCTCCCGAGGTATACCGTTCCCCCCGCCACAACCCCCCCCAGTTAAAAATTTTTACCGCCACACCCCCCCCGAGGGATACAGTTCACCGCCCCACCCTCCCGAGGATACAGTTCACCGCCCCACCCCCTGCCCCTCACTGTCAAAGGTCCCCAAAAAAATCACTGGCCCAATATTAAAAAAAATTAAGGAAGCTATTGAAAGGACTTGTAAATCCCCGAAAAAAAAAGGGGCAAAAACTGGGCCCCGGGGAAAAGGTGTCCCCGTCACAACCACCATTGAAAACGCGTCAGGTTTTCACTTTAACTCCATATTGTTTTAGACATGGAACAATACCCTTTTCCAGACGAGGGGCTGACCACCTCAAAACTTTAAGGTGATGGGGCTGATTACATCGTCTTCAAATATCTTCTGCTTCTAACAAATTTTCTGGGCTCCCACTGAAGAAGCCTACTGTTTTAGGCGAAACGTTTCGAAAATTTAAAAATACCCAAAAGTTTTCATAGTGTCCCTTTCCTAACAACCGTTTTTTTTTAAAAAATGTTTGTAAACCAAAATGTTTTCTCCCCCCTCTTGTCGGTATCACCAACCATCTGTCACTGTTAGTTTCTTGTTCTCCCCAATTTGGGGGTGACTTTATATATGTATAGTTAAAAAGAGGGAAAAGTTTTAATAGAAAGGAGTACGATGGATATATAGTAAAAATAGTTTTTTATTGCCGGGTACTTTTTTTAAGGTAAGGGAAGTCTAGCTTTCCCCCTATCCCCCCCTTTTTTTTTTCCCCCCCCCCCCCGAAAGTGATAGTTTTTTATTGCCGGCCGCTTGTTAAGGTAGGGTCAGTCTCCCCCGCTATCCCTTTTCCCCCCTTCTTCCCCCCCCCCCCCCAAAGGGGACGTGTGGGGCCTTTCCGGTTTCCAAAAAAGTAATCAATAGACCCACAGCTCCCAGCAGTACGAAAATACATGCCTGCCTTTTATTCAAGGGAATTTTTTGGTTAAAAACTTCACTTTTGACCCAAAAAAAAACCCTTTGTCCCCTTTTGTCTTGCTCAAATTTACTGTTTGGGAAAATTCCCACATCTTTTTGGGTTTTTTTAAATTAAACATGAGTGATTTTTTAAGCAGTTGGGGGAACCTGTCTATCTTTTCCCAGCCCTTGGGAAAGACAGGAGGGGCACCTGGGCCCAAACAAAGGTAGAATTGATGGAGAAGGACTAACCTTTCCCGAGACTTCCCCCTTTTGGTTTAATTACCTTGCACCTGAAGAAATTGCAGACGAAAACCCCTTTATCATTGCAGCGGTAAAGAAAAATCTTTCCTGTCATCGGGGTAGGTACTCGCAAAACCCGGAAGAACTAGCCGTGAGTTGTAACCAACACCTGGCCCCACCCCCCCCCCCCCCCCCCCTCAACAGCAGCGGCTACGATTTCAACAACACGCAGTGCACCCAAAAACCAAAAACCCCCCAAGTTTTTTTTTATATTAGCGTTAAATTTAGATAAATTTTTATTTTTTTCATTTTTTATTTTCTTTAATTTTTGGGTCAATTTCATATTTTAAATTTTTTTAAAATTTTTTATTTTAAAAAAAAAAGTGTTTTTTGTTTTTTTCAGTTTTTATTCTTTTTCTATACATTTAAATTTTCCTGGGGAGGAGCCAGCTTTGGGAATACTGTCTTAAGTTGTTTTCAGGCTGAGTAAGCCTTCACAAGTGGGGACCCTTGCCAGGACAACTCTACTGAATCAAAATTAAATTTCCCCCAAATCTAACCCTTGGAAAATTTCAACAAACCCCATACCACGAAAGGTTTCCCCCACCCTTTAGTATTTTTCTCTAAGGTTTGGACTACAGTACAGGTATTTTAAAAGATTTGGTGATTTTTATAGTCCCAAAATTTTTGTTTAAATTTAAGTTTAGGGAGGATATAATATTTAATTCTGCCACCTTTTTTTTTCGAGCTTGAAACACTTTAGGGTGTAAAGCCCTTGTGGCTTAGCGCTTCTTTTTTTATTTAAATAAAATAAAATAATAATTAAAAAACTTTGGAGGATTAAAACTCTAGAGACCCGAGAAATTTCCAGTGACAATTTTTTTTCATTTAGGGTCTATTTTTTCCCAAGGGGGGCGTCGTAGGACACTCTTTATTTGTTGGCGAAAGATTTTGGTGGTCAGGGGAAAACCCCAATTTTTACTTCTGTTTGCTCAGAGCTGGCAAAGAACCCTTCATTTTCAATTTAAAAAATATTGTTTAATTTTAAGTAAGGGTCCCCCAAACCCCCGGGGGGATTTAAAAGTTTTGAGCCCGGGGGGAAATTGAAAACCCTCCGTTTTCCTTTTTATTTCCCGTTTCATTTTTCCCCAGTAGTTTTTAAATTTTTTTTGGGAAGTATAGAGGTAATCCATTTTTGGGTGAATTTCGGAAAAATTTTGGGAAAAAAAAAGGGGAAAAAAATTTTAGGGGAAACTTTTTAATTTGGGAAAATCCAAAGGGAAAACCCAGGCAAAACGTGAAACCCAACTTATGCCACAAGGGCGGCAAAAAGCAGCAACTTCACTCGGGGTGTACCCTTTTCCAGAACATCAATCCACTGGGTATTCATACATAACCCCGGATTTACTAGAGTAAAGAAAACATTCGTACAGGCAAAATGATGTCAAAGAGAAAAAGTCATTTTATCAAAAGGGAAAAAGTGGCTCCAACTTCATTCCCCGTTTCCAAATTGTATGTCTCCCTAACAATAAAATGCTTTCAAATTTACTGATGTGGTAACCCGCTC
Organism: Cherax quadricarinatus; assembly: GCF_026875155.1. NCBI lineage: Eukaryota > Metazoa > Arthropoda > Malacostraca > Decapoda > Parastacidae > Cherax > Cherax quadricarinatus. The sequence continues at coordinate 17,105,543 of NC_069484.1, forward strand.
TTTGCTTGCCAATAAAGTAGGGAATTTCCCTTTAAACCGTAAATAGCTGTCAAAAAGCAGGGAACCTTAACCTTGTCAAAAACCCGGGAAAAAAAGAGATTGAAAACGAAATAGAAAGGGAAAAAAGAGATTGGGAAAAAAAAAAAAGAAGAGGAAAAAAGGGGAGATTGAGAATCGAAAGAGAAGACAAAAAAGAGCGGAGAGACTTGTTTGTTAGGAGAGGAACTAAATACGTGAGGAAAAAAGGGTTTAAATTAAGGGAACTTGAAAAAGAACCCAAAAGGGTAGAGAATATGAGTTAAGGGAGAGAGGGAAAAAGGGCGCGACTTGAACAAGCTCACCTTGAATTAGGAATAAAAAGTTAAATTTTTTTTTTCCCCAACAGCAATTTTAAAGAAGGGGTAATGGAACAAAGTGCAGCTAGTGCACATATTCCAACACCTAATTTTCCTCCCTTTACAGAGGGGGAAGACATAACTTCATACAATTTTTCAGGTTTGAAAATACTGCTAAAACCCCCTGTGAATTGGGCCCGCTTTACACCTGGGGTAAACCCGGGTTTGGAAAGTTTTTTTTTCTGGTACCCCCTTTTTCGAATATCTAAGGCCCAAATTTTGGGCGAGGATATTAAAAAAAATTATAAAACCCACTGAAGAAGGGAATCCTTTAAAACATTCAAAAAAACACTAAAATTTTTACAGGGAAAATTTTAGGGATGGGGAAACCTTTCAGCCTGGCCCGAAAATTTCAGCAGTTACAGGAAAACCCTTTTATTTGTTCAACTTTTGGATAGAGTGTTCCGGGAATTTAACACAGTTTAAAGAATCCTTAGAGACTTATGGTTTCGACCAGTTCCTGACAGCTCTTCCCTCACCAGGGTACGAACATTCAAAACGTAAAAACCCGATTAAAGCTGGGAAAAAATTGCGAGGGGCTGACCTGTAAACTGAGGGTCTCAATTTTCCCATAAAACCTAAAAGGGGTTTGAACCCTAAGGGGAAGGGTTCAACAACCTTTAAAAAATCAAAAAACCCTAATGGAAAGTAAAAAGACTTCGTTATTTTCCCGTTTTTCCCTTTGGGGTTGGGGTTAAGGACATAAACGTCCCCAAATTTTCCCCTTTTAAGAATCCAAAAAGTTGGGGATTTTTTAAAAAACTGTAATGAACAACACCCTTTTTGTTCAGGAACAGTTAATTGGGGCTTTGTGTATTAAACCCTTTTTTCAGACCCCTGGGTTCACATGTATGGCAATTTTTGATAAGCTGTTTTCCCCAACCTTAAAAAAAACTCAATTTCCCCTGGGTATAAATCCTCAGACTACTTGGGGCCCTACGGACACTTTTCCACCATCCATTGTTACATTAGGGCTAAATGGGTTCCACGGTTTGGGCCCGAAGCCCCTACTAGCTCCCATCAATTCTTGCTCCGTACTAATAGGGAATGAAAAAAGGGGCCCTTCTTTTCCCTTTTGAGGTTGACCTTTCAAACGCCAAATGGACATAAGCTTTTCAGATCCTCTTCCTGTAGAGTCAAGAAACCCCCCAAAATTCAATTAGACAATGTCTCGCAGATGTCATGGGGGATTAAAAACCAGTGATGCTCCTCGAAAAATGAAAAAAAATTTGGATCCCCCCCGGGTTTACTTTTTTAATGAAATGAAGATTTTCACCTCCGATACCCTAAATGTCTTGACTAGGGGTCAAAACCAAAGCCCCGGCTTCTCCAAATGTCCATTTCCCTTTGATTTTTTCCCCGACTTTAAGCCTTTAGATATATCGAAAGGGCCCCTTTGTCAATTTAAAAACGTAAAATTGGCCCCCTTTTCTTCAAACTCCAAAAGGGGGCTAAAAAAAAATCAAATTATTTCCCAAAAGGAAAAACTTTTTATATAAATTTGAATAAGTAAAAGGTATCTTGTACAATCATATTCAAAAATTTAAAATTTAAGGAGACCCGACTACCATCCTTTGTTTTCAAAGTCCCAAAGGGAGAGAAAACGTTTTTAAAATGGGGTCATGACCTGCCAGGGCCGGGCTTTCCCCGCAAACGTAAAATCTTAAATAAAATTAGGGAAACCAATTTTTTTACCAAATATGTCCCGATGTCACTAAACCCATTGTAGAAACTTTTAAAGTTTTGGGCCCAAATGCCCTCCTCCCGAGGGTTTCCAAAGGGGAGTACCTATGGTCAAAATGCCAGCTTTTACGGTACCTTTTGAAAATTTGCTATTGAAAATCGTTGGGCCTTTTTCCCCCACTTTCTTTTGGGGGACATAATAAATATTAACATTATTTTTTATCTTCGAGTTTCCCTGAAAGGCCTTTCCCTTTTAAAAACCATTACAAAAGGGGGGGCTGAAGCCCCTTTGTCCTTTTTCTCCCAAATGGGCATCCCCATTATTAAATTTTAAAAAAAAGAAGCGCTAAGGGCCCCAAGGGGGGCAAACCCTAGAGAAATTTTTTCTGACCGTGGGGGCAAAAATTTTACACCTGACCTTAATGCAAAAATCTATACCAACTTCTGGGATGAAGGGCCCCTCTTACCCCCACCCAAACACCCAGCTGTAATGGGGATTGAGCACCAGCAATTTTGATTTTTAAGTCCATTTTAAAAAGGGGGAAATTTGCCCCCCCTTAAACCCCAAGGAGTGGCATCGTTACCTACCCTTTGCTTTGTTTTTCCATGGGGAATTCCCAGGGGACTCTTTTTGGGGGTTTTTAAACCCTTTTAAAATTCTCAAAGGGAGACCCAGGGTCCACTGTCCATCCTTCATGACTTATTTGGGCTAAAAGAGGAGGAAAGCGAAATTTTAGTCTTCTTTTAACCCGTTTCTCCTTTACCTTAGATTTCCCAAAATTGAGGGGACCTCCCCTTTTAAGTTTGAAAAACTTAAGCTTGTCCCAAAGGACCATTTCAAAACCATTTTGAAATTTCCAAAAAATTTAGAGAAGGTTTTTTAAAATAGGGGATTTAATTCTGGTACTTTTGCCTATCAAGGGCAAAAAAATTATTAGTAGCGGGGAAAGGGCCATATTAAAAATTTTAAAAATTTTGTGGGAAAGTTGATACCTCATAAATCCAAGGGGGAAAACCAAAACTTTTTCATTCAACATCCTTAAAAATATTCCCCAAGAAATTCCCGGGTTTAACTGCCCTTTAAAAACTTTTGATTAAATTTTTTTTTCCCCAGGGGAAATTGATAAGACAACCCGAAGAATGTAATTTTTGCCTGACACCTCAACTTAACTAAGAAAGAACTACAGACTTGGGGACCCCTTTAAACCCCTCGGGCGCAACCCAAAATTAAAATTAAAGAATCTTTTGGGTGACCATAAGAGGGGGTAACTAATTCAATGTTTTAACTTTTTTAAACATCTTTACTGATTTCCAGTGTTAACCCTCCACGGGGAGTCCATAAGATTTACTTAGGGCGGGCCAAACCTATCAAACGAAAATTATAAACCCCGTTTCCCGTTCACCTTAGGGGTGCATTTGACCGAAGGTAAAAACAAATTATTTAAAACCAAAAAATCAAGAACCTTCCCGTATCTGCATATTGCCCCAAACCCGTAGTCAAGGGTTAAAAAAGGAGGATAATTCATATAGACTTGGGTTTTTGACTTTTAGAGGGCCTTTAAAGCTATAACCGGGTGGATTTCGACCTATGCCCTTAATAGAACGAACTACACAAATTTTATGACTTCCTTCTTTCAGAGATTGATATTCGCAGGGATACAATTTAAGTAATGTTAGAAAACCTTCTTCTAAAGGGACACCGCTTTTTTTTTAAAACACCAAACTGATGCCCAAAAATAGAACATGCCCGTTCCCCTTTTGGGAACTGTGTTTCTACCTACTGAACTGATGGAAAGGTCTTTGGGGAATATGCCAAAAAGTTTTAAATTTATTTTATAACATTTACGTAATGACATCCGCGTGGGGCCCAACATATCCCCAAAAAATTTCCCTCAATTTTGCGTAGGTTTTTCCTCACAAGGCCTTTACTGCCCGGGCCCAAAAAATGCTTCCTTGGGGGATAACAAGATTAATATCTTGGCCCGAAAACTTTCTAACCCCTGCAGCCTCTTTTTCCCCCCGTAAGATCAAAGCTTTTTTTAAAAATTTAAATTTTCCCCAAAACCAAGAAAACCCTTTCGGGACTTTCTTTGGGTTCCCGTAAATTTTTTTTGCCGATTACAGAACCTTACTATCTTACCGGATTCTTTTCCGACTTCCTTAAAAAGTCTGTGAAGGAACCCCTTGAAAATTTCCGACTAGCTCGGGAAAAATTTTTAAAGAATTAAAAGAAACTTTTCGAAAAACCCTAAACAAAAATAATTTCCCGAAAATTAAAAAAAACATTTTGTTTTAAAAACCGGGTGCCTCCAAAAACTGGGTTGGTGCGGTGTTACTAAAAATACCCGATGGAACCCCCCCCTTTCCCCGTATTCCCTTTCCCAAGCCGGGGGAAAATCCCCTTCCCCCAGAAACGAGATACTCCACCTAGAAAAGGAAAGTTTTTGGGCCCTTTTGTGGGGTTTTCTCCAAACTTTAAATTTTTTTTTGGGTGGAAAAGAATTCATTTTAGAAACGGACCACAAAACCCTTTTATATACCTTTAAAAACTTTTAGGGAACCGACAGTTTTCCCCCTTGAGGGACATTGGCCCCTCCAGGGGTTTTTTAAGGGTTTCCCTGTTGTGTAATTTAATGGTTTTACCAATTATTTTTCTGAAATGGTTAAGTCTTGACATCAGTAGAAGATTTTTTGCCTTACGCGACTTTTACATTGGGTTTTTTTTGAACTTTTTTCCCCGCCTATTCTTCCCTTAAAAATCCTTTACTATAAATCTTGGGAAAGGGGGATTTTGAAGGGGAAAAATTCAATAGATAGGGGTACGATGGAGTATATGTAACAATAGTTTTTAATTTCCCGGCTACTTTTTAAGGTAAGGCAAGTCTAGGGTCCCCTAACTTTTCCCGCCTTTTTTCCCCCACCCCGAAAGTGGGTTGTTTAATTTTCCGGCTGCTTTTTTTTTTAAAAAAGGGGGGTCCCCTCTAGCTTTCCCCCTATCCCTTCCCCCACCCTTTTCCCCCCCCCCCCCCCAAAGGGGACGTGTGGGGCTTTTCCCGTCCAAAAAGGAATCACAGACCCCACATCTTCCCCCGCACTAATGTAAGTACATGCCTGCCCTTGGGATTCTATTGGATTTATTGGGTTTAAAGCTTCAAATTTTGAACCCAAAAATAAAATTAACCTTTTAGTTTTTCTCTAAGTTTAAATGTTGTAATAAACACCACAAATTTTAAAGGGATTGTACTTTTCAAAGGGGGTGATTTTTTAACAGTGGGTAACCTAAACTTTTCCCGCCCTTTGGGTGACAGGGGAGGGTCCCTGCCAATCAACAGTAGAATTGATGGAGATTGGGCAAACGTCCCCAACTTCCCCCCTTTTTGGATTTAATTAAACCCGTGGGAACCCCGTATGAAATTGCAGGGGCAAAACCCCCCAACAAATTTCAGGGGGTAAAGAACCTGCTTTTTTCCCCGTCATCGGAAGAATACTCAAGGCTATACTGGAAAACTAGGGAGTGGGTTTTAACCAACCCCTGCGAACCCCCCCCCCCCCCTCATCAGCACGGCCCACGATTTTCCCCAAAAAAACACCAGTGCAAACCCAAAACCAGAAAACCCAAGTTTTATTTTATTACGTTTAATTTAGATATCATTTATTTTTTAATTTTTCATTTTCTTTAATGTAGGAAACAATATTTCAATTTAATTGTTTTTTATTTTTTATTTTCTAAATAATAAATTTTTTTTAAGTTTGTCAGTTTTTTTTTCTTTTTCTATACATTAATTTTTTTCCCGAGGGGGGAATTCCCGCTTTGGGAATACGTCTGAAGTTGTTACAGGGGTAGGGAAACCTTCACAAGGGTTTTATTGACCTTTATTGAGTTTTGGGCCCAAATAAGGACTTTTTCAAGTCTCAAATAAAACCTTGTAAGGGGAAGGTGGGAAAACAAATAGGAAAAAAGGGGTTTGGGGGTCCCCCGGGGTGTGGATCTAAAACCAGGATTTTCTCTGACGTGTCCCTCCGGAGAGTCAGCGCCCCCCACAAGCTAGCGAATATTCTAGCCTAACACTTGTCCAAACTCTCAAGTGCCATCAGTTCCAAACGTCTTAAACATTTAGAAGACCTCAACCCCTTCCGCAACATCGAAGTAAGGAACAAGACTCTCCAGCCCGGACGTGACCATCTTATAAATAATAATAAATAATAAAAAAAAAAAAATAATAAAAATAATAATAATAATAAATATTTATTTCTACAAGTGCACATGTACATTGTACAACTTATACAGACCACGACTGACATCTGATACTATTATATAGAAAGTCCCTTGTTATGCAGAGCATTTCTGGCAAATTAAGGTCAATTTTGTCCCCATGATGAGATTTACACCAGTTAATTAACACCCAGGAACCTGTTTTACTGCTAGGTGAACACTGACAGCAGGTGTCTTAAGGAAACACGTCCTAATATTACCACCCGTACCGGGGATCGACCCACGGACCTCAGTGTGCGAGCGAGTGCGCTACCAACCGAGTTACTTCACAAGCCATTAATCTCCTTCAGTTGGATAAAAGCTATCCTAATCTACATATTCCAGCTCATGACTTTACAGACCTCATTAAACTGCGAGTCAATTTCAATTGCTCAGATTCCCCCTTCTAACAGATCTTGGGTTTATCTATGAATTTCTGTAAGCGCAGACTCATCCAGTCTACATAGACACAGAGCATCTTGAAGTTCCAAGATTTTTCTTCTCTCCCTCTTCCATTACTTGGCTTTGACATGTGGACGACACACTCATTACACACAATATTTGAGGTCTACACTCTCCTAAACAAGCTCAACCAGGTCGAACCTTCCATACAACTTACATTATAAAAAAAAACTAATAATACATTTACTTATGTTTTACTGTATACATTTGACAGCTTTGTTTAAGGTCTATTGGAAACCCGACAACCAGCACTATCTTCACCCCCCCCCCCCACACACACAAGAACTAAAAGGGGTGTTCAGTTTTTCCCTAAACTGACTGCATTTACAACGAATTTCTCTACGAACGCACAAATCTTCAACTATACTACCCTCGATATTTCATCCAGAAATGCAGACGATGTAACTAGAACAACAACTCGCCCTGACCCGACACCACTGCAGATACATTCTTCCATAACTACTGTCAAACACAAAGATCTCCAACAACAAGCTCAACACAACCACTACTACCTCTGCAACAATTAATGGGAATAATAATAATATATCTACTTCTACAAGTACATGTACAAGGTATACAGACCATAGCTGACATCAATGGCATACTACTATATGATAGCCCCCTCGTATGCAAAACATTTCCCGCAAATTAGGTCAATTTTGTCCCAGGATGCCGACCCAAACCAGTCGACTAACACCCAGGTACCCGTTTTATACTGATGGTGAACATGGACAACTGGTGTAAGGAAACACGCCCAATATTTTCACCCTTGCCGGGAACGAACCCGGACCCTCAACATGTGAAGCGAGAGCTTTTCCCACCAGGCCCCCGGACAAACACCAACATATTAACGACTGAAAATCTAGATACTGAGACAATGAAGACCACTGGAAAATAATTCACAACATCAATATGCCAGCAGAATTAACATCCTTAACACTGTGCCTTATTCTTCTAGGACGTATGGGAGTAACGTGATGGACACCTCACTCTCGCGTGCTGCGCTCACTTTATGATCACCATCCCTTACGTGGTTTGTCTGTGACTCGATAAAGCATACTGTCTGAGCCAGACAGGTGTTTGATAATCGAACACTTGTAGTGGTACATGTCAGGTACATGTAGTGGTATACGTCAGGTGTTTAATCTAATACAATGGAAACACAAGAACCAGACTAACCCATAGCTGATTCATTCACCATTAAAGTGTGTTCAATGATTGAAGTCCTGGTCTAGGGGAGAGAAAAGTCCAAGTGCATAGGCCTAGTCTTCATATCGAATAACCAAAGGCCAACTTTTTCTCTTCCATTGTCAACATCTTCCTCAAAAAAACTAAACTATTTTTGTCTTTCGATTGTCGTTTGAACCTATACAATACCCAACTTTTTAAAGCTGAGGCAATAATAAAGTCCTCATGTAAACAATTGTGCAACTGTCATCACCGTGACAAAAAGAAAGTTACACGATTTTTTCTGGCTTGGTTTGCACGACTGTTCCCGGAGGCTGGTTGTTTGACCTATCTTATATGTACTACTACTACTACTATTATTTCCACCTCTTGACTCCCGTCATTATAAATACTCTTAATATATCAGTGGTGTACAAAACTGACAAGCTGAAAAATTAAACGAATCTGCAATATCTTTATGTCGTAGACATTCTCCATCCAGTGGCTTTATCAATACAAGGACAAAGGGAAGACTTTAGAAAAGGAGGGAATAAGCCTCTCAGAATTTTATACTGAAGACAGTAGATGAGGTAATCAGTCCCTCTACCCAGGAGCAGGTGATGTGTACCGAAGTCCAAATGAATTTAGAATATGGTACTCAACACCTGCTCCTCGGTAAGGGACTGATTATCTCCTCTTCCACACCCTTCAGTATATATATGTATTGTACTGATGAAGCCACTAGATGGAGAAACGTCTACAAAATAAAGATAACCAGATGTTACGTATGTGTAATTCATCAATCGTTTCTTAATTATATTAGAACTGAAGTCAAACCTGGTGAAACTTTTCCTCAATAAACATTGAGCTGTGCTGGTGTCTACACACACACACACACACACACACACACACACACACACACACACACACACACACACACACTGCTTGCTTGGTTTATTACGCTTCAAGTTTCAAGTATACAAGAGTTATTAGGGCAACGTTGTACATCAAGGCATTACTACTATGATTACGGAGATGAATTCATGTCTCAACACCCTTCGTTGTATAAACGTTATAGCTTCGTAAATGAAGCTTAACGCACTATTCTGACCGCGTGTATCACTCAGCCATAAAAATACAACAGTATATACACTTATTTCCAGTGTATATACATCAATATCGATGTATATTCACTGTGGTATACTTACCGAGTCGTGTTACTCAGGTCCTTCCTTAGCCATCCCGCTCCCCTACCTGTCTAGCCATTTTTTAAAGCAATCCTATTATTTAAAGCAATTCTAGACTATTTTTAAAGCTACTGGCAGTATATTCCACTGATATACAACTCTGTTGACAAAGTATTACTTCCTTATAGCTTTTCTAAGCCCATATTCATCAGAAAATTTCTTTGTTCGCCAAATGCAAGATAGGCTATACTACTGGCTATGTGGGTCTACAAGCCGCTAACAGCAACAGCCTTATTGACCACAACAAGAACAGTCTCAGGACAGGCTCCGAGGGTAGAACAACTCTCGAAACCAGTCACAGGTATGGAGAGGAAGGAAACAAACCTAGAGTTTCGGAAAAAAATGAGCTGTACCAAGTCAATACTTTGAGTGAAACGTGTGTAAAAGCTGTGACTTGCAACAATGGTGAGTGGAGGGTGAGGCTGGGGAACGGGGACGCTGAGAACACCAACAACTTAGCTAGCACACAAGATGAGGGTCCAATACGGCGACAGTTTCTAGTGGCCCTATAAAACCCTAGCAACATCACATACTATATTTACACACACGTGTGCGGACACACCTGTCATGGTAAACACCTGTGCCTTTGCTACACGCACACATTTTAACACCGGCAGTCCCCTGCCGAGGTAGGGTGACCCAAGGAAAGAGGAAACACATGCACCATCATTCAATCACTCTCTTCCCTGAAGTGTACTGATATGACAGTTCAAATGACCTGAAATGAAACATCCTTCCTTTCAGAGGTACCGTTATCTTACCTATTCCTTTCAGAGGTACCGTTACCAGTTCCTTTCAGAGGTACCGTTATCCTACCTTTTCTTTCAGAGGTACCGTTACCAGTTCCTTTCAGAGGTACCGCTACCAGTTTCTTTCAGAGGTGCCACTACCTTACCTGCTCCTTTCAGAGGTGCCGCTACCTTACCTGCTCCTTTCAGAGGTGCCGCTACCTTACCTGCTCCTTTCAGAGGTGCCGTTACCTTACCTGCTCCTTTCAGAGGTGCCGTTACCTTACCTGCTCCTTTCAGAGGTGCCGTTACCTTACCTGCTCCTTTCAGAGGTGCCGTTACCTTACCTGCTCCTTTCAGAGGTGCCGTTACCTTCCTGCCCCCTTTCAGAGGTGCCGTTACCTTACCTGCTCCTTTCAGAGGTGCCGTTACCTTACCTGCTCCTTTCAGAGGTGCCGTTACCTTACCTGCTCCTTTCAGAGGTGCCGTTACCTTACCTGCTCCTTTCAGGGGTGCCGTTACCTTACCTGCTCCTTTCAGGGGTGCCGTTACTTACCTGCTCCCTTTTAGGGTGCGTTACCTTACCTGCTCCTTTCAGAGGTGCCGGGTTAACCTTACCTGCTCCTTTCAGAGGTGCCGTTACCTTTCCTGCTCCTTTCAGAGGTGCCGTTACCCTTTCCTGCTCCTTTCAGGGTGCCGTTTACCTTACCTGCTCCTTTCATTATTATTATTATTTCAAGGTGCGCGTTAAAACCTTACGGCCCTTTGGGGGGGGGTTAAACTTCCGTTAATTTAATGACTCATATCCAATTCCCTAAACAAGACCCTTTTCCCCCAAAGGGAAAATTTCCTTCCGGGCCCTCCAAAAATCCCTTATCTTACCTGTTCCCATCAAGATCACTTATCTACCTGGTCCCTCAAAGCTACGTTATCTTACCTGTTCCCCCCAAAAGTCATTTTTCTTTCCTAAAGATAAAGAAAGCACTACAAAACGTCAACTTTAGCAATCGTTTCTACAAATTATTAAAAATATAAACTTTTTTTTTTATTAATAGGGAGTGGAAGCGCTAAATCCGAAGGTTCATACAGGCATGGGGAATGACGGGGTTGGCCCGCTGGCCTGCTATAACACCCGGTTGATAAGGTAGATTAAAAGTGGCAATAAAAGATCGCATTATACATGTGTAATTATCCTCGTGTCGGAATTTTTTCCATTTCCCCCCCCCCCCCTAATGGAGTGGTCTTGAAAATTACTGGGGTTTTAGAGAACCTCTCAGAGTCAATTCTCTGTAGCCATGAGGAATATAGAACAGTAAAATAAACCTATGTGGCAAGAATTTTTTTAAAGAAATAAGATACCAGATATACTAAGCAAGTTTCCTAAATTTGCTTGCAAAAGATAAATGAACTGTAGATATAAATCCAAATGTGTACCTGTAACCCTTTTGGGGCCTAGTTACTAGGCCTTCTGTGTATCCATATGCTCTTGCGCTACCATCCACAGGATGGATATGAGGTGCACAATAAACTAGCCACTTCGGTGGCAAAGTCTAAATCTAATCTCGTAGTCCTGTTCGATGACACTGGAGGTCTGTTGAATTAAGACACTTATGCAACACTTGGGTAACTTTATAGTGAAAACGTTTCGCCAACCACTGACTTCTTCAGTCCAACACAGAAGAATGACTGAAGATTTCTGTATTGGACTAAAGAAGCCACTGACTGGCGAAACATTTAAACAAAGATACCGAAGTGCTGCACAAGTGGGCTCTCTGAAGCATTTGTTTACACTGGAGGTCTGCGTGTGTGCTGCTTTTAAGCCATTTTTTTCTTACTCTCCTCAATTATAATGGCTTCAGTTTTGTTGCAGTCCACTAGATGCTCGTGTTTGTCCCTAAGAATGACGCAAACATTGTTGTGGTGGTGGAGGGATTGGAAACCTGGTTGACAAGTCACTAGTGGGAGGAACGAGCCACTATTTGTGTGAGTTAACTGGAAAAATAAAACAGCAACACAACCTTCATATTCGTAGCTCAAACTATTTTTAATACTGTTCATATTCTACCAATTATGATTGCTTTCACCGCGCCACAGGCAGGCTAGGCTACAAGTGTCAAGCAAACGTTTCAACATCAGACGTCAGGGAGTGGGTGACATACAGCACAAGCAGTGGAGAACAAAAATCCCGGGGAGGGGGAAGTATCTCTCAGCCCTCAGAGGGGTTAGTGAACTTCTTGTTCCCACAACAGCTTTATTAAAGCCGTATGTGTACAAGGAGTCCACTAGCCCCTTCCGAGAGGACTGAGAGATACCCTTCCCCCTTTAAAACTGGAGATTTTTTCTCCACACAAGCCATTTTATCTCTTAAAAGACAACAATAACATATTTCATAGCCAATTTGTTTACCTTTTACCTTTCACTCCGGGTTGCCAATAAGCTGTGGTTTATTTTCTCTCTGACCTAAGTGCTGTCACAACAAGCAATAATTTATGCCCTGTCATTCTTTAAAGGTTGATTTGCGTCGTAAAAGTCGCATTTACAACTTTTGCAAGCACACAACATGCAAAATAATCCTAAGATAACATAAGCGTCAAGTTGTCTCTATATAAAAATTCTGATCTGCCCACAGTGTGGTCTTCACACATTTAAGAGCAATCCTGCCACTATAAACACGGGTGACAGAACTGCGAATGAACACAAGACACCTGATGACAAAACAACGACCAAAGGGCGAGTATCAAGGATATGATCATGACAAGGTAATCAGGGGGTACACAGATATTATAATCAAAACCAAGGCTAAATCCAAAAGGCTCATACAGCGCTGCAGAGTGGATAGACATGCTGTTAGAGAAACAAAGGTAACCAGGAGACGGTTGCTAGCGATGACGGAGCCAGAGACCTTTGTTGTAGCAGTTGTAGTAACAGCAGTAGCAGTAACAGCAGCAGTAGTAGTAACAGCAGTAGTAGTAACAGTAGTAGTAACAGCAGCAGTAGCAGTAACAGCAATAGCAGCAACAGCAATAGCAGCAACAGCAATAGCAGCAACAGTAGTAGTAACAGCAGTAGTAGTAACAGCAGTAGCAGTAATAGCTGTAGCAGTAACAGCTGTAGCAGTAACAGCTGTAATAGCAGTAGCAGTAACAGCTGTAATAGCAGTAGCAGTAACAGCTGTAATAGCAGGAGCAGTAACAGCTGCAGTAGTAGCAGCAGCAGTAGTAACAGCTGCAGTAGTAGCAGCAGCAGTTTCTCGTTTCTCGTCCAGACCAGAGCTTTGGTGAGATGGGTAAGGAAGAAGGATGGGTAAGGATAGAAATGTTGGAAAAGGGTGGGAGGGGGGAGAGAGGTAGGATATAAAAGGTAAGTGGCCCAACCACTTTGGTGTAATTTAAAAAGTGCACGTGAAATGATAAGATATTCTATAAGGGGTATAAGACTAACCCATCAGAGTCACATAGATATAACAGATATATAAGTACATGACTCTGAATTGGTAGTAATAATACAAGTTGCAATTGCTTTTTTTTTCCCCGATTGCACAACGGATATTTATGCGACAATGAAGGCTATAATTTTCTGGCCAGTTTATAGAATTCCGTGACAATGGCATCTTACAGGTGGTGTCCAGCCATAGTAAACAGCATAATTTTTACATTAGATTGTTATATAAGATTTCTCCCTAATTGGGGGCGATGATGTTCTCAGTATACATAGAAGGGTTCTGGTGTTACCCAATCTTCTTCATCAGGGAGGTTGCTCAATATCATGGGTCGATGGTAATCATCTTTGTGTATAAAACGACGGACCCTCTGTGGGAGTCATTCTTTGAGTCCTGTGAGGAGGAGTATTGATGATATAATCCGTGGTATTTACCACTTGTATAGGATGTTCTCTATCTGGCATGTATAGTTCTTGCATTGTATAGAGTTGTTTCTTTTTTAGGGTGTCGAGGCGTACATTTATGGCAGTAATATCTTGTTGTATGTGCAAATCTGCCATTTTAACTCTGTCTCTCCTCCTGGTATCGGTAATGAAGCGAAGAGCTCTATTCTGGACCCTCTGTAACCGTAGCATATTGGTCTTTGTTGTTAATGACATTGGGACACAAGGGTATTTGAGTATAGGTCGTATGAACATTTTATACAGATGTTTTTTTGACATGTTGAAGGGCTTGATTGAATCGAAAGAGACTGCTAAGACCGGCTTTGGCTATGTTGATCTTTTTAGTTACATGAGATGTTGAGTGGAGCAGCCTGTCTATTTCATATCCCAAAATCTTGTTAGGGTTTCTCATGGCTACAGGTGTACCTCTGATGGAGATACCCCCTTTATCTTCAATTGTTGATGCAAAACATCCTATCGTGCTAACAAGGACCTTGTCAGGATTAGTCGTAATTCTCCATTTCTTTTCCCAATTAGATGTTCGACGAAGTTCAATATTCATTTTTTCTATGACTCTCTCATACTTTTATTTTCCTGTTACCGGAGTTGATGAGACATGAATAACATCATCTGCAAACTGTGTCACAATTGTATCATTAAACTCTGGTTGATGAAGGTCATTCACATAAATGTTGAACAGAAGTGGACTGAGACAAGAACCTTGTGGGACACCAGCTGTCGGTATAAAAGGCTCTGCCGACCTGCCATGAAAGGTGGGAATGATTTTTCTTTGAGTTAAGAAATTATATATTACTCTGAGGAAAGTCCAGTTATGGTCTGGTAGGTCAATGAGTTTGTATATAAGGCCATCATGCCATAAGCTATCAAAAGCTTTATGAACATCTCTGGTGGCAATTAAGGCAAGATTGCCCTGATGTTTTAGACTTGCTACAGTATCGAAAATAACATTTATTGCATGATTGGTACCTCTATGTGTTCGAAAGCCAAATTGTTTTTCAGTGAAAAAGTGATTAAACTCCATATAGTAGTTCAATCTGTTGGAAATGACCTCAAGAACTTTTCCAGTGACTTCAAGTAAAGATATAGGTCTATAGTTCCCAGGTTGGTGGATGTCTTCAATGGGCTTACCAAGAAAGATCATCCTAGCAGTCTTAACCACTGGAAAATGTCCTGAGGCCAAGATGGCATTAAAGATATTCACCAAAGACTGTTTACAATTTCTGGGTAGGAACTTTGTTTCATTAGTACTCCAGAGAGGCCAGGGGCTCTATTTCGCATTCTTCCAATGACCTGACTCATCTCTAGTAATGTAATAGGTCTAGTAAGCGGGTGGGTATCTTCAAGAGTTGAAGTATCGATGGAAGGTAGTGGTTGTAGATCATCCAAGTTCTCATCTCTCCATTCATTTACCAACTGATAATGATTATTGTTAAATTGACGACTGTTATTGTGGGAGAAAATTTTCTCCCATACATCACCCATCAAATTAGCCTGGTCCTGTGGATCGTCAAGTTTAATTTCAACATCCTCATCATCCTCATCAGTGAAGGTACGAACTAGGTAGTTAGGAGCCTTGTGCTTTGCCCCTAAAAGTTATCGGATCTTACTCCAAAATTTTGCTGGTTCACGTTTATACTGATTAGCTTGAAGAACTAGCAATTTCCATAAGTCCCGTTTGTGATGACTAATCATGTTAATTAATTCTTGCCTTAATCGGTGCAGTGTAGCTGCTGGTGGTTGTCGCGTTTGAAGATGCCTTCGACATTCTGCTTGATAATTTCTTAAATTGTCTCTAATTTCCCTAGTAGGTTTATATTGTTGGTATATCTTTGTGGAAGCTAATTGGCAAGTTGCATTAGTAGCTTCAATTATTCGATTATGCAGGGACCTGATTGCATCATCAATTGCAGTGGAAGGTAGATTTTCCAGTGACAATTTCATCGTCACCCAGAAATGCCCTGAAGGGGTTAAATCCTAGGGTGTTAAGATTGGGTTTAGGAGTTACAGGTATTCTAAATGGAGAAGTTTGTAGTTGTATTATAACAGGGATATGGTCAGATCCTACGTTTCCACCAGGAGATATACGACAGTGAAAGATGTCACAGTCTCTGTTTGTCAGTACTATATCTGGTGTCCCTGGATGAGGTCCAATGTACGATTTAAAGAATGGGCCTTGAAATGACAAGTTTCTAGCTGTCATGATATTAAATAGTTGTTTACCTTTTAAGTCACCCAGTGGAATACCAGCTCCACAGTTGAAGAGGGCAGGGTGATGAGCATTGAAATCTCCCGCTAGAATTGTTGGAATATTTCTGCTTAATATCCTATGTAGAGGAATTGACTATATATATTGTTGTCTCGGGGGAAAATATCCAGTTACTATCACCAGTTGTCCATGAGACGTTGTCATTTCTACTGCAAGAATGTTATCTTCATCAACATGAATATTTTTAAATGTATAGCCTAATTTAACTAAGATGGCTACACCACTAAAGGGTCCTCTCGATTTCTCCACAGTAGAGTAACCACGTACTTTAATATGTTGATCAACTCTTGCAGCTGTCTCGTTCAAGAGTATAACATCGGGATTGTAATTATGTAGTTCAACCTCAAGGAGGTAACGGTTATTAAAGAAATGTTGAACATTAAGTTGGAAAATTGTAATCCTTATTATTTCTTGCACTTCGCTCGTGTACTGCGGTCTGAACGCCTGCAAGTAATATCATGTTTGTTATCCACACTATCCCTGCTGGATTCGTCAAGGGGAGGAGGGAACTTCTGCGTAGTTGCTTGTGTATTAAAAATGCCATCATCTTCACTAGAGGTGGTAATATTAACAGACTCATTAGAATCCTCATCAGAAAACTGAGGTACGATATTCCCAGTTACAGGAAGCAGAGGCTCGTGAGAGTTAATGGGAGACTGTGGAGGCTCCAAGGGAAAATTAGGTGGACAAGGTGAGTTACCCTGGGAAAGTTCCTGTTCAACAGGATCAGCTTCAATAACGGGAGAGTAGGCACCAATTTCTGGGGCATTGTTATGTTCAGGTGTTGACTTATCGGGTTGAGGGGAGTTGACAACCTGGGTATGCGAGGAGGGCGATCCCTGGGCCAGGGATGGCTTAGGCTTATTTTTAGATGTAGAGTAGGGTACATACTTCTTGTTATGAGAAGGCTGGGTCATAATAGCCTTCACATTTTCTGGGATAGTGATGGGAGTGATCCCATTAGCCATTACAGATCATTTAAAACCTGAGAGCAGAGTTGAATATCACCACCTGCTATGTCTTTGGCCATCATATACAATAGTTGTGCTCTCGTCATATCCCCGGCTGTGGATACCTGAGACATAGGAGATGAGACTGAACCTTGTTGTTGCGTTTGTGTATGTTGTAGGTGAGGGTTAGATTGGGGCGCTCCAAGAGGGGCAGAATTCCAAACATTGGAACCATTGGTAGAGACCTGAGGAGTCCCACTTGATCCAGGCAGAGCTGGGAAGGAAGTTTGAGACATCGTTGGCGGTGCCTGGGGAGTGGTCTTCTTAGAAGTGGACAGTTTCTTGGCTTCAAGAATTTTCTGCATTTCCTTTTTTTTCAGGACAAATAGCAGAAACAGCATGATGTTTTCCGTTGCAGAGGACACATTTGGGTGTATTTTTATTACAATCTCAATAAGAATGTTGGCCAGAGCAAATGCTACAAATCTGCCCTTGAGTACTGCATTTGTTGGTGTTATGACCAAAGGCATAACACTTAAAACATTGTGTCACACTGACAAATCGTTCAAGAGAGATTTGGTCAGGTGTACATCTGGTGCCAAAACATTTAAAGCCATTTTGACACACAAGTTTGGCCTCCTCAGGTGTCTCAAGTATTAACTTTAAGGTTACCTTGTTGTTGTTGGGATTAGAGAATTTGTGCTTCTACAGCCCTAAATTCAGCATTCTCTGTATTAAAGTCCTCGACAATTTCATTCACTGTGCTATGTTTCATGAAACTGTTGATTCTTGCAACAAACACAGTCCTCTGAGCTTGATAGCTCTCAGGTACAACTGGGGTAACACCAGAAGTCTTCAGTTTTTCAAGGACATCATGCTTCAGCAGTTGAAGTAACTCTTCTTCCGAAGAGAGAAGTATTGATCCAGCGTGGGTTTGAAAAACATCCACTGGAGCAACAGTTGAGTTCGAGCAAATACATGCTAGAGTTTCTTTCATTGACATTTGATTTCCATCAATACGTAATCTTACTCGTATCCTCGCCATGATGTCTAGGAAGGAACATCAGGCAGAGGAGTTTCTTAACAAAAAGGGAACTTTCCTTAATGTTATACTAGCATCCTATTTCAGCTGACTTATGAAGGTCAGCCCCTAAGATAGCCTACCCTCGAGTGGTGAGGGGAAAGGGCCCAAGCCAAAGATCGGCTGGATTTTAAAAAACCACACGGGCTACCGGATGGTCAAAATGCCTTGTGTTAATTCGCCAAAGCGAAGTTGCCGAAAAAGAAGATAGGAAAGTCAGAAGGATAGCAATGTATATAGTGTGTTAGTGTGTGGGCCAGTGTTGATGTTTGGGTGAGGGGAGGATGGGGAAGGATGGGGGGATGGGGATGAGAGGGATGAACAAGCAAGTCGCCGCCTTACCCTCTTGATGGGATGGGGCTCGAAGTGACTGCAAGCAAGTTTCCTCTCAGCTCTGGTGAAGAACTACTCAGGATAACCCAAGAAAAATCTCGAGCAACAGTGTTCAGAGTTGCTCAGCTGAAGAGCAGGAACGACGACGTCTTCTCTCCACGGTGGCTGGGCTGCTTCTCCTTGTATCTTTTGAGCAGCAGCAGTAACAGCTGCAGTAGTAGCAGCAGGAGCAGCAACAGCTGCAGTAGTAGCAGCAGGAGCAGTAACAGCTGCAGTAGTAGCAGCAGGAGCAGTAACAGCTGTAGTAGCAGCAGTAGTAACAGCAGTAGCAGTAATAGCTGTAGCAGTAACAGCTGTAAGAACAGCTGTAGCAGTAACAGCTGTAGCAGTAACAGCTGTAGCAGTAACAGCTGTAGCAGTAGCAGCTGCAGTAGTAGCAGCTGCAGTAGTAGTAGCAGCAGCAGCAGTAACAGCTGTAGTAGTAGTAGCAGCAGCAGTAACAGCTGTAGTAGTAGTAGCAGCAGCAGTAACAGCTGTAGTAGTAGCAGCAGCAGTAACAGCTGTAGTAGTAGCAGCAGCAGTAACAGCTGTAGTAGTAGCAGCAGCGTAATAGCTGCAGTATCACAAGCACTTGAACCAATGGTCATGTAGTTAGTCATTCAGCACTCACAGCATGAGTATAGCACAGTACAAAAAGTGTAAAATTAACAAACCAAAACACTAGAACAAATAGGTATTCATACCAATTAAAACCGCAGCAGACGATTTATTTGTAGAGTGTAAAAAAAAAAAAACTTCAAAATAATATAACCTGAGGCCAAACTCGTCCATAAGCTTGAAACTAGGGACTATGAACAGACGACTGTTAACAAGTTAGCAAAAGAAGAATGTCAAGAATACGAAACGGGCGACCCTTTGGAGGCCCAACCCTCCCGCCAAATGGGTTGAATAGGCTATGACAGTATCGTGAGAAATTCAATTTAGATGCATAATCCAGATATCCGAAGTTATCCAAATAGGGAGGAGCCGGCCAAACACCACACCGCTGATGTTGCCAGAACTGTCTACAGCAGCATACGTGACGCAGTTCAACCTCAGTGAAATGCACTGTCACCGTCATATTGCAACATATTAGTCCTGGAAACGTATCGCCAGTCGTACTTGTACTGAAGAAGCTAATGCACTGAATGAAAAGCCACTGGTTTTGAGGTCCACTGACCAGTATGTAAACTGTATTTAAATTTCGTCAGAGTACTCTAACTGTAACCAAACTTGAACTCCTCTCGGTCCAGGAGGTTTTAACGTAGAATCCAGCAGAAACTACTTGCCGATTTATATTAAATAAAACACAGTGTCCGTATGTGTTTTATTTAATATATCTTCCACAAGACAGTGGAAGATAAGGTAATCAGTCCCAAGTTTTACGGAACAAAAAGCAGAAGACAATGGAAGATGAGGAAATCATCACACAGCTTTATAGAGCTATACAGAGAAGACAGTAGTCAATGAGGTAATCAGTCACTCAATCTAGACAAAAGTGTTCAGTACCTCAGTCTTGACTGACTTCATATTCATCAAGACTAAGATATTGGACATCTAAACTGAGGGGCTGATTATCTCATCTCACGTCTTCGTCTATCATCTCTGTAATGAACTGACAAAGCCACTGGTTGGCGAAGCATCTTCAAATAAAGATACCCAAGTGTTGCATGTATCTAATGCCTCATCTCGGTACTGTATACCATTATTTTAACAATACCAAAGTTTACACCGTTTCCGTCCTTCACATTAAGTTTACACTGTTCCCTTGACCAAAACACTCCATGTTTCACTTGTGTTTGTAGGGGTGAGCAGCAGCTCTTGGTCCCATTCCCTGAGAAGTAATGAAAGTGCGTTAAAAGTGTGAAAGATTGGTGTGATTAATAAGCAAGATGGAGGGAAATAAAAAGAAGAATCAATAATAGTAATAAAAGAACTAAACCCGTGTTGATGAGAGATGGAAGATTTTAGCGAGATAATTAACGGAACATGTGAAGTTCACAAGACAAGTGTTCAGTGAGGGGTGGTAAGAGGCAGTGAGGGGTGGTAAGAGGCAGTGAGGGGTAGTAAGAGGATGGGAGGGGTGGCAAGAGTGATATCTATTAGCACTGAGATCTACCAGAGAATCCTAGATCAACCTTCTGATACCCTTTCAGCGTGTTTCCTTAGGACACCTGTCCGTGTTCACCTAGCAGTAAATAGGTACCTGGGTGTTAGTCGACTGGTGCGGATAGCATCCTCGGTACAAAACTGACCAAATTTGCCCGAAATCAATCAAGTTTATTCTCTAAGGATTACAATGCGGGGTTTACAGATTTTGGATATTGTGTGGTTTACATGTTTTAAAATACTAATTACAGAGGGGGCCACTAGGACACCTAGCATGGCTAGGCATTTCGGGCAGACTTAGATTAATTCTAAACTTTAAATTATTACAGATTATGGTATTAAGGCTAAGTGACTACATTATAGTTTGTAAGTTTAGCAATGTGAATGCTTTTGTTTTGGCACAATACATAGTGTCTATATTGGAGTATCATAGGCAAGCTTATGACTAGTTAAGGTTCATTATTTTAAGATTAAAATTCGTATTTCTGTGTTTATAGTCGATGGTTAGTTAGTTAGTTTAATATGTTTATTATGCACCCCATACCCATCCTGTGGGCGGTAGTCAAAAGATTACAGAGGTACATAATTGGTCCAGGGACTGGACTCCAAAGTTTTGATAGCTGAGCAAGTTACAGAGGTAATGAATTCACAATTTACAAAGGTAATGAACTCACGAATTACAAAGGTAATGAACTCCAGGTAGGTCTAGTCACAATCATGACAAGTTACAAAGGTATTTACAGATTACAGAGGTACGTAATGGGTCCAGGGACTGGGCCCCAAAGTTTTGATGGCTGAACTAGGTACAAGGTAATGAACTCACAAGTTACAAAGGTAATGAATACTGTATGAATGGTTACTTACGTTTATACATGGCTACAATCATGAACAAATTATAGTGTAATGAGCAATTCACACTTCCACACCCGGTCACAACTGTAGTGAGTTATTGGATGCAAATATTGAGTCACACACACACACACCAACAAATTCATAAACACACAAACACAACACACACAGCATAGCCAAGCACGTGAAGAAACTAAAGAAAGTGCAAAGTTTGCAACAAGACAAGTCCCAGAGCAAGAGGTATGTCCTACGAGTAGAGGTAGGGAAATCACCTGACCACACTGGAGGACAGGAGAGATAGGGGGACATGATAACGACATACAAAATTACTGAAGAATTGACAAGGTGGACAAAGACAATGTACCAGAATTGGACACGTAACATAAGGACACAGTTGAATCTGAAGACACAGATGAATCACAGGGCACATTAGGAGATATTCTTCAGCACAGAGAGTCAGAGTGAATAGTTTGGGAACGATGTATGGAGCAGCATCATACATAACATTAAGCACGAGGTATGATAAAGCTCACAGCTCATGGAGAGTGACCTAGTACGATCAGTGAAGAGTCGGGGCCAGGAGCTCGGACTCACCCCGCAACTCAACTAGGTGAGTAACAAACTAGGTGAGTACACACAAACTCATACACACACTCACACACACTCATCACACACACACCTCATACACCACACACTCATACACACACACTTATACACACTCATACACACACACTCATACACACACACTCATACACACACACTCATACACACACACTCATACACACACACTCATACACACACACTCATACACACACACTCATACACACACTCATACACACACTCATACACACACTCATACACACACTCATACACACACACACTCATACACACACACACTCATACACACACACAAGACTAGTCCCAGAGCTACGGGGATTGTCCTACGAAGAAAGGTTGAGGGAAATCGGCCTGACGACACTGGAGACCAGGAGGGTCAGGGGAGACATGATAACGACATATAAAATACTGCGCGGAATAGACAAGGTGGACAAAGACAGGATGTTCCAGAGATGGGACACAGACACAAGAGGTCACAATTGGAAGTTGAAGACTCAGATGAATCGAAGGGATGTTAGGAAGTATTTCTTCAGTCATAGAGTAGTCAAGTCATGGAATAGTCTAGAAAGTGAAGTAGTGGAGGCGGGAACCATACATAGTTTTAAGGCGAGGTATGATGAAGCTCATGTAGCAGGGAGAGAGAGGACCTAGTAGCAATCAGTGAAGAGGCGGGGCCAGGAGCTATGACTCGACCCCTGCAACCACAAATAGGTGAGTACAAATAGGTGAGTACACACTCATACACACACACTCATACACACACACTCATACAC
Organism: Cherax quadricarinatus; assembly: GCF_026875155.1. NCBI lineage: Eukaryota > Metazoa > Arthropoda > Malacostraca > Decapoda > Parastacidae > Cherax > Cherax quadricarinatus. The sequence goes on from NC_069484.1 coordinate 17,128,398, forward strand.
ACACACATACACACACACATACACACACTCATACACACTCATACACACACTCATACACACACTCATACACACACTCATACACACACACTCATACACACACACTCATACACACACACACTCATACACACACACACTCATACACACACACACATACACACACACACATACACACATACACACACACACACTCATACACACACAAACACACACACACTCATAAACACTCATACACATACATTCATACACATATACACACGCACACACAAACACAAACATGCACACATGTGGTAATGCTTTATTTACAACTAGCAAAGTCAGGGTATTTCTCCAGAATGGTCTGCAATATACCACTGTGGATATGGGTGAGTGAAAGTGTGAACCACCAGGTGGTTTACATGTAGTTAGTTGACGGGGTGTATCAGAGAGATAAAGATGTTTTCTAACTGTCGTTTTGAAAGTGATGAATGTGTCTGTATTTCTCGAGTTTTCAGGTAGGGTGTTCCAGATTTTAGGCCCTTTGACACATTGAATTTTGTAAAGGTTTAGTCGGACACGGGGAATGTCAGAGATGTTTGTGTCTGGTGTTATGCCTGTGGGTCCTGTCACAACTATCAAAAAAGCGTTTTAGGTCAAGGTTAATTTTGGAATTTAAGGTCCTGTAGATGTAGATTGCACAGTAGTAAGTGTGATGTTCTGAACAGGGAGTAAGTTTAGATCTATGAAGAGTGGGGGGGGGTGTTGCCAGGGATGGGATTTAGTGATTATTCTTACTGCGGCTTTTTGTTGGGTTATTATTGGCTTTAGACGTGTTGCTGCAGTTGATCCCCAAGCACAAATAGCATAGGTGAGATATGGATAAATGAGTGAATGGTATAGTGTGAGAAGGGCAGTTTGCGGCACATATCTTGGAGAGGATCCCCACCGTTTTGGAAACTTTTTTTGTTGTGTGTTGGATATGGGTGCTGAAATTTAGGTTGTTAATGCTCTACATAACCAAGGGCTTTCTATATAGTAAGTCACTGATATCAGCTATGGCCTGTATAAGTTGTATCACACGTTTGTAGAAATAATTATTATAGTTTCTGCTCACTAAAACTGTGCTCTTAGGTTAGTTAAGGTTTGTCAGGAAACAGGTCAAGTGTTTCCTGACGCGGGTCTTAGTCATATGATGACCCGCAGCTGAAGCTTTTGGTCATCTGACCGAGGTCTTCCGCTGGCTTACGCCTCCACCCCCTTAAAAATCAGTTCTAACTATAACCATTAGTATTATACTCTGTGCTCTTAAATAGGTTACTTTATCTCCTTGTAGTAATAAACTATTATCTGGTACGTTACTGTACGACATTGCACTCGAAAGTACTAGTTTAATATTTGTATTATGCACCCCATAACTATGGTGTGGGTGGTAGTAGAAATATTAGTGGTATATAATGGGTCAAGGGACTGTACCTCAACATTACAGAGGTACATAATGGGTCCAGGGACTGAGCCACCAAGTTCTGATAACTGAACAAGTTACAGCGGTAATGAACTATTCACATGTTTATATCTAGTTACAATCATAGCTACTTATTTATGCAGATATGAATTAGGTCACAAAAATATTACCTCATTTTAGCAAGGTATGCTTGAATTTAAACAAGTGGTTATACGCTATTTACAGTGGGCAAAGTCAGGATATTTTTCCAGAATGGTTAAATATACCACTGTGGATAAAATACTTTGAAATTTCTCGAACATTTGCGAGTTGTTCCTGACTTCATTAATTTTATCGTATTCCAGCACATAATGACAAGGTGTGACAACTGTTCATCTGAAAAAATATTTGATCTACATCTGGTGGTGATTTAACCTCCCAGAGATACTGGTAACCCAGCCGGTAGTGACATCCAAGAGTCGGCTTATTTTGTTGGATGCATCATGGTAGGTAGACTGACTTGTCAATCTTCCCTAGTCAAGTCAATGAAGTTCAGTTGAAGCTATTTTCGTATTCTCAAACTGCTAACTTACAGCCCAAGATCGTAATCTACTTCCTCCTTGAAGGTATGTACCGATTCATCAGTTATATCATGCATCTGAAGATCAATGTAAGATGCAATTCACAGTATATTCTGACTCCACTGTCCACAATCCTACCGTACCTGTGCGACTTCTGACACAAGCATATCACAATTCATACTTAAGGAGTTACTGTAAGAGCATTATTGGATGATAAAGAATCAGTCGCAATTCAGGTGTCAACTTTTGATTCGTGGACGCATCTAAGTGTAAGGAGTATGGCAAACAGTTCAGTCTGAAGAGTAGAAGCCCAGTTATTGATGCGTGCTCCAGTTTCTACACGTGAGCCATCACTATGACAACACTACCAGCTGCTCCAGTAGATTGGTGAACACAGCCATCAAGCATTCTGTCTAGCATCAAGGCGAAGCTTTGGTTATGATTTAAGATTTTTTTTCTTTTTTTTTTGGGGGGGAGGGAGAGGTGGAGGGCAGAGGGATAGTGGTTTGGAATTATATAATTTCCCATGGTGCGGGGAAATGTCACAGTTGCCTTACTTGACACAGATACTGTGTCTTGTACATGCTGAAGTCAGTTCCAGTTTTTATGATCCATCTGGAGGAGTGCTCACCAGTGCTAAGAAAGTTGGGAGCTTCTGTGCAAGTGTTTGAATGGGTCTGCCTGAGCATGTTGAACCCTATGAGGACATTTTTTGGGGACACGATCTCTGATGCTTTGGAATATCAAGCTCTTGCAGCATGTTCAGAATTTTGGCAGTACGAGGGTATCCTAGAATGAAACCTCATTGATTCGCTCAATTTTTTTTTCAGCCCCAAGCTTCCAGTCTGACAGAAGAGCAAGTAGGGGCGAGGTAAAATTAACCAATGATTTAATATAGGCAAAATACATCATATTCACAATGTTAACATTAGCATTATACCTTGGATGAAAACCTGCCATAGCTCTAAGCGTTCTCAGTCTCGTTTCAACAAGGCCAAGTAGCGGGACCTCAAAGCCTAGATACGTGTATCTGGTTATATTGTTCTAGTCGAGACCCATCATGCAACTGGCTCGTGCTGACTACGCCTCTGTCGAGGAGGACGCCTGTTAAGTATCTTCGTTTTCTCAGCCCAGATAATCAACCCCAGGTCCTGACACGAGACTAGTACATGGTTGAGAATGTTCTAGGTGTTGGAGAATCCAGTGGTGCGAATCATTATATCAGCAAAACTAATCATATAATGACTGGGCTGGCTATGCATAGCATTTAGTAAAGCATTAATTAGAATATTGAATATGGCAGGACTGGACATCTCCCTGTTGTTACAAAACAGGTGAAAAATGTAGGTTTGAAGTGGTTGATGTAATGGTTCAGTACGTGTGGAAGGAGGGAGGGTACCCAAGAGGAAAGTGCTAACCAGATAAGGGTCATGCATTACTTGGAAAACGGGAAGCAATCAGATTAGTCAAAGAAGCTGATACAAGGTCAAACATCTTGGCTTATTAAGAGCATCTATTTCCTTTGTATACGGGAAAGTGGGACAACTACAAAATAAGCCTGTTGGGTATACCAAGGAATTATATTATATGGTATGTACTCAGTGGTCAGTCGTCACGTGAGGTCACAGACCCTGAGCTGCCTTGGGGATTAGTGTGGACGGTTACAAAGCATGGCTTGCTTCTGCAGTGTTTTAAAAATTGAGGTTGGAGAGTTGAAGGAGGAGGTCTTGCTTCTCCAGGAGGAGATTAGGAGGCTGAAGGTCCACCTCAATGGGGTCTGGGAGAGAGTGTGAGGTGGCTGGAGTTGTGGGGAATGAGGCTTCTAGCAGCGAGGTGCAGTCTGTCTCTCGCTGTGAGGAGGCTGTAGTTGGGGAGGCAGCAACGGGCTACCAGCAGTGAGGTGCAGCCCAGCACCTGCTACAAGTGGCGAGTAGTTCACAGTAATGGAAGGCGCATCAGAGTAAGGAAGTTAAGAGTGAAGATCTGAAGTAGGAAATCGCTTCTCTGTTCTTCAGGATGAATGTACTTCAGTGGCCAGTGAAGGTAAGGGTACTACTGCCCCTGCTAATGGAGGTAAGCGCATTCTTGTGGTTGGTGACTCTCAGGTTAAGATACATTGGACCGTGCTTTTTGTAATAGGAATAAGAAGTGAGAGATAGAGTGTGCTTCCCTGGAGCTGGTGTTGGGGACATTGTCAACAGGCTGGATAATATCATGTCAGGTATGGGAGCAAGCCCATTATCTGTCTCAGTGCTGGTGGAAATGATATTGGGAAGGGTAGGAGAGAAGAGCTGCTAGATAAGTACAGGTCAGCTATAGATTTCATTAAGTCTAAGGGAGGGATCCCAATCATATGTAGCATCTTGCCTAGAAGGGGAAGTAGGAAATGAATGGTTGTCTAGGGCAATTGGTGTAAATTGCTGGCTAGACAGATACTGCAAGGAACTTGCAATCCCATTCATTGACAACTGGAACAACTTTTATGGCAAACATGATATGTATGCAAGGGATGGGGTACATCTCTCTGGGGCTGGGGTGTGGTAGCACTTGTCAGACTCAATTGAGAAGGCCATTGGTTGAAATGCCTATGATTTTTAAAACTGATGGAAGATAGAGGTATGGGTGTTGTGGTGGGAAACAAGCAGGTTGCAACACTTGGGTTGGAAACAGTAAATGTATAAAAGGCATTCAGCATGAAGTTATAAATAAAGACAATAGATCAGGTCAGCAAACAAAGGGGGACAGCAGAGGGCAGCAAGGGACTAGCTCCCTTAAGGTTTACTATACTAATAGCAGGAGATGTAAGAAATAAGATAGATGAGCTAAGATTAATTGCAAGTGCAGGAGACATAGATATTATTGCTATAACAGAGACCTGGCTCAATCTGAAAGATAGAGAGATGCCCTCTGAATGTCACATACAAGGCTATAAATTATTCCACACTGACAGGGTCAACAGGAAAGGTGGTGGAGTAGCGATGTATGTCAGAGACAATTTAAATTTGTTGTGTTTAGACAAGATATTAAATTAGAAGCGTCAGCCACTGAATCTGTATGGGTTACAGCTTCTCGAGGGCCGAGAAAAAAACTAATTTTGGGTGTGATTTACAGGGCCCCAAATCTTGATAGGGAGTGCAGTAAACTTCTATGGGACGAAATTCGTTAAGGCATCTACATACGAAAATGTTGTGCTAATGGGAGATTTCAACTATAGACAGATTGACTGGAGCAATTTGACAGGAAATTTAGAGTCAGGTGACTTTCTTGATACGATCCAGGATTGTTTTTTAAAACAGTTTGTGACAGAGCCAACTAGGGGAAATAACCTCCTTGACTTGGTTCTTGCCAGTAGAGGAAACACTAATTAATAATCTTGAGGTTAATGATGAGCTTGGGGAAAAGTGATCACAAATCATTCAGTTTTAATATATCATGGAATTCCCCTAATAATGGCAATCAAGTCTCCGTCCCTGACTTTCGCTTGGCTGATTTCATAGGACTGAAAAATTACTTAGGTGGCTGAACTGGAATGACCTGATAAGGGTCAGGTAGGTGGTGATGGTTGCCGATATGATGCTTTCCAGGGCATAGTTCTAGCTGCTCAGTCAAATTATGTTCCAAATAGGGAATCAGATCAAACAAAAATGATCCTAAATGGATGAACAATAGATTAAAAATATCTGATTGGTCAAAAGAGAGGCATATATAGGCAAATCAAAAGAGGAGAGGGGCAATTGAGAAATCGATATATTCAGTTAAAGAGAGAAATAAAAAAGGGAATTAGAAAAGCAAAAAGAGATTATGAGGTTAAAGTTGCAAGAGAATCGAAGACTAACCCAAAAGGATTCTTTCAGGTATACAGAAGTAAGATCAGGGACAAGATAGGCCCACTCAAAAGTTCCTCGGGTCAGCTCACTGACAGTGATAAGGAAATGTGTAGAATTTTTAACACATACTTCCTCTCAGTTTTTAAAAAGGAGGATACCAGCGATATTCCAGTAATGATAAATTATGTAGAACAGGACGATAATAAACTGTGTACTATTAGGGTCACAAGTGACATGGTCCTTAGGCAAATAGATAAATTAAAACCTAACAAATCCCCAGGCCCTGATGAACTGTATGCAAGGGTTCTAAGGAATGTAAAGAGGAGCTTAGCACACCTTTGGCTAATCTTTTCAACATATCACTACAAACTGGCATGGTGCCAGATAAGTGGAAAATGGCAAATGTGATACCTATTTTCAAAACAGGTGACAGGTCCTTAGCTTCGAACTATAGACCAATAAGCCTAAACCTCCATAGTGGGAAAATTTATGGAATCAATAATTGCCGAGGCAGTTCGTAGCCACCTTGAAAAGCATAAATTAATCAACGAATCTCAGCATGGTTTTACAAAGGGGCGTTCCCGCCTTACGAATTTATTAACTTTTTCACTAAGGTATTTGAGGATGTAGATCATGGTAATGAATATGATATTGTGTATATGGACTTCAGTAAGGCTTTTGACAGGGTCCCACATCAGAGACTATTGAGGAAAATTAAAGCACATGGAATAGGAGGAGAAATTTTTTCCTGGATAGAGGCATGGTTGACAAATAGGCAGCAGAGAGTTTGCATAAATGGGGAGAAATCAGAGTGGGGAAGTGTCACGAGCGGTTGTTCCACATGGGGTCAGTGTTGGGCCCCCTGCTGTTCACAATCTACATAAACGACATAGATGAGGGCATAAAGAGCGACATCGGCAATGTTGCCGATGACACCAAAATAGGCCGTCGAATTCATTCTGACGAGGACATTCGAGCACTCCAGGAAGATTTGAATAGACTGATGCAGTGGTCGGAGAAGTGGCAGATGCAGTTAATATAGACAAATGCAAAGTTCTAAATGTTGGACAGGACAATAACCATGCCACATATAAACTAAATAATGTAGATCTTAATATTACGGATTGCGAAAAAGATTTAGGAGTTCTGGTTAGCAGTAATCTGAAACCAAGACAACAGTGCATAAGTGTTCGCAATAAAGCTAATAGAATCCTTGGCTTCATATCAAGAAGCATAAATAATAGGAGTCCTCAGGTTGTTCTTCAACTCTATACATCCTTGGTTAGGCCTCATTTAGATTATGCTGCACAGTTTTGGTCACCTTATTACAGAATGGATATAAATTCTCTGGAAAAAATGTACAAAGGAGGATGACAAAGTTGATCCCATTTTAATCAGAAACCTTCCCTATTAGGATAGACTAAGGGCCCTGAATCTGCACTCTCTAGAAAGACGTAGAATTAGGGGGGTTTGATTGAGGTGTATAAATGGAAGACAGGAATAAATAAAGGGGATGTAAAAGGGGCTGAAAATATCTAGCCTAGACAGGACTCGCAGCAATGGTTTTAAGTTGGAAAAATTCAGATTCAGGAAGGATATGGGAAAGACTGGTTTGGTAATAGAGTTGTGGATGAGTGGAACAAACTCCCAAGTACCGTTATAGAGGCCAAACGTTGTGTAGCTTTAAAAATAGGTTGGATAAATACATGAGTGGATGTGGGTGGGTGTGAGTTAGACCTGATAGCTTGTGCTACCAGGTCGGTTGCCGTGTTCCTCCCTTAAGTCAATGTGACCTGACCTGACTAGGTTGGGTGCATTGGCTTAAGCCGGTAGGAGACTTGGACCTGCCTCGCATGGGCCAGTAGGCCTTCTGCAGTGTTCCTTCGTTCTTATGTTCTTATGTTCTTATGTAATACCGACAAACGAGACAGATAAAGCGGCTTTCTGTGCAGGCAAAACCCCTACGGCAATAAAGATACCCAAGTGTTGCACACGTTTCGTATACCGAAAAATATGTACGCTATGATTATTATTGAAAGAGTTAAGGATAAGTAGGAATGTAGAGGAACAATGAGAATTTAGCAAGGATGGGATATATGTAGACTAGGTAATTACACTGAAGCACGTAAGAGAACAATACTTAGTGCAACTAATGTGACATTTATTGTGGCAACGTTTCGCTCTCCAGGAGCTTTATCAAGCCATTACGTAATGGCTTGATAAAGCTCCTGGAGAGCGAAACGTTGCCACAATAAATGTCACATTAGTTGCACTTGTGTCCTTTTACTTTACATATTGTCGGTAATTCTACCAACTTTATTACAGAACAATACTTGCACAAGGGCAAGGAACTGTGTCGCATTTATGAACTAATAAAAGACATACGACGGATAATGAAAGATCGTGGCAAATGTATGAAATAGTTATGTTACTAAAGGTAGTAAAGACTACTGAGGAAAGTAAGCTCAGATTAAAGTAGGTATGAATGACGGGAACTATTTTACCCGTAAAAGTAGGTCTTTGACAAGGATGTGTGATGCCACCATGGTTCTTCAATATTAGTAAAGACGGTTCTAAAAGTTATTGACTGGTCATACATTTAGACGGTGTTTAATTTGGTTGAGGTCCAGCTCCCGTGCTTCTTGAAGGTTGGTCTATATCTCCCGTACCTTTCGAAGGCTTTTTTGCTACTTTAACCTTTTGAAGGCTTTGATCTACATCCCCAGTGCGTCTTGAAGGCCGAGATGTAACAGTGCTAAGCTTCTCGAGTGCGTTGAACTAAAGCTCTTGGTCCTCTCAAGGTTGTTTATATCAATCTTCTGGATATTGTGAGGACAAACTCACAGCTTTTACGTCTCTTGAGCTTAAATACGCATCTCTGCAGATTTAAGATCTTGAGGTTCAGCTACTAGGTCCCGTGCGTGCGTTGTGGGGAGAATGCTGAGCTCTCTCGTGCAGAGAATATTTCTCTCAGATCGTGCACTGACTAAAACGCATCTTAATTATATTAAGAAGGGCTAAAGTCGTAGGGTTTGACTCGTGAAATCGTAATAACACGATTGCAAACAAACCACGGATCGGGCGGGGGTTGATCTCATGGTGAATGAGTTGGATGAATCTTATTGTAGCCAACTGGCCCAGTGGTTTACGCACTGACCTGGAGTTTTAAAGCCATGGGTTCAAACCTCACTCATTCCGTGCTTTTTTTCCGTAGAGTTTCTTCAGCACCCGGAGAATGTAAGATAATCAGCTTTGATGCAAGGAAGAGGACAGCTTTGCCTTGCATCAAGAGCCCTTCACCAACATCAAGGTACCCACTTGGAAAGAGTGAAATGTATCAGAGGGAGATTATCATAACCATAACTAAACGCTAAACCCATAAGGGTCGTATATTCGTAGAGGAAGAATATATTGCGAGATGAGAAATGTTGAGTGGAAGATGTGGGTGGCCAAGCAGGTGTTAGTAAACCATTTACCATGATGACGCTTCTACCTCTAGAAGAGTTTATACACCAAGTCTTTATTCTGACAGTTCCGTTCAGTGAACAGCTTCAAGTCATGACCAGATATAACTTTACAGGGAAAAGTAATGAAACACTTGGTCTCCAAACCAAATAGCACACTTGCTGGCATCGTTTTACCCAGGCAAACCATGAAGTGCGTAGAAATAGTAACGCCGCCCTACTGTAAGAGTAACGCCATCCTGTTGTAATGGTAACACTACCCTGCTGTAATGGTAACACTACCCTGCTGTAATGGTAACACTACCCTGCTGTAATGGTAACACTACCCTGCTGTAATGGTAGCACTACCCTGCTGTAACAGTAACGCCACCCTGCTGTAATGGTAACACTACCCTGCTGTAATGGTAGCACTACCCTGCTGCAATGGTAACACTACCCTGCTGTAATAGTAACGCCACCCTGCTGTAATGGTAACACTACCCTGCTGTAATGGTAACACTACCCTGCTGTAATGGTAACACTACCCTGCTGTAATAGTAACGCCACCCTGCTGTAATGGTAACACTACCCTGCTGTAATGGTAGCACTACCCTGCTGTAATGGTAGCACTACCCTGCTGCAATGGTAGCACTACCCTGCTGCAATGGTAGCACTACCCTGCTGTAATGGTAACACTACCCTGCTGTAATGGTAACACTACCCTGCTGTAATGGTAACGCCACCCTGCTGTAATGGTAACGCCACCCTGCTGTAATGGTAACGCCACCCTGCTGTAATGGTAACACTACCCTGCTGTAATGGTAACACTACCCTGCTGTAATGGTAACACTACCCTGCTGTAATGGTAACACTACCCTGCTGTAATGGTAACACTACCCTGCTGTAATGGTAACACTACCCTGTTGTAATGGTAACACTACCCTGTTGTAATGGTAACACTACCCTGCTGTAATGGTAACACTACCCTGTTGTAATGGTAACACTACCCTGTTGTAATGGTAACACCTGACCTGACCTGGACTATGTCGACACCACTTGACCTTGACTATTCTTACCTCTTCACCTGACTATATTCTTCATCAGAACTTTGCTATATTCACACCTCTTCACCTGACTATATTCTTCTTTCATCAGAACTTGGCTATATTCACACCTCTTCACCTGACTATATTCTTCTTTCATCAGAACTTGGCTATATTCACACCTCTTCACCTGACCTGACTTCTCTACTTCCCTCACGACTTGATATGTTTTAAGGCGAATCGAAACGTTCCAGAAGTGCGGGTTAGTTATGAACTGTTCCAGCAGCAGTATCGATACTTTTGGATTATTTTATTTCAATTATTAATCCGAAGGTTTGTAACCCAGGATAACTGAAGAAAGCCAGTGTGGTTTATTCCCACTGGGGTTCTCAAAGTCCTCTTCCCCAGGATTCCACCCGCACCAATCTGCTAAACACCCAGGTAACTATTTACTGCTGGTGGAAAAAAAACAGTATAGGTGGGAGGGAACATTAAAGTTTCCACTCGTTTCTTGGGTAGCACTGAAAATGGGTTGGCCAAATATTTTTGTTAGTGTGTTTGGGTTTGAGGGGGACCTGCCCAGTAGGCCTGCTGCAATGTTCCTCTTTTCTTATGTTCGAACCTGGGTCCTTAAGTTGTGAGCCACCACAATATTGTTTGCGACCAGGTGAAGAGGCAGGGCCAGGAGCTGTGAATCGACCCCCGCAACCACAACTAGGCGAGACTCGTGAAAGCATTAATGGCTTAGGAAAGTTAAGTCAATGTAGTGACCTTGTACCGCAATCCTCACTGACTTGTGTTAAGAAATAGTTCACAAATATCCAGCCTTCCTATCTCACCTGGTCTGTAGAAGTAAATCCAGATTATGAATGGATCAACTTCAAATATTTTTTTAGTCCCGCACTGTGAATGGACAGCCTGCCCTTGCCCATTAAAAAACCCAAGCCATAAAAACATAACGAGCACGGATCTAAAATTCACACACGGAGCTTTAAGAGGGTAACTGTTTAAATATTATTTACTTAACATCATTGACGAGGTAAATAAAGCAACACGACACCATAATAAAGCATCAACCATATGGTAACCAGAGCAAAATTTCAGTCTGCCATATGGAAAGTCTGCGGCACTCAAGCTTCACAATACGCACTGTAATAAGCAAAAACATGGAAATATACGGCAAGGAAGACAGCAGCACAAGCTGAAGAGAGACCATTGGTGATAAGGCACCAAGATCCACATACGTACCTTACACAGGAAGATGAGATGGATGAGCTGTGCTACGTCTACAACCACCAGTTGCAGACACTGCTTCTAACACCGCGATAGTTTTAGGGATGGTTTGTGCTCTCTGGTGTCCATTCCACCCGCGTATACCTTCACAACCAATCACATGAGGGTGAGGCTTTTCAGCCATTCACAACTCACGCTCAAGTTTGAAACAGCAAATGAATGGAAAGCGCGGGAGTTCTCGCAGCCAATGGAAAGTGACCGAAGGTGTTATTGATTTAAGGGTTCTTCTGATGCGCGCGTCTCCCAGGCTAAAGATAAAGTCTTTACCTGATTAGATAAGATATTCATTTTAAATTCGTTTAGTGTTCAAAATAAAAAAACACTAAACGCTTAAATAAACATTAAGTAAAATTTATTTGAAAGAAGCGAGGGTTACCGAGGCGGCTACACGTCATGACAGTCGTTACAAAATGAAAACTAGCTGAAATTCGTGAAAATACCAGACATCAGTGTTGAAACTCCTGTGAATGAACGAGGATGATGGGAGATAACCACTAAGGTTGCATACACGGAGAACTCTCTCAATGTATATATATTCAGAGTTGACTTTAATCCCTATTTTCACTAGTGGTAAGGTAACTTGCACCTTTAATGACCCTCGTAGAGCCTACCATGCAGCCTTTATGACCCTGGTGTAGCCTATAGTCTTGAAACCCAATTACTCAATGATAATTCTTGATGACCCTGGTGTAGCCTAGTCTTTAAACTCAATCAATCATGCAGCCTTAATGACCCTCATATAGCCTATAGTCTTGAAGCCTAAATTAATTAACCAACCATGCAGCCTCACTGACCACTGTAATCTATAGGTTTAAACCCAATTAACCAAGAAAATGGCACCATACCACACTGACCTCGCCTAACCTTTCAAGGGACGAGAGGGTACCTTGATGCTGGTGAAGGGCTCTTGATCCAAAGAATTGGTGCTATTTACCCCTTTCTCGGATCAAACCTGATTACCTCCCATTCTCCAGGAGCTGTATGATTCTTACGGGTTTATCGCACGAACATTAGTGTAATATGTCACAACGAGCAGGTCTAGCTCAGTATATATCATGATCGGGTCTTTCAGGTCTCCTACCTCAGTATATATCACCAAGATGATAGGATTGTAGATGAATGGTTCAGAGAACCGACAAGTTGATAAATTAGATACATGTATCTAATTTATCAACTTGGCGGTTCTCTGAACCATTCAACTACAATCCTGTCTGACACTGCAACTTCTTGGGATCTTAATACTTGGGAATTCTTCACTTGTCTAACACTTGGGCACGACCTACTTCCACATTGGACAAATGTGTTACCACCTACGACTGCTGCACCTCATCGTCTGCCTACAATAAATAAGCCACTTCTTCGCACACATGCTGTATTCTTTTCAAGATTGATAGACTGATTACATCGACTCAAGGCTGAGGGACTGATCACCTCAAACTACTCCTGTTCTTCACGATTCTCCTCTGTATGGACTGAAGAAGCCACTGTGTTGTGAAACGTTTCCTCATTAAATACCCAAGTGTTGCAGATGTATCTAATTTATCAACATATATCACCAAGATCAGGTCCCCCAGGTCTCCCAGCTCAGTATTCACTATACAAAACACTCACCTTCCCTACAATACTTACCCCTTCAATTTGCCTCTACTCCCACATTCCCCCTCCTCTGCCCCCCCCTCTCTCTCTCTCCTCTCTCTCTCTCTAAGATGATTTAAGTACAGATACACAAATGTTCACAAATTATCATACATTGTAACACATGCAATAAGATCACAGTAAACAGGTGATATCGCAACATGAGGAACAACCACTGTGAAAAATAGTGAAATTCCAAGCGATTTCGTGATTTCTCACATTATCAAAGAATTGTTAATGTGAAATAATGTGAGAAATCACAAAAGCGCTTGGAATTTCACTATTTTTTTCACAGTGGTTGCTCTGCATGGTAACATATGTGTAAATCACCTATGATAGCCCAACAAAGTCAGAAGAGGTTGTAAAGAATGCTCAAAGAACAGATCCTATTTAGTCCTGTGTGATTCCATTTCTTCTGCAGGAAGATCGAACTGTGTGTGAAACCACCAGCACCTACCAGTGACTCTGTCATGAACCACCAGCACCTACCAGTGACTGTCATGAACCACCAGCACCTACCAGTGACTGTCATGAACCAATTTACTATCACTTATATATGTACTGCACAATTATTATACTGTTAAAGAAGTGACATATTTCTATTGGGGTCCTCTCTTTCTCTCTTTCTCTCTCTCTCGATCCATAACATCTCATGCTCCCTTCACTTCTTTCCTCCCTTCTCTACTCCCTGAAAAGAGGAAAAGGAATGAAAATAAAGAGAAAAGAGTAAGCATAGAGCACGGAATAGAGTGAAAAGAAAAAAGAATAAAGACAGTGAGAAGTGAATAAAGAGGAGTAAGAATAGGACACGGAAGAGTGAGAAGAGAAAGGTGAATAAGAGATAGCGAGATGGAAGAGAATAGAAAAAGATAAGAAAGGGCAATAAAGAGAGTGAGAGAAGCAACAGTTAACATGGGAAAAGCGTATATCAATATTACTAAAATGATCAATATCTGCGTAAGTCTGTTTACGCTAAACGCTTCTCTGAACACTGGGATCAAGGGATTGAGAGAGAGAGAGAGAGAGAGCGAGAGAGAGAGAGAGAGAGGAGAGAGAGGAGGAGAGAAGAGAGAGAGAGAGAGAGAGAGAGCGAGAGAGAGCGAGAGCGAGGAGAGCGAGAGAGAGCGAGAGCGAGAGGAGAGGAGAGCGAGGAGAGCGAGAGAGACGAGAGCGAGAGAGAGCGAGAGAGAGAGAGCGAGAGGAGAGAGAGAGAGAGAGGTGAGCGAGAGAGCGAGAGAGAGGAGAGAGGATGAGAGGAGAGAGAGAGAGAGAGCGAGAGAGAGCGAGAGAGAGCGAGAGAGAGCGAGAGAGGAGAGAGAGAGAGAGATAGCGAGGGAGAGGAGCAGAGGAGAGAGACGGAGGACCTGTAGACATGAGATGAGAAACGTGAAGAAGATTTTAGGCTGGGAGGGTCTGGGCGGGACGTACATATGAAACGTGATATGAAGTTAGATTTGGCAGTAAGGAAAATCTAATACAACAGTGTATAAGTACATTAACACTGATACATCAATAATGATACATCAACATTGATACAACAATGATACATCAACACTGATACATCAATAATGATACATCAACATTGATACAACAATGACTCAAATGATACATCAACAATGATACATCAACACTGATACAACAATGATACATCATACACTAACATCAAATGATAACAACATGATACACAATGATACATCAACAATGATACATCAACACTGATACATCAATAATGATACATCAACACTGATATATCAATAATACATCAACACTGATACATCAATAATGATACATCAATAATGACACATCAACACTGTATCAACCATATATAGGTGAGTTGTAATACGATATGATGAGGCATGTATCATACATTAATAGTATGTTTATTACTGAGTGTTCAGTCCCTCAGCACTGAGTGGTGTTCAGTCCCTCAGCACTGAGTGGTGTTCAGTCCCTCAGCACTGAGTGGTGTTCAGTCCCTCAGCACTGAGTGGTGTTCAGTCCCTCAGCACTGAGTGGTGTTCAGTCCCTCAGCACTGAGTGGTGTTCAGTCCCTCAGCACTGAGTGGTGTTCAGTCCCTCAGCACTGAGTGGTGTTCAGTCCCTCAGCACTGAGTGGTGTTCAGTCCCTCAGCACTGAGTGGTGTTCAGTCCCTCAGCACTGAGTGGTGTTCAGTCTGTAGCTTGGATATATCTGCAGCATACTGGTGCGCCTGCTGAGCAGGCGGAAGGTTTCAGCAATATAGCCAGGAGTTGCATATGTGACTAATTCGTCAACTTATCGGTACTGTACAGTATCATTAATGCAAATAAATCTGACTATAAAATGAGGCACAGAGAGCTCACATTAGCGGTGTGACTAACATACTGCTACCCTGGTGGCTAACACTGCTACCCTGGTGGCTAACACTGCTACCCTGGTAATATATCTTTATTTCTAGAAGTACATGTACAAAGTATATAGACCATAGCTGACATCTATGACATACTACTATACATAAAGTCGCTTGTTATGCGGAGCATTTCGGGCAAATTAGTAGAAAACAGGTGTAAGGAAACGACCAATGTTTCTACCATCGCCGGGAATCGAACCCGGACCCTCACCGTGTGAAGTGAGAGCTTTAGCCACCAGGCCACGGGGCTACCCTGGTGACCAACATTATCACGCTCGTGGTCCGTCATACTTCAAGCGTGACTAAGACACTGCTACCCTCGTGGTCTAACATACTAATAGCGCGACTAACACACTGCTACCCTCGTGACCCGGGGAACACATTCACATGGTAATGAGCACGTGTGCTCTTTCCAGAATTGTGGAAACCGGAAACTTTACGTCACCACCTGGAACAGTGTGAGAGGCTGACGTTAATCTCAGACCCTTGAGTGATGGATGACAGCGATGATGGATGACTGCTTGCTGACTGTTGACGGGTAACTGGTGGTAGTGACAGTGTTACGAACAGAGGGGAAACCTTGTCAAACAAGACAGACTGAGGAACCTAATATAGGAACATAACATACGAATGGATGAGCACTTCAGTAGGCCTACTGGCCCATGTTAAGCAGATCTTGATAAGTAAGATACCTGTGCAACTGTTAGGTATCTTTTTTCCGAAACGTTTGGAAAATACAGTAGGTTATTTCAGTCGAATACAGAGGCAGCAGAAGAAGAGATGTAAAGACGATGTAATCAGTCCATCACCCTGGAAGACGTAGTTTTGAGGTTGTTAGTCCCTGAAGGACTGACAACCTCAAAATTACTTTTCCTTTACTTCCACTGCCTCTGAGTTCGACTGAAGAAGTCCCCTGTGTAGGCGAAATGCTTCGGAATAAAGATACCAAATTATTGCGCATGCGTTTTACTTATTAACATAGTCACAGGCAACCTTGATATTTTTTCAAGTCTTCGACAAAAAGGTCCATGACACCAAGCAGGAAAAAAGGATACAAAATGCAATTAATGAAACACATGTTTAACAGAAAAGTTTCAGGTGTGGGACCTTGGTTACAGTGGAGAATAAATGTTTACATTAAACAAATCCTTAGCAAACTTGCTCACCCAGGGATGCGCACAACTCTTGGGTGTGGCTGAAGGGGCGCCCGAGTTTCTCTGTCTCCTAATATCATGTTCATTTTTCCACTATAATCTACCTTGTCCATAATTACTATCACATTTACTGTGTCTGTTTCGTAAGGTGAAGTCCAGGATCTTTCCTTAATTCATGGTATAACTTAACAAATCTTTGATGACAGTTGTGTTGTAGAGGTTTGAGCAAAGCAACACAATAAGAAAAAAAATGAGAGGTATACAAGTAGAAGATATGTGTAAAGAAAGGTGAGGAGGTAGTAGTAGTTATAACTAATACGTAAATACAAATATATAAGCTGAAGGAAAACAGGAAAAGTTGATTTTTTTTGGCGACATATACCAACCCACAAATTGGAAATCGACCAATGGAATCTTCTTTGAGACGAGACTGTGGTAAACATCAACAAATAGATAAAATAAGACATGTGCAACAGTTGTGTATCTTCATTTCCGAAACGTTTCGCCTACACAATAGGCTTCTTCAGTCGAAAACAGAGGTGATTAAATATGGAGACAGCAGGAGTGGAGATGAAGGTGATGTGAATCAGTCCATCAGCCATGAAGCAGTTTCAAGGTGATCAGTCCCTCACCCAAAAGAAGCCTACTGTTCAAACGGAACATTTCGGAAATAAATATACCAAGCTGTTGCACATGTGTCTTACGAATCCCTTATACAAATCGATCAGAGAGAATAACCTGCTTTGACATGATTTTAGAAAACGACGAGAGGCAAGAAATGGTCACAATCATAATTTTTAAAGTGATCGATGGGTAAGCCAGTGGAAGGCCTCGATCAGATGACCAAAAGCTCCAGCTGCGGGTCGTAGGACTAAGACTGGCGCCATGGAACACTTATCTTGTTCCCTGACAAACCTTACCTTACTGTACCTTACCTAACCTAGCCTAAGGGGAGCCTAGTAAATAATGAAAATCACGCAAGAATTTAGCACAAGTAATCACAAACTTATTACTTATAATATTAACTGGAAGTGTGGGGAAGAGGTTGTAAAACCGACAGGCTGCTAAAGCAGCATATTAATATTGTAGACATGAACGCCCAGAGCCAGTAAGTTTACAGCTGGCAAGACTCGTTCTTCACATGCTCCTCAGCACACACCGTCAATAAGGTT
Source organism: Cherax quadricarinatus (assembly GCF_026875155.1). Lineage (NCBI taxonomy): Eukaryota > Metazoa > Arthropoda > Malacostraca > Decapoda > Parastacidae > Cherax > Cherax quadricarinatus. The sequence goes on from NC_069484.1 coordinate 17,146,353, forward strand.
AAGGGGATCCCGTCTTTTCAACACCCTCCCTTTTTACATTTGGGGAATTACCAACAAAGCTCTGGCTGTCTGGTAAATGGACACAGGTGCAAGTAATGCAACATTTTACTGTGGCAACGTTTCGTTATCAAGGAGATTTGTCAAGCTCTTACAAAACTCCTGGAAATGAGAGGAAAACGTTACCACAATAAAATGTCGCATTAGTTGCATCTGTGTCCATTTACCTAACATTTTCTCGGTAATTTTACCATTACTAAACCCCTGGCTGATTCAAGAGCGAACTTGACAAGTTCCTCAAGTCAGTTCCTGATAAGATGGGCGCTGTTACATACGCTGGACTGTGTATAGCTGGCACTGCCAGCCTGTTTGATCAAGTCAGTAACCGGGAGACCTGGCTTGGACCGGGCTGGGGAAGCAGTGACCCCTGAAACTGTCTCAAGATAACCTCCTGACCTAAGTCAGGGGTCGCACCTGACTGTGTCATATGACATAAAAGCTAAACCAGACTATGGAAAATCGAACGGTTTCCTTCATGTGTATAGAACAAAAATCATGAAAAAATTAGCCCATTTAAAACTATATCTGAACAACTTATAATAAGCAGGAACTGTGCTATGTTTTAATAGTTATTTCCTGTCAGTCTTCATACAAGACACAAATGATATCCCAGTAATTAATAACTACAGAGGGCATAAAGACAACAAATCCAGTAATATGTCACTAGGAACTCGGCCATCAATCATGTAGACTGATGAAGCCCGGACCCAGACAAACTTTTCAAGGCTACTTACAGAGTTCACGAGATTATTATATCATATTACAATGCAATATGTTAAGAAACTAGAGAAAGCGCAGATGCCACTAGTTCCACAGCTAAGGGGCATGAGCTACAAATTAAGTTTAAAGGAATTGAATCTAGTTACCCCTGGGGTACATTACCAGGGAAGACATAACATAAAATACTCATAGAAATTTTTAGGGCAGACAGGGACAGGCTATTTGAGAGGTGGAAAACAGGTACTCTAGGTCACAGCTGGAGGCTAAAGACAGATGAGTCGCAAGGATGTCAGAAAGCATTTCTTCAGTCTCGGGAAGTGGAATAACCTCGATGAAGAAGTGTTGGAAGCAGACTCCATACATAGTTTTAAGAAAGAGTACGATAAGAGCCACGAGGTTAGGAGTGAATCTTGCAAGCGGCTAGATGAGAGGCTGGACCAGGAGTTAATTCCTGCACCCTCATATAGGTGAGCACACACACACACACACACACACACACACACACACACACACACACACACACACACACACACACACACACACACACACACACAGCCATAGAGTTGTCAAGAAGCGGAACAATCTGGAAAGTGATGTAGTGGAGGCAGGATCCATACATAGCTTTAAGAAGAGGCACGATAAAGCTCATGGAGAAGGGAGAGAGAATAGACCTAGTAGTAACCAGTGAAGAGGCGGGGGACAGGAGCAACCAAATAGGTCAGTACAAACTGGCGAGTACACACACACACACACACACACACACACACACACACACACACACACACACACACACACACTTTACATTACTTACGTTGAATGAAAATGGCGCAGGAGTTTACAGTATTACTGTGATTAACATTTGTGATGCTTGTTACAGAGGTGCCCAGTAAGCTGGTGTTTCGGGTCACTAGGAAGGCGGTTACTACACAAGTACTGCCTCATTATCACCAGCCTCCACCATTATCACCAAATATATGGTTGCTATCAGGTAGGGTATCAGTTATCACATTCACATAACACGCACTACTCACCTATACCACTGAACGTAGGCCTTGCTCAGAAAATGTTCGTAAACTGAACTGTGACATGTGAAATTTGTATATAGTGTCATGGGTACATTTTGATGTACACTGAGAACAGTAAATAGGCACACAGAGGGGTATACGTCTCATTATATACATTATCTCGCAGTCCACAGCAGGATTCGAACCTACATACGTAGTACTTACGCCACTCGTCCAGGCCGAGTAGCGTAAGTACTACGTACTTTGATGCGGACTGTGTAGGTTCGAATCCTGCTGTGGACTAAGAGATAATGTAAATAATTTCGTCTGTTTGCGAAATGTTAAGCATCTCAGTACATATACACTGAGTTTACTTTAATCCCAATAAGCTCATATTTCATATTTGGGATTAAAATATTCTTAACTGGTGTACAAGAGAGACAGCTTAAATTAACATCTAGTAGACAGATTTTAACCCCAATTAACCAACCAAGCAGTAACTGGCTTCAAGTAATGTTCTATCTTCACAGACTTGGATCATTCACCATACCCTTGATATACTTTTGACATATTTCGAGTTTTGCTTCTCCCGCAGTCTGGTCCTGGGCCAGACTTGTCTGGTGCTTGCCTGGTCAATCAGGATGTTCTGCTGGCGGCCTGTAGTTATTCTTGACCTTTGTATGTTAGGTTAGGTAAGGTTTGTCAGGAAACAGAACAAGTGTTTCCTGACGTGGGTGTTAGTCATATGATGACCCGCAGCTGGAGCTTTCGGTCATCTGACCGAGGCCTTCCACTTGCTTACCCTTCCACCCCTTAAGAAAATATGGTTATAATTATTTTTGCATGTCAGAAGTGACCAAGGTCCTAGGACCGAACGTTGTCTAATAAACAACATCCAGTACTGGGCCCCTGCTTAAGCGGGATGGGACATACACAGATGAAAGCCAAGAAATGAGTGAGATAATGAAATCCCAATATGACTCAGTGTTCAGCGAGCCACTGCCCAGACTAAGGGCCGACAAACCAAATGAATTCTCTATGAACGAAACCCAAAATTTGGTCGTCTCAAAAATCTCAGATATTATCCTAACTCCACAAGATTTTGAAGAGGCAATAAATGACATGTCCATGCACTCTGCCCCAGGCCCAGATTCATGGAATTCTGTGTTCATCAAGAACTGCAAGAAGTCTCTATCGCGTGCCTTCAGTATTTTATGGAGGAGCACGGACACAGGGGTCATCCCACACACACTAAAAACAACAGACATAGCCCCACTCTACAAAGGCGGCAGTAAAGCAATTGCAAAGAACTACAGACCGATAGCACTAACATCCCATATCATAAAAACCTTTGAGAGGGTTCTAAGAAGCAAGATCGCCAACCACCTAAATACCCATCAATTACACAACCCAGGGCAACACGGGTTTAGAGCAGGTCGCTCCTTCCTGTCCAAGCTACTGGACCACAATGACAAGGTCCTGGATGCTGTAGAGGATAAACAAAATACAGATGTAGTATACACAGACTTTGCAAAAGCTTTCGACAAGTGTGACCATGGTGTAATAGTGCACAAAATGCGTGATAAAGGAATAACAGGAAAAGCTGGTAGACGGATCTATAACTTCCTGACAAACAGAACACAAAGAGTAATATTATACAGAGTAAAGTCCCAGGCAGCCATGGTAGAAAACTCTGTTCCATAAGGTACAGTACTCGCTCCCATTCTATTCCTCATCCTCATTTCTGACATAGAGATGTAAGCCACAGCTCCGTGTCTTCCTTTGCGGATGACACCCGGATTACCATGGCAGTGACTTCCATAGAAGACACTGCGAGACTCCAAGCAGACATCAACTAAATCTTCGAATGGGCCACTCAAAACAATATGAAGTTCAACGAGGAGAAATTTCAACTACTCAGATATGGAAAACTTGAGGAAATTAAAAATGTGTCTAATTAAACAATAGAGCGGAAAAGTATTGTGAAGGACCTAGGAGTGATAATATCAAGAGGATCCCGCCTTCAAAGACCACAACAATGTATCTACCTCATCTGCTAGGAAAATGATAGGATGGATAATGAGAAGCTTCAAAACTAGGGACCCCAAGCCCATGATTCTCTTCAAATCGCTTGTGCTCTCTAGGCGGAATACTGCTGCGCACTAACGGCCCTTCAAGGCTGGAGACATTGCAGACCTGGAGAGTGTACGAAGAACTTTCACGGCACACATAAGTACGATAAGGCACCTAAATTACTGGGAATGGTTGAAGGTCCTTGATCTGTATCCCGCAGGCGAGAGAGATACATGATAATATACACTTGGAAGGTCCAGGAGGGATTGGTATCAAACCTTCACAGTAAAATCACTCCCTGTGAAAGAAAGCCTCTGCAGGAGATGCAACATTCCCCCGATGAAAAGCAGGGGCGCGATGAGTACATTGAAGACAACACAATAAGTGTCCGGGGCCCAAAACTGTTCAATTGCCTCCCAGCATACATAACGGGGATTACCAATAGACCCCTGACTGTCTTTAAGAAGGCACTGGACCTGACCAACCGGGCTGTGGTTCGTACGTCAGCTTGCGTGTGGTCAGCACTAACAGCCTGGTTGATCATACCCTGATCCACCATGAGGCCTAGTCACAGCCCGGGTCGCGGGAGCGTTGACCCCTGAAACCCTCTTCAGGTAAACTCCAGGTAGTGTTTACTCACGTGTCTTTCTACACCTCCATCTAACTATCACAAGACAAAACAGCTATGTTATCTTCACAAGACAAAACAATGTATGTTATCTTCACAAAACAGCTATGTTATCTTCACAAAACAGCTATGTTATCTTCACAAAACAGCTATGTTATCTTCACAAGACAAAGCAGCTGTCTTCGTTATCTTGAATTATGTAATATGACCAAATCTTTATGATGTCAAAGTTTATTGATACTTTAACGTGACCCAGCTTTATGTAGGCAATGGGAATATATTCCCCTTTTTAAGGTTTTCAATCATTTTTCTCGAAATTCTGTTTATATATATATATATATATATATATATATATATATATATATATATATATATATATATATATATATATATAAACATTGTCTCTACGTCTACAGCAGGACTCGAATCTGCTAACTCTGTATCAGAGTTCACAGTATCACGGAGCTAGACCCAAGATAAGTATGGGCGCTTAGCCGAAGCTAAGCGATGTTTCCCCATACCCCCAGGCACCATACCCCGGGCACCAAGCTCGTTTTGAAAGTTATTTCATCGAATCCTGCCACATGCAGTAGACAACGAAAGAGATTTGAAATGCTTAACAATTCGCAAACAGGCGAAATTATTTACATTGTCTCTACGTCCACAGCAGGACTCGAACCTGCTAACTCTGTATCAGGATTCGATGAAATAACTTTCAAAACGAGTTTGGTGCCCGGGGATATGGGAAAACATCGCTTAGCTTCGGCTAAGCGCCCATACTTTTCGCGGGTCTAGTCTCGTGGTAAAGTACTGTGAACTCTGATACAGAGTTAGCAGGTTCGAGTCCTGCTGTGGACGTAGAAACAATGTTTCTAAATAATTTCGCGAATTAAGCATTATATATATATATATATATATATATATATATATATATATATATTATATTTTAATATATATATGCAAATGCTCACATTATCAAGGATAATGTGAGTAGTCACGAAAGCGCTTGGAATTTCTCTATTCTTTCACAGTGGTTGTTTTGCATTTATATATATATATATATATATATATATATATATATATATATATATATATATATATATATATATATATATATATATACATATATATATATATATATATATTATATATATATAAATATATATATATAATATAATATATATATATATATATATATATATATATATATATATATATATATTATATATATATATATAATATATATATTATATATAATATATTATATATATATATATATATATATATATATATATATATATATATATATATATATATATATATATAAGCCTTGTAGCGCCTAGGCTCATGGAGACAAACTTCACGGGAATAATAAGTAATGCAATATTCCCAGCGTGGTAGCAAATACTTGGAATCAGTGAGATGGCAAAAGCGAGACTGACGCTAGAAATATTAGAACAAGGGAACACAAGTGGAAGCTGAATACAAAGATGAGCCTCTGAGATGAGGAACTAGACACATGTGACTTGGGTATCCTTATTTGAAGACGTTTCGCCAACCAGTGGATTTTTCAAGTCAGTACAGAGATGATACACGAAGATGAGGTAATCAGTCCCTCAGCCTTCCCTGGATATCAGGAAATACCTAATATAAGTGTCGCGAGATGCAGCAAAATCAATGCAAGTTTAAAAAATACGACAGAGGCTAGGAATCAACAGCAGTTACCTTAATGTTAAAAAATTGGGACCAACTGCTGAAGCTAAACCTCCACATGCACATCAGTACAAACACAATTACTCTTCAGTACAACAGGATCAAACCCCACCAGATAAAGATTCTGCATCTCATTGCCTAAATTAAGTCCAGCTGTGGTTATTGATTCCTCCCCAGTGCAACCTGACGAAATGTTTTCCTCTGATGAAAATATACTACAAAGGTTTGAGGGGAGAAACTGGCCTCTCTCCGCCACCTCTACTGTCAACCCCCACACAAGCAGCTGGCCGGGACTACCCAACTGCCCGATACATATCATCAACTGTCAAGGAAAATCATTCGATATCAATTAGTAATACAGAACTACAACGGGAGTGGCGGCAAATTTTACGCTTCCTTATGCAAATGACACGCGCGGAAAATCAAATTTCGCGCCAAAGCCACGTCACAAAAGGCGGGAAAAACAGTTGACGCGCGGCGAGCGATTAGACACAGGATTATGGGTAACACTCACCCCGCCCTTCCAATATGCTGTATTAGACACGCCCAGTTAACTTTATTAATTTTTCCCCGGTTTCTCCCTGCACCCTCGTCTGACCGATGGAAGTCTTGACTTTATTAGTATGGGGCGAAGATGTGTGCCCCAAGTTCTCCTGTACTGTTTAATTTAAATAAAATAATTTTCATCGTATCGGTATTTTATACCCTTTATCTCCAGTGTGGATTAATTAATGAAAACAGAGTTAACATTTTAGTTCTAATTTACTATTCACTCGACACATCTTATAGACGGCAGCACAAGATTAGATAGACAAAACCCCCAGGAACTAGGCTCTACGCCAGGGATTCTCGACTTTTCCTCCATCATTAACCCCCTCGGGTTGATGTATTTCTCCATTTACCCCCTTCCATATAAAATGAAATTTAATTGAATTATTCAGTTACCAGGTACATCAAATATTTACCCCTTGCCATGTATTTTTTTACCCACAACGGGTAAATTTACCCCTGGTTGATAATCACTGCTCTACGCTCCAATCCGTTTACCCCTTGCCATGTATTTTTTTACCCACAACGGGTAAATTTACCCCTGGTTGATAATCACTGCTCTACGCTCCAATCCGTTACTGAGGTGTACTCAGCGATTTGTACTTACCATTTGTGTTTGATGGGGGGTCGATACTTAGCTCCTGGTCCCGCCTCCTAGACCACGTTGATCGGGATCACTGGCTTTTGACCTCTTGGGCCTCATCATATCTTGAAGCTGTGTACTGAGTTTGCTTCCACCACTGCCTCACCCTAACTGAGACTAAAATAATATTTCCTTCTATCCCTATAGCTCATCTGTGTCTTCAGCTTCCACCCGTGTCCCCTTGATCCTGGTCCTCCTAATTCAAGCAATCTGTTCCTCTCTGCCCTACCAATTGCAATTAAGATTTTCTACGTAGTGTTCACGTTCCAACTTGTCATTCTCTCTTAAAGTCGTCAAGTTCATTTACTTCAACCTTTATTCATATTGCATTCCTCTCAGTTCTCGTATTAGCCTAGTTGCAAACCTTTGAACCTTTTCCAATTTCACATGCTTGATAGGTGTGGGCGCCATACTGGGGCCGCATACTCAAGGACTGGCCTAACATGTAGTGTACAAGGTACTGAAGGATTCTTTATTCAAGTTCCTGATTGTTATTCTGGAATAATGTGATGATGAAGCATGAGAATAGAGACTCGTACTACCAAAGATGAAGTGTGGGAAATTTTGAAGACGACAGAAGAGGCGAGGCCCACCAGAAGCAAGAATGTAAGAATTGAGACTTGGGACCTACATCGGCCAGTAGGCTTGCTACAATGCCTCCCAATGACAGCCACCTGACCATGGTTTTATAAAGTCATGATGAAGCTCTACACAGAGCGAAACGTTCCCCATATAAATTTGTTAATTCTGAAACGTCTCTCATTATCATCATTGCCAGTAGTAAGTCATATAGATCTACATTTCTTCTACTGTTCACTAGCAATTAGTCCATGTAAACTATGGACAGCGTCTCAAAGCATTAGAATTTACTCTCTGGAGCGAAAGCGAGATAGGTATCTCATACATGGAAAAATATTTGAAAGCCTCATTATTATTCTGTACACTAAAACAACTCACTGGAGTGAAAGATATGCGAGGTTATTGTTTAAATATCTATGACTGATGTCGACTACACAAGGATCATTATGGTTTTATGTCACCTGTATACCATCAGTCAAGAATACTTCAATACAAAAATAGGAATAAGTTTTCAGCGTATATACACTGAGATATACACCTCTCGGTGTATATAACAAGTGGGGCTAGGCTTTTCTGTCGATTGCTTGTTCAACCAGACTATCATTGCGGCCCAATGGTACACATACCCCTCACAGCCCGGTTTATGTTATGTATACCCCAGACCTCGTCTCGAGAGAGCAGGTACTTCCTAATGGTTTTTCAAACCATTCATCACAACTGTCAGACACTGCAGCATCATGGGATCTTGTTACAAAGAATTCTTCAACACTTGTTCAACCTTTGGACGAAGACCTACTTCGACTAGTGGATGGTACCACTATGACCCCGCCTCCGCCTGCTTCACCTCACCTTACTACAGTATATAAGCCACGTCTACGGCCCTATGCTGTACATTCTACAAGATTGATGGACTGAACACATCGACTCCAGGCTGAGGGACTGATTACCTCATACTCCTCTCCTTACGCCTTCCTCTTTGTATTGGACTGATGAAGCCACTGTGTGGCGAAACGTTTCCTGAATAAAGATTCCCATATGCTGCATAAGTGTCTCAATCTTCAACTTGTCGGTTTTTCAAACTATTCATCACATAAGTGTCTCAATCTTCAACTGCCTATTTCAAACACTTACCTGACCTTTCAGCATTTGACGAAGGTTCTGTTCGAGAATCGAAAGGCCTCAAGGTCTATTTCCACCCCTATAGTTCATTTTCATACTCTAGTTTCTGTCTTCTAATATTATATATATATTATATATATATATATATTATATATATATATATATATATATATATATATATATATATATATATATATATGTATTGATCCTGGAGCTGTATAATTTTTTTACTAAGACTATAAAAGAGAGTGTAGGAATGTGGAGGTGGGTGTCACAGTGATTTTGGTAGCAAGAGTGTGCGCCTGTGCAGGAGGTCGCTACTGAGGGCACATGCGCTGTTGGAGGCGCCAGATCTCCACTAATATGAAGGCCAACAGCTGTTTCCCCAGCGACCAATCACCGACACTTGCTGCTACCTCCCTCAACTCTCACAATTTATGTGGAAGATTCCGCTGTCAAGAACGCCCGGTCAGACCTAATCGAGAACACTTTTATATTTTATCTTTACACCAATACTTTAATTAAACAATAAAATGACAGTTTCATCATTAATATTCAAATTAAATTACCACGGAAATATTGAAACCAATGGGTATTTTCTGACGGGCGAGAAGGGGTGTATGTGGTATACAACTAATAAAGTGGCAGATTTCCGTGATGGATCTTTAATGTCTGACTCACTCCCTTCCCTTTCTGACTTGACAGACACGATTCCTGTTTCGGACACAAGTCATACATGACTCCCCTAATGTTTCGGACACACGTCATACATGACTCCCCTAATGTTTCGGACACACCTGTCATACATGATTTACTAACAATTTAAAATGTTATATAATACCCGTGTACATAAAACAATGGTGGAACGCGACGCGGTATAGTTGCTGTTGCTTCTCCGATATCAGTAGTGTAATAAGAATGAAGTATAGAGGGAGACTCGTCGGGGTGAAAGAGAACCAATAGCCGGGCGGAGGGCTGTGATTTTGGGGATAATATTTGCTATAGTAATGATGGGGCGGGGCGTCGAGTGTGTGGAGGGATGGGGAAGAGGGGGTTGGAAACCGTGGAGGGGGGGGGGTGAAGGGGGCGTGAAAGTCAGTTTCTGATGGTAGAGGCGCCAATGTAGCAGCAGCAGGTGTACCACTCAGACAAGTGCACCACTAACTGCCCTCTGCATAGCATCTAGTGCCACTTAGTATCCTCTGCACAGCGTCTAGTACCATTAACCCACCTCTACACAGTGTGGTGCCACTAACCCACCTCTGCACAGCGTCTAGTGCCTCTAGTACCATTAACCCGCCTCTGCACAGTGTGGTGCCACTAACCCACCTCTGCACAGCGTGTAGTGCCAATCCAATTTGCTGCTGCTGGTTCGTTTTTTACTGACAACAAAAGCTATGGTAACTTCGCTATAAGTCTCGACAACGAATATGATCTTACATACACAATAACGAAATATCTCAGCCTTGTAAGTATTAGCAAAAATACAAGTGTGTGATCTCCAACATGTCTAGAAAATTTAAGAAAATCCCTATAAATCGCTAGTGAATAGTAGGGCCAGTCACAGGCCAGACACTCACGGGCATTTCTCCATCAATACCAATCACCTCTGTGGGCCAGCTACACCTTTGTGTATATAATCTTAGCCACATAATTACCGTGTAAAAGGAAGGAGAATCTCCGGTTGGTTGAAGAGAGAGGGCGTAGGAGGCACAAGAAGACTTTGGAGGTTTATTCTGTGGGTACTGACCAACGCCACGACGGTGGGTACCATGTCTGCGGGGTGTCTGGGGCGGCCCCTCCCCACCTACCCCCCACAGCCACCTGACCACACTCCTGCCAACTTATGGGACATAACCTCCACAGGTGAGACTTATTGACCTCTCCATTTATATCAACAATATCAGTTACATAACTAAAATTTGTAATACTGTTGGTAGAATTACCGACAACATGTCAGGTAAAAGGAAAAATGTGCAACTAAAGCGACATTTTTATTGTAGCAACGTTTCGCTCTCCAAGAGCTTTAAGCAGTAACTGCTTGGCAAAGTTCCTGGAGAGCGAAACGTTGCCACAATAAAAATGTCACATTACTTGTACGTGTCCTTTAACCTAACATAATTACAAACAATAAACGTTTATTCAATACATTCCCAAAATTTGCACGTCGTCTATATTACTTGCAAATCAATACTGACAGAAATTCATAGATGAAACGAAATCATACTATACAGGTACACATATTTAATTAAAATCACTTATCAAATTATGATGATATGCAATACTGAAAAATTTACGAATAAGACATGTGCAATACTTAGGTATCTTGATTGCAGGAACGCTTCCCTTGCACAACGGGTATCTTCAGTAGAATATAGGCGTATGTGACACTAGACACACTAGTAGTTCTGACGTGATCAATCCGTCAGGCTTGGTAGGTCAGTTTTTCAATCCTGTTAAACATGTCTTCATTAGAATATATGACAGTAGTAGTTCTGAGGTGATCAGTCCATCAGTCTTGGTTGGAGATAGTCTCTCAAGCCTGTTGAACATATCTTCATCAAAATATATAAAAGGGGAAGTAGCTTTGACGTGATCAGTCCATCGAGTCAGCCAGCAGTAACAGCCTCGTTGATCAGGCCCTGATCCACCGGGAGGCCTGGTCGTGGACCGGGCCGCGGGGGCGTTGATCCCCAGAATGCCCTCCAGGTAGACTCCAGGTAGTCTTTCAAGCCTACTGTACAAGTCTTTATCAAAATATACAAGAGAAGTAGTAATTCTGAGGTGATCAGTGAATCAATCTTTGTAGAAGGTGGTCAGTCTCTCAAGCCTATTGTCCATATCTTTATAAAAAATTGTTAAAATTCACCCTCGGGGCTACGTGTATAAATGTACATCGCAACAACTGTTACTACTATCTTTGACGATGTGTAACGTTAATGCTATAATGTCTTTCTGCATCTCTCTTATTTCTGTTAGTCTGTTTCGTACATAGACAAACTTACTCTTGTTGCTTCGTAACCACTGGAAAACTGCTTCATTATCACTCCAAATCTTTTTTTTCAAGAGAGATGATCAAGCACTTTGCCAACATACACAGGCAATTTTGTACACCAGCATTACCACTTCCACTATGTTTCTTTTCTCTTCTTTCCTTTCCTGTCCTTACTTATATTATCTTCTGTCTATCCTCTCTTTCTCACCCACGTAGTTTCCATCTCTTCACTACCGATTTTTTTTCAGTTTCTCTCTCTCTCTCTCTCTCTCTCTCTCTCTCTTTTTGTCTCTCTCTCTCTCTTCCGATTAATATTAAAGAATATCTCGCATTTTAACTACAGGTTTTACTTGTGTAGCCTGAACGTAACTTTATTAAACTTATCCTAACATAACTTATCTCAAAAACTTCATTTGGGACATATACAAGTAGAGGAAGTCTTCTTTAAAACAACGTTTCGCTCAAATTAGAGCTTTTTCAAGTCAACTTGATACAGCTCAACTTACAGTGGAATGTTTTTGCAACAAGGTTTGTTCTTATATACGTGACATTTTTTATTAAGAACCTTGTTTAATACAAGGTTTGTTCTGTATACTTGCCTTTATAAATATACATATGCACAAGATCAAGTGAATATAAACAAATATGAACAAAAGATCACGTGAATATAAACAAATATAAACACCACAAGATCACGTGAATATAAACAAATCTATCTATATTACTATGTATCAAATCAGGGAACGGGTGAGGTTTGAACTCATGGCAAGGGAGACCTAAAACTCGTAGGTCAGTGTACCGTTCATATATGAAAAAAATACCAGTGAAAAAACAATAAACAATAATTGTGGAGAAATTTATCTCCATAAAGGGGGCGATAAGGGGGCTAAGCCCCCTCTACGTTACCATACTGGCGGAACATGTGTCGACTGAGGGGATCATGACCCCTCCTCCTTTCCATTAGTAGAGATGGAGATCTTATGTCTCTCAACGAAATAATAATATAACGATAATAATTATATAATAATAATAAATTGGAGATTGTTATTCTTGAGCGTTTGTTCTAGCTAGAATTTCACAAGGGCTGGGAATCGACCCCTGCAACCACATATAGGTGAGTAAACCAAGCCGTAACTGCAGCAACAACGATGAAAACGAAATACTACTAAAGATTATACCTTTGAGTTTCCAGAGTTTTTCTACTCCCGGAGCCCGGCCGGGTTCGGCTTGACTAGTGTTTGCCGGTCAGTCAGGCAAGAGTGACAGGAAGAACACTGTTTATATTCAAGAATGACAGAAAAACAATAAAAAGGCCACAATATCGTCACTGGACCAATTCACCAAAACCCCGCACTCAGGAGAGGAGCCATATGCCGACGTTTCGGTCTATTCTTGACCACTGTGGACGAATAAGACACTTGTGCAACAGTGGAACTGCTTAACAAAGTTCCTGGATAGCGAAACATTGCCGCAATAAAATGTCTTAGTATTTGCACGTGTCCTTGTACCTAACAATACTTGGGTCTGTGATAAATGGTTTTGAAAACCAACAAGTTGATCTTAATACAAGGAATTCTTCAATACTTGTCCAACCTTTGGACGAAGATCTACTTACACTAGTGGATGGTTCCACTGTGATCCCGTCTCCTCCTGATTCCACACAACTGTCTACAGTATGCAAGTCACTTCTCCGGCCCTATGCTGCATTTTCTACAAGTGTTGGACTGAACACATCGATTCCAGGCTGAGGGACTGACTACCTCAAACTCCTCCTCTCTTTACACCTTTCTGTTTTGTATTGGACTGATGAAGCCCCTGTATAGCGAAACGTTTCTCAATAAGATTCCCATATGTTGTATAAGTGTCTCAATCTTCAACAGAGAATAATACTGCAGACAGTTGAAAATATAAAGTAGGCTGATGAAAACAGTTTCTTAAAGAACAAAAAAGGTACAATACCGTGACTGGAACAATACACAAATAACCCGCACATGGGAAAGAGAAGCTACGACGGCATTTCGTCTGCCTTGGACAGTTCAGTCACACTAACCGACCGAAACGTCATTGTAAGCGTCTCTCTTCTACGTGCGGATTATTTGTGTATCAGTCTCTTAGTCTAGATGAATCAGTTGAGACAGTCGAAGACGGAGAATTAGTTTGAATCACTCCCTCGGCCAAGAATGGTTCAGAAAGCTTTATATGGACAGTTTTCACATTATGTCCTTGCATTGATAAAGCCACTGGATGGCGAAGAGTCTTCAAAATAAGGATACCCAGATGTTGCACGTGTCTATTTCATTATATGGACCGAAACGTCATCGTAAGGTTTCTCTTCTAAGTGAGGAATGTTGGTGGCAGGAAAACCGCGAGTTTTCCTGTTTTAGCACATGACAACATTCAAGTTTCCTGTTTAGCACAGGACAACGTTCAAGTTTTCCTGTTTAGCACATGACAACGTTCACGTTTTCCTGTTATATTTTCACTATGTTATTTTCTTATATTTGCTGTCACGCATTTTGTCATTTTTTTTCCAAAGTCTTTCAAAATATGTTAGTAAAAGATATACAGGTTGTAGGTAAACCTATTAATAAAGATAAGTTTGGATACTTTAGCTGTATGGTTTTCCGAGCATTATCAACAATATTACCGGGCTGCAGTGGCAGTGACCCCCGAAATCGTCCTCATGTAACCTAGTTTTAAACCTTCCTCATGTAACCTAGTTTTAAACCTTCCTCATTTAACCTAGTTTTAAACCTATCTCAGGTTTTCGCTTCCATGATGCTACCTGGAAGTCTGTTCCATTCATTTACAACTTTTGCTAAACCAGCACTACGCCATATCCTTTCTAAATCTAAATGTGTCTAACTTTAATCAAGGTTTCACCTAAAGAAGGAAAGGGTAACTCAATTCCTTGGATAAAGCTAACGTCATCTGAATTAAGGCATCACCCTTTAAGGGATGGATATACTAAGACATTTCTTATGCCCATGACAATATATGGTTAGAGCATGCACCCTTCATCCAGGGTTTGTACTCGCTGTATTCCTCCTCTTTATTGTTAGATTCGGAAAGTATGAAATTTACTTTGTACTGAGAGGAATGTAGGACAAATTTACTGACCTCCTTCGGTAAAAGAATTAAACGCAGTGCATCATGTTAATGAATACGTTGTTGCTGATAGGTGTTCAGTCCCTTAGCCTAAAGCAGAGGCCTATCAGGTATTTATGCCTGGAAGACAGGCATAAACAAAAACGATATAAATAGGGCACCAAGGATGCTCAAGGAGGAGGAGGCCGAATTTGCACTGAGATTCTACATACTGGAGCTAATAAACTGGTAGCGTCAGCAAGAGTCCTGGATTACAGTTCCTTGACACTGGTCTTCGTCATATGATGGGCTGTTCAGTGATGCTGACACTAGTGGGACGCAACAAGACCACATCTGTCGTTACGTGAAGGAGGGTATTATTATTATTAATTATTGCTATTATTATTATTATTATTGTTTAAAATCATGAGGAAGCGCTAAGCTCACGAAGGTAGGGAAGCAGATAGCACTATTCACGACCGCAGCAGCAGCGACATCTGATGGTGTTGACGATGTTCTAAGCAAACATTTAATGCCCGGGTAACTTCCAGTGGCTTAGTGATAAGCCCTTACTAAGCCAAGATGACCCAGAAAAGACTGTTAGGACTATTAGCTTCGGAAAATTAATAAAGCAGAATAGCCCAAGAAACCTGGTTTATTTACAATGGAGTCTTTAAACCCTTTTCCAAGATGGAACCCCAACACTTGAATAACTCACAAGATAATATGTCGAAGAAATTTTAAGACAGAAAAAAGTATTTTCTAAGCAATTTTGCTCGTCTGGAAGGAAATCTCTGTTACAAATCATAAGGTCACAGGAAAAAGCCTATAATTACTCCCCATTCTGGTCTAAGATCATAAATATTAGTGGATAAAATTAGCTTTGGTGGTAGGCTTTCTGCAAACTTTGAATCTAACGCTGTCAACGTCTGTTACGAGAAGAACGTCAAGAATGAGGAGAGTTATCATAGTAGATAAAATAAAAAGTCGCCATACTCAGTAGCAGGAGTTACCAAACCAAGATACTATGACTTAAAAAAGAAATGCAGTATAATGCACTATGACTTAAAAAAGAAATGCAGTATAATGCAATCTTTTATTGACGTCTCGCTCACACAGAGGACTTTATCAAGTCACAAACAGATCTACATAGAAAGAGGATAAGCCAATATACATACTGGCTCCGCAGGTAGATCTGTCTTTGTCAATAAAATATCACATTATAATGCACTTTTCTTTTTCCATCGTGTTGATATTTTATACCATTTCTCTCCATACAAAGAAATAGTACTTAAAGACCCGGACACGTAAAAACCTTCACTCCTCAAACACTAAGACACAAAAACTTTCCTCACTGAAGCCTAGGTGTTCGCCACCTCAGTCTTGAATCTGAAGCTTAGGTAGGGAGATAGAAGCTTATATAGGCTTCAGGTGAGGTGAAACAGTTGAAGGCATCGTCACCAGTAGGCGAAACTCAATAGTGGTAATTGTTCATGCCCGAGAATTGGACCAGTATAGGAAATAGGTTGTAGACGATATCCTCTGTCAAGATTCCATGGTGTTGCTGGGTGACAGGTGTTGCTGGGTGACAGCTGTTGCTGTGCGCGACACACCACCAAGTAAGCAGTGAGCAAGGAAGCAGTGATTAGAAGCAACAGATGACAGATTGTATCCATCAAGTGTGAGGGAACCGCCAATACCAGGGAGCTATGGAGACAAACACACCAGGTGTCGAATAGTTTACTCACCGCCACCAACACCACCTTCCATCAATTTTAATGAAAATTCCCTTTAAAATACTTTTGAAATTTCACTTCCTCACACTAACACCTAAAGCTATTATGATATATTTTAATCCCTTATTTCCTTATGTCGCTGTTTATGTAAAAAATATATATATATATATATTACGAGTTACACCCAAACCCTTCCAGAATTAGGCAGCGAGACAGCGATCAGTGTTCGGGGAGTGAAAATGGAATAGTTGAATGTCAGCCAGCACACATGTGTAGGCCAGCAAGCGCTCAATTGCACGCTGTAGTACAATGCTGCTATTTAAAATACAAACAAGGGCCCCAATGGAAATAAATCACTGACTTTTTTGGGATATCGCAGGTAATTTACACATTACTATGTATGGTAATTATACTTAGGTGGACTTCCTAAATTAACTTACTAGCAACAGCCTGGTTGACCAGGTATCAACAGGGAGGCCTGACCCAGACTGGGCCGCAAAAGAATTTTTTTAAACAGATCACAGGTAAATCATACCTCGATGCTGAAGTGTTTTTCGTCCGAGGAATTAGAGCTACCCTTCCTTTCCTTGGATCAAACCTGTTTAACTCCTACTCCCCAGGCAGTGTGTGATCCCCTACAGGTTTATTACTATATTAAAGGGAGAAACGCTAAACCCACAGAGGCCACACGACGCCTGGGAAACAAAGGCAAACACGTTCGAAGAGACGGGGAGCATGGCTTCAAATCCTGGGATCACGAGCTCTTTGGCAGTATTAAGGCCCCATCTGAAGGGAGGTTCTTACAGGTCTATGCTTTCCCATGAATGTATCTTTTTTCAAACTGAATCAGGTCTCAATTATTGCGATTATATATATATATATATATATATATATATATTATATATATATATATATATATATATATATATAATTATATATATATATATATATATATATATATATATATATATTATAATTCCTGCACATAAAATTAGTCTTACTTCGTCTGTTTCTAGTTATACATCCACCGTCTCTGCTGACCACTTCCTATGTTTTTATTAATAACTAAGCGATGAACAAAAATGTTTTCGAACGTTTTCCTGAAGTGTCTTGGTAATTTTTGTTCCTTCCAATACTAGTGCTGCAACCATTTTTTCTCGCACACCCATACCTTTATCTTCTATGGCAACGGCCCCCTCGACATAGTTGACTAACGCTACCATCCCTGCTCCACAGAAATATTTGTCAGATAAAATTATCCCAGTTGCCAACGAATGGGATTGCAGCACTTGTCTAGCCAGCAATTTGTTAAAATTGCCCTAGACATCCATCCATTCATTGCTCAATCCTCTTCTTGGCGAAATTCTAATTATGATTAGGATTCCTTCCCTGGACCTAATTAAATCTATAGCAGCCCTTCCCAATATCATTTACTTCAGCACTGACATGTTTTCTCTTTCTCGGAATTCTCTGCATTTGTGACCCTCAGTTTCCCGACTCAGAAATTTCCACTCTTCGCAGTTCGTTCTCTCGCCTAGGATACCCTTCCGATTTCATAAACTACCTACTCACATGCTAGAGCAGCTAGACGGACTTCTCTCCCAAACTTTCTTCTCTTGTTAAATCTCCTATCCCTTGCCTTCCCTACATTTCCAGTCTCCCAAATCTTAACAACACTCTCCGTTCTTTAGACATCAAACTTTCTTTTCGCCAAACTAATATTCTTCATAGTAATCTAGTTCGTACCTCTCCTGCCACTGATGCTTCCGAATCTACTCCATTTCCTACTCCTCTTGTCCTCTTTAATACCTTGGAGAAACTGGCCGCTCTCTTCCTGACAGACTTAAAGAGCACAAAAGAAGTGTTAGCCTTATCGACATTAAGTGTTCGTTTCTGTCATGTTAGAGATCACAGTCTCCCTATTAACTGGTCCTCTGGTAAAACTGTCTACCCTTCTAGCCTACACAGACGCCGTCTTATTGATGAATCCCTTATACACAACTTTCCTCGAATGTATCTTAGTCCTGGCTTTGTCTCTGTAGTTGCTTTTCTTTCTCGTTACATTGTTAAATGCTCCAAACTTCAGAACACTCGTGACTTTACCTGATTTTTATCTCCTCCTCTCCCTACCTATTAATCTTTCCTATATTTTCTTACGTGGGTTTTGACCTATGGGCTTTGTTCCGCAGGGATTTTGTCCTACCTCCGAGGTCCATTAGCCCTCCTACAGCGCTCCTCTGTTTTCTTGTTCCTTAGACTATCTCCACTGCTACTGTTACTACTATTCCTTCGCTTACACTCCACTCTACGCCACTTTTTTAACTATCATTACTACCTTCCTATTGCCACCTCTCGCTGTTGCACTTCTATTACTACCACTACTACATTATTATTACTCCCCCTTCCAATTCTACTTCTCTCCCCCGTCCCCCTCTCTTGTATATATTCTAGCTCCCTTTCCTTGGCATTCAAGAAGACCTCCAGAGAATCTCCTGAGTCACTCAGGCTGTGGCCTGAGTGTCAGGAATGGCTCAACTGGAGCAGAGCTTTTGGGAGTTGAGAGTCTCATGCCAGGAAAAACCAGCGATCTAACCCTGACTCCTGCACTAGCACCTCTGCTACTCCCAACGAGCTCTGTGTGAGTGAGAAAGGTAGCAGAAGAGTCTGAGGAGTTGGAGATGACTCACACCATCGTACATACCGAACCCAAGGCAACACTTGAATCTAAGACATGCTATGCCCTAGCTACAGAGCGTCTGCAAAGATTGTTACTAAATGATACACCATTAACTTTTGTGACAATGGTCCAAGTTGGACCGAAACGTCGTTATAAGTTGCAGTCTCCTAAGTGTGGGTTGTGTGATGGTCCAGTCACAGTATCGTGCCTTTTTATTCGTTATATTATCAGCCTGTTAACTGTCACCAACACTAGCTCCAGGGAAACACACCCTTTGTCTTATCTTCCTATCCCTATTACAAAAGCCTAATCTATGTATCTAATTTCTGAGTCACAAGAGGGGTTAATAGTACCTTTATCTTCATCCACCTCTGTACATTCGTCCTGAAAAGTTTTTTTTTTACCTTCAAACCTATTTATCTCCTTTACCTTCCTCAATTTTATTCATCTCCCTTTACTGTAAACTGCTTCCTAATTATTATTGCTAATAACCATCTCTTCGTTGCTGCTAACAATTCTCCAACCACTTCATGCTCATTATTACACTTATTCAAATGCATTTGCAGTATCTGATAGTCCTCACCAAGAGGCAAAATCTCATTTATCACCACTCTGAGCACTGATTCCAAAACACTAAAATCCCTCAAGGCAGCTAGTTTTCTGCTCCAGAGCCCCAGCTCTGAGTGGTTGGACGTGATATAAGTACTGTAATTTTTGACATATACACATGAGTGCCTGTAATGTATCCCAAAACTTTGTGTATTGTATATTCCATCTTTATACCATCAGTTTATCCTTTAAACTGTGTCCATATTACACAATAAAATATACCTGTGTGTGTGATTATATATATATATATATATATATATATATTATATATATATATATATATATATATATATATATATATATATATAATGTAGTGCCGAATAGGTAAAACTTGCGATTCTGGCTTAAATAACAACGCTCTTCTTGCCGAATAAGGCAAGCGAAAATTTATGTATGCAATAATTTCGCAAAAATCATTCTGAACCAAACTAAAAAAATATATATCGTTGTGTTTGTTAATTATTTAATTATTGTAAGCTTATCTGAAATATATTTAGTTGAATTATGCTAAATTAAATTGCGCTTGTTACAATAAGTTTGGGTAAGTTTCTTTTGGTACAAAATTGTTAATTTTTACATTAACATAAATGAAACAATATCTTTAAACGTATAAAAGAAAATTTTAGAAAGAATTTAATTTTAAATGAGTTCTTGCCAATTCCCCAGTTTTACCTATTCGGCACACACACACACACACACATATATATATATAAACACTGATCTCTGGCTGAAGGAGACTCGAACCTATGAACCTTGGAACAAGGTACGCAGTGCTTTACCAATCTACCCACACTGGATAATACCTTGGAGTCCAGCTTGCGCTAGACTTTGATCCAAGGCAGCCAGCTTTCAGGGAGAAGACTTACAGCTTTTCATCTCATCTCCTGCATGTACCAGCCTTACATTGTGTATATTTCGCCTGCTCTTGCGAATTCCTTGCATTGTTAATATCTCTAGTAAGGCTGATGCATGCAGGAGATGAGATGAAAAGCTGTAAGCCTTCTCCCTGAAAGCTGGCTGTCTTGGATCAAAGTCTAGCGCAAGCTGGACTCCAAGGTATTATCCAGTGTGGGTAGATTGGTAAAGCACTGCGTACCTTGTTCCAAGGTTCATAGGTTCGAGTCTCCGTCAGCCAGAGATCAGTGTTTGTGTATATTTCGCCTGCTCTTGCGAATTCCTTGTATATATATATATATATATATATATATATATATATATATATATATATATATATATTTATTTATATTTTTTATGACATCCGATAAACCAGTTGAGCAAATTGTAATTAAAATAACTTAGAGAAAAATCAGTATTATGCAGCCCCACGAAAAAATCATAGTGGAAGATCCTCGGTAAATCCTAAGTTTTCCCATTGTTGTTAATAAGTGAGGCACTACACTAGCAGGACAAACTGCTGCCTCCTGCTCTTGCCCGCCTCCTCCATCATGATGGACCGCCAACTTCATCTTTTACTCGATACAGCTCATTCCAGCACCACCAACCGTAATCGTTCACATTTGAACGTTTCCAATTTTTCAATTTTTTTCTTTGTTTTGCTCTACTTACCAGAGGTATCGCTGGTCTATATTTAATTAGTTTACTTATGGCTAAATATACGTTTTTATAGTTTCTTGTAACTAAGCCTACTTTAACCCCCCCCCCCCAAAAAAAAAAAAAAAATCTACACAAAGCGGCACTGTACTTTTGTGTTTCGCCTTTACATTCACGGAAAAACGATAAATTCTTCAGGGTTGCACAATATCTTGGGTATAAGACTTAATCAGGTTTGATCCGAAGGGGCAGGTTTAACTAAATACTACAACAAGAGCCCTTCACTGCAATCAATGCACCCTAACTTCCTTGAAAGAAAATCCACGATGAGGGACTTAAAATGCAAGATATAGAGGAAAACCAACCTAAGAATTCTCTCTTCGTCGGGGCTGACCGATTTAATATCTTAGTTTTCTTAGCCTAAATATACGTACGCAAAGCAGCGAATCTAGGAAATGCATAGTAAAATTATGTTAGCGTATCCAGTGTAAATCATTATATCACCAATGCTACTCTTATAATGACTGCACAGCATATACAAAAGTTTTTACAAAGCACTGGACTAAAGAAATTTCTCAGTGGATTGACTAGTTCAAATATTTAACAAATAGAAGAACACCACAGAAGACTGATACGAAGCCTGTAATCCCGCAGAGAAGACATCTGTCAATCTGCATCCATTCTAACAAGTTTATATAGGATAAAATATTGGTTACCATTAATAAAGACAGTTTAAAGATCAAAGTGGTGTAACAGACGTTATGAAGGGTATGGAAAGTGTATTATAATCTTGGTGAAGGGATGCCACAGGAAGGCATGCAGCTCCTGTCAGGGCCAGGAGGAACTGCGCGTCTTATCATATGACAGGACCACCTCCGGCTGCTACTGCCAGCACAGCCACAAACTTATTCCTCCATAGCATTATATATATATATATATATATATATATATATATTTATTTTTTATTTGTTCTTTCAACAAACCAGCCGTATCCCACCAAGGCAGGGTGGCCCAAAAAGAAAAACAAAAGTTTCTCTTTTCAAATTTAGTAATTTATACAGGAGAACGGGTTACTAGCCCCTTGATCCCGGCATTTTAGTCGCTTCTTACAACACACATGGCTTACGGAGGAAGAATTCTGTTCCACTTCCCCATGGAGATAAGAGGAAATAAACAAGAACTAGAAAGAAAATAGCAGAAAACCCAGAGGGGTGTGTATATATATGCTTGTACATGTATGTGTAGTGTGACCTAAGTGTAAGTAGAAGTAACAAGACGTACCTGAAATCTTGCATGTTTATGAGACAGAAAAAAGACACCAGCAATCCTACCATCATGTAAAACAATTACAGGCTTTCGTTTTACAATCACTTGGCAGGACGGTAGTACCTCCCTGGGCGGTTGCTGTCTACCAACCTACTACCTAGGAGATATTATATATATATATATATATATATATATATATATATATATATATATATATATATATATATATATATATATATAATATATAATCGATCATAAATACATTCCGCTCAAACGTGATCCCGCACAAATATCTTACTACGCACCTGGTGAAGATACTTGTCCAGTTTCCTCTTGAAGGCTTCTACAATTGTTCCAGCAGTGTTTCTGATATCTTCTGGTAAGATGTTGAATAGTCTGGGACCCCGGATGTTGATATAGTGTTCCCTTATTGTCCCCACCGCACCCCTGCTCCTCACAGGGTTTATTTTACACTTCCTCGCATATCTTTCACTCCAGTATGTTATGGCAGTGTGCAGATTTGGGACCAGGCCTCGAGTACTTTCCAGGTATATATTATCATGTACCTCTCTATCCTCCGCTCAAATGAGTACATGTTCAAGACTTGAAGGCGTTCCCAGTAGTTTAGGTGATTTACTGACTCAATGTGAGCTGTAAACGATCTCTGTATTTGTTCCATCTCCGATATTTCTCCTGCTCTGAACGGGGCCGTCAGCACTGAGCAATATTCTAAGTGAGGGAACAATAGTGATTTCACCATGGGCATTATTTCCCTTGTTTTGAAAGTTCTCAATACCCACTCCGTCATCTTCCTGGCTGTCGTGATGTTGGTCTTGTTATGGTCTTTAAAAGGTCAGTTGACATAATTATTCCCAGGTCTTTTACGTGTTTCTTACGTTCTATTTGGTGACCCCTCTTGAGTTTTATATATAGTGTTCCTTTTGAGTTCTTCATTCTTTCCATACCTAAGCAGCTGGAACTTATCACCATTGAAACGTCATGTTGTTCTCCACTGTAATTTTTCAGTGTCCTCTACCGTAGGACTTTCATGCTTATTTTAGTGTCATCTGCAAATGATGATACAAAAGTGTGACGGGTGTTTTTATTTAGGTCTGCTATGAGGATGAGAAACAGCAGAGGCTACAGAATTATCTGGATAAGTTGATGTTTTAGTCGAAGTGGTAGATGCAATTCAATGCAGATTACTGTAGAGTTCTAATTCTAGGAAAAGGAAATAACTATGGCACTTACAGTATAACGTAAACAATGTAGATCTTAGTCAAAGCAAATGCGTAAAAGATCTAGGAGTTCTGATTAGCAAAAAATTAAAGCCAAGAAAACTGTCTATAAGTACATGCAATAAAGCTATTACATTCTTAAGCTTCATATCAAATATAAATAATAGAAGTCCTAGGATTATACTTCAACTTCATATATCTTCGGTTAGACCTCATTTACATTATGCTGCGCAGCTCTGACCTCTACATTACAGGATGGACATAAGATACACAGAGAATGATGACGAAGTTGATTCCATGTATTAGAAACTTTTCGTACAAAATAGGCTGAAGGTGCTGAACTTGTACTCTCTTTAAAGGCGTATAATTAGGGGAGATATGAAGTGTGTAAATGAAAAACAGAAATAAAGGGGGATATAAATAGCGTGTTAACAATATCTAACAAAGAGAGGACTCGCAGCCATGGATCCAAGTTGGAAAAATTTAAATTTAGAAAGGATTTCGGGAAGTATTGGTTTGGCAAAGAGTTGTAGGTGAGTAAAATAAACTTCCAGGTACCGTAATTAAGGTAAGAACTTTAGGTAGCTTTAAATATAAGCCGGACGATTACATGACTGGGTGTGGGTAGGTGTGAGTTAGACCTGCCTAGAAACCCGCAGGCCTGCTGCATTATTCCTTCGTTGACAGCTCCTTGTGGCTATTGTGCATTTATAGTATATTGTATATATTATGAATAAACTTTATTATTAATAAATTAAAATCACTAAATATTCGGCCTTTTCCAAAGACCTGAATACTCCCAGCAGGACTGGAGTTTCCCCCCCTCACAATTTCTAAGATGTGACCCACAACAGCCGATTAACATACGCGTACCCGTTTTTAACTCAATACTGAGATCACTTCTTTTTACCTGGCAAAATTGGATATATGAGCAGTGTGCTGCTATTCCATTTTATGCGATAGTTCCACAGTAGGAACATAAGCTAGATAAGTTTCCCTGTCATATTCTTATCACACAGGATGGGTCGCATACATAGTGTTGAAGTGTGTCAACCTGTGTTGGGAGATTTCAGTTAGGCAATGAAGACATTGGCAAGTCATCCATTAAGCCAAACCATACCACGGGCCCACCCGTGGTATGGTTTGTTTGCAATCGTGTCATTACGATTTCGTGAGTCATCCATTAATTAAGGTTCAGCAACCTCAAAGGGCTGTTTCAACAAACCAGAGTTTCCAATTGGGAACTACCATCGTTCAAGTTGGCCTATCCTACACACAGGAAAAAATATATATATATATTTTTTTATAAAGGTATTTCCATCATGGCACAGTGAGGCAGCAAAGAGAAAGAGCACGCTTGGGATGGAGGGGAAGGCCGTATGTCCGCCATTTTCTCCTCAGTGGCGTCCGTCCCTGCAAGGAACACTGGTTCCTGCCACTCACCATCACAACACATCCCCCTTCACTACTTTATCACGCCATATCATTTGATAAAGCTCGACGAAATGTTGGCACAATTAATGCTTGTTCTACAATGTGTGTAGTATTCACACTGTCGGCATACGTCATATTGATTCAGGCTCCTACAGTGAACTATATTTACTTGATTATGAACCAAGTTGTGGTTTAAAACCTTAAAACAAATTGTGAAGAACATGGAGGTGATCCCATGTTGCTGGGCCCATAGCAGCAGGATCTGGACAATGTTTCTTCAGTCTTTAAGTTCATCAATTCTGAAGTCATGACACAAGCATATACCCAAAGTTATGGATATATCAATACAGTACAGGGACAAAAAGAAGAGACTGAAGAGGTGACGAGGTAATCAGTCCCTCAGCCTAGCAGCAGGTACAGAAACGTCTATATAATAAAGATACCCAGTTGTTGCACGTGTATAATTCTTAAACATGTCGGTATTATATGCATACCATAGATATATTATATCATTAATGAAGTGGTTGATTAAACGTCTTTAAAAATAAAGATACACATATCTTATTCAACTTCTCGGTATTTCATATCATTAATGTAATGACAAGGACTATTGTTAAGTGGTTAAACATTCGCTGGTCTACGCCAGCTAGCTTTTATACCCTATTTTAAAAGCGGACCACCAGACCTAGGATACCTGATCACATAAAAAAGCATAACATCAAATGATAAAAACAGAGATGAAAATAAATGATAGAAGCTATTGTACGTAGTATTAACGTAAAGTATACCTTGGTAACTGGTGTGTTTTAAATAGGTGTTAATTTTATTTGACACTAGACGAACACCTGTATGCTTCAAGTGGTTCGATATATACATGTGGTAAATTTTTAATAATACACTAAATAAATAATGTGTGCACATTTACGAATGAAACTGTTTTAATGCGTATGTAGCAAGTTAGTTTGGCACTACTTAAAGTATTTAATGATAAGTTATATTCAACTGGAATATGCAATAGAGGGAATCTAGACTAGGTCAAGTACCAAGTTAAACTAGGGAGAATCACAATATTTATATGGCCAGAATCCACTGCTATGTAGCACGCGGCTTTCTTACCTAGTCAGAGCATTCTTTTACAGAGATTAATTTACAGCATAAGAGCTGTTATCCTATCAGCAGATTTCAAGACCCAGTCCGGTCTACAGTATACTACAGCCATTTCCCAACCCCCAGGATGCCACCCACAACAGTCAATGAGTCAATGTACACCAAAAATTTTGTCTCTAGTATAAGCTGAGTTTATCTTAAGCCCAATTATAGAAATTAAAGTATTCTTGTCTGGTGGTGAACAGGTGACATACGGCCTTAATGACTCATTCAGTAGCCCACAGACTTTAAGCTCTACTTAGAGCGAAAAGTTGTCCAAATAATCTTGTTCTACATACATGTGTATCCACATACCTATTAACTGCCGCTGGTGTCGGATATCGATGAATAACTTCACAGTTTATTCAATTATAAACTATAAACAAATATCAAAACTACAACACCTCACTAAATGTCTTAAACTATAAATACATGTCCTTATCTAAATACCTTCGGTATCACCATACCGTATGTTCTGATGCCAATGTATCACCCGTTCAAAAGAATTTTTCAAGTCATTGACATGAACGTCCACTAAATATTTTGTTTTAGCATTAATTTGAGTGTCACTGTAGTAAACTTATGCTATCCATAATACACGAGGAACATTACGTTAACAATTATTATACGAACATGTTGCATTTACACATTTACAGTGAAGATGCAAATAAATGAATGTCAATGTAAGTTCAAAATATATTAACGTGAATATACATATGGGCATCACAATGGCTTAAGCAGAACTACAACACATATTTTAGAGCCTATTTACAGCTATTCTATTACACTATATGCATCAAGTTTCCTAACACCTGCTGCCCATGTTACCTAACAATAGAGAAGTAACTAGGAATTTGTCGGCTGTGGGTCGCATCTTGGAAAGGACCTAATCACCAGCCCAATGGAAATAAGCCACACTGCTTGGCTTTCTTGGGTTTTCCTGAGTCACCTCTCTAGGGTTACTACGAATAAAATCTTTTCAAAGAAGCATAAGCATTCGTCACCTGCCAGACATCGCACGAAACTCGTAAAAAAAATTGAGACAATTCAAGAGACAACTTTATTGTGAAGTCCACAGTAGTGACCACTAATTAAGACCACTATAACAGGCTAGATAATAGCCTTTACGACAGCGCAAAATACTGTCCATGAATCTATTTTTTTTAACTTGACTTAGTTTATTGGGCAATACCACTTATTCTAAAAGTGACCGAAGGTACCAGCAGTATATATTTCAACCTAAACAGCCGACATACCACTGGCAATGTCAACTCTATCAAAGTGGTTTCAACATTCAATCGATAGTACTACCTCTTTACATTACCATGAACTAACTCCAGCAAATCTGAATATTTTGTTGAACTGTTACGAATCTTAGTTATAATTTCTCACATTCCCCATGCATGTTAGTAGTATTAATTACATGTTTCTGTATTCTACGACTATATATACACCCACAACACTTTTCATTGCTTTATCCTAGACCTTGATCCCTCTTCCCCCACCCTTGCCAGTTCTTCAGCCAACAAAAAGAAGTGCGATTGCTTATCCTTGTCTCGACACACTTTGCACGGAACTCTTAACAAATTTTTCAAGGCTGGACAAATTGGTTTATAAGTGCTAATCCAACACCACTTTTAGTATCCACTAATCAGTAACTATCTAGTCGAAACCTCTATTAAATTCAGGGGTGATAATTGCTAGATATTCGGTTATTGCAATCGGCGATACATCTCTATAAAATATGAACTACAGTTATTGACATACAAGTGTGAGGCTACCCGCCGTCAGATTAATAATCAAGAACCAGATCTTTTGAAGTCATGCAGCGCCAGGGAAAATAGAGTTAATCAGAATTTAATTTAATAAAGGGGAGTGTAGCTTCAATTGCCTGAATCAAGATACCTTCACCATCATCAAGGCACTCCCTGAAGGGATCCAGTGCTAAAGAAACTGGCAAGGGAAAGCTTCAACGTGACTTTAATCCCAGAAGGATGCGGCAGGTGTCACTCACTGTCGCCTTGCCGAATATAAACTTCATCCCTAAATTTCTACCAGACTCGATGAAATTCTCCTGATAAAACTGACTTAAAAAAATGTCTTAACGATTAATATTAGGTTAATATCAATGGCTCTTATCAAAATTGAAGTTCTGCACGCATTTACGTTCCCAATTAATGAAATGTACAGTACATCGATTATCCAAGAACCTCCACCGCTCATCTACCAGTATTTAAATACTAATGTGCTTTCATCATTGCCCCCACATAGTTACAATCATAACCATGATATTTAAAGAGGTGGACCGGTAAGCCAGTGGAAGTCCTCGGTCAGATGACCAAAAGCTCCAACTTTGGGTCATAAGACAGACTCGCGTCAGGAAAATCTTGTCCTGTTTCCTGACAAACATTATACCTACGTACCTCACTGCCTCCACTTTCAAGAAATTCAGGAACGGGTCTTCCATCGCATATCCTCTCAACACCGCCAGGAGCACCACCTTTTCCTGAATCCTGCCTGCTGCCTCTAACTAACCAAGACCACTTCCAGGCGACTTCCTGTCCCTCATACATCGCCAAGAATGCTCCGCTGCTTTGTTTATACCTGGCTCTTTCTGTACAGCAGAAAACACTTCTCTCCAGGGTTATTCTTCGTCTGTCTCCACTTCAAGGCTCGCTCCCATTACGTCTTTCCGGGATTCTGTCATTTGTCTCATTGCTTTTTCTTTTACCGAAGAGAACCTCAGCTGAGGGGTCGAAACACAGATTGCCATTCTTCCTTGTTTTTGCCTCCTGTGGAATTTACTCTCTTACTGATCAGTGTTCATTATACTTCGTTGTACTAGTGTATTTGCTGTTGACTGAATTTACATGTTAAGAGAGTTGTTCTACCTCAGCACATATCAAAGCTCAGCCTTATCTAAGGTATACTATACTTCCACCCTCAGACTAATACCCAGGTACCTATCTTGTGAGGAATTCCTCTTTATATATATATATATATATATATATATATATATATATATATATATATATATATATATATATATATAATATATATGAGGTATTCTTCACAACTTAAGGTTAACGCCACTTTATAAGTCTATATACAACAATTCTGTCCACCTACTCAGCCGGAACTAAACATTTCTCAGAATTATGAATGAAACGAACATCAGAAATTATTTTCACGGGGAAGTGCTAAACCCTTAGGGATCGCACAGCGCGTGGGGAATAACTGCCATCTGGTTTTATCCATAAATCAGATACGATACTCGTTTGCAGTTATGAATTAAACAGTTTAGTTAGCGGCTTGCTAAACTCCATCTTGCATTCCTTAAGAACCTTTGAAAACAGTTCTTCGTCCCGGGGGTCTTAGTCCGTTTAATCGATTTACTTGTTCAATAACCATATCTAATAACTGCAGCATTAAAAAAAAAAACATCCATGGATGGGGTTTGAACACATGATTGCAAACAAACCGTGGTATGGTTTGTTTGCAATCGTGTCATTACGATTTCGTGAGTCGAGTTAAGAAATATTTTGTTTTCCTCAGGATCTCGAAAACTCAGTTATTGGGATTTCCTTTGCGCCTTGTGTGTAGATTGACAGAATAACTTAAAAACTGTACTTTTCTTTCTCATTACTAGTAAGCTGCCAGAGTTAGTTTTAAGTGGTCCTAACTTTTTCCCTGATCTTCGCTCTATAAATTTAAATGAAACCTGTCGGATTTGTCTTGGATTCCCTTGCAACTTTTAATTTCATAGTCTTGTTTAGCTTTCTTCATCCCTCTTTTCACCTCTCTTAATATAAGCATTTTGATCAGCAAGGTTACCACCTGTTAGTACACAGATCAGTTTCTCTCTTCTCCCCTGTAAAATGTTTTTAATTTTCTCTTCATCAAACTGGGATCATTTTTATCTAATTTCTCTGCAGGAATAAATGTTCTTTGGGCATCTTGTACAATATTTTCTAAAATGTTATGCTGGCAGTTCCTTCAGTTATTATTTGTAAATCCTTGTTGAAATCATTGACCATATTATCCTATTTTAATTCTTATCAAATTATAACATTATCATTACCCAAATTGTTCAAAAAAAAATTGTAATTTGTCGACCGAAAATATGAGAACTTTATTCCTTCTTATCGTTATATTTTCATGTAATATTAAAAAAATTTAAATTTATAATATGTGCCAAGCTCGTTTGTGATCTGTAAATTATATACGTGAAACTCTTCAGCTGCCAGAACTCAGAATATTACTAGCTGATTCTCTCACAAACTACATTAAAAACAATCCTGGACACCTTTTAGGAAGTTGCTGGATTTTATATTAAGTCAGAGAGTTCCAACCAATCTGGCTGGATTATCTCAGACTGCAGTTTTGTGCTTTGAAACCTTACCGATTTCTTCCCAAAACGTCTCTCTCTTTCTCTTGGCTGCATTTTAAATTCGGATTATTATAATTATTATTATTAAACTTGCATGAGTCATACAGCGCCAGGATGAGGGGGTTAGGAGAATGGAAGAAATTTTCTAAATTCTGAGGGTTGGTATCACACACCTAAAATCAGCTCTTCATATCTGTTAATTCTATCCAGACAGATTCTGTCTGATCATTCAGCCTTTATATGTCTTTTTACAACAGTTAAATTTTTCTCTGATATATAACGCTACCCACCGCCTTCTTGTTGATTTTATCAACGCAGAATAATTCGAAACCACGAATATGCCATTCGGCAGTCATGTTTCGGCTCTTCAAATTAAACCATGTATCAATTACTGCAATAATATCAACGTATCTTTCACATGTAATTAATCATAACTCGCTTATCTTATTTCTAACATTACTACTAGTTGTATAATACTAAGAAAGTTTCTATTATGTTTCCTCTCCCTGTTTATCTTTGCTTTTCCACTACTTGTCATCATTACTCAACATTTCTGAATGGGTGTCTTTCTCATCGCCTTGCTTGATTTTAACAGTTTTATATACCCCCTTGATAACTGTCATTTCGAATATCCTTAGTACCAAATTTTGATAACTAGCTATCTTGTTTTCCGAACGTTTCCTTAACTCTCTTGACATTTGTTTCTTCTATCCACAATAATGAAACCCTTTTGCTGTCTCTCCCCCCCCTCTCTCTCTCTCTCTCTCACTTATCTACCTCCATCTTTCATCAGTTTAAAGTCTGATAAATGAGAGAAGAAATTCCACAAAAAAAAAAAAATGAGGTAGAGTGGGATTTCCTCTCTCACCCCAAAATGACACCCAATACCGTCGATACATACTATGTTCAACACAGAAATGATTCCATTTGTCAATGAATGGAACTGTAAATTCTTGCAGTACTAGTCTAACTGGTGCTTTACACCAATTCCCCTAGACATCCATTCACCGCCCACTTTTCTTGGCAAAATGCTACACATGATTGAGAGCCCTGCTCCTGACCTAAGTAAATCATTACCACTATGAAAGATTCTTTACAGAGTGGATTAATTTTATCATCCATTCTGTCATATACACACCAGAACTGCACCGCTTTATCTAAACGAGGCTTTACTAATGATGTGTAGAACTGTAGAAAATCCTTTGGTCAGCCTTAACCTGGACACTTAGACACTGCTATTTTGGCTTCAAATTTTTCCTTACCGTAACTCCCGAGTCCTTTTCAATTTCTGGTAAAAAATGGTATGCGGTACTAACAAGCAGTTCGAAAAAAAAGATACAAAAAATACAAACACTAAGACATGTGAAAGTAGAAGGTATAGGAGTGACCAAGGTCCCAGGACTGAGACATATCCAATGTCGTGTGTGTCTTGGGATCTACTAGGACATTCATTCAAGTTTTCAATAAAATGTCCTGGTATTTAGATTTTGTGTCTTTTTTTCCCCCGTCACATTCTGTATGATGAAGTTACGTATTTAATGCACATTATGTAAGATATTATTTATTGGGGAGTGGCATCGCTCCCTAGGCACAAAACGTTCTGTACACCACTATGTTAAGATTAATGGTAAGGGTTTCAAGTCTATCAACCACACGAAGGTCATTAAGGTTGTATGCTACCGGCTCACCACCAGCCAAGAATACTTTAATATCTAAAACAGGGATTACAGTAAACTCGCAGCGTTAGGGAGGATGGAGAGTAGATATGAAACAGAATCATGTTCAACTTGAGAGAAAAACCCTTCTCCAGGCTAGGTTGGTTGGGTTGGGTTGGTTAGGTTAGTTAGGTTGGGTTGGTTCGGTTTGGTTGAGTTTGGCTGGTTTGGTAAGGTTAGGTTGGTTTGGCTGGGTTTGGTTTGGTTTGGTTGGGTTAGGTTGGTTTGGCTGGGTTAGGTTGGTTTGGCTGGGTTAGGTTACACTGGGCTAGGTTTGGTTAGGTTACATTAGGGTATGTTAGGCTAGGTTAGTTTCAACATTAACCATTACAACAAAAGCAACCCCTACCACCGCTGTAACAATCCCAACACCAGATGTAACTGTAATAACCACTACAATCACTAATTGTAATAACCACTACAATACTATAACTGTAACAACCACCACAATCACTGTAACCCCTACAACTACTGCAGCATTAACACACTGACCTCCACATACAGGTGGAAGAAGCACTATGTGGTTCAGCCATTGCTTAACCCAATGACCTTTCATTTATGTTCTTTAAGAAGTGTCCACTCTTGCCGATTTAATCTTTAATAATATTTTTATAAGGGAAACGTCCAGACCACTATATCTCCCACCCAGTCCATCTCCCCGACGAAAATAAATTAATGGGATTAAAAATATATGATCATGTGTTTTATAGTTATTAAAACAGCAAATCTAAAAACTCATCTTTACAATAACTAAACTCATAAAGTTGGTTAGTTTATGGGGTTTTTAAAGCCTACTGACTACACGAGGGTTAATAAGGTTGGATTCAACCTGTTCATCACCTGTCAAGAGAGTTCTTTGATAGAGCGATGATAGTGAAGGAAACAACTGTAGATGTTATGAAAAGTTATATTGGTATTCGTAGAAGAGCCTAGCCTATCGTGTCTGCCCACCTGCTATGCCTGGTCGAATATGAGACAGAGGCCTGTGAGAAACGACCTATGCGCAGGGGATAGGTCACGTAACTAAAGCTTTGCCAGGGAGCCAGCCAATAATATGCATACTACATAAGTAATACTGCTGACACACCAGTGAAGAATACTTTAGTACCTAAAGTAGGGACTAAAGCTAACTCTCAGTGTATATACAGTGAGAAACATACACTTCACGGTATACATAATCCTAAAAAAATATAATTATGAAGATTTGTTTAAATTGGACTACAAACTCAATTAGATATTTTAACATTTGCTATATAATTATATATTTTAAAAACGTGGTAACCTGTATGGATCATATAGCTGCCTATATAATTAATACTATGAAAATATTTCATCGTTTTTTTCACTAATGATCACTATATTCAAGCACACAGAAGCCATGGTAGTTTTGGCAAAGGGAGGTTGTGGAGGAAATTTTCTCCAGGAAGGTGTACACCCCCTTCAGCGCCCCTTTCAGCTGAGGGGGCCCAGCCCTCTCAAAGGGGCCAAATATCTGTTTCCTGCCTACAGCGAGTACTTTGATCGCAATGCAACGAGTATGCGACGTGGTCCAAGACGACCGCCGCTGTCCTTGCAAGTCCATGATTTGCAGAGTGTTTTTAAATAAGAGACAGTAACATCTCTTACCTTAGCAGACAATTAAGGAAAATCCTGCTCCCCCACTTAGTACCATAGTAAAGATAGTGGACATTGTTGTCTATGCTTAAGACAGCAAGAATTTAAACATTCTGCTTTGCCTCATGAGAAGTGCAAGGAAGCAAAGGTACCATGTCAGCTTTTCCTTTGTGCTGGGGCAGTAACGCGTGGGCACTGTAGCATCTTCAGATTACTTTTGACTCTACTGAGAGTGACACTACAGCCAGTTAACCAACAAAGACGATCTGTTGGGCTGATAGTGATAAGCAAATGTGTGTGCCTCACAAAACACAATGAGCGGCACGTTGAAGAGTGGACAGTTATGAGGTGCATCAGCTTCTTTAGTGACAAGATGTTCTCTATTAACACTATTTCAAAGAGCTCCCTCAATTCTCGTATTGATGTGCAGCAGCTATCAGAAGTTCCGAGATGTGTTACTGTGCAGGATGAGTAGTCCTAGATAGAGTCAACAATATACTGAGTATTGCTGGCTAATCTTGCGTGAAGTTTCAGCTACTATCAAGTTACCGATATCTGTCGAAGGGTGAAGAACACCATAGCTCACTGCTACAAGAGCAAGGTAGGTTACGAATTTCTTGTAGTACGGGGACTGCGCAGTTTCTTGAGTCGCAAGGAGTTTGTAATCAAGCCTATAGTCGGCAGTTAAGTGCGGACTTTTGAATACACACAAGTCCTGTCAGCCATCAGTGAATGAAATATGCTGATCATAACACCCCTAGGGTAAATTATTGTTTACATAATATGATCTATTCCAGCCCGTTGAGAGATTGATCATGACAACAATTCAGACCTTGTCTGCAGGGGCGGCTGTGTAAGACGATTTGCTGTCTTTTTCAGCTAAGTGTTTCCTATATTTAAATTTAAAATTAAGCTTAACTGTAATCCCATTTCTCAACATTTTGGTCATGCTCCGAACCGGATAAAGCCCACGGGGGGGGGGGGGTGGTCCCAAATACGTTGTACTACAGTGTAACAAATAACCTACCGAGCCAAGGACCTTCGAAAAAAGCCTGTAAAACCCTCGTTCTTACATTATAAATCAGTATAATGGTCCCTCCAGACTCACTCAACAGAGAATGGGCAGCCAAAAGAAAACAGCGCCACCAGCGTCACTCCAAAAAAAACGGGAGCTGGTGGACTCACCCAACAAGAAAACGGGGGATGGCACCCGGCATCCACTGCTCCAAGCTCGAAGAAGCGCTAAGACAACAACAACCCAACTGATTTCAGTTTGTCTTAGTGTAATACACATAGTGTTTTATAATGTTTATAAACAGAGACAATTAAGAGACAAGAATTGTGATAACGTTTAGTACTAGCAGATCTTTCTTTCTTTCCAACATACCAGCCATAACCCACCAAGGTGGGGTTGCTTATAGATAAACCTGTTATATAAAAGAACCTATATATAAGTGTAAGCTTGCAAATACATATTAACAGTGACATTTATATATGTGTAAGTAAATTCACGTGTGATTTGCAGTTATACAATGGACATTTTATAGGTGGTATAGTGAATGAAGTGTAATAACGATTATTACAATTAATCATCGTGGTCAGGCTGACACAGCAAACTCAAGCATAAACACCAGCCACAGATACTGTGATAAACCCCTTCATGGTCAATGACCCTTGAGGTTAACTTAGTGGTCCGTAGTGTCTGACTGAATTATTGCTGACTAAAGCATAACAAAAACTCAGCTTGTTTATAAGTCAGTACAGTGTTTTTTTTAAACACCTAATGTGGTGCTAGAATTTTTCAGATACCATTTAAAATGGCCTTGTTTGAAAACTCAGTTTGTCAGTCTTTACAGACTAAATTACAAATTAGAAAATCTAATTTCAGACTGTATAGGAATAAACTCCAAGATCAATAACATAGAAGTGATGATCTTGAGGACAAATTTGAATTACTTACACAACGACTGAAAATAATAATTCAGACCTATACACATTAGTGAAAAGGATTTTCTTGAATCAGATCCATCTGAGGATGAATTAAAAATGTATTGGATACTTTTAGCAATCAACAATTAAGGTGGACAGGAGTACAGGCAATCTGCCGTAAAACAATCACAGAGACCTACAGTACTAGTGGTCAAACACCTGTTACACCTGTAACAACAACAATGTGGTACCATTACCAAGCTTACCTACTTGTCATTAAAATTATTTTCCAAGGTCATAATATGAAGAATTCATTATTGGTTTTCAGTCTATAGTAAATTCACGAACTGACATAGATGAGATTGCTAAGTTCAATTATCTTAAATTTCTTGTGAAGGGAGACCAATGAACTGATTAAGTCCATTTCGGTGTTAAAAGGCAATTATCAAATAGCCTACGTGTCTTAGCAGACAATTACTTTGATGCTGACTTAAGAGGCGCCAGAGTTAGACATGTCAGTCTTACATCAGTTTGAAGCCACCCAAACATTGTTTTTCAGACTTACAGGCATTTAGAATCACATTATACAATAGATCACAGATCTCTAGTTGCTAATATGACCTAAGACAATGTTGAATTGGTTTATCAGTGTATTGTACAGGATAAGACTGTCACCACAAACTATTGAACGATTAAGCTATTATGATTCAATAAACGCTATTTCACTTGTAAAGAATTAGCAATGGTGTTTACAAACAATAGTTTCATGATGCAAGCAACTTGACAGAAGAAAAAACCACAAATCCCGTGGATAAACAAACCTTCAAGCTCAGTATACAATAGAGTATAACTACTCCCACTAAACCACAGAATGGGAATCCCATATAGGACATTTATCAAGCTGGTGAATACAACAGACATAAAAACAGACTGTCATACATAGAAAACGTACTCCAAAATGTTACTTTATGTTGATGGAACACATTGGGCACAGTATGTATTCAATACACATCAATGAGGCACGTAAACAACGTGTTCATTCAGCTGAAAAGTGCATCAGTGTAGGTGAACACAAGGAGGTAAATGCTCACTGAAGAAGTGTTTCAAATGCAAGTGTATGCATCATACAGCATTGATGCCCAAATACATTTGCCGAACAGCAGCAGACATCCACAGAATCGACGGAAGTCAACAAGCAACAGCAATTAAATGGAGAGATAAGTTTAAAGGCAACTGCTCCCCCGATAGCTCGAACTGAGTTATCTAATAAATTACACAAAACCAATGTGCCTAACACTATTTGATCAAGGCTCACTAGGTCCTTCATAATAAGAACAGTGTTACAGAAACTGAAAAACAACCCTATGCCAAAATAACAGTTAGATAAAGCTGTTTTTTCCACAATTCTGGTAAACAGACATATGACCTAGCCAGAATCACTGGTTGGCTAGGAACAGGAAAAAGACAGTAGAAGCTTTGGTAGTAGATTGATTTGCCTAAGTCTGTGCAGATCCAGGGATTAAAAGAAACAGTTTGCAGCACTGAAAGCAGCTAAGGACAAGTTAGCCTGAGTCATGACATACAGACGGAACACATTAGTCCAATTGATTTAATCATAGGAAGGATTTCATCCACTGTTTTGTGCAAAAAATAGTAAAGTAAACATGATGTTTTCACTTGCTGAAAACAGCAGGAGCCACATGATATGTGGTTCCCATTCCTCTCAAAGTGGGAAAGAAGCTGATATTGATTCGTGTAAAATGTACTAGTTACGAGAATAACCGCTGATCATGTACCACAGGCAAAAATTATCATTACTGGTAAGAAATGACTGAACAAGTTGATAAGCTGTGGATTTTAGATGCGATAGGTATTGATGTAAATAACCAAGTCCCACAAGAGTCTCCAAGACTTTATAACCAATTATTTGGACACTGTCAAATATAAAGATGGACGTATTGGTTAGTTACCATGGAAATTAAATCCACGACATCTGCCTACAATTATCGCATGGCTTTCCGGACAGACGAAAGCACAAATACATGAGCTAAGGAAGAACAAGCTACTGACTATGATAATATCATACAATAACAGTGGACAATAAAATTCATTGAGGAAATAGTCGAAGATAAGTTTAAGACAGAACTCATTAATCTCCGCACCAATGGAGTCTGAAAAGAATCTGAAACCACTCCACTACGTGTTTGTAAATAATTGCAGCGCCACGTGCAAATAAAGATGTAGCAAGTCTTAATGACTGTCTAGATGACCGGACCCCACTACCTGAGAAGGCAATTGGAGACGTGCTTATGAAATTTTCGCACAAAACGCCATATGCCTACACGGCTGATATTTCCAAAGCATTCTTAAGAGTAAGGAACTACAAGAAATAGATAGAAGATTATACTCGAGTCTATCTTTGCGTTAGCGCCTGAAACATTCCACATGAATCCCAAAGATCCTGTTAAAACTTACGTTTCAAATCAGAATAATTTGTGCAACATCCTCTCCATTCTTACTAGAAGCTACCTCTAAAAACACAATTGAAGCAATCTGAAAGTCCCTTCAAAGAAATCATAAAGAAAAGTTTCTATGTGGACAATCTTCAAGGTACAGTGACTTAAAGAGAGATTTGAAATCCTTATACAGAAAGCTAACAAGGAGATGAAAGAAGCAAATATGCCTCTAAGGAAGTGGAATACAAATTCAAAGCAATTAAGGGAACTTATCACAGAAGATTTCCTGAAGCCTGAAATTCCTGATTGCAACAATATGCTGGGACTTAATTGGAACACACCAGGTAAATACTTTTGAGTCTCAAAAAGAAAACAATAAATCATGCAGTACACTCACTAAACGTAGTTATACTGTCAGAGTTATCACAATGTTTTGATTCCACTAGGGACTCGCTCGACCAATTACCATAAGGGTAAAAAAGCTTATCAAGATGCATGGAAGCTCAAAATTGGTGGGATTGAGAAACTTGCCTCTAGACATGAGTCAAGCATGGATGAAATATCCAAGGAGTTTTTTTTAAACCCAACTTCTCAAATTAAACTTCCCAGACAAATAGGGTCAGAGGGAAACAAGTACTCATTACGTGCCTGTGATGCTACAACCAGATGGTTATGGCGCTGTAGCTTACAAGATATGCTGAAGGCAGTACACTAATTACTTCAAAGCCAGGGTAGCACCCTTGAAGGTCAGAACGTACCACAATGGAACTGGACAGCTGGGATCTATGTAGGTACAAAATAACCGTATCTCAACAAGTACTTGATCATCTCACTATTGAAAAAACCGTGATTCTGGAGTGATAATGAAGCAGTTCTCCAGTGGTTTAAGAAATAATAAGGAGTAAAGTGTCTATGTACAAGAACAAGTAGCAAATAAAAGAGATGCAGAGAGATTATCTCTTACTCCACGTTCTCTACCCAAGAGAATCCACTGACATGTTGTCACGTGGGTGTCCCACTCAAGAAATTTGTGGATAATAGCATATTTAAATTTTTTTTTACATAGATTTTTAAGCGATTTTCTTCTTTCCATTTTTTATCTAGGTAATTGTTAACTTTTCACTTTAGCATTTTTTCTTTTTTTTTACGTTTATTAGATATAGAGTATTAATCTCAATCTTTTTTTTTTTTTATCTGCAATTGAAAATACTGGTGGCCTCAGCAAAAGAGCCCGTCACATTATTCCAAGTTCTGGAAACAGTCCTGCTTGAACACAGCAGAAATCATTTTGTAGTGAATAGCATTGTCAGACACGAGGACGAGGGGAAAGGGGAGGTCAGCGAGTGCTAGGGTTGCGAAATACTCATCTTTGGTATAACTCTTAAGGAGTTACAGCTCTTGTCTTTAAATTCTTTAAAGGAATAAAACCTGATTATGAATGACTTTGAACCCATTAAAATACTGGGAAACCTAATACAGAAAAGATTGTTTTCTCTACAGAATATAAATTTTCTGGAAAACTCAAGATAAATCCCCAAAGAATCCTGTCATGATTATTTCTTTAGGACTTTAATCTCGACTCAGAAAAGATTATAAGATGTCGAGAAAGAATTCATAATTCTTCACCTACCTAAAGAAGCCATACATCCAATATGATCCCCAAGAATCATTGGCTAACAAAACTGATTGTGCAAAACGCCCACAGTAACGTGTTACATGGTGGGGTTGCTGAACACACTTTTGTCAAACACAATCTACTGATAGCCCACCTCAAGGTCCGACATAGTGTGAAAAAGCAAATAAAGGGCTGTATTACTTGTCGTCACTACGATATCGAGTTATGTCAAGTATCCAGTCCACTCTCCATATCCCTCTGAAAGATTTGTCCAATATACTCCATTTGAGGTGACAGGTGTAAGAATTACACTGGACCATAATTTATAACCAAAAACAGTTGACAAAGTCCTATCAAGGTGTACATCTGTTTGTTCACTTGTGCTACAACTAGGGCAGTACATCTAGAAGTAGCCACTGACATGTCTGTGAAACCTTATCAAATTATTCAGAGGTTTGCAGCCAGAAGGCATTGTCCCCAGAACTGATGATTTCAGATAATGCAACGAACTTTGGTTGCTGGTGCAGCTTATATAAGCAAGATCTTTG
This sequence comes from Cherax quadricarinatus, assembly GCF_026875155.1. Lineage (NCBI taxonomy): Eukaryota > Metazoa > Arthropoda > Malacostraca > Decapoda > Parastacidae > Cherax > Cherax quadricarinatus. Next base: position 17,187,444 of record NC_069484.1, read on the forward strand.
ATCAACCAGAAGGTTACAACAGATTCTGAAAAAAAAAAAATCAACGAGGTGTCGTTGGAGATACATTCCTCCTAAATCTCCATGGGCACGGCGTATTTTATGAAAGTATGATCCAGTGGTAACAACTTGTTTTAAGAAGGCTCTTCATCTTCCAGAGAAATAGACTTAGAGGATTTCCGTACAGTTGTGACTGAATATAGAGAAAATAAGAGTCCACACAGACCTCTAACTTATGTTACCGATATCTGGACAGTTTTGAAGTGTTAAGGTCCATCTCATTTACTCCATGGCAGAAGGCCTCGAAACTGTTTTCTCCCATGAAATGATAAAGAAACATAGTGAGATCCTTCTTATTTTGAACTGACAGCAACTCAGACTTAAAATTCAAACACTTAATAAGTGATTGACCGTTGGGAAAAATTTGGCGAGAAGACTATCTCACCACATTGAGAGAACACTTCTATGGAGCTGGTGTTCCTGAAAATCATAAGTCCTTAAGACCGGGTGACATAGTGATTATTGACAATGATGGTCTGAGGTCCCAATGGCCACTTGGAAAAATTGTGACCATATATCCTGATGCAAATGGAATCATCAGGACAGTTGATGTTTTGAGCAAAAGTGTAGTGAATAAGCGGACAATAAATAAACTAGTGCCGTTAGAATTACACAGTGTTGAAAACAAAATTAGTGATTCTCCAGAAACCACACATATTAAAGCTGTTCAGAAAAGACAAGCAGCAGTGGTGGCGAGTGAGAAAATCAAATTAATGTTAAGTGATGAATAGTTCACCTGCAGCGAACCTCCGCCGCCCCCCAGTGTGGAGAAATTTTCTCCAGGAGGGGGTATCAGCCCCCTTCAGCCCCTTTCAGCCCTGAGGGGCCCAGCCCTCTCAGAAGGGGCAAATATCTTGTTTACTGCTACAGCGAGTAATTGATCGCAGATGCAGTACGAGTATGCGATGTGGTCAAGCGACCACTGCTCCTTGCAGTCCAGTGTTGCAGAGTGTATTTTAATAAGAGACAGTACATCTCTTACCTTGGCAGGACAATTAAGGAAAATCCTGCTCCCACTTTATTACCATAGTAAAGGTGGTGGACATTGTTGTCTATGCTTAAGACAGCAAGATTTAAACATTCTGCTTTGCCTCATGGAGGAAGTGGCAAGGAAGCAAAGGTACTATGTCAGCTTTTCCTTTGTGCTGGGGGCAGTAACGGCGTGGGGCGCTGTGGCATCTTCAGATTACTTTTGACTCTACTGAGAGTGACACTGACGCCAGGTTAACCAACGATCTGTGCGTTAGTGTGAACAAAGTGTCTCACAAAACACAATAAACACTTAAGAGAAGTGTGATCAGCTTCTTTAGTGATAAGATTGTGAACAATAAAGACAAATCTTGTGGAACATAGTGTACCAGTGTGCGTATTCCTAGACTATGGAAGACGTGGACATCCAAGGACACTTCAGCTTCTATCAAGTCACCGATATCTGTCAAAGGTGTGAAGAACACCATAGCTCACGCTACAAGAGCAATGTAGGTTACGAATTTCTTGTAGTACGGGGGACTGCGCAGTTGTTGAGTCGCAAGGAGTTTGTAATCAACCTATAGTCGGCAGTTAGGTGTGGACTTTTGAGTCCACACTAAGTTTGTCAGCCATCAGTGAATGAAATATGCTGACATAACACCCCCTAGGGGTAAATTATTGTTTACATAATATCTATTCCAGCCCGTTGAGAGATGATCATGACAACAATTCAAGACCTCGTCTGCAGGGGCGGCTGTGTAGACGATTTGCTATCTTTTATCAGCTAAGTGTTCCCTATATTTAAATTTAAAATTAAGCTTAACTGGTAATCCCATTTCTCAACAGGAGGGGGTCCTTGATAACGGTGATGGGGGCTCTTGATCCAAGAAAGTGAAACTGTCCTCCCTTTGGAGGGTGAATGCCTCCCATTTCCCCAGGTGTTGCATGACCCGTACAGATTTAGAGCTCTCCCATGAATGCAATCATAATCTGGCCTGCAGCATTAGGCGACTCATAACCCCCCATCCCTTTCACATACACACTGGGAAGCGCTAAACCTGTCAGGTTAATACATCCCTTGGGAATGAGGCACTTAGGTTCAAAGGGAGAGATCCAATTCCTTGGATCAAGAACGCCTCACCGCCATCAAGGACCCCCTATGAGGGGCCTTCACTTCAATAGTATACCAATAGGTGCGCATTTATATATACACCGAGCTTACTTTTAGTAAATCCCTCAAGAGTATATACATCGGGAAGTGTGCATCTCAATATATTATACAATATATATAATCCGTGAAGTTTCTCCGTGTATATACACCGATAGGGTGTGTATATACACAGGTATACCTCTGGGTGCACATACAGCGTGAAGTGTATAATATTTCAGTGTGTGTATATATATACAGAGCTTTACAATATTCCTTATTTTAGGTATTCAAGTAAAACGATAATGATATAGATTAATATGCAGCCTTAATGTACCTCGTGTAGTCGACAAGCTTTAAACTTATCAATCACACAAGTTAAATACACCGAGAGGTGCGTATCTCAACTCAAGAGTTTAATGCAATCCGTACTTTAAATATTAAAGCATTGTTGGCTGATGGTGAACAGACAGGTTTTAATGACTCTTGTGTAGTCCACCTTATAAATCTAATAAATTAAGTAAGCAAAGGTGCGCTAACTTTGCTGGCAGAAAGTATTTTACGAGTGAATGTCACTTTTTACAAACAAAAAAATCGAGGCGGTAAATGCAAAGGGAAAACAGATATCAAGGAAGCAGTGCGTAAGTCAGATGGATGGAATATATCAAATTAATTACAAGATAATAAGCTATACATTGATTGATTAAAGGATAAGAGTGCGAGGGTATATATTTGATCAATGCTTGTGTTTAATGTTGTGTTTGGCAGTAGTGGTTGTTCATGGTAGCCATCTTGTGCTCCCCCAGCTGCTGCCAGGAGCCTCACCACCCGACTTCCTCCTGCAGAGTTCGGGTACGAAGTGACGTACGGAGGCGGTGGGGGCGTATATGGCGGGGGCGGTGCTGGGGCGGGGCTGGTGTGGGAGAGCACGGCACCTGGGGCAGCCCTAACCCATTACCCACCCCATGATGCTGCCTTCGCTGCTGCCGCCGCCGCCACCCTCCCCCTCCACGACCTATGGCAGACCCACACCTTCAGGGGCCAGTGTGTCATGTCTCACAGGTAGGAAGGAAACAAGTTTTGAGGTTTAAAGAGCGCTTGGTCTGGTACATGTTCCATAGGTAACATTTACTCACATGCCACGCCTCCTGCATGACACATCTCATATTAGGAAACATTTTACTCATCTCACCCTCAGACTGTTCATCGCTGCGTTGCAACCTATCCTTATTTTCCCATACTGCTTAACGTGATTCCAAACATCAGTTTCTGATCGATCCCTGTAAACTTACAAATCCCACTTTCATATTTAGATTAGGCTACATAAATCTATAAAACACATATTTACCCATATATAAGGAAACTAAAAGGCAGGCCGCAGTACTTCAGGCAACACAGTGGATGAGCAGTACCAAGAAACTTGCAACTGCACATTTCACTCGTGGTGACAGTTGCTCCTTCACTTTGCTTAGCATCTTGGTTTACAAATGGCTCATAACTTTAGTGGTAATTATAATACTGATTCTGAACGAAGATCCTGCTCGTGTCTAATATTAACTACACTTTTTCGTCATACTCTTTTTTTTCAAATTTCAATACGATACACGAACTTCGATATAGTAGGCACACCAACATAAACATATCTCCTGGTTTTGAATCTGAGTATTATACATCTATCCTACTATGTCGGGGAAGCACTAAACTCATACTAGTCATACATGAAAGGCAATCAAGTTTGATCTCGACGAGAGGGCAAGGGCAGGTGCAAATCCCTGGATCAAGGGCCCTTGACCAGCTACAAGGCAACCCCTTGAAGAGTAAACTTTATTTCTATCCTACTACGATGGTAACTCGTTAATTAAAATCTGTTATCACGATACTGCATACTGAAGATATTAGTAAACGTTATTTAACCCAGGATAACCTAACAAACCACCGTATTGCGGCTTATTCTCTCTGAGGTCTTCCCTTTGGTTGTGATCCATAACGCTCGACAAACGTGGTACCTCTTTACTGGTAACAAGAGAAGCAAGTTGAAGACGCACATAGTGTCGCCCAGACCAAGAATCAGACCTGAGAGGTCTCGGTTGTGAAATGAACACACTATAGCTGAATTGGCAATATATCACTTGTATTTTGTACACGTGTCACCATCCAGTGGCTTGATCAACAGAAAACATGGACATACACTGAAGACTGTAGAAGAGGAGGCAAGTATTCCAGCCTTGCAGATTATTATTATTATAATCAAGGGGAAGCGCTAAACCCGGAGGATTATACAGCGCCTGGGGGGGGGATGTGGAAGGCACTCAGGCTTAATTCGGGGAACTGGAGCACAGATCCAATTCCCTAAATCAAGAGCCCCTCACCAACATCAAGGAACCTTCCTTGAGGGGACAGCCTTGCAGAATTATCTACAGAAGACAACTTGGAATGACGTAATAGTCCCTCAGCCTTGGAGCAGGTGTTGTGCACCGCAGTCTTGATGAACCTAGGGCACAGGCAGGAAGATGGGCGCTTATTTACAGGAGTTAAGTGATGAGGTGCAGCAGATGAAGGCATTGTCATTGATAGGCGGGATCTACCAGTAGAAATAAGTCATGCTCAAGAGGTGGGCCAGAGGTTGGCATGTAGGCTGTGGCCTCTGTGCCAAGATTCCATGATGATGTACCCGATATACGTACATCAATAGTGCACAATACCAGCAAGCTGATGAATTAGACACATGTACATCATTCCGACTGCTCCAAATTCGTGGTTCTAGGCAGTGGGACTGATTACCTTGTCCCCTATGCCTTCTGTACATAATTCTGCTAGGCTGTGGGACTAATTACATTTTCTTATAGTCTTCCGTATATGTCCTTGTAATGTATTGATAAAGCCACTGGATGACGAAACTTCAACAAATATACTCAAATGTTGCACGTGTCTAATTCATCACTACTGAGCTACAGGTCATCTTGACTTAGAAGTGTTTCTTAATTAACGTTGCTTTAAATTGTTAGTGGCAATTTTGTCGCTTGGTGTTGGACGTTGATCACCAACAGCCTGGCTGGTCACAGACTGGGTCGTAATTAGCGGATGGAGGATCAAGCCTCCACTAGTCCTTGCGCTGAATGACGCACATGGACTTAAGAGTTTCAAATAATAATGATATTAATAATGCGTATGTTCTAAAAAAGCGGATTCGTATACTATTATGCCAAAGCCACCCATCACCAACATGGTACCTGGACTACTTACTTGATCCTGCAGACATCGTACTCAATGTGTTCATCGTCGTCGGTGTCGTAGTTATAACTGCTGTTCTTGACATCTGTGTCCTTGTAGGTGGACATAGTGACGCTGTTGCCTGACATCTTCAACACTTGCCCCCACCGTCTAGGCACTTCTGTTGATATATTCCCAAGAACTTATAATTTTTACATAAATACCCCTTTTTTTAGGGGGGAAATGGGGGAGGTATGATTGGTGTAGTGTTAGTAACTTGACCACACTGCTAGCCAGCCTTGAAACTTGTATTAAGTTAACATAAATCTGGTTATTTCATCATTATCACGTTCCGACATAAGATGTTAAAAAAGACAATTAACGGGTGAATTTCCAGCCGTTAACGCCCAGGGATAAGTCTAATGTTTTCTAATTATTGGCGCATTTATCAGTGATGAACTGCCAATTCTTAAGTATATACACAATGACTACCATTAAATTTAAAACGGAGGAACAATCACTGAAACTAAACTGCACTTTATAATTATGGTTACATTTGCCACCTAAAATAATTTTCTTCGGATCCAATCAAATATTAGCTGACTGTAAATACACGTAACGTGTACTTCTCTAAATTCTGAGGTAGAAGATTGTCTTCAAGCACAATAAAGCAAGTTGAAACTACAACACCATCACAATGTCACTGACACAACAATACTGAGACATGGTTGGTGCAGCAGCTCCATCCGCTAGATAATATAGATAACCGCATATCCTCTACAGTCTTCACTGGTGAATAAACTATTCTGGACTATGATATACATTTTGGAAACGTACACTCGTAGAGAGCCAAAAGTATAATAATTTCGGCAAATCTGAAATAGAACTGAAACCTACTAAAATAGTAGTACAGAGACGGGGTCGTAATTAAAAAATAGTTGATGTTAATGTAATAAATGTGAAGAACTCAATTCCAGCTAACCGGTTTCCTGAATACTTTCATAAATATTTCCCGTCTCACACTCCAAAATCACTTTAAATCCAAAATCCATTTCCTCCACACACTTTAATGTAACATTCACATTTGCCTGTTGGATATTCAAGTCCCTATTACGTATAATCTCCAACTCTTCTGAGAACCAGTCTATCTCTCCTTCCTTCCACCCTGAATTTATGCACCTTTTTAGTCAACCTGTTCTGTTTCATTCTTTTGTAAGTGACAAAAACCACCTGAGCAACTCCTCTACCCTCTGAATTATAAATTTTATACCCCGATACCATCTGGTCTCTACGTTCCTTATTCTCTACACAAGGTTCACGCCACACTTTGCTCTCTACCATGACACTTACTACACCACGAAGATTGGAAAACAATATACAAATAACCCGAACATAGAAGAGAAGAGCTTACGACGACGTTTCGGTCTGATTATGGACCATTTACAAAGTCAGTGTGACTTTGTAAATGGTCCAAATCGGACCGAAACGTCGTCGTAAGCTCCTCTCTTCTATGTGCGGGTTGTTTGTGTATTGTTCCAGTCACGGTATTCTGCCTTTTTTTGTTTTTTATTGGAAAACAAAACGGTAATGGAAAAAAAATACGATTTATTACTGTCTCTGATGACATCTGTTGAGGTACAAGATAAAGATTAAAAGCCAGCAATACCTTGCTCGTTCGTGGGAATGATTAAAATACATCTGGCATTTTTTGCACTTAGTGCTACTAAGGTTTATTAAAATTAATTTAAAGTATACAAATTTCACCCGGTTATCCTAGTTCTCTTCGCTGTATAACCCTTGTGGTTTAGCGCTTCTTTTTTATTATAATAATAATAATAATATCCTAGTTCTCGGGCGACCTTCAAAATGGAATAGATACTTGTAGTGATTGTCGATTTTTTTTTTCTTTTCAAGGATTCCAATCGATCACTTGAGAACAACTGCTTGGCTTCAAACTTTCATTATAATTATAATTTTTAAAGGGGTGGACGACCTTGTTCAGATAACCATTATTATAATCAAAACTAAGCGCTAAACCACCAGGGTTATACAGTGCTGGGTCAAATGACCAAGGTCATACAGCGCTGGGGCAGACAACCAGGGTCATACAGGACTGGGTCAGACGACCAGGGTCATACAGCGCTGGGTCAGACGACCAGGGTCATACAGCGCTGGGTCAAACGACCACGGCCATACAGCGCTGGGTCAGACGACCAGTCATAGCGCTGGGTCAGACGACCAGGGTCATAGCGCTGGGTCAGACGACCAGGGTCATACAGCACTGGGTCAGACGACCAGTGTCATACAGCACTGGGTCAGACGACCAGGGTCATACAGCGCTGGGTCAGACGACCAGGGTCATACAGCGCTGGGTCAGACGACCAGGGTCATACAGCGCTGGGTCAGATGACCAGGGTCATACAGCGCTGGGTCAGACGACCAGGGTCATACAGCGCTGGGTCAGACGACCAGGGTCATACAGCGCTGGGTCAGACGACCAGGGTCATACAGCGCTGGATCAGACAACCAGGGTCATACAACGCTGAGTCAGACGACCAGGGTCATACAGGGCTGGGTCAGACGACCAGGGTCATACAGCGCTGGGTCAGACGACCAGGGTCATACAGCGCTGGGTCAGACGACCAGGGTCATACAGCGCTGGGTCAGACGACCAGGGTCATACAGCGCTGGGTCAGACGACCAGGGTCATACAGCGCTGGGTCAGACAACCAGGGTCATACAGGACTGGGCCAACGACCAGGGTCATACAGCGCTGGGTCAGACGACCAGGGTCATACAGCGCTGGGTCAGACGACCAGGGTCATACAGCGCTGGGTCAAGACACGGCCTACAGCGCTGGGTCAACACCAGTCATAGCGCTGGGTCAGACGACCAGGGTCATAAGCGCTGGGTCAGACGACCAGGGTCATACAGCACTGGTCAACGATCCAGTTATACAGCACTGGGTCAGAACACCAGGTCATACACGCTGGATGTCGACGACCAGTCATACACCTGGTCCGAGACCCAGGGTCAACAGCTGGTCAGATGACCAGGGTCACAGCCTTGGTTCAGACGACCAGGGTCATCAGCTGCTGGGTCAGAACGACCACTGGTCATACAGCGCTGGGTCAGACGACCAGGGTCATACAGCGCTGACAGACAACCGGGTCATACACGCTGGAGTCAGGAGCGACCAGGTCATACAGGCTGGTCAGACGACCAGGGTAAGCTGGGTCAGACGACCAGGTATCAGCGCTGGGTCAGACACCAGGTCATACAGCGCTGTCCAGACGACAGGGTCATACAGCGCTGTCAGACGACCAGTCATACAAGCCTGGGTCATGACGTCAGGGTTAAGCGCTGGGTCAAAACCCAGTTCATACAGCTGGTCAGACGACCAGGTCATACACGCTGGTCATACGACAGGGTCTACAGCGCTGGTCAACACCAGGTCATACAGCGTGGGCATATTACAGGTCATAAGCGCGGTCATCAATGATTAAGACCCGCTCAGGAAACACTTACCCTGTTTCCTGACTAAACCTTCCGACACCAACGTCAATACTCAATGCTGGTGCACCTTATTAGAAGGTTGGAATTGTGATGGCTGTACAGTACCAATTTCTTGATTATTATTATTATTATAATCAAGGGGGAAGCGCTAAACCCGGAGGATTATACAGCGCCTGGGGGGGGGGGATGTGGAAGGCATTCAGGCTTAATTCGGGGAACTGGAGCACAGATCCAATTTCCTAAATCAAGAGCCCCTCACCAACATCAAGGAACCTTCCTTGAGGGGACCAATTTCTTGAACAAACTGGGATATTGATTTTCGTGTTAACCTGAAAATACCTCTTTACATCAGCTTCAAACATTTAATGCTGTCATTAAATCTGGGTGGTATCAACTTCATACTTTTGGGGCATTAATTAAGGCATAGGGTATCAAGTTAAAATACTCCCTTCAGCCCTTCCCTTCCCTTTTGGTAATGTCAGATCTTACATTCAAGGAATACATCAGTGTTGCTATCATAAGTGCAAGGAAACTGATAGGCTAGATAATCAGAACCTTCAAAACAAGAGAAGCCAAATATATTATAAAGGGAATACGTGAAACGTTGGTTATCTTTACTGACGAAACGTTTCGCCTACGTTGCAAGTTCAACAGTCGAATACAGAGATGAATCACATGCCTAGAGACATTAGCGTTGGTGGAAGACTTGGTGAGAGATAATCTGATATAACCAGTCCATTACTCTTGATGACGCCTGCAGCACGGGTGAAGCATTTCGTCATTATTTCTAGTGCTGCAAATGTGTCTTAACTTGTCAGTATTGTATATCCTTTATATCATATTTATCTGATACTGCAGCACGATGGTATATTGGTACATGGGATGTCTCCATCAACTCTTTTTGCCAACAACTGTTTAGCATGACCTACTTCCACTAGTGAACCCAGCTCACCTGTGACTTCACCTCCGAGCTTCTACACTTCACCTTTCTTTATACAGGTCTCTGTTTCTGCTGTAGGCTAAGAGAATGATTATCTTGTACCTAGCGTTATAGACTGATTACATCAGATTTCTTTCCACTTCATCTACTTTGTTTTCTACCAAGGCTGGCGTCTCCAAGAGTGTGACTCATCTATGTATTCGACTGATGCAGCCTGCAGCGCAGGCGAAACGTTTCTTTAATAAAGATTCCTAGTGTTGAACATGTGTCTCACTTATCAAGAGATGTCAAGCCAATGGTGATACTTGTGCTCTCTAGATTGGAATATTGCCGCACACTACCAATCCCCTTTGAGGCAAACAAAATCTCATAGCCGGAGTGTGTATATAGAACCGTCCTGTCCATATAAATTCAAACACCTCAATTATTGGAAAAACAAAGTCCCTTGAACTCCCTGCAACTTAGACAATAAGAAACATCATTATTTGCACCTGTACAATTCTGGAGGGACTGATCCCAAACCTGCACACCAAAGTTACTTCGTACGAGAGAGACCCGACAGACGGTATAAAAATACCTTTAATGAACAGCAGGGGTACCATGAGTACACTAAGACATAATATATGCAAAGTGACCAATTGTGGTTAACACCTTCCTCTCATACATAAAGGAATTACCAACAGACCCCTGGGAATGTCACCTGGAGAAAACTGAATTCCTTAAGTTAGTTCCTGATCAGCGCATCTGTGATGCCTACGTTGCATTGCATTTGGCTAGCATCAACAGCCTAATTGATCAACCAGGATGCTTGGTCTGGGATACATTAACTCCCCAGAATCATCCCCGATAACTTTCAGGTAGCCAGGTATTTTTTCCGTGAAATAAAATTTAAGTATTCCTCCTCTGAACGGCTTCAGTATTTAAATAATGTGTGGTGTATCTTATGAAAATAATGATACCTCTTGGGTTTAGGCTGTGTTGGTGCAAATTTGTCACTTTACTAACACAGTTAATAAACCTGGAATTGTTGGAATCTGCGCATTAACTAGAAAATACATTCTGCTGTAAGCTCAGAGCTTTCAGTGCTGGTATACTGTTCACAGAGGAAGTTTTGTAGTGATTTTCGTTTGTGTAAGTTCTTATATGAGAATTCTATTAAAGATGGTTTCCATACAGTAACTGGAAAGGCTTTAAATCATAAACGCTGGTGAAGAAATTGGGATATTAAGTTCCATATGTTAACTTGTGACTGCCTCTTCTGATTGACTTCAAATTTGCACTGCTAATATTTACCTCCATTAAAAGCTTGTACTGCACTTTCTCCACATATGCCTCAACGCACCACCCACCTTCTTACTCTCGTGAATCACAATAGTCGAAAAGAAAAATGTGGGTGGTGAACTGAGTATCTGTGAAGAAAAGGACCTTACCCAGAGAGCCAAAAAAGAAAAAAAAAAAAAAAAGGGGGAGGGGGTGTACCCGAGTTCAGATGTCGTATCTGAGGGCAATGTGTGGTGAGATTATGCAAAGAATTCAGAGAGTGAAAATTAGAAATGTAGGGTTACCAAAAGTGTAATTCACAGGGCTAAAGAGCTGTTGAGTTAGTTTAAACATTCAAAAAGTATGGAACAGAATAGGATGAACAAGAGGTTATATAAATCTGGGATGGAAGGAATGAGGCCGTAGGGGGTCATCCCTTACGGGGGGGGGGGCAGCAAAAGAGGTTCTGCATGCTAGGTGTCAACGTCCAACAGGCTTGGGTGAGGACATTAGATCTGAGTGAGGAGAGAGAAGTGGTTTTTTATGACTTGACATGCCGTTGGAGTTGAGCAACTAAATATTTAGGAATCGATTCAGGCAAGTCGGTGATCTGGACATGAGTTCTTGAAGTTAGAGGCACGGTGCCTGCACTCAGGAAGAGGGGTGAGGATGATACAGTTCAGAGGGTCATTTAAACTATGATGTCAGCACAATTCTGGCAAGACAGCGATTGAGTGAATGACGGTGAACGGTGTCTTTTTTTTTTTTTTTTTTTTTTTTTTTTGAGGGGGAAATCACCCACCCCTCGAGAGACGACCAGTGGGATATAGAAAAAAACGAATTCTGTACTATTCCTTTTGTGTGGAATATGGCTGAGAGGGCTAGGCTTATGACATACAGGGATACCTTTCTAGAATCGAGGTAGAGGGGAGGCTGGGCTTATGCATACAGGGATACCTTTCTAGAATCGAGGTAGAGGGGAGGCTGGGCTTACGGCATACAGGGATACCTTTCTAGAATCGAGGTAGGGGGAGGCTGGGCTTATGGCATACAGGGATACCTTTCTAGAATCGAGGTAGAGGGGAGGCTGTGCTTATGGCATACAAGGATATCTTTCTAGAATCGAGGTAGAGGAGAGGCTGGGCTTATGGCGTACAAGGATATCTTATTAGAATCGAGGTAGAGGGGAGGCTGGGCTTATGGCATACAGAGATACCTTTCTAGAATCGAGGTAGAGGGGAGGCTGGGCTTATGGCATACAGGGATACCTTTCTAGAATCGAGGTAGAGGGGAGGCTGGGCTTATGGCATACAGGGATACCTTTCTAGAATCGAGGTAGAGGGAAGGCTGGGCTTATGGCATACAGGGATACCTTTCTAGAATCGAGGTAGAGGGGAGGCTGTGCTTATGGCATACAAGGATACCTTTCTAGAATCGAGGTAGAGGGGAGGCTGGGCTTATGGCATACAGGGATACCTTTCTAGAATCGAGGTAGAGGGAGGCTGGGCTTATGGCATACAAGGATATCTTTCTAGAATCGAGGTAGAGGGAAGGCTGGGGGCATGGCATGTAGGGATACATTTCTAGGATCAAGGTAGAGGGGAGGCTGGGCTGGGCTTATACATTTCTAGAATCGAGGCAGAGGGGAGGCTGGGCTTACGGCATACATTTCTAGGATCGAGGCAGAGGGGAGGCTGGGCTTATCATATACAGGGATACATTTCTAGGATCGAGGTAGAGGGGAGACTGGGCATATAGAGATACATTTCTAGGATCGAGGCAGAGGAGTGGGCTGCGCTTATGGGATATGGGGATACATTTCTAGGATCGTGCAGTGACCAAAACACATCTAGCATTGTTAGCATTTGACTGGGTTCAGTTGTATCTCCTGGATCCATTTATTATTAGTCATAAGGAAGGCCTAAACCCATAAAGGCTACCCAGCACCTGGGAAATGGAAGGTGATTAATAATTATAACAAATTAAGCACTAAACCCAAAAGGATCATGCAACCTTGCAGGTTGGGATGTGCGAAAGAAGGAATGTGCAAAGGAGATGAAGGCAGTGAAGGGCAGGAGTATACTCACCTAATGTAGTTACAGGGGTCGAGTCATAGCTCCTGGCCCCGCCTCTTTGCTGGTCACTACTAGGTCCACTCTCTCCCTGCTCCATGAGTTTTATCACACCTCTTCTTAAAGCTATGTATGGTACCTGCCTCCACTACATCACTCTTCAGACTGTTCCACTTTCTGACAACTCTATGACTGAAGTACTTCCTAACATCCCTGTGACTCATCTCATCTGAGTTTTCGACTTCCAGTTGTGACCCCTTGTTCCTGTGTCACACCTCTGAAACATTTCACCCCTGTCCACCCTGTCAATTCCTCTTAGTGTGAGGACAGGAGTGTGCAAGAGCAGGAAGTTAGTGAAGTATGGGAAAGTACAAAAGGTAAAGAAAAATTACAGTTCGTGCAATAAGTTAGTTTTTGTTAAAAAGTCAGAAATAATATGTATCAAAGGTGGGACTTTCAGCGAGGTTAGTGAGAGTTTGTGTTGGGGAGACTGAGATGATGGAAGTGAAATCTGAGTGCCCTCTGATAAGCTGGACAATCTATTAAGATATGTTGAAATGACAGTTTCTTGCAGAGCGGTGCTGGGCCTTTTTCCATGTGGTGTCTGAGGCACGCAGGGTCAATATGTAGATGGGAGAATAAAATCTCTCAAACAACAGCAGTGGGAAGATTCAGAAACCTAAATGCAAGCTGACATAAAACAATTTGTTATTGACCAACTTAAGATATACCTTGGATGAGTTCCGAGAGTCTTTCTACTCCCGGAGCCTGACCATGGACCAGGCTTATTCCGGTGCTTGCCTGGTCAACCAGGCTGTTGCTGCTCTCTAAAAAATAATCTAAATAACGAATACGCCTGTGGGAAACTGGGAGATCATGATAAATGACTGAACATCGAGGTAGCCAGAAACACAGTAAAAACCAACGTTTCTGCGAAGGATGACGGAATGAGGAAAGTCAAATTTCTGGATAGCCTGAAATGCACTGGAAGTCTCTGAAGTAAATACGAATGACAAGGCAGACATCCATACAATGTGGAAAGTTAATTTAATATCTTTATTATGCACCCCAAGGAATGTTCACCTCTGCACAAAGGTGATCAACTGGGAAAGATTTGAAAACCCTGAGACACACACATAACCAGTGATGATGAATGGGATCAAGTTTAGAGAGTACTGTGGGAGGATGAAGAATATAGGTGGTCACTGTAGTTGTTTAGATAACATTAGGGCAGAATGAAGACGAAACAGGGCGAGTCTTATCAGCTCTGCAAGAAAAGTGGTCAAGAGTTTTAAGGAGATTCAGGTGGTTATGATATACAGCTTTCAGGGAGGTTATGTGAGGCTTCCAGGATATCCAGTGATCAAATAGAAGACAGGGAAATTTGACCATGAATAAAACCCATGTACAACACTTGGATATCTTTACTGTCAAAATGTTTCATCTGCACAGCAAGTTTCTTCGGTCGAATACTTCTACTGTCTCCAGTGTTATGTTCACCTGTTTTCAACTAGAATGCTGCTGTACTGGCAAAAAGTTTCTGCAGCTAAGATACCCAAGTGTTGCACATGTTTAATTCATCAGCTCTTGAACCTCTTGAGAAGGTTGAATTACAACTTCTGGGTCTGTTGAGAGAACTGAGCTGCAGTTCCTGTGTTTGTTGAGGGCTTTGAGGGTCAGCTACTATGCCTCTTTCGTTCAACGAGATACAGGGAAAAAGGGTTATGGGCTACGAAGGATACCTTTTCTGGATCGAGCAATGACATAAACAATTATAATTATTATAATGAAAACTAAGCACTAAATTCGCCAGGGTCATAAAGTGCTGTAATCAATTATATGCAAAACAAAAAAATAGTAAAAGAAATTTTAGGTCATTTTGCCTTCAAGCGAGACCTACTGTATTTTTCCCCCAGAGGTGTTCACTGATGCTGGTGAGAGGCTTTTGACTCAAGAAACTGGACTTATCCTTCCCTTCCTTTAATTGGACCTGATTGCCTCTTATTCCCCAGGGTCCTGTATAACCCCTATGGGTTTAGTCCTAACCCATAAATATAATAATAAAAATTGGCTGCAACCAATAAGCACAGCTTCAAACTCAATTATCTAAGATGTCCTGAATAAATTATTATTATTGTCTCTTTCAGGTTTAGTACTTACCTATTTTTTTTTATTAACTGGTCATTTCCCGTCGAGACAGGGTGACCCCGAAAAAGAAAAAGGAAACACTTTCTTCATCATTCATTTCATCACTATCTTGCCAGAAGTGCACCTGCACTACAGTTAAAAACTGTGACATACCTCCACACCTCTTTCAGAGTGCAGGCACTGTACTTCCCACCTCCAGGACTCACGTCCGGTTAACTGGTTTCCCTGAATCCCTTCATAAATTTTTTGCTCATGGGGAACACTTAACTCGTAGGGGTCATACTGTGCCTGGGAGAATGTGAGGCAATCAGGTTCTTAGGAAGGGGGGTATAAGTCCAGCTCCTTGGATCAAGATCCCTTCACCCATATCATGGCATCTGCCTTGAGGAGCCATTTATTTAAGGCATTAAATAGTGAAACTGACCAGATTTCATATTACTGTGAATTACATTTGCATGTGACTGAGATTTTATTGCAAATTATGAAAGAACTGCAATATTTTATATAATATATTCTAGTGGAAGCACTAAGCACATAAGGGTTATAAAATTTCTGAGAAATGGGAAGTAAGCAGGTTGATCCAAGAAAGGGGACGGTATGCAATACTTTGAAAACTCATGAAACAGGTCACATGCTGTAGCTAACTGTGTAACTTGCATATGTTTCCCTCTCCAACCCAAAACAGACAACAGCAACTTGTGTATGATGCTTGAGTGACACCTCAAGCAAAACCGGTTCTGCCACTGTGCTTATACAGTCTTGCAGTCAGCACAGTCAAACAACTATTCCATCTACCCTGCCAACCAATGCCATGCAGCTGGGTTTAGCCCTTGTACTTTCTCTCCTTTCTCCTATCCCTTCCTCTTCCTCACTTATCTTCCTCTATCCAAAATCTCCCTTTCACCCACATGGGTCTTACCTGGGAGTATTCTTACTGTGTAGTCTTCACTAATTAGAGCAAACTGATGATTTGCATTACTGTTGCAGTGCCAAGGGTGGTGGAGGTAAGGAGGGGGTGAAGCCCCAGTAACCTTCATCAGTCCCCCAATAAAAATGAACTTAGCTTTAAGCAAAGTCTTCTAGCCCCCCTTTTCCAACCAGACAGCTCCTCCTATATAAAAATTCTGGAGCTGCCCCTGAGAGATGACACATAAAATATGCAGTATTAAAACATTTAAAAAAAATAATAGGGCCTAATTTGTGTTCTAAAATCATCAACAGTAATATTCAAATTTTGTTTCACTGTATTCAAAGCCATTAATCACAGGTTTTTCAAGACTTAATGTCGTGATGTGCAAGACTGTTGATAATTTTAACACTAGTTGCCCTTTCTAGGTTACAGTAGGTTAAATCTAGTTTGTAGGTGTGTTATGAATTGTTCCTGCCAAAATACAGTGGACCCCCGCATAACGATCACCTCCGAATGCGACCAATTATGTAAGTGTATTTATGTAAGTGCGTTTGTACGTGAATGTTTGGGGGTCTGAAATGGACTAATCTACTTCACAATATTCCTTAGGGGAACAAATTCGGTCAGTACTGGCACCTGAACATACTTCTGGAGAGAAAAAATATCGTTAACCGGGGGTCCACTGTATAGTGATTTTTCTTCTTCCTGTAATAATGTTCAACATCATAAATTTAAAGCAGCATCCTATAAAATACTTAGTGACATGTTTGCTAGCAGGTACGGCAGTGGTGGTGTGGAAGTGGAGGTAAGAAAGTAAGGAGGAGAGTTCCTACCATGGCCCAACGACGGGCAGCCAACGTCAGGGAGAGACGTCGTATGTTCAATCTCAACGAAGCCTTCGATAAGCTCAGGCGCAAGGTATGTTTCATTAATAAACCTATACACACTTAAAGAGATCTAATGGTTATAATCATAACCATAATTTTTAAAGAGGTGGACAGGTTGGCCAGCAGAAGGCCTTGGTCATATGACCAAAAGCTCCAGCTGCAGATCATCATATGACTAAGAACCATGTCAGGAAAAACTTGTTCTATTTTCTGATAAACCTTACCTAACTTAACCTATACATACTTTATATGAGGATGTGTGTATCAGGAGCTCACATTAAAGAACATAATTTAGTACGTACTTGGATAAGGGTAAGAAGCTGTTTGTTGCAATTAATTTTTTGGAAAGGTATATGATAAGGTGGTTAAGAAAGCAATGTGCCAAGTGTTGCTAATTTATGGAAATATGGAACTGGTAGTACACTGTTAAAATTTGTAAAGAGTTGCTATGAGGAAAATGAAGCTCAGGTTAGGGTATATACATGGAAGTATTTTCAAATAAAAGTGGACAGTAGACAGGGACATGTAATATGACCATGGGTGTTTTTTATATATAGGTTCATAGATGAATATTGTAAAAGAAGTGAATACTTGAGTGTTGGGAAGAGGTGTGGATTTAAAAGATAATAAATTTTATATAACATAAAAGTTGTCACAATTGTTAACTGCTGATAACAGGACTTTTTTGAAATTTGCAAGAGACATTCCAGAGGTTGGTAGAGACACTGGAGAATTAAAAAAAAAAAAAAAAAAGGTTTATGGTGAACACAAAAAAAAAAAAAAGAGAAAGGTGATGACCATACATAAGAAATGAAAGATAGTATGCCTGATTCAAGAGAAAGCAAATGTACACTATTCAGATATGTATTTCAGAATGGATGTCAGCAAATGAGTCAAAAATGCCGAGACAAATCATAGAACAGATGAGGGGAAAACAAAGTCACCCTACCTTGGCAGAAAATAACCAATTTGGGAAAACTATATTTATATTATATTTTAACTTTCATTAAAGAAGCACTGCAGTTGGCTTACAGGCTTACTATTACTCAGGCTTACCCAAGGTAATCACATGTCCTTCAGATATTCTTGACAAAAAATAAAGTGCACTAGAACTTTAAAAAAAAAAAAATAAACTAGAGGTCCTTCATATTTCATTCATTTTTAGAAACTCGTAATAAATATTTATTGCATTACGAATATGCTTCCCTAAACAGAAAAAAAGCCTTGCACAGCATCCTATGCCAGGCTTTTTTTCTGTTTAGGGGAGCATTGAACACTAAAATGCATATTTATTTATTTCCTCCATGGTAAACAACATCAAGTTATTAACTAATGAGATCAAGGTATTTGATCATGTCTCTTCCAAAAAGAATTATTTATTTTGAAGACAAGCAGTTGCAAATGAAAAAATTCAGCAGCTGGCTCTCGTAACAAAAATCCAACGTCCATATATTGGTCAGGAACAAAGTCCTGACACTGTCTTATCATGTTAACCAGTCTGGTTCCCTCTGCATAACCTTTAACCTTTGATGGGTTTCAAGTTTTCCTACTGCTGCAGTCCAACCCTGACCCAGGCTTCTCTGGTGCATGACTGATGAACCAGACTGTTGCTGCTGGTGGCCTTAAACAGCCACTTGATACTCAATGACTCACAAAATCATGATAACACAATTGCAAACAAATCACAGAAACAACACCCATTCCATTCTTATCCATCTTATGTACAACCCTTCCAGTCATATCTAGAAAAGCAGAATCTGTCACCTGTCAGATACTGCATGTAACCAGAAATGTCCGAGTCCATTGTAGAAGCATAATCCTCATTTCAGAAAAATGCTTGAAGACTGGATTTTGCATACCACACTAACCTCACAAAAAATATCTTTAAATCAAGCTGTAGGTGACATTTTGTTTCACCTAATCAGAAATATAGCTAAAAAAAAAAAAAATTGCGCATGGTAAAACAAAATGATCATAATCTCAGTTTTTGTTCCATACTTCCTAACTTAATTGACTTATTCTCAGTAAGTCTTTTCACTTTGCTTTCCTATGGGAAAGTGCTAAAGCCTTAGGGGTCATACTCCAGCACCTGATGAATGGGAGGCAATCAGGTTTGATACAAGGAAAATAGCTCCAGCAGTAGTAGCTCCAGTTCCTCAGAAGAAAGAACTGGAGCCTGTACCTTTGAAGGGACACAGTATTGGATCTCAGAATTCTTGGATCTGCAAGCAACTAAACATCTTACTCCATCAAAATAAGTGCATGTGCCAATAGATGGGCCGTATATACCTCATCCAGACAGTAACACTATGACTAATTTTGAATTCATTATGATACACTTTGCTTGCAATAATTTTTCCATACCCTCATCATTCAATTATAAATCATTTTATTAGCATTACATAGAAGTTTTCAAAGGAGACTTGATTACTACCTCTCCTAAGTGCTAGATCAACCAGGCCATGATGGATATGTGGGCCAACAAGTCAAGAATAGCAACCACCTTGTTTATCAGGCAATCAACAGAAAAGCATGGTTCCAGGATGAGTTGCAAAGGTAGAAAAAAAACTCTCAAAACAGGTTATTGGCACTGAATATTAAAGGTATATCTAAATGAATTAAATTAAGGCAAATCAGGGTAAATGTAGCTACCACCAGCATCAACAGCCTGGTTGACCAGGCAAGTACCAGATGAGCCTGGCCCATGGCCTGGCTCCAGGAGAAGAAAAACTCTTGGAACTCGTCAAAGGTACGTATATCAAAAGTAAAGGTTTCCACTGGCCTTAGGATATGTTAAAATCAGGCTGTGATGCAATCCTAGCAGATTTAAAAAAATTCTACTTGTACATGCATTTTTTCTATATGCTGCTTAAAGTATTGTATTATGGAAGCAGCTTCTTACTTAATATTATGGTAATGATTCCTAATAGACTGAAAAATTACTAAGCTTCGTGTGCATATATAACATCTCTCTCATGTTCAGCTATTAATGTCATGTAATTTCTATCAATTTTTCCTTCCATGATTTTTCAGTCTTTGCAAAAACTTCAAATGTGTTTTGCTTTCTTGAACTACTGTCTTAAACATACCATGAACACTTCATTTTATAATTTACATATGGTAATTAGAAAATTTAGGGAGGTACTACCACCCTGCCAAGTGAGTAAAACGGAAACCTGTAATTGTTTTACATGATGGTAGGATTGCTGGTGTCTTTTTTTCTGTCTCATTCACATGCAAGATTTCAGGTACATCTTGCTACTTCTACTTACACTTAGGTCACACTACACATACATGTACAAGCATA
This sequence comes from Cherax quadricarinatus, assembly GCF_026875155.1. Taxonomy (NCBI): domain Eukaryota; kingdom Metazoa; phylum Arthropoda; class Malacostraca; order Decapoda; family Parastacidae; genus Cherax; species Cherax quadricarinatus. The sequence goes on from NC_069484.1 coordinate 17,207,867, forward strand.
TATATACACACCCCTTTGGGTTTTCTTCTATTTTCTTTCTAGTTCTTGTTCTTGTTTATTTCCTCTTATCTCCATGGGAAGTGGAACAGAATTCTTCCACCATAAGCCATGCGTGTTGTAAGAAGCGACTAAAATGCCAGGAGCAAGGGCCTGGCTAATCCCTTCTCCTGTATAAATTACTAAATTTAAAAAGAGAAACTTCTGTTTTTCTTTTTGGGCCACCCTGCCTTGGTGGGATACGGCCGGTTTGTTTTATATATATATATATATAAAAAATAGAGAAAATTGTTTTATTGTGAAAGATATCAGATGTTGCCCAAACATAATGTGTAGCTCTCATTGCCTTTTCTCAGGTACCAACCTTTGCCTACGAGAAACGACTCTCTCGCATCGAGACCTTGAGATTAGCCATCACCTATATATCCTTTATGACAGAACTATTAGCTTCCGAGCACGAGGCTGCTGCTGTAGCTGCAGCAGCCGCAGCAGCTGCAGCAGCTACGAACACCACAACCTCTACATCAGCCAGTACACGAGGAGCAGCCCACAGAGGACCTTCATCAACCACCACTCTCCCTCCCAGGCATCATGACTACCCCGACTTGGCTCTCGGCAAGCGATGTCCATCTTACCCAACCCAACTTCCACCTCCATAATCTTATGCAGTATCTCTGTGCTGTCTAGTTTATCAGTTTATTTATATTTAAGTGTAATTGTGGATAGAAAAATCACATTTAATCAAATGTGGCTTATACAGTACATCAGTATCTAGTCTTCCAATTGTAGTTTTAGCATTCAACCATCTTCCAGAAAAAATTATTAAATGCTTTATATTCATACTAGACACATTACTCAGTAACTGCTAGTGCTGGACAATTAGATCAGCACTGCATAAGCTCAAGTTATTCATGAAGACACTAAGTGCTGGTAAATACCTCTCATCACATACTGCTGCAGTAATGTACAGTATTCATGTACAATATTAAACTGTGGCTACACAAAATGGTGCTTATTCTATTCTTAAATATTCAGTCACATTGCATGACCTTAACAAAGCAAATATACATTAAGATAAAATAAAAACTGCATACTGTAATGTCTTATTTACTAGGTGCTAGTCACCATGTGTTTAAAATATGAATAGTTTGATGTACCATATAAAAAATAATTAAATAGGCTACAGCAAAGCAAAAATTTGCCTACTTACTAAACTTGGATAGTAAAAACAATACTGAATTTTCTCCAAATGTTACCCACACAGGTTCTTCTTCAGTACTGTAGTTTGTTCCCCTCAGTGGCTGTGTAATGAAAAGTTGTGCCATATACAATAGTGTTCTGTTCAAGGACATAGTGTCTGAGAGTAGATAGTGTAAAGTATTATAGTACAGTATTAAATGACTATACAGTACATGCAGAGGGAGAGCATAACTTTCAGTTTCTAAGAGCAAGAGTTGTGAAAGTACAGTACAAGAGAATAAAGATATTCAACTTAGTAGCAGGCATCTATTGTTTCATGATTAGAGTTCCTTCTTGAAAATTACCTATAAGGGGGTGAATGAGACAAATACCTCTCCTATGAACTGAATAAAAAAAAAAATTCAGGAGGGAGGAAGCTGCCCCTGATATGAGAACAACACTGAGACTTTTGTAAAGCTTTAATAACTAACAAGTGTCATATCTTTTAATCCCAAAGAGAAATCTTAGTTCTTGGGATTCACTTTTGGCAAATAAAGAAATGTGATGTTTCCAGGATAAATCAAAAGGGAATACTTTTTTGAATACAAGATCTGAAGGTTATAAATTAAGCACTTCAGCTCAATGAGTAAAGAGAGCCCTCGAAAAAAAAATTTATTTGCCTATATAGTAGTTTTAAAAACATTACCATTCAACTATGCAAAATATAGATGGGTTAAACATGTGTTCACACTTTACACTTGCTAAGATTCTCATTAAACCTCCAGTTCGTGCAATATATAACTTTTCCACTGCCATCCTTATAAACAGCAACAGATTTCATAAAACTAACAATTAAACATGTTTACCATCTAGATCAGTGTTACACTTGGATGCTTGTTTTTTCACTACATTCTTACTGTATACATCTTTGAAAAATCTCAATTTTTGCCTTGTTCCTCTTATGATTTATCAAAAATTAAATACATATGCATATGTAACCCTTTGGAAATTGTCATTTAGTTCTACCATGATTCAATCCATTATTCATTAATTATAACCATACCATGGGTAGGGTTTGAACCTGCGGTTTGTTTGCAATCATGTCATTACGATTTCGTGAGTCATTCATTAATTTTGTTATTTTCTCTCAGTCTCAAAATTATTTTTTATTAACACATCGGCCATTTCCCACCAAGGCAGGGTGGGCCAAAAAAAGAAAAACTTTAATCATTCACTCCTTCACTGTCTTGTCAGATTCATGTCTACACTGCAGTTTATGAAACTGCAACATTAACACCCCTAATCTAGTACTATAATGTTTAATAAACATGTTGCCATTGTATATATGCTTACACTCCAGATGTTCTTAGAAGATTCGATGGGGCACAAAGACGTACTGATAATAGGGGACTCTCAACAAGGGAGGGAAGAGATGGTTGTTAGACACAAATGAGTCATAAACATGTCAAAAAGTAAGTCTTCCAAGTAGTAATACAGTGTAACAATGTGTATAAGAAAATTGTGAAAACAGTCTTGACTCAGTTTTAAGGGTAGGTATAACAGTGTCTGTGAGACCAGGAATATTATGAAGCCATTTGTGAGTAGTCAAGAGAAGTAGAGGAGTACAACTAACATTTGAAACTAGTTTAATATTCCAAAACTTTCATACTTAAATTAATCAGTCTTATCAAACCCATCATCTATTGTGATAAATGGCTTTGAAAACCGACAAGTTGAAGACTGAGACACTTGTGTAACATATGGGAATCTTTATTTAGGAAACGTTCTGCCACACAGTGGCTTCATCAGTCTAATACAAAGCAGAAGGGTGTAAAGAGAGGAGGAGTTTGAGGTAATCAGTCCCTCAGCCTGGAGTCGATGTGTTCAGTCCATCAGTCTTGTAGAATGTACAGCATAGGGCCGTAGACGTGGCTTATATACTGTAGTCAGGTGAGGCGAAGCAGGAGGAGGCAGGGTCATAGTGGTACCATCCACTAGTTGAAGTAGATCTTTGTCCAAAGGTTGGACAAGTTTGAAGAATTCTTTGTATCAAGATCCCATGATGATGCAGTGTCTGACAGTTGTGATAAATGCTTTGCATTGGACTGATGAAGCCACTGTGTGGTGAAACGTTTCCTAAATAAAGATTCCAGTATGTTGCATAAGTGTCTCAATCTCCATCATCTATTATTTAAAACCCAATACTGTACTGCTTGTCACATGTTTTTCAGTATCTAATGGCAGACCAAGTATCACTTCCACAATATTTCACATACATGTAATACTGTTTGTATTTTTTCCAAACAAAAATCAAACTAAGCTGTCACTTATAAAAGCATATCTCTCCCATACACTTATAGTTTTCTCTTACATTTCTAAATTGCTAATTAAACACTTAAATTTTCGTAATGTAGCCAACTGCAATTTCTTTGTAGAAATGTTAATCCTGTTTTATTGTAAGAAACTATTTTTTTAATTTTCTCTGGAATTTCTCCTTATTGGAAGGCACAAGTTAAAAAACTTCATGTATTCTGGTATCAGTTTATTTTCCTCTAATCTGTGAACTACCTGTAAGCCAAGGTTTAACTGCCATGGAATATGAAAAATTTTATATTATGGACTGGTTTAGTTAATATATAAATTTTCTCCTTTGTGAAATTGAGAAGTGGGGTAATGGTCAGTAAGTTTATTCAGGCACAGGTACACATGTGATAAATGGTTCAGAAAACTGACAAGCGGAAGATTCCCAAATGTTGCATGTCACATCCTTCACAGGTACACATAAGTACAATTATCATACATAGTGTAAATTACCTATAACCCATCCCCCCCAAAAAAAAGTCAAAGTGGGTGACACTTATTGCCCTGTGAAAATGAGAAGCGGGGTTATGATATAAATTCTATCAGTGTGTACAAAAAGATCATACATACTTTCATACTTTAACAATTAATACAGTACAGTGCTGTACTTTAAAACTATTATTGTGTTTATAAGAAGTGCTAAGTCCATGTTGGTTATTCAGCTCAAAATGATGAAGGCTTGACTCTCCATTTACTAAGGACAAGACACACATTATCTAATTGTACTCACCTAGCAGTCTTATACCTTACTTTAAAATAAATTGAAGCTTTACAGATAAAACTCAGGTGTAGAGCAAGCTTTCACTGTAACATTTAACCTGTCGGTATTTTATACCATTTTAATGTTCAAATTTAACTTTGTGTAGAGCTTTATTAAGTCAACAAAGACATTATCATAATGAAAGCTTCTTCTGCACCTGTTGTTTCTTCATAATTGTCAGCAGAGAGCCTTTGTATTCTAGAACTTTATATTTCTCATTTACTGCATATGCCTATTTTAGGTACCTGGATGTTAGTCAGTTGTCATGGGTCACATTCTGGAGGGGTGGTAGTATACTTTAGATTTGGCTGGACTTTGAAGTATACTACTTCCCCTCCAGAATGTGACCCATGACAATTGACTAACACCCAGGCACCTAATTACTATCTAGGTGAACAGGGGTAGCAGGTGTAAGGAATCATGCCCAATATTTCCACCCACACCTGGAGGGTGTTACAGGAGTCAATGCCCCTGTGGCCCAGTCCATGACCAGACCCTGCCAGGAATCGAACCACAGACACTCAATATTTAAGCCTGAGTGCACTGCCAACGATATAAAAACTGAATTATACAGAGCTTTATCTGAATTTTTGTTGATTCACTTGTCCTGGAATGACCTACACATATCAAAAGATACACGTACTTTTAAATTAGTCTTTTAGGATTGAGGTGACAGTTTAAGATATGGAATTTTTTAGAAAATATCCAGTACACTATACATAAAGTACTGTAAATGGCAGCAGAGGTAGTCCAATAATTCTTCTGGATGTATTTTTCATCCTTTTCAATAGTATTAGACACAGGGTGACAGAAAATATGTTAACAAGGGCTTTTTCAAAGCTATTAACAGTTAATTCACATTCATTAACTCTGGGCTACATTTGTGACATATTTTTTAACTTTTTTATATTTATCTATTTTTATGTAAAGACAGCAATGTTCAGTTGTACACTTAAATTTTTGTCTAATGTTCTGTATGTTATAACGATAAAAATTGTACATGACATCCAGGTAACTAAAGCTATTTTCAGGCTTGTTAATATTGCACATGAATCCTTCATTGCTGCATTTGTATGTGCTTCACTTTCCTGTGTTTGTTGTTCACTTTCCTGCCAGTCACATACCTATAATTAATTTTGAGAGTTTTTCTAACCCTCACAGCTTGGCATGAAACAAGGCTTCCTTGTTGATTGCCTGTTCAACCAGGCCATTACTATTATTGATCGGCTCACCCACAAAACCATCACAACCTGTTTATTAATCTGTCCCTTGGTGAGGGTAGTGGTTAAGTTTCTTCAAGAAAAATTCTACATTTGTCAACTGGCCTTGAGGGAAAGATTACCATGTCAAGAGCAACAAGGATGTAACAAGGTCATTTTGATTTAATCTTATCATGAGCTGTGTAAAAGCCCCCCACAAGATCAATAAAATTTTATTGATACAATACAGGGGGCCCTGTTTCTATGGCTGTTATGTTCCTGACCCCCGAAAATAAGTGAAAATCACCGGCAAGTGGAAAAGAGCATTTTTTCAATATTGAATGTGTCTAAAATGCCTGATGTGTTCACTTTATCACATGTAAAGTGCTCAATACAGCTAGGCATAAAAAACAGATACAAAAGCAAAATAAATAAAAATACATCCAATATGGAACTAGTCACCCTTCCCTTACACAACTGACCGTTGTGCAAAAACGGCAGAAAAGCAGAAAAAGCATCAAACATAATGAACAATGGCTCAATTGAAAACCAACAAAAACGTAGAACACTGAAAAGAGGATGCTGAATATGTGGGGCCCCTCCTATACACACTACCCTCATTATCACAATAATCTCAAATTTCTGAGATCTAAACTTTAGCTAACTTGAAATGCTGTGGCTAGTAATTCTGGAGGCAATAAAATCTAAACAAATTATGAGAAAAAGACATACGTAAAACAAGCTTTTGTAGGAATAACGAAAGCTTATTAAGTTACTGATGACTTAATAAACATTATATAAAGCAAAATGCTATTCTAATAAAATCATATTATAAATGGTATACAATAGCTTTATTTGACTGATGAAGCCTGTGGCACAGGCAAAAATGTTTTTGTCAATGATAAAACCTGTGCCTAGGGTTGCACATACAGTATGTCTTACTTGTCCTAAGAAAAGCTTGATCTGCAACATGTCTCATTATTTTCAACACTTTGCTATTTAGATTCTGCAACAAACTTATGTCTTCCACTATATACTGTACTCATGGCCTGTGCTGAGTGACGATACAGTACAGTAAATGGTACTTTAGATTATGAATTTTGAGCAATATTACAATAATAAGAAATGTAATTAGACTATCACAGTTGTTTTACAATTAAAAACATGTACAAATGTCTTTTATTACAAAACAAAATACTACTGTAATACTACTATTGTTGTTTATTAGAGAAATTTCACACTCAAAAGCAGAGTTGCAATAATAAAATAGCCATTAGTCGTAGTAACTTTCTGTAGATTAAAAAAAAATATTTCTTAGTATTTATTCCCTTTCATAAATATTATTTATTTATATTCCATTTCAGAGTGCTGTACTGTATGTTGAGGTTGTGAATAGCCATTAGTACATTCACTATGTAAAAAATTTTAAATGTCAAGAGCAAAACATCAAATAAATGTACTGTATTACATATATAAAAATCTTCTTTGTAAAATAAAATTTACTATACAAATGTAGTATAGTAGACCTTTTGTAAAATCCTTTAGTCCAGTAGTAGTATATGTTATAGTGTTTGTACAAACAAAATTGTAATAAATACTTGTCCAGGCATTTTAAAATATGTATATGATAGAACTTGTGAGGGCAGGAACAATGTTATCATTCATAAGTAGTTGAGAAGTTGGGGGGCAAGATGTGAAGACTTAACCCCTGCAACCCAAACTAGGAGACTACAACAAGGAAAGCACTAGTCATTGGTACCAGAGACCCACATGAAGACAATGAAACAATAAACAGTGACAGATGCTTGACCTAAGGTGTGTACAGGAGCAAGTAGAGGAGCTAGGTCAGATTCAGGGACTAAGTCAAGTGTAGGAGGTAAGTCATGTCCAGGAACTGAGTCAGGCAAAAAGATAAAGTCAGAAAAAAAGGACTATGATTGAGTCAAGTCCAGAAATGAGTGCCTTCCGAGCATAGGAAGCAGTAGTATCAGGTTTTTGCTAGCCTGGAGAGATACCAAAATTTGGTTCTGATAAAATCACAACTGCATACTCCACTAGTGTAATGACCGATAATTGTGTCAGCCAGGCTGACACTGCAACTAGGAATTTAGCAAACTATTAAGCAGTCTCTAATAAACCATTACAAATGGGTATCATGCTTTGAAATGTGGAATACGTATATCCAATGTGAAAATGATTTACAAAATGATTTATAAAGGTTCTAATTAATGATCAATCAGCCTGACCTTGATAACCATAATAGTACATGCAGCAGTGGATTAAGCTGGTTAAATTTAGATTAAGAAAGGACAGAGGAAAGTACTGTACTGGTTTCGCAATACAGGAAGGCCCAGCTTATACAGCAGATTAGGCTCTGGGCTACTGTTGTAAAGTGAAACGTAGCTTTTTTCACTTTCAAATGCATATAAAAACATAATAACATGCTTACATTATCATATATTAAGTGAGCAATTGAGTTAGTCCTTAAAAATGCATATACAGTACACACATTACTTACCTTAAAATATTTTCATACTTAGCTTATAGCGAGTGGTGAATATATTTATTGTAGTAAGCCGGAATAAACAAAGAATGGGTATAACTGAAAAAACTGCTGCATTAGCAAAATGCTGTAAAGCAAAGTGTTGTAAAGTGGGACCCTCCTGTAGTTATAGATGAGTAGAACAAACTCCTAAGCAGTGTCAATGAAGCAAGCATTTTGGGTAGCTTTACAGCCCCATTCACCTCCCCTTCTCACCTATCTATTTCTCTCAAAACACAATATTGAATACATGAACCTATTTTAGTTACCTCATTAGTTACACAGTCATTTAACCAAGATTCATAGAAATACGAAAACCTAAGTTTTCAATGTTAGATTATAAATTTGTGACAAATTTGGTAATAGTATATATAAAGTACAGTACTATGTGAAATGTTTTAAAGAATACTAAGATTTGGTTTTTACTGTCAAATTGGTTGGGACATTGTCTAGGTCATTTTGGTTAATGGTAACTGGGTTAGAGTATATTACATACAAGCTGAAAAGAAGTGCAGTATGCTGCTATTTTGAAACTCATACATTTGCTATACACTTATTCCTTGTGTGTTTAACAGCTAATGCCACTATTGTTAGTCAGTTCAGCATTACAATGAAGACAAAATTTTGTATTTCTTTGTCAATTTCGTGTTCTTTAGTTTGTTAGTGACTGGCAAGCAGCTCTTTGCACACTTTGTTAATTGGTCATCTTAGCTTGTTCAGTTTAAATTATATTTACTCTGAGGGAGTAATTAGATTTATTATACACTCTTGCTAGTTAACACAAAACACCACAAAAACTATCTTGCACAGCATTCACTGACAATGTATGTACATATACAGTATAAATAAAAAAACAGTGAAAAATAAACAGAAATACTGTATACTTGGTCACATTGTATGACCTTATTGTATCATTCTAAGCTCAGTCTACATAATGCATTTTTTTAAACCCATAACACGTAGAAGAGGAAGATTTTGTTGAGATTATTAACTGGAAGATAAGGCAAAATATGTTTGGATTTTTAACCTGCAGGGTTAGCCACCCAGGATAAGCCAAGAAAGTCAGTGTGTCATCGAGGACTCTGTCTTATTGCTATTGTGGCCCTTCAATCTTGTCCCCCAGGATGTGACCCACACTAATCAACTAACACCCAGGTACCTACTTACTGCTAGGTGAACAGGAACAGCAGGTGTAAGGAAACACGACCAACATTTCTGCCCATGCCGGGGATTGAACCACGAACACCCAGTGTGTGAGATGAGAGCGTTGCCATCTGAGCCACCCAAGATAAGTTAATAAAGGTCATGTGTCATCAGGGACTATTGGTCTCATTTCTACTGGGATTCATTAATCCATACCCCGAACAAAGGCTGGATACCTGGAGTATACCTGGAGGGAGTTTTGGGAGTCAATGTCCCTATGACCCAGTCCATGACCAGGCCTGAAGAATATGAAGGAAATATGCCCAACATTTTACCTGTGCCGGGAAGCAGTCCCCAGTCACTTAGTGTGAGAGCTGAGGACACTACCAACTCTAATGACCATTGTAAAAAGAATTATTGTATATATTAAGCATGGAAACCAAGATAAAAACTTACTTGATGTGTACATGCATGTACATATACACACATCTTTAGAGAAGACAAAGAATTTCAAGTACATTTTATGGGTTTTTCATGGCTCAGTCAACAGCATCCTCACTGAGGGACCAGAGATCACTCCCCAGCACGGGTGAAACGCTAGTAACTAGTACCGTATTTCACAGCTTATAAGACGCATTTTTTTTTCCATAAAATGTCTCCATAAACCACCCTGCATCCTATAAACTGAATGTCAGTGACAGGAGCTATAAGTCTGGGGTGTGGGGTGGGCTGTAGCTCTCCCGGTTACACCTGATGCCTAGCCATTAAAACTAAAACAAGTCTTATAACCTGCGTCTTATAAGCTGTGAAATACAGTAATTAAGTAAATATGTAAATATATTTAGGTGCAGGTACACATAAGTACAATTATCACACCTAGTAACTCACATATAAATTACCTAGGATAAGCCAAAAAAGTCAGTGACTTATTTCCATTGGGGTCCATTGGACATGTTTCTTTACACCTGCTGCCTCAGTTCACCTAACAGTAAGTAGGTACCTTACCTGGAGTATACCTGCAGGGTTTTCTGGTGGTCAACGTTCCTTAACCCAGTTCATGACCAAGCCTCACAGTGGATCAGGGTCTCATCAATCAGGCTGTTACTGCTGGCCACACACAAACCGGTGGCCTGGTGGCTAAAGCTCCCGCTTCACACACGGAGGGCCCGGGTTCGATTCCCGGCGGGTGGAAACATTCGACACGTTTCCTTACACCTGTTGTCCTGTTCACCTAGCAGCAAATAGGTACCTGGGTGTTAGTCGACTGGTGTGGGTCGCATCCTGGGGGACAAGATTAAGGACCCCAATGGAAATAAGTTAGACAGTCCTCGATGACGCACTGACTTTCTTGGGTTATCCTGGGTGGCTAACCCTCCGGGGTTAAAAATCCGAACGAAATCTTATCTTATCTTAACCACGGCCCGGCTAGTCAGGTACTGACTTTAGGTCTGTCCAGCTCCCTCTTAAAGACAGCCAGGGATCTATTGGTAATCTCCCTTGGTGTTAGGTAAGTGCTGAGTGCTGCATCCTGCAGAAGAGGCATAAATAACCCTAATGGAAATAAACCAGACAATCCCCAGTATCACACAGGCTTTACTGGGTTATACTAGGTGGCTAACTCTTCGAGTTGGAAAAAATCTGAACACAATATCATTTTAAATGGGACTCCCACCTGAAAGTTTTATTATAATAAGTACAGAGGAGCACTTACTGACCTATGCTAGTAAGTTAGTTTTATTCAGGTACAGGTTCACATAAATGCAATTACATAAATAATCATACGCAGCAACATATGTGTAGATTAAGTAAGTTTATACAGGTACATTATTATTATTATAATCAAGGGGGAGCGCTAAATCCGTAGGATTATGCAGCGCCTATGGGGGAGATGTGGAAGGTATTCAAACTTAATTCAAGGAACTGGAGCAAAGATCCAATTCCCTAGATCAAGAGCCCCTCACCAACGTCAAGGAACCTTCCTTGAGGGGTTATTCAGGTACAGGTATACATAAATAGTTACATAAATTATCATACGGTTACCTAGTATAACCCAAAGAAGTCAAAGTGACTAAATTCCATTGGGGTCCTTCTAATTTCCACTGGGAAAGTACACGCAATTAATTAATTATCAACTCTAATGTCCAACCTACAACAGAAGTAAATATATTAACCAAACTAAAATAAAGAGTAAACTTCTTTACTGAGTAAGGTAGCCAGACCCAATATTTTATTAAGGCATCAATTAAAGTAAGTCATGGGGGTTTTATAGGCTTATGCTGGGATACTTACCACCAGGATTAATAATCCAAATAAATCTTCCTCTATCAATAAGATAAGATATATTTTTTTTTATAATCGTAAGTACACACATTAACACTGATATATAAGATAAGATTATATAGATTTAACCTCCGTTATAATTAATAATTTTAACATAAGTCAAGCAATGTAATACAGCACATAACTGATCAATATTACATTATAAATATATTTAAACAATAAATATGTTATTCCACGTGTTATACCATAAACAAACAAGACAGCTAAGGGCATTGTCTCTCTAAATCCTCTATAACACCTTTAATTCACATCAAACTTGCTGGAATTATAGTTAAAACTGTACTCACCGAGTTATACGTTCCATCTTGGGTCAATATTCACTATTTAAGGAAAATTTGAGGAGTATAATAGGTGCTGCACTAGTCTATAATGTGAGAGAAAACGTTAATGTGAAGCAACACAGAAAACTATAATTCTATGGTCACTTCCCCTAAAATCTTGATTTCTTATGAAAATACATAGAAGTTACAATATATTAGTTTACAATGGTTACAGTCTTGATAGAATTATCATGCAAATATAATTTGATACAACTGCATGTTTAAAAGGAGGAAATAAGCCCTATAATTATTATAACTACAGTTCTAATCATATTTAGCAAACATTTTCCTTATAACTATTATAAGGAAAATGTGTATAATAAACTAAATTACCTCACTTATTCCTATAAAGTGAGGCAATTTAGTTTATTATACACCCCCATACCACTGGTGTGGGGGGGAGGGGAAGTCAAAATATTAGAGGTACATAATGGGTCCTGGGACTGGAGTTTACCTGGAGAGAGTTCCGGGGGTCAACGCCCCCGCGGCCCGGTCTGTGATCAGGCCTCCTGGTGGATTAGAGCCTGATCAACCAGGCTGTTACTGCTGGCTGCACGCAATCCTAATGAAACACCACTACATCCCACTGACACAGCTAACAAGATAAACGACTTCTTCTCAAACATAGGATCTAATCTCGCCAGTAAAATCCCACATACCAATGCCCATGCCGGGGACTACCTAGATGGGAATTTCCCTAATTCCTTCTATCTTGCACCAACTGAGCCCACGGAAGTCATTAGGATCATAAAGTCACTTAAAAATAACTCGGGGAATCTGTCTCATGTCCCACCATTACTGTACAAGCGAGCGGCCCATGTCCTTTCGCATGCTATTTCATTACTTTTTAACAAGTCAATAGAGACTAGCACCTTCCCGAAACTACTCAAGATGGCAAGGGTTGCACCAATACATAAAGGTGGTGACCCTACAGACTTAAACAACTATAGGCCAATATCTAACTTACCATTGCTATCCAAAATCTTTGAGAAACTCGTGTACAAGAGACTGTATTCATTTATAAAGGCACAAAACATACTCAACCCCTGCCAGTTTGGATTCAGGAAAAATAAAAGCACTAATGATGCAATCATAAAAATGCAAGATCTGCTTTACATAGCATTGGAAAATAAGGAATATCCACTAGGAATTTTTATTGACCTAAGAAAAGCTTTTGACACAGTAAACCACCAAATCCTACTCCACAAACTTCACCACTACGGTATAAGAGGCCATGCGCTTGCTTATTTCAAATCTTACATTACTAATAGGTATCAGTATGTCACCATTAAAGACACAGCATCAGCAACACGGCCACTTGATACTGGAGTTCCGCAGGGAAGTGTCCTTGGACCCCTGCTCTTCCTCATTTACATCAATGATCTTCCAAACATATCCCAACACCTGAAACCCATTCTCTTTGCTGATGACACTACTTATGTCATCTCTCACCCTAATCTTGCCACCCTCAACACCATTGTGAATGAGGAGCTGATTAAAATATCGACTTGGATGACAGCCAATAAACTTACGCTTAACACTGACAAAACTTACTATATTATGTTTGGTAGCAGAGCAGGAGATGCACAAATTAACATTAAGATTGACAACACTCTAATTACCAGAAATAATGGGGGAAAATTCCTAGGCTTATACCTTGACAACAACCTGAATTTCAGCACCCATATCCAGCATATAGCCAAAAAAGTATCCAAAACGGTTGGGATCCTCTCCAAGATACGATACTACGTGCCGCAAAATGCCCTTCTCACACTATACCACTCACTTATTTATCCATACCTCACCTATGCTATTTGTGCTTGGGGATCAACTGCAGCAACACACCTAAAGCCAATAATAACCCAACAAAAAGCTGCAGTAAGAATAATCACCAAATCCCATCCCTGGCAGCACACCCCCCCACTCTTCAAAGATCTAAACTTACTCCCAGTTCAGTACATCCACACTTACTACTGTGCAATCTATATCTACAGGGCCTTAAACTCTAATATCAACCTTGACCTAAAACGCTTTCTTGATAGTTGTGACAGAACCCACAGGCATAACACCAGACACAAACATCTCTTCGACATTCCCCGTGTCCGACTAAACCTTTACAAAAATTCAATGTATGTCAAAGGCCCTAAAATCTGGAATACCCTACCTGAGAACTCTAGAATGCAGACACATTCATCACCTTCAAAACTACCATTAGAAAACATCTTATCTCCCTGATACACCCCGTCAACTAACTACACGAATACCACCTGGTGGTTCACACTTACACTCGCTCACTCATTTGACCATAAACAAATATTAATCTCAGTCTTAAATAATGAATCCTGTGATACTCCAATACTGAAAAATATATACTGTGCCAAACAAAAGCATTCACATTGCTAAACTCATAAACTAGTATTTAGTCACTTAGCCATAATACCAACTTACCCTCATAATTTGTAATATTTTACAATTAAGAATAAAACTAAGTATGCCCGAAATGCCTAGCCATGCTAAGCGTTCTAGTGGTACACTCTGTAATCACAATTTTACTACATGTAAACCAAACAATAACCAAATTTCTGTAAACTCAGCATTGTAATCCTTATAGAGAATAAACTTTGAATTTGAATTTGAATTTGAATCCAACGTACGAGCCACAGCCCGGCTGGTCAGGTACCGACTTTAGGTGCTTGTCCAGTGCCAGCTTGAAGACTGCCAGGGGTCTAATGGTAATCCCCCTTATGTATGCTGGGAGGCAGTTGAACAGTCTCGGGTCCCTGACACTTATTGTATGGTCTCTTAACGTGCTAGTGACACCCCTGCTTTTCATTGGGGGGATGGTGCATCGTCTGCCAAGTCTTCTGCTTTCGTAGTGAGTGATTTTCGTGTGCAAGCTCGGTACTAGTCCCTCTAGGATTTTCCAGGTGTATATAATCATGTATCTCTCCCGCTTGCGTTCCAGGGAATACAGGTTTAGGAGCCTCAAGCGCTCCCAGTAATTGAGGTGTTTTATCTCCGTTATGCACGCCGTGAAGGTTCTCTGTACATTTTCTAGGTCAGCAATTTCACCTGCCTTGAAAGGTGCTGTTAGTGTGCAGCAATATTCCAGCCTAGATAGAACAAGCGACCTGAAGAGTGTCATCATGGGCTTGGCATCCCTAGTTTTGAAGGTTCTCATTATCCATCCTGTCATTTTTCTAGCAGCTGCGATTGATACAATGTTATGGTCCTTGAAGGTGAGATCCTCCGACATGATCACTCCCAGGTCTTTGACGTTGGTTTTTCGCTCTATTTTGTGGCCGGAATTTGTTTTGTACTCTGATGAAGTTTTAATTTCCTCGTGTTTACCATATCTGAGTAATTGAAATTTCTCATCGTTGAACTTCATATTGTTTTCTGCAGCCCACTGAAAGATTTGGTTCATGTCCGCCTGGAGCCTTGAAGTGTCTGCAATGGAAGACACTGTCATGCAGATTCGGGTGTCATCTGCAAAGGAAGACACGGTGCTGTGGCTGACATCCTTGTCTATGTCGGATATGAGGATGAGGAACAAGATGGGAGCGAGTACTGTGCCTTGTGGAACAGAGCTTTTCACCGTAGCTGCCTCGGACTTTACTCTGTTGACGACTACTCTCTGTGTTCTGTTAGTGAGGAAATTACAGATCCATCGACCGACTTTTCCTGTTATTCCTTTAGCACGCATTTTGTGTGCTATTACGCCATGGTCACACTTGTCGAAGGCTTTTGCAAAGTCTGTATATATTACATCTGCATTCTTTTTGTCTTCTAGTGCATCTAGGACCTTGTCGTAGTGATCCAATAGTTGAGACAGACAGGAGCGACCTGTTCTAAACCCATGTTGCCCTGGGTTGTGTAACTGATGTGTTTCTAGATGGGTGGTGATCTTGCTTCTTAGGACCCTTTCAAAGATTTTTATGATATGGGATGTTAGTGCTATCGGTCTGTAGTTCTTTGCTGTTGCTTTACTGCCCCCTTTGTGGAGTGGGGCTATGTCTGTTGTTTTTAGTAACTGTGGGACGACCCCCGTGTCCATGCTCCCTCTCCATAGGATGGAAAAGGCTCGTGATAGGGGCTTCTTGCAGTTCTTGATGAACACGGAGTTCCATGAGTCTGGCCCTGGGGCAGAGTGCATGGGCATGTCATTAATCGCCTGTTCGAAGTCATTTGGCGTCAGGATAACATCGGATAGGCTTGTGTTAACCAAATTCTATGGCTCTCTCATAAAAAATTCATTTTGATCTTCGACTCTCAGTCTGGTTAGCGGCTTGCTAAAAACTGAGTCATGTTGGGACTTGAGTAGCTCACTCATTTCCTTGCTGTCATCTGTGTAGGACCCATCTTGTTTAAGTAAGGGCCCAATACTGGACGTTGTTCTCGACTTTGATTTGGCATAGGAGAAGAAATACTTTGGGTTTCTTTCGATTTCCTTTATGACTTTTAGTTCTTCCCGCGATTCCTGACTCCTATAAGATTCCTTTAGCTTAAGTTCGATGCTTGCTATTTCTCTGACCAGTGTCTCCCTACGCATTTCAGATATATTGACCTCTTTTAGCCGCTCTGTTATTCTTTTCCGTCGCCTGTAAAGGGAGCGCCTGTCTCTTTCTATTTTACATCTACTCCTCCTTTTTCTTAGAGGAATAAGCCTTGTGCATACATCGAGTGCCACCAAGTCAATCTGTTCTAGGCATAAGTTGGGGTCTGTGTTGCTTAGTATATCTTCCCAGCTTATATCGGTTAGGACTTGGTTTACTTGGTCCCACTTTGTTTTTGTTATTGAAGTTGAATTTGGTGAATGCTCCCTCGTGACTAATCTCATTATGTCGGTCTGGGGCTCCACGCATACATGTCTGAGCCTCAATTATGTTGTGATCTGAGTATATTGTTTTTGATATGGTGACATTTCTTATCAGATCATCATTGTTAGTGAAGATGAGGTCTAGTGTATTCTCCAGTCTAGTAGGCTCTATTATTTGCTGGTTTAAATTGAATTTTGTGCAGAGATTTAAAAGCTCGTGTGAGTGTGAGTTTTCATCAGAGCTGCCTCCTGGTGTTATTACTGCAACAATATTATTTGCTATATTCCTCCATTTTAGGTGCCTTAAGTTGAAATCCCCCAGGAGCAAGATGTTGGGTGCAGGAGCTGGAAGATTTTCCAGACAGTGGTCAATTTTTTTAAAAGTTGTTCCTGGAATTGCTGGGATGTTGCATCCGGAGGCTTGTAGACTACCACAATGACTAGGTTTTGGTTCTCGACCTTTACTGCTAAAACTTCCACTACATCATTTAAGGCATTAAGCAGTTCTGTGCAAACAAGTGACTCTGCAATGTACAGGCCAACCCCCCCCCCTTTTGCCTGTTCACTCTGTCACATCTGTATAGGTTGTAACTTGGGATCCATATTTCGTTGTCCAAGTGATCCTTTATGTGGGTCTCAATGAAAGCCGCGAACATTGCCTTTGCCTCTGCAAGCAGTCCACGGATGAAAGGTATTTTGTTGTTTGTTGCTGGCTTTAGACCCTGTATATTTGCAAAGAAGAATGTCATCGGACTGGTGGTATTGTTGGTACTGGGGGGGATTTTTTTTCCGGCATTAGTATCTGTATCTGTTGGTTTGGGGTGGAGGCCATCGACCGTGGTTCCACTCCAGGAATGACTGGATTTGGTGTACGATTTCTGCCATTTCCTGCCAGTTTTTTTTCTTCCTGGCACGCATGGGCTTGTCATTTATCGCCTGTTTGAAGTCATTTGGCGTCAGGATAACATCAGATAGGCTTGTGTTAACTAAATTCTGTGGCTCTCTCACAAAAAATTCATTTTGATCTTCGACTCTCAGTCTGGTTAGCGGCTTGCTGGAAACTGAGTCATGTTGGGACTTGAGTAGCTCACTCATTTCCTTACCTGGAGTTTACCTGGAGAGAGTTCCGGGGGCCAACGCCCTCGCGGCCCGGTCTGTGACCAGGCCTCCTGGTGGATCAGAGCCTGATCAACCAGGCTGTTACTGCTGGCTGCACACAATCCAACGTACGAGCCACAGCCCGGCTGGTCAGGTACCGACTTTAGGTGCTTGTCCAGTGCCAGCTTGAAGACTGTCAGAGGGCTATTGGTAATCCCCCTTATGTATGCTCGGAGGCAGTTGAACAGTCTTGGGCCCCTGATACTTATTGTATTGTCTCTTAACGTGCTAGTGACACCCCTGCTTTTCATTGGGGGGATGTTACATCGTCTGCCAAGACTTTTGCTTTCGTTGTGACTTGTGAGTGATTTTCGTGTGCAAGTTCGGTACTAGTCCCTCTAGGATTTTCCAGGTGTATATAATCATGTATCTCTCCCTCCTGCGTTCCAGGGAATACAGGTTCAGGAACTTCAAGCGCTCCCAGTAATTGAGGTGTTTTATCTCCGTTATGTGTGCTGCGAAGGTTCTCTGTACATTTTCTAGGTCAGCAATTTCACCTGCCTTGAAAGGTGCTGTTAGTGTGCAGCAATATTCCAGCCTAGATAGAACAAGCGACCTGAAGAGTGTTATCATGGGCTTGGCATCCCTAGTTTTGAAGGTTCTCATTATCCATCCTGTCATTTTTCTAGCAGCTGCGATTGATACAATGTTATGGTCCTTGAAGGTGAGCTCCTCTGACATCATCACTCCCAAGTCTTTGACGTTGGTTTTTCGCTCTATTTTGTGGCCGGAATTTGTTTTATACTCTGACGAAGTTTTAATTTCCTCGTGTTTACCATATCTGAGTAATTGAAATTTCTCATCGTTGAACTTCATATTGTTTTCTGCAGCCCATTGATAGATTTGGTTGATGTCCGCCTAGAGCCTTGCAGTGTCTGCAATGGAAGACACTGTCATGCAGATTCGGGTGTCATCTGCAAAGGAAGACACGGTGCTGTGGCTGACATCCTTGTCTATGCCAGATATGAGGATGAGAAACAAGATGGGAGCGAGTACTGTGTCTTGTGGAACAGAGCTTTTCACCGTAGCCGCCTCGGACTTTACTCTGTTGACTACTACTCTTTGTGTTCTGTTTGTGAGGAAATTATAAATCCATCTACCAACTTTTCCTGTTATTCCTTTAGTAACCCCATTTTGTGGCAATTACGCCTGGCCCACATTTGGGTCGAAGGCTTTTGCAAAGCCCTGCATTCTTTTTTTTCTTCTAGTGTTTCTAGGATCTTGTCGTTTTTTGACCCAATAGTTGAGACAAAACAGGAGCGCCCCTGCTCTAAACCCATGTTTCCCTGGGTTGTGTAATTGAGGGGTTTTTTCAAATTTGGGTGGCGATTTTTGTTTCTTAGGACCCTTTCAAAGATTTTTATGATATGGATTCGTGCTACGGCTGTAGTTTTTTGGGCTTTTGCTTTCCCTGCCCCCTTTGTGGAGGGGGCTAGTCTGTTGTTTTTAGTAACGTGGGATGACCCCCGTGTCCTGCTCCCTCCCCATAGGATGGTAAAAGCTCGTGATAGGGGCTTTCTTGCAGTTTTTGATGAACACGGGGGTTCCCGATCTGGCCCTGGGGCGGGTGCATGGGCACGTCATTTATCGCCTGTTCGAAGTCTTGGTTTGTCAGGATAACATCGATAAAAATTTTGTAAATCTGTGCTTTTCATCTGTGTAGGCCCCATCTTGTTTAAGTGGGGGGCCCCAATACTGGATGTTGTTCACTCGAAATTTTAAATAAAAATGGCAAAGTATTTTATCCACAGTGGTTATTACAGACCATTCTGGAGAAATACCCTATTTTGGGTTTAGCTGCAAATAAGCCCCCCATGTGTGTGTGTGTGGGGGTGTGTGTGTGTGTGTGTGTGTGTGGTGTGTGGGGTTGTGTTTGTGTGGTGGGTGAGTGTAGGGGTTTTAACCCCTATTTTGTACTCACCTAGTTAAAGGTTTTTGGGGGGGCGATTTCCGGGGCCCCTGCCCGCCTCTTCACTGATCGCTACGGTCACCTCCCCCGAGCCGTGAGCTTTATCATTTCCTCTGCTTTTAAAAATATGTATGGATCCTGCCTCCACTACATCACTTCCCAAACTATTCCCCTTTCTACTACTTTTGTGGCTGAAGAAATACTTTAACATCCCTGTGATTCAAAGGGGTCTTCAGTTCCAACTGTGTCACCTTGTTACTGTGGGCCCAATCTCTTGGGAAAATCCTGTCTTTGTCCCCCCTTGTCCCAAATTTCCCCTCAGTATTTTGATGTCGTTATTTAAATTCCCCCCCCATCTTTCCTTCCTCCAGTGTTGTCAGGTTGATTTCCCTTAACCTCTTTCCCCTAGGAAAATACCTTTTAGCCCCTGGGACTTTGTCCCCTTTTTTGCAAACCTTTTCACTTTCTCTAGTTTCTTTAGTGCTTGGCTAGGTGGGGGTTCCAAAATGGTGCCGCATACTCCAATATGGGCCTAACGTACACGGTGTACAGGTCCTGAATGATTCCTTATTAAGATGTCGGAATGCTGTTCTGAGGTTTGCTAGGCGCCCATATGCTGCAGCAGTTATTTGGTTGATGTGCGCTTCAGGAGATGTGCCTGGTGTTATACTCACCCAAGATCTTTTTCCTTGAGTGAGGTTTGTAGTCTCTGGCCCCTAGACTGTACTCCATCTGCGGTCTTCTTTGCCTTCCCCAATCTTCATGACTTTGCACTTGGTGGATTGAACTCCAGGAGCCAATTGCTGGACCAGGTCTGCAGCCTGTCCAGATCCCTTTGTAGTTCTGCCTGGTCTTCGATCGAGTGAATTCTTCTCATCAACTTCACGTCATCTGCAAAACGGACACCTCAGAGTCTATTCCTTCCGTCATGTCGTTCACAATACCAGAAACAGCACTGGTCCTAGGACTGACCCCTGTGGGACCCCGCTGGTCACAGGTGCCCACTCTGACACCTCGCCACGTACCATGACTCGCTGCTGTCTTCCTGACAAGTATTCCCTGATCCACTGTAGTGCCTTCCCTGTTATCCCTGCTTGGTCCTCCAGTTTTTGCACCAATCTCTTGTGTGGAACTGTGTCAAACGCCTTCTTGCAGTCCAAGAAAATGCAATCCACCCACCCCTCTCTCTCTTGTCTTACTGCTGTCACCATGTCATAGAACTCCAGTAGGTTTGTGACACAGGATTTCCCGTCCCTGAAACCATGTTGGCTGCTGTTGATGAGATCGTTCCTTTCTAGGTGTTCCACCACTCTTCTCCTGATAATCTTCTCCATGATTTTGCATACTACATGTCAGTGACACTGGTCTGTAGTTTAATGCTTCATGTCTGTCTCCTTTTTTAAAGATTGGGACTACATTTGCTGTCTTCCATGCCTCAGGCAATCTCCTGTTTCGATAGATGTATTGAAAATTGTTGTTAGGGGTACACATAGCGCCTCTGCTCCCTCTCTCAATACCCATGGGGAGATGTTATCTGGCCCCATTGCCTTTGAGGTATCTAGCTCACTCAGAAGCCTCTTCACTTCTTCCTCGGTTGTGTGCACTGTGTCCAGCACATGGTGGTGTGCCCCCACCTCTCCGTCTTTCTGGAGCCCTTCTGTCTCCTCTGTGAACACTTCTTTGAATCTCTTGTTGAGTTCCTCACACACTTCACGGTCATTTCTTGTTGTCTCTCCTCCTTCCTTCCTTAGCCTGATTACCTGGTCCTTGACTGTTGTTTTCCTCCTGATGTGGCTGTACAACAGTTTCGGGTCAGATTTGGCTTTCGCTGCTATGTCATTTTCATATTGTCTTTGGGCCTCCCTTCTTATCTGTGCATATTCGTTTCTGGCTCTACGACTGCTCTCCTTATTCTCCTGGGTCCTTTGCCTTCTATATTTCTTCCATTCCCTAGCACACTTGGTTTTTGCCTCCCTGCACCTTTGGGTAAACCATGGGCTCATCCTAGCTTTTTCATTATTCCTTTTACCCTTTGGGGTACAAACCTCTCCTCAGCCTCCTTGCATTTTGTTGCTCACATATTCCATCATCTCATTAACTGGCTTCCCTGCCAGTTCTCTGTCCCACTGAACCCCGTTCAGGAAGTTCCTCATTCCTATGTAGTCCCCTTTCTTGTAGTTTGGCTTCATTCTTCCTGGCCTTCCTGCTTCTCCCTCCACTTGTAGCTCTACTGTGTATTCGAAGCTTAAAAAACCACATGGTCACTGGCCCCAAGGGGTCTTTCTATGTGATGTCCTCGATATCTGCACTACTCAAGGTGAATACTAAGTCCAGCCTTGCTGGTTCATCCTCTCCTCTCTCTCTTGTAGTGTCCCTTACGTGTTGGCACATGAAGTTTTCCAGTACCACCTCCATCATCTTAGCCCTCCATGTATCTTGGCCCCCATGTGGGTCCAAGTTTCCCAATCGATCTCCTTGTGGTTAAAGTCACCCATGATCAGGAGCTTTGCCCTGCATGCATGAGCTCTTCTGGCCACTCTAGCCAGTGTGTCAACCATCGCTCTATTGCTCTCGTCGTACTCTTGCCTTGGCCTCCTGCTGTTCTGCGGTGGGTTATACATCACTGCTATTACCACCTTGGGACCTCCAGAGTGAAGCGTTCCCGCTATGTAATCACTTTCTTCTCCGCTGTCTCCTCTCTCCAGCTCATCAAAATTCCAGCGATTTTTGATCAGCAATGCCACTCCTCCACCCCCTCTGTTCCCTCTGTCTTTCCTCAGGATTTGGTATCCCGTTGGAAAGATGGCATCTGTTATTATACCTGTAAGCTTGGTTTCTGTGAGAGCTATGATGTCCGGTGATGCTTCTTTGACTCTTTCATGCCACTCCTCCCACTTATTTGTTATTCCATCAGCGTTTGTGTACCATACCTTCAGTTTCCTTTCCAACACTGTGGTTTGGGGGGCCTGTGAGGGTGGGAGACCTGGTGTGTGTGTGTGTGTGTGTGGGTGTGTGGGTGTGTGTGTGTGTGTGTGTGGGTGTGTGTGTGTGGGTGTGTGTGTGTGGGTGTGTGGGTGTGGGTGGGTGTACTCACCTAATTGTACTCACCTAATTGTGGTTGCAGGGGTTGAGACTCAGCTCCTGGCCCTGCCTCTTCACTGATCGCTACTAGGTCCTCTCCCTCTCTGCTTCCTGAGCTTTGTCATGCCTCTTCTTAAAACTATGTATGGTTCCTGCCTCCACTACTTCACTTGCTAGGCTATTCCACTTCCTGACGACTCTATGACTGAAGAAATACTTCCTAACGTTCCTGTGACTCGTCTGAGTCTTCAGCTTCCAGTTGTGACCCCTTGTTTCTGTGTCCCCTCTCTGGAACATCCTATCTCTGTCCACCTTGTCTATTCCCCGCAGTATCTTATATGTCGTTGTCATGTCTTCCCTGACCCTTCTGTCCTCCAGTGTCGTCAGTCCGATTTCCATCAACCTTTCCTCGTACGACATTCCCCTGAGCTCTGGGACTAGCCTTGTTGCAAACCTTTGTACTTTCTCTAACTTCTTGACGTGCTTGACCAGGTGTGGGTTGCAGACTGGTGCTGCATACTCCAGTATGGGCCTAACATACACAGTGTACAGTGTCTTGAACGATTCCTTATTATGGTATCGGAACGCTATTCTCAGGTTTGCCAGGCGCCCGTATGCTGCAGCAGTTATTTGGTTGATGTGTGCCTCCGGTGACGTGCTCGGTGTTATGGTCACCCCAAGATCTTTCTCCCTGAGTGAGGTCTGTAGTCTTTGTCCACCTAGCCTATACTCTGTCTGCGGTCTTCTTTGCCCCTCCCCAATCTTCACGACTTTGCATTTGGCAGGATTGAATTCGAGAAGCCAGTTTTTGGACCACATGTCCAGCCTGTCCAGGTCTCTTTGCAGTCCTGCCTCATCCTCATCCGAATTAATTCTTCTCATCAACTTCACATCATCTGCGAATAGAGACACTTCAGAGTCTATTCCTTCCATCATGTCGTTCGCATACATCAAAAATAGCACTGGACCTAGAACTGATCCTTGTGGGACCCCGCTCGTCACAGGCGCCCACTGTGATACCTCTTCACGTACCATGACTCGTTGCTGCCTCCCTGTCAGGTATTCCCTGATCCATTGCAGTGCCCTCCCTTTTACGTGCGCCTGATCCTCCAGCTTCTGCACTAATCTCTTGTGGGGAACTGTGTCAAAGGCCTTCCTGCAGTCTAGGAAACGCAATCAACGCACCCCTCTCTCTCGTGTCTTACTTCTGTTACCTTGTCATAAAACTCCAGGAGGCTTGTGACACAGGATTTGCCTTCCATGAACCCATGCTGGTTTTCATTTATAATCTTGTTCTGTTCCAGGTGTTCCACCACTCTCCTCCTGATAATCTTCTCCATGACTTTGCACACAATACATGTCAGAGACACAGGTCTGTAGTTTAGTGCCTCATTTCTGTTTCCTTTCTTAAATATGGGGACTACATTTGCTGTCTTCCATTTCTCAGGTAGTTGCCCAGTTTCAAGGGATGTGTTGAAGATTGTGGTTAGGGGCACACACAGCATCTCTGCTCCTTCTCTTAGGACCCATGGGGAGATGTTGTCTGGTCCCATCACCTTTGAGGTATCAAGGTCACTTAGCAGCTTCTGCACCTCCTCCTAAGTTGTTCGTATGTCCTCCAACACTTGTTGGTATATTCCCTTTTGATGTTCCCTCGTGTGCTGTCTTCCCACAGCCCTTCCTGTCTCTACTATAAAAACTTCCTTAAATCTCCTGTTTAGCTCCTCACATACCTCCTGATCATTTCTTGTGAGTTCTCCACCTTCTGTCCTCAATCTGATCACCTGGTCTTTGACTGTTGTCTTCCTCCTGATGTGGCTATACAACAGTTTCGGGTCAGTCTTGATTTTCGATGCTATGTCATTTTCATACTGTCGCTGGGCCTCCCTCTTTACCTGTGCATACTCGTTCCTGGCTCTGCGACTGATCTCCCTATTTTCGTGTGTTCTCTGCCTTCTGTACTTTTTCCATTCTCTATTGCACTCTGTTTTTGCCTCCTTACACCGTCGGGTAAACCAAGGGCTCGTTCTGGTCTTCCCATTGTTTCTGTTGCCCTTGGGAATAAACCTTTCCACTGCCTCCTTGCATTTTGTTGTTACATATTCCATCATTTCGTTTACTGGCTTTCCTGCCAGTTCTCTGTCCCACGGAACCTCCTGCAGGAAGTTCCTCAACCCTATGTAGTCCCCTCTTTTATAGTCAGGCTTTTCCCATTCAACTCCTGTTACTCTCTCCACTTGCAACTCTACTATGTATTCAAAGCACAGAACCACGTGTATGTGTGTGCATGTGTGGGTGTGCGTGCTTGTGTGTATGCATATATTTATACGCTCGTGTGCATATGTCTGTGCGTGCGCCCTCGTGTGTGTATGTGTGTACGCGCGCGCTAGTGTGGGTGTATGACCCACTTAATATTTGCATTTATAACTCATTACAATTGTGACCAGGTGTGGACGTGTCAGTGGCTCATTACTTTGTAATTTGTTCATGACTGTAACCATGTGTAGGAGTGAAGCTGATTCATTACCTTTGTAACTTGCCATGATTGTGACCAGATCTACCTGGAGTTCATTACCTTTGTAACTAATTCAGCTATGATAACATTGGGGTCCAGTCCCTGGACCCATTATGTACCTTTGTAATCTTTTGACTACCGCCCACAGGATGGGTATGGGGTGTATAATAAAGGTATTAAACAACTTTGATTTGGCATAGGAAAAAAAATACTTTGGGTTTCTTTCGATTTCATTTATGGCTTTTAGTTCTTCCCGCGATTCCTGACTCCTATAAGATTCCTTTAGCTTAAGTTCGATGTTTGCTATTTCTCTGACCAGTGACTCCCTACGCATTTCAGATATATTGGCCTCTTTTAGCCGCTCTGTTATTCTTTTTTCTCGCCTGTAAAGGGAGCGCCTGTCTCTTTCTATTTTACATCTACTCCTCCTTTTTCTTAAAGGAATAAGCCTTGAGCATACATCGAGTGCCACCGAGTTAATCTGTTCTAGGCATAAGTTGGGGTCTGTGTTGCTTAGTATATCTTCCCAGCTTATATCGGTTAGGACTTGGTTTACTTGGTCCCACTTTATGTTTTTGTTATTGAAGTTGAATTTGGTGAATGCTCCCTCGTGACTAATCTCATTATGTCAGTCTGGGGCTCCGCGCATACATGACTGAACCTCAATTATGTTGTGATCTGAGTATATTGTTTTTGATATGGTGACATTTCGTATTAGATCATCATTGTTAGTGAAGATGAGGTCTAGTGTATTCTCCAGTCTAGTAGGCTCTATTATTTGCTGGTTTAAGTTGAATTTTGTGCAGAGATTTAAAAGCTCGTGTGCGTGTGAGTTTTCGTCAGAGCTGCCTCCTGGTGTTATCACTGCAACAACATTATTTGCTATATCCCTCCATTTTAGGTGCCTTAAGTTGAAATCCCCCAGGAGCAAGTTGTTGGGGGCAGGAGCTGGCAGATTTTCCAGACAGTGGTCAATTTTTAATAGCTGTTCCTGGAATTGCTGAGACGTTGCATCCGAAGGCTTGTAGACTACCACAATGACTAGGTTTTGGTTCTCGATCTTTACTGCTAAAACTTCCACTACATCATTTGAGGCATTAAGCAGTTCTGTGCAAACAAGTGACTCTGCGATATACAGCACCATAGACATGTGGCTCCTCCTGCATGATAGAATGATGATAGATGGACTGACTTGTGTCAATTTCCCTGAGTCTTAAGTCAATAAAATTCAGTTGAAGTTCTTTTCGTATTATTGTTCTCAAACTGCTAACTGACAAGTCAAGATTGTAATCTACTCCGTCTTGGAAAGCATACAGCTTAGCCATTTTATCAGTTCTATCATGCATCTGAAGACCAATGTGAGATGGAATCCACAGCATGTGCACTCTGACTCCACTGTCCACACTCTTACCATACCTACGTCTGGCTTCTGACACAAGTATGCCATAATTTATACTTAATGAGTTGAGAGCATTTATGGATGACAGATAATCACTTACAATTAAAATGTCAATCTTAGATAAATGGATGCATTTCAGTGCAAGGAGTATGGCAAACGGTCCTGTTTGAAGGGTAGAGGCCCAGTTATTGATGAGTGCTCCAATTTCTTAAAGAGAACCATCACTCTGTACGACAACAGCAGCACTACCAGCTGCACCAGTGGACTGGTGAACAGAACCATCAACGTAAATAATTTGTGAGAGAGTGTGCTGTGTGACTAAGTTATCAGTACAGCTTAAGGCATCATGTTTGGCTTCAAGGCGAAGCTTTGGTTGTGATTTAAGAAGTAGTTTGTGGGGAAATGGAGGAATGGCAGTTTGGAATGGGGTAATATCCCATGGAGCGGAGAAGTGCCGCTGTTGCCTTACTTGACATAAATCATGCATCTGATTCATGCGGAGGTCGGTTCAGGTTTTTTCGATCCATACACAAATAACCCAAACATAGAAGACGACGTGTGACTGTAAATGGTCCAAGTCGGACCGAAACGTCGTCGCAAGTTCCTCTCTTCTATGTGCGGGTTATTTGTGTATCGTTCCGGTCATGGTTTTGTGCCTTTTTTGTTATTTTCGATCCATCTGGAGGGATGTTCACCAGTGCTGAGGAAAGTTTGGAGGGCTTCTGTGCAGGGGTTTGAATGGGCTTGCCTGAGCATATTAACCCCAATTAGGATATTTCTTTCAGTAACACGATTTCTGATGCTTGAAATATCAAGTTCTTTTTGCTTATTTAAAATTTTGGCAGTACGAGGGCATCCTAAAAAGATCTTCATTGCCTCGTTCTGCAGTTATTCCAGCCCTTCAAGCTTCCAGTCAAACAAGAGCAAGTAGTGGCGCCGCATAATCAACCAATGATCTAATATAAGCAAGATACATCATTTTCACAATTTTAGCATTAGCATCATACCTGGGGTGAAACCCTGTCACAGTCCTACCTGACATCAATGACATTCTGCTATACAGAAAGCCACTTGTTATGCAAAGTATTTCGGGCAAATTAAGTCAGTTTTGTCGCAGGATGCGACCAACACCAGTCGACTAACACCCGGGTACCCATTTTACTAATGGGTGATCAGGGACAGCAGGTGTCTTTATGGAAATACGTCCCTAATGTTTCCAGCCGTACCGGAGATTCGAACTCCGGACCTCAGTGTGTGAGTGGGTTTCACACTTTCCCCTACGAAAGTAATAATAGGGGAATTATTATTATTAAAATAGTGAGCGCTAAACCCATAGGTAT
Source organism: Cherax quadricarinatus (assembly GCF_026875155.1). NCBI lineage: Eukaryota > Metazoa > Arthropoda > Malacostraca > Decapoda > Parastacidae > Cherax > Cherax quadricarinatus. The sequence continues at coordinate 17,235,929 of NC_069484.1, forward strand.
TATACAGCACCTGTTGGGACGGGGCGGAAGCAATTCAGGCTTAACTGAGGGAACTAGAGCACAAATCCAATTCCCTAGATAAAGAGCCCCCACCAGCATCAAGGAACCTGTTAGGTAAAAGGACACAAGTGCATCTTATGTGATATTTTACTGCGGCAACGTTTCGCTCTCCAGGAGCTTTGTCAAGCTGTAACGGCTTGACAAAGCTCATGGAGTTGTATTTGTGTCCTTTTACCTAACATATTGTCGGTAATTCTACCAACATTATTAGTCACGGAATCTCCTATGAGGGAAATAATAAGGACCACAAAGGAAATAAGCCACTTTGTCTGGCATTTTTTTGAGGTTATCCTGGGTAACCTACACATGCTATGTATGGCAATTTATGTAACTACGTGTATTTATGTGCACCTGTACCTGAATAAACTTACTCAGAAAGAGTTAATGGGCACGTAAGTTACCCTGTCTTCTAATAACATGTTCATTTTTCCACTATAATCCCCTCAAGGGAGGTTCCTTGATGCTGGTGAGGGGCTCTTGATCTAGGGAATTGCATCTGTGCTCCAGTTCCCTGAATTAAGCCTGAATACCTTCCATTCCACCCCCTTACAGGCGCTGCATAATCATACGGGTTTAACGCTTCCCCATGATAATAATAATTCCACTATAATCTATCTTGTCCATAATTACTATCGCATTTGCTTTATCTGTTTCGTAAGGTGAAGTCTAGAATCTTTCCTTAATTCATGGTATAACTTAACAAATATTTGAGGACAATTGTGTTGCAGAAGGTCAGAACAAAGCTCAGACCTCTGTAACACAGTTGTCCTCTGCAAAGATTTGAGGACACTTGTGTTGCAGAGGTCAAAGCAAGGTTCAGACCTTTGCAACACAATTATCCTCTGCAAAGATCTGTTAAGTTATACCACGAATTAAGGAAAGATCCTGGATTTCACCTTACGAAACAAAGTAAATGCGATAGTAATTATGGACAAGGTAGATTATAGTGGAAAAATTAACATGTTATTAGAAGTTTAGTTTAATATGTTTATTATGCGCGGACAAGCACCTAAAGTCGGTACCTGACCAGCCGGGCTGTGGCTCGTACGTTGGATTGCGTGCAACCAGCAGTAACAGCCTGGTTGATCAGCCCTGATCCACCATGAGGCCTGGTCACAGACCGGGCCGCGGGGGCGTTGACCCCTGGAACTCTCTCTCCAGGTAAACTCCAGGTATGCACCCCATACCCATCCTGTGGGAAGTAGTCAAAAGAAAAGAGGTACATAGTGGGTCCAGGGACTGGGCCCCAAAGTTTTGATAGCTGAGCAAGTTACAAAGGTAATGAAGTCCAGGTAGATCTGGTCACAATCATGACAAGTTACAAAGGTATTTACATATTACAGAGGTACATAATGGGTCCAGTGACTGGGCCCCCAAAGTTTTGATAGCTGAACTAGGCACAAAGGTAATGAACTCACAAGTTACAAAGGTAATGAATCCTGTAAGTATAGTTACTTACAGGATTCATTACCTTTGTAACCTGTGAGTTCATTACCTTTGTTATTAGAATTATTATTATTATAATCAAGGGGGAAGCGCTAAACCCGGAGGATTATACAGCGCCTGGGGGGGGGGATGTGGAAGGCATTCAGGCTTAATTCGGGGAATTGAAGAGCAGATCCAATTTCCTAAATCAAGAGCCCCTCACCAACATCAAGGAATCTTCCTTGAGGGGCTTGTTATTAGAAGACAGGGGTCTGTATGTGGTAGTTAAATGTGGCGGGTGAGGTGAGGAAGGTGCGCGGGTGCCTCAAGCAGCCGACGTCGCCAGTATGTCAATAATCTGGTGGTGGGACACTGAAAAACGTACAATTCCTTCTCTTATTTTATGTATTGACTGCAATAAAGAGTCGGCGAGTGCATGGAGTGTTGAACCACACCATCATAAGCTCACAGGTTACTGGTAGGTTATCATAATTGGCTTGTTATTAGCCTGTGGGCTTTAATAAAGGTGACATGAGAAAGTCCAAGACCTTGTTGACATCATTAGTGTTAACACTTGTTGGGACTCAGGACAGAGGCTCTTGATCCAGGGAACTGGGACTATGTATCCACTTTCTAGAAACAAATATAATTGCCTCCTATTCCTCAAATTCTGTATGGCTCCTACGGATTTAGGTACAGGTGCACAGATATATTTACCATACATAGCAACATATGTGTAAATTACCTCTGATAACCCCCCAAAAATTCAGTTACTTAATTCCATTGGGGTCCTTGTACGGGCACTTCATCCAGTGATCCTTGTGGGTTTAGTGCTTAGTTATAATTGTAATAATTCATCCAGTGACCTAGAATTACCATCCACTACCTTGGATGAACACACTATTAGTTAGGTGATGAAGTTGGTGAAGAGCTCTTGATCCACAGAATTGATGCTAAATCAGATTTAATCTTATTGATTCTCATTCCTCAAGGTGCTGTATGACTCCTACATGTTTAGCACTCCCATGTAATAAATACAAATTTCACATGATTAAGGTGGCTACTGTGAAAAGCTCTGTTCCACAAGGCACAGTACTTTCTCCCATACTGGTCCTCATATCTGACATAGACAGGGATGTAAGCCACAGCATCATGTCTTCCTTTGCAGATGACACTTGAATTTACATGACAGTATCCTCCATTGAAGACACTGCAAGACTCCAGGTAGACATCAACCAGATCTTAAAATGGGCCGCAGAAAACAATATGAAGTTCAACGATGAGAAATTTCAACTACGTACTCCGATATGGAAAACGTGAGAAAATTAAAACTATATCAGAGTATAAAACAAATTCCAACCACAGTAGAGCGAGAAACTAATGTAAAAGACCTGGGAGTAGTAATGTCAGAGGATATCACTTTCAAAGACCACAACATCGTATCAGTCGGATCTGCAAGAAAAATGACAGGATGGATAATGAAAACCTTCAAAACTAGGGATGCCAAGCCCATGATGACACTCTTCAAGTCACTTGTTCTATCTGAGCTGGAATATTGCTGCACACAAACAGTACCTTTCAAGGCAGATGAAATTGCTGACCTAGAAAATGTACAGAGAACATTCACAGCACACACAACTGCGATAAAACACCTCAGTTACTGGAAACGCTTGAAGTTCCTCAACCTGTACCCTCTAGAACACAGGCGGGAGAGATACATGATTATATACACTTGGAAAATCCTAGAGGGATTAGTACTAAACTTGCACAAGAAAATTACTCCCTATGAAAGCAAAAGACTCAGCAAACGATGCAACATTTCCCCAATGAAAAGCAAGAGGGCCACTAGTACGATAAGAGACAACACAATAAGTGTCAGGGGCCCAAGACTGTTCAACTGCCTCCCAGCATACATACGGGGGATTACCAATAGACCCTTGGCTGTCTTCAAGAAGGCACTGGACAGACACCTTAAGTCAGTACCTGACCAGCCGGGCTGTTGTTTGTGCATTGGGTTGCGTGCGGCCAACAGTAACAGCCTGGTTAATCAGGCCCTGATCCACCATAAGGACTGGGCTGCAGGGGCATTGACCCCTGAAACCCTCCAGATATTGTTAAAAAAATTATTAAAATTTATTTTGTACATTTTAAAAAGACCCTCATCATGCAGACCACTTTAGGTAGTGATTATATACTGGATTACCTTCCATTATCCAAGTACTGTATGACCCTTATGGGTTTATCACTTCCCCTTTATTAAAATAAAAGTGTATGACATCGATGGGTTTAGCACATCCCATAATAATAATAATGGGAACACTGCTTTTCATCGAATCAGTGAAGTTAAGCAACATTGAGCTGGATTAATATTTGGATGGGTGTCTGTTTGGGAACACTAAATGATGCTACCTGGTTGGCAAAGCTCTCGCCTCACACAGTGAGGGTCCGTGGTTTGATTCTCAGCAATTGTGGAAACACTGGGCATGTTTCCATACACTTGTTGTCCATGTTCACCCATTAGTAAAATGGATACCTGGGTGTTTTAATTGAGTGGTGTGGGTTGTATCCTGGGGCAAAAATTGATCTAATATGCCTGAAATGCTCTGCATAAGGGGATTTCTATATGGTAGAATGTCATTGATGTCAGCTAAGCCTGTATGCCTTGTACATATACGTACTTGTAGAAATTAAGATATTATTATTGTTACCTGGAGAATGTTCCAAGGTTCAATGCCCTTGCAGTCTGGTCTCAGACCAGGCCTACTGGTGGATAGCCTGATGCTAACTGCATGCAGTCCAAAATAAGCACCACAGCTTATCAGGAACTGACTTGAGAAACTTATCCGGTTCTTTCTTGAAGACAACCAGTTATCTGTTGGTAATCCCTTTCATACTTAAGTTTTTCCTTAGTGTACTCATTGCACCCCTGATTTTCAGTGAGGATAGTTTTTATAGCTAACATACACTATAACATAGACTATAAATGGTTGTCTTAGGTTATTAACTTTCAGGATTAATAATCCATTGTAAAATTATGTTGAAAGGTATTGACTGCCTAAACAAAAATTTTATTTTCTTCAGCCAAGAATGATTTTACAAAGAGAAGTACAGTATAATTCATTAATTTTTAAGGACACTTAATTGTGAGTACACATATATACCTTGTAGTATATTATGTAAATTTAATCTATGATAACTCGTTAAAGTAAAAGTTAGGTTGTTACCATATTTAGAAGTTTTATATATATGGAGGTACAACAGTATATAGTTTATACATTTGATGATTAGCAATTAGAATTGAAAATGATAATATTGCAAATACAGTGGACCCCCGGTTAACGATATTTTTTCACTCCAGAAGTATGTTCAGGTGCCAGTACTGACCGAATTTGTTCCCATAAGGAATATTGTGAAGTAGATTAGTCCATTTCAGACCCCCAAACATACACGTACAAACGCACTTACATAAATACACTTACATAATTGGTCGCATTTGGAGGTGATCGTTATGCGGGGGTCCACTGTACATTACTCTTCAGGGATGGTATTTGATGCTGGTGAAGTTCTCTTGATCTAAGGAACTACACTTACCTTTCCTTTCCTTAGATCAAGCTTGAATTCCTTTCATTCCCCACATGTTATATGACCCTTATGGGTTTGGTGCTTCTTCCTGATTAACAAGAAATGCACATAGTTATTATAGATACATATATAAAAATAAATTTTATAAGGTATCCCTAATAACTCTAATATTACTCAAAGATTTTTCAGTGTAAATGAATGGTAACAATGAGAAGCATAAACATATTCAGTGTGAATATTCAGTACATGTATACTTCAGCTTTAGGTAAATGAGTTTAGGTGTGGGAACATGAGACTTCGATTTAGCAGAACCAGAAATTAGTTCAGTATTGCTTTGATTTATGGTAATTTATGTTGAAATCATCTTACAAATGTCCTGAATGTAAAGAATAGGTTTTCTTCCATCAAGTTTCCTATACATGTATAATCAAGAAGACTTTAAATTTTTAATGAACATATATACAGTATAAATATACTTTTTTATAATGTGATAAAAGTTTGCAGATTACACTGACTCAGATGCATCTCTCAATATTCCATTGCATAACTATGGGCATTTTCATTTATGATGATGAAATGATGATAATATATATGACGATCTTTTGAGTTATGATGTTTTTCTAGAAGATGTATCATATCTCAAAACTGTCGTAATTCAAACCACAAAGTACTACGTGGTTTTACGATGATTTATTCCAAGACCTCTGAATTGCAACTTTTACTCTACCTTATTGTACCATTTCTATGATAATTTCTGTTCCTTTTTTCACTAGCTTAGATTCATCAACCATTTTAATATTCTTTAGAATTTCTCTTTGCTTAACAGTAGTAGAGAATGTCAGTTGTGGAAAGCCATACTTGCTTACCGGTGCACAGATTCTATTTCCATCATGTTTTCTCTCAGTTTCTTACTTGATCTTCAGAGAAATTGCCTCTCTACTTTACACTATAAGGGTCATGATGACTTGGTAACACAGAAGGTGGAATAATTAAATCACAAATGGAGCTATGATGGGTAAATAATCCAGAGTTGGTGTGGACAATACATATGGTAGCTTCCAACTAAAGAGGAAACTCTGAAACTATACTATAAATTCTGCTATTTGCTGAGATGCTACCATAGTGACATTCACTCTCATTGCCTCCCCCACACATTCTTATTAATACAGTACTCCTGTTGGCTCAGACACTGCCAAAGAGGCAAGCTACTACACTGCTGGTTGGCTGAGGCCCACCCATATGCACCAACCATTGTACACACATTGTATCTCAAATTTTTCATTGGGACTCAAGTCCATCATATCTCAAGGGACTACTGTACTGTGGGAAGTACAGTGCCTGCACTCCCAAGGACGAGTGGAGATTCGTTACAGTTTTTGAACTGTAGTATCGGCATGCTTCTGGTAAGACAGTGATGGAGTGAGTGATGACGAAAATGTTTCTTCTTTTTCAAGTCGCAGTGCCTCGATGGGAGATGGCCAGCGTGTAAAAAAAAAATCATGGAAAATATATTTAACACAGTTAAATTAGGTTGCTATTAATGGGACTATCAAATTACCCAAAATTATCACAAAATATATCCAGAAAACTAAGCACACTCCAAAACTAAGAAATGATAACAGTAATATCAACAATAGGAATATAAAACAATATTGCTAAATACAAAAAAATATATTTGTAAGTACTGAATTGTGGTACTAATTATCTCGTGCTTTACCCAAGTTGTAAACAAATGGTTACAGGCTTGGAAGTGATACAAGACCCTGTATCCTCGAATATGCTCTTGTCACACAAATAGGACAGATACAGGAGGGCCTCACTTCACAACATTTTACTAATGCAGCAGTTTTCAATTACAGTGGACCCCCGCCTTACGATATTAATCCATTCCTGAGAGCTCATCGTAAGCCAAAATTATCGTTAGCCGAATTAATTTTCCCCATAAGAAATAATGGAAATCAAATTAATCTGTTCCTGACACCCCAAAGTATGAAAAAAAAACAAATTTTTTTACCACATGAAATATTAACCCTTTCAGGGTCCAAGGCCAAAATTTGAAGTGGTGCCCCACTGTCCAAGAATTTAAAAAAAAAAAAATTGTTATTTTTTCTTATGAAATGGTAGAGAATCTTTTTGTGAAGGTAATAAAACAAAAAGTACGAAAATTGATGGAAAATTGACGAAATTATGCTCTCGTGAATTTTGATGTCAGCGATATTTACGAATCGGCGATTTTGCCGACTTTGACTCCCATTTTAGGCCAATTACATTATTCCAGTCGACCAAATTCTTAGCTATTTCACTAGTATTACTTCTATTCTATCGATTGAGCACAATAAATCGCCAAGTCAACCATTTCAACTACAAAATAAAGTGACCGGAAATTGGTAATTTGGCCAATTTAACACAAAGTTCAAAATATTCCAATTTCAAAATAGGGTCCAGAATAAACAATGTAGGTATTCCTGGCACTAAACTAACATTTCCTCTGTTCATTAGTTATGTTTTGAGGCTTTACAAATAAATTCCATTTTGAATTTTTATTCACATAATGAATTTTTATTCACACCAAAAAATAGAAGATTTACTGTTATGCATTATTGTAATAATTGTATAAATATCATCACCACATTTGTGAATGTATATTAGACCCACCAGCTGGCGTGTATAAGATGTGTGAGGTCGTTTGTTTACTCTTGAACATCGGCAAAAATTTAACATTTCCGCCACTTTGAGCTCAGTTTCAAGCCATTTCCAGTGCAAACACCAATCAAAATTATCTCTATTTCTGTGATATGTCTTCCATTCTATCAAATGAGACCAAGAAATCACAAATACAACTATAAAAAACATACGAAAAAACACTGCAAAGTCGCTGTTTTAATCGAAAATCACGGTCTCAGTTTTTTTTCTCTCATTATACACAGTGTGATGCAGGATTTGTTTTATGTGGTGCACACATACCACATAGATGTATTCTCTCATATCTAGGCCCAAATTTACCACTCACAGTTTATCAGAGTGAGCTGAGCTCATGACGTAGATCTACGGTTTGGACCCTGAACGTAAAGCCGTAGATATACGGGACGGACCCTGAAAGGGTTAATTTTAATACACACAAACTGAAGAAGACATGCACAATTACTACTTTACTAAGAATAGAATACATGACACTTACCTTTATTGAAGATCTGGTGATGATTGATGGGATGGGAGGAGGGGAGAGTGTGGAAGTTATTGTTTAGAAGGGGAATCCCCTTCCATTAGGTCTTGAGGTAGCAAGTCCTTTTCCGGGGTTACTTCCCTTCTTCTTTTAATGCCAGTAGGACCAGCTTGAGAGTCACGGGACCTCTGTCGCACAACAGATCTGTCCATAGCGCTCTGTACCTCCCGTTCCTTTAAGACTTTTCTTAAATGGGCCATAACATTGTCATTGTACAGGTTGCCAACACGGCTTGCAGTAGCTGTGTCAGGGTGATTTTCATCCATAAAGGTTTGCAGTTCAACCCACTTTGCACACATTTCCTTAATCTCTTTTTTCAATTCCATACCAATTCTCGCCTTTTTTACCACAGGGATGGCACTAGAAGCTTTCTTGGGGTCCATGGTGACTTATTTTGCAGTTACAAGCACTAAAAACACTGGGATAATGTGAAATGTACCCAATGTATGCATAGATGTGACCGTACTGGCTGGCTTGTAAACACTGGTGCTGAGGCCACACGTGGAATGCGTCCCGGACGAATCACGTAAGGCGAGTTTTTTATCGTGAGGCGAGGCAAAATTTTTGCGTTCAAATGCTTCGTATGGCGGATTTAACATAATGCAATGCGTTTGTAAGGCGGGGGTCCACTGTATACCCATTCTTCATTTATTCAGACTTCCTACAATAAGTACATGTATAGTCACCACTCACTAAAAGCTAAGGATGAAAATATTTTGAGGTAAATAATGTGTGTACTGTATATGCATTTTTAAGGCCTATCTCTATTGCTCACTGAATATATAAGAGTGTAAACATGTTATCAGGCTTTTATATGCATTTGAAAGTGAAAAGAGGCTATACAGTGGTACCCTGAGTTTTCACCATAATTCGTCCTAGAAGGCTGTTCGGGTGCTGTTACCGAACGAATTTGTTCCCATAAGGAATAATGTAAATTAGATTAGTCCATTTCAGACCCCCCAAAATACGCTTACAATAATACACTTACAATAATACACTTACATAACTGTTCAAGTTGGGAGCTGTACGAAATTCGGGGTACCACTGTATTTCACTTTACAGTGATTTTCGCTTTCCAGCAGTAGCTCGGAACCTAATCTGGTGTATAAGCGGGGCCCTCCTGTAGTAATTTTTGACAAATGAAGTACAACAACAGATTAGAAAAATTACATAATGGATATGGAAACATATGAACATATCAGTCACAGTCCCCTAGGTAAGAAGATATAAGAACATAAGAAAGAAGGAACACTGCAACAGGCCTACTGGCCTATGCAAGGCAGGTCCAATTCTCACACTGGCTTAAGCCAATGCCTTGACCTAGTGAGGTCAGACACGTCACTTAAGGGAGGAGCACGGCATCCGACCTAGTAGCACAAGCTAGTCAGGTCCAACTCACACCTACCCACACTCACTCATGTATTTATCCAACCTATTTTTAAAACTACAAAAGGTCTTAGCTTCTATGACGGTACTCGGGAGTTTGTTCCACTCATCCACAACTCTATTGCCAAACCAGTGCTTTGCTACATCCTTCCTGAATCTGAATTTTTCCAATTTAAAACCATTGCTGCGAATCCTGTCTGTTAGATATTTTTAGCACACTATTTATATCCCCTTTGTTAATTCCTGTTTTCCATTTATACACCTCAGTCATATCCCCCCTAATTCTACGCCTTTCTAGAGAGTGAAACATTTTAAAAATTAATAAATTTTTAGGGAAATGTGTATGGTTAACGGAAAACACATAAAGATGGATGACCATTACGTTCAAATACGTATAAGTATAGTAGGATGCAGAATAAGGCTGCAGAATGGGAGGAGAGTGATTTCTTGTATGAAAACAACTAATTTTACCTCTTCCCTAGTATATCTCCTTTTATTACAACTACATACTTTTACAAAGTTAAGACACTTACCTGTTTTTAATTTTTAAGTATAAATAATAATTATCACAAGAACCCCAATGGAAATAAGTCACTTTGTCTGACTCTGTTGGGTTATCCTAGGTTCTCTACACATATGCTGCTATGTATGATGTATGATAATCTATGTAACTGTATTTATGTAAACCTGAATAAACTTACTTCAGCACGGGGGTTATGTTCCTGAAAAATGGAGTTTTAACTGAGATTGCAGTAACCGGACTTAACCCTTTGGGGGTCGACAGGTCCTCTCAGAGACTTGTTCTCAGGGTCGGCCAAATTTAAAAAAAAAAAAAAAAATTTTTTTTTCTTATGAAAAGATAGATAATCTTTTCCTGATCATAATGACACCAAAAGTATGAAATTTGATGGAAAACTTATGGAATTATGCTCTCGCGAAGTTAGCGGTCTTGACGATGTTTACGCATCGGCAATTTTGCCCACTTTGAGCCCTATTTTCGGCCAATTCCAGTGTACTAGTCGACAAAAATCGTAACTATTTCGCTAGAACTCCATTTTTTCTATCGAATGAGTACAAGAAGCCACCCATTTACCGATTTCAACTATCCAGTAAAGTGGTCAGAATTTAGCAAAATTACCAATTTCACACAAATTTCAAAAGATGCCAATTTCAGAATAGGGTCCAGAATAAACAAGAAAGACATTCCTGGCACTAAAATCACAAGTTCTCTGTTCGTTAGTCATATCCCCAGGCCCCTCTTATATTTCTTTGGCTTTCCACTCTGAATTTTTATTCTTACAAAAAAAAATAAGATTTACTGTTATGCAGACTATTGCATTAGTGTAGAAATGGTATAAATAATATCAGCGCACTTGTGAAAGAATATTAGACTCACCAGTTGATGTGTATTGGACGCTTGGCATGATTTTTTTACTTTTGAACTTTGGTAAAAATCGAACATTTCTGCTACTTTGAGCTCAATTTCAAGGTACTTTTCATTGTAAAACCAGTCAAAAATCATCTCAATTTCTGTAATATGTCTTCCATTCTATAAAATGAGACCAAGAAAACTAGAATACAATAATAAATACCATACGGAAATACAGTGCAAAGTCGGTTTTAATCCAAAAACATGGTCAAAGTTTTTTTTTTCTCATTACGCACTGTGCTGCAGGATTTTTTTTTATACTGCGCACCCTGACCACATAGACTCATTCTTACATATGTAGGCCTACCAGCTTTCTCTCACTAGATTTGAAAGCGCTAGAATTTAGGCGTACTAGTACGTCAAAAACCCTGGGTCGTAAGATGTACTAGTACGTCCGAAACCCCCAAAGGGTTAAGAACACGTGGAAAAAAATAGGGTTGCATTCTTGAGACCTCCAAAAAATACCAAACAAGTTATTTAAAGTTTCATAATTTAAAAGAAATATCCCTTACATATAGATAAAATAAAATAATAAAAAAGGCTACATAAATTTTTCTTACCTTAAATTCTGGTTTGTGGTTTCTTAATATTGAAATGTATGGAAATGTTGGTGTGGCTCTACTGGACTGAAGTGGATGGGTGTGATTCTTGTGTTGATGTCGATGCAGAATTGTTAGTAGATAATGGTTGTACTGGAGTTCTTGAGTATTCTGTAATGCCCCTCTGTTTCGTTTTACCCCCCAGTACTATGTAGAGTTGATGAAACATCAATACATATTTGTTTTAGACCCTACTTCACAACAATGCTTCTAGATATCTCAGGGTTCTTTTCAGTCAAAACAAGTCTGCAGCTTTATCAGTAGTATGCAGCATATATATCTTGATATGTCACCTATTTAGGTTCAGGTTCTTCCTTCTCATCCTTGTTTGTTATCTCCCACCCTTCTAACTGGGGCTTGAGCTCCTCCAGCTTTTCTGTATTTGCCAGTTTTTTTAACTGTTCATTTACATCTTCTGCTTGCATTTTTTGGCCAAATTTACAAATTTCTTGGACTTCAATCTTTCTTAAGGAAAAATCTGTGAAATTATTCACTATAGTATGTCACAGGTTTTCCCAGCCTGCATTTATTGTTGATTAGGAAACTTCATTCCCTGCAACTTTTATGTTGGTTATTGTATCCGCAGTGTCAGAATTAATTTATGGCAGAAATCTGACACTCTGGTGTCTGAGTTGTCATTCAGTCATGTGATAAGTTTCTGCAGGGCCGTGTGTGTATTGACACTTTTATATCTTAATCACTCCTCTGTCCATTGGTTGCACATTTCCAGAGATGCCATATTTGCAGGTAAAAAAACAACCTTCACATTTGGATCCATAGCTTACAAAAGTAAAGGATAGCCATAGAAATTATCAAGACTGAGAAGAACCTTAATATAAAGGGGCTTTAGGAACAGATACATCAGGAGCAGCCAAATTTTAATGAGACAGATCTGCTTTTCTTAAAGTTCTCTTTGTACAATCAACTACAGCCCAGTTTGTCTCAACTGCCAACCCCTTGTATGCCCTTTGATTTAGTCTAGTCTTTGAGAGAATGTACACTGTATGTGTGTGATACTATTGTGTGTCTCCTCAAAATATTAAAACTTTTTTCTTGTAAAATGACCTGTGAATAGAAAGATAATAGTGGAGTTTATAAATAGATAAAATATGAAGTACTAATTTTTGGTAGTAGCTGTTGTCATGTGTTCATCACTTAACGTGTGTAGAAAAGGACATTTATGTTCACCATGAGTGGCTTTATCAGTCTAAATGATGAAGCCACTTGTGACAAAATGTTTCCTCTAATAATTGCCCTGAACTATACAAAAGTGTTCTTTTTGACAGTTTGCCTGCATCACCATCCCATTTACAACTTAAGTGTTGTGTGCTGTAATGTAATGTCTTGGTTGTTAGACCAGGTAATTCCTATAGGCTACTAGAAATTACTACTGGTAGATACGCTCAACATTTTAGCCATTCCTGATGTACATCTTTAACAAGAAGTAAAACAATACTTGAACCAATCACTAAACAGATCCTCACTTATCCATGTTGTCTTGTTAGGCTGCCAAATAAAAGTAAATAAGTACAGGCATACACTTGGAATTACCTGATGAACTAGTGCACAAAAGCTGCTTGGTGTAAATTATTGTTTTGGCATCTTCAAATTTAATCTTGTCTCATCAGCATTAAATGCTTCCTTAGGCTTGTATCTATCTTCAGAAATAATTTCCTTCAGATTGGCAGGAAAAGATTGCATCTGACTGCTCATTTTAAACTGGTTGAATCATCTAGAAGTAAATGAAACCTTTTGTGCAGATTTTTCTTTTTGCTCACTTTTATAGTATGATAGGACTTTTTTTTACCTTATTAGTGTATAGGGGCAATAAGTGGGCAACTTTATTAGTTTAATGCTCAGTCCACACATTCAGTAACTTTGCTGTATAATTTAGCTTTATTGACCTGAATCTAGACCTACCAGTCCCCTCAAGGGAGGTTCCTCAATACTGGTAAGGAGATCTTGATACGTATAAGGAATTAGACCAATGCTCCAATTCCTTGAAATAAGCTTGAATGCCATCCATTTGTCCAGGTGTTACATGACCCCTATGGGTTTAGCTTTCCTCTTATGAATGTAATGATAACAGACCTACCAGTACTGTACTCTGCACTACAGTTAAACAGTTTTTTTAATTAAAACTTTTGTGTTACTGACAACTTTTCTGTTAGCAATGATTTTTACAATTGAGACTACAATGTTGCTATGAAAAACCCTTTCATTCCAACCCTTATGGAATATTTTGAGATTGAATGCACAAATAACCTACACATAGGAGACTGTAACTTATGACGATGTTTTGGTCCGACTATTTAATAGTCCAAGTTGGACTGGAACATCATCATAACTTTGTCTCCTATGTGCAGGTTATTTGTGTATTGTTCCAGTCATGATATTGTGCCTTTTTATTCTTTTTTTTGAGATGGAATTGGTGTATTGCCACAGATTAAATTTGATTGAAATATGTTTCATCTAGTTTTTATTAAGACAAAAATATAAAAGAATAGGTAATATTTTCAGGGATTTATGTTATCTGCAAGGTGATTTTGCTGCCAGGATTTTTTTTATATACAACATCAGAGTCCATTATTTAAAGATTTTAGGAATTACTTAGTGTGACCTTACAATGAAAAGCCAAAAGGAATTAGACTTGAGTCAGTGAGTAGACATTAATGTGGCCTACAGATGTATGTGTAACCCAGTTCAGAGCCAGGCCTCCTGATTGACAGCCTGATCAGTCAGCCAGTTGGTGCTGTCTGCATGAAGTCAGATGTAGGCACCACAGCCCACCTAATAAGGAATTAACTCAAGGAACTTACCAAGTTTCCTTTTGAAGACAGCTGTGAGTCTATTAGTAATTCCTCCTATGTATGGAAGGAGTGCTGAAAAATCTAGGTACCCCTACACTTACTGAGTTCTCTTAATATTCTCATTGCACCCTTGTTTCATGCAGTATTATCATCAGTAAAGTTGTCAAAATTGAAAATGGTGGCAATATTATCATAGGTGTTTATTTTCTCTGCAAGTAGTGTCATGAAAAGTACATATATGTACAAGAGAGAGGAATAAGACTGAATAAATGTGTGCATAAAGGAAAAATATATGTTAGAATGGGCAATTAGAGTAGTGCTGTTTTGTCATGTGGGCAACTGGAGCCATAATATAGATTCTGACAATTGCAGACTGATGTTTAAGACTGTTAGTGTCAAACTTAAATTTGTCTGAAGCCCAATCTAATTTTAGTATGAGAATTTGCAGTGATCATCTCTACAAATTGCTCGGCAGTCAAGTTGCTGATACAGGTCTGAATAATGAAGATTAAGTTGCATGTCTGTGGTCAGACCAATGGACATCAGGAAATATCTCTTCATGTTGATGGTTAATGCAAACTTTGCTCCCTCAAGTTCTAGATACCATGTTACACGGCATAATGATACTGGTTCTTTGTCTTTGTTAATACACCTACCATCCGACTTACGACCGAGTTCGGTTCCGAGAAACCGGTTGTAAGTCGAAATGGTCGTAAGTCAAACTTTACTACTGAATATCAACAAAACATTTTTGTAATGACTTTATTTTATTGTTTTATTTTGGTATTTCATGTTTTACTTTACTTTTTATGCTGTTAGTACTGTATTTTATACTGTAAAGTTTAGGATAAACACTGTGTACAACACAAATAGTTGTTTATTTCCCAGAAATTTGGCATAAAAAACACGGTCGTAAGTCGAGTGGTCGTAAGTCGAGCAGGTTGTAAGTCGGATGGTAGGTGTAGTGGTTTTCTATTGTTTATTTTCACATTATAGTAAAGTTATTTAAATAATTTCTTTATTGTAGTTATTAAGTGATCTTATATATATATTTTTTGTGCTGTCCTATTAATGTTATTTTTTTTTTGAGTGCAGTGGTAATAAAATTATCCTTAGTCTTTTTGGGCTGATCGCTGATTGACAGGCCATTTTTGATAGTTACATATTGTTGTAATGTAAAATGTATACAATCTGGTTCTAATATGATGGCAACAGATTTTATCTGGATTGGTGGTTCATAACTTGCTTACAGTTAGTATTTCCAAAATGTCATCATCATTTTGTAAGGGTTGAAAATTTATTTTTAAATGACTCAAAGTCGTAGTAACACAATTGCAGACAAACCACGGAGATTGAACCATGGTTTATTTTTAAATACAGTGGTTCCCCGAGTTTTGGCCATAATTTGTTCCAGAAGGCTGTTCAAGTGCCGTTACCAAACGAATTTGTTCCCATAAGGAATAATGGAAATTAGATTAGTCTGTTTCATACCTCCAAAACTACACTTACAAAAGCACTTACAATAATACACTTACATAATTGTTCGAGTTGGGAGCTGTACGAAACTCGGGGTACCACTGTATATGTAGAGAGAGGTAAAGCTGGCATTATTGGTAGTATATATAAAGTATTGCATGTCACA
The DNA here is from genome assembly GCF_026875155.1 of Cherax quadricarinatus. NCBI lineage: Eukaryota > Metazoa > Arthropoda > Malacostraca > Decapoda > Parastacidae > Cherax > Cherax quadricarinatus. Next base: position 17,252,085 of record NC_069484.1, read on the forward strand.
ATATGTGCTGCTGTGTTCTGTAAACGACATCTCAGGTACTATAGGAGAAAGAATGGTTTTTTCTAGCACCAGATTTTTTTTTTTTTTTACACAAGGTTTGACAAGGTTTGATTAAGGATCCCTAGCTTTATTGACAAGCTATTTACAGGTTAAGGATTCCTAACTTTATTGACAAGCTAAGAGCTGTTACCTACATCAGTTCATTTGAAAGCATTTTTATTGTTATGAGACATACAAGTAGGGAACAGGATGAAGTTGGAGCCGTCTGTGGGCCAGTGTTAAGCAAAAATGTGGGATAGCTGGGGGCTTGAGCCTGGTCTAAGGGCAAAGGTAAAAGTTACACATTTCTCAAGCCCAACCCGTCCACCCAGGGCTATCCCAGTCAAAACAGAAAGCGCTAAACCAGTATGTGTTACTTCAAGGGGTTGGTTAACAGAGGGTTAGGCAGAAATCCCAATTAGGAAAATATATCTATTTAATCACCATAACATAACATAACATAAAAACCTTAATTCTAAACGCCCAAAGGGTACCCCAGCTGGCTGGAGTTCAGCCACCATAACACAGGCTTCCCTCAGGCAGGCCGTCTTTACACTAAAAACCCTCATTTCACTTCTACCATCCCACAGCACCCTGCCCATTCAGGCCGGGTGAACATACGGGTAAGCCATATGAAAGCCTATCTTGATTTTGGATAAACAAACTGAGTGTACAACAACCAAACTTAATTTAAAAAACAGCCTCCGACGCCACCCTCTCACCCCATGCAAACGTACGTGACCCCCCCCCCGCTTACTTGCTTCCCAAACACCTTTGGAAAAAAAATCTTTAAACACAATTTTTTTAAAATTTACAGTTAGAGTATTTTACATCCCCCAAAATGACATTATCAATTTAAAATTATTCCTTACAACTACAATATTTCATATTATTATGGCACACTTCACCCATATGTATTTTTCTGTCATGCAGAAACCCTGCAAACCCCCCCCACCCCCAACCATGGTCTCACCTCTAGCGGGGTCCCTACGGAACCGCTAGGCAAAAAAAAAAAAAAAAAAAAGAAAAAAAGCCGCACTTAAGGTCTGAGGCAACTGGAAAAATGAAGGGGGAAGACCCCCATACAATCCGGTCTTTTGGTACTACAAATATCCTATTTACAAACTGAGGTACTAATTGCAGACATATGAAACTTGTCGAACAAAAAAAGGATCAAGTTCTATCCCCAAACAGCTCACAGCACACTTTTAACAGCTGTTTTGGGAAAAGGACCATTACAACACAGGGGGCCCGGGCGCTGGCGTTATGCATTTTACCTAAATTCATCAAGCAAACTTAAAACAAGCAAAAACTTTGTCAAAAGTGCCCCTAGGAAGCCGTTTTATAAGTAACACCAAGGTTAGTTGTTGCAAGGGCGACCAAACTGTAGGTGCCCCCAAAAAAAAAATTTTAAAACAGTAAGTACATTTTCCGGGAGTTAAAAAGAAAAAAAAACATATTTCTTTTTAAATTCTGGGAAAAAACAAATACATTATCACTCCCATCTCACAGAAACTTTAGTAAACAAAAACTGGTTCCCCATGCACCCCTCTGGAGAATCAGGAAGCACAGGAGAGGGAAAATTTTGGCCCCCAAAAACAAGGGGTGGATAGGCAATAATCTTGTTGGTGGGACTGCGGCCAAAAAAACCCGGAGCATCATAAGCCCCCCCAAAAAGGTGGACCCCCCAGGCCGCCCCTACTGTCTTTCCAAAGGCCCCGGAGCACCCCTGTGATAAAAAAAGGAAAAATTTTGAAAAAGACCCCGGGAGAACCAAAACACCCGGATCAAAAGACAGTCCAAAAAACGTGAGGGCATCCCGCCACCCCACTTTCACTAAAACGTTTGGGTCCAACAGCCCCTATCCAACATAAAACAGAGGCGAGGCATTCCAGCCAACCCCTTTAAAAAAGTAAAACCCTTACCTAGGCGGTCTTTGATGTGATACCCCCCTAATACACACACACTGGGAATCCTATACCTCCACCAGCTCAACCTCCCCTTCTCCTTTGGGTGGTCCAATTCCTCTACTCGTCTACCGCAAATCACTGAAAAATAAGAAAGAAAAGGATCTATACACTACATTGTGCCTTTAAACACAAGAAAAGGGTATTAGCAACCACATCTCACTGCTTCACAAAGAACACAAGATTAAGAATTTGGAAAAACAAGCCCCCCTTTAATCTGTTTGTGGTCCCTATTAATTTAAAGGGGAAACTAAAGGAAATGGTCACTATACACATTATGGGGTGAACTATTTAGATATATGCACCTAAAAAAATTTTCACTGCAACACGAAGGCAAAACCCCCTCCCTTTTTTATGGAGGTATAACTTCTCTGTGCCTGCCTACTTTTGCTGAGAAGCACCGAGGGGCATTTTCTCCTGCTCTACCCTCAACAAGACTGACCCAAACTCTTATCTTTTTGCAAAACCGGGGGGGTACTCAGGATTACACATAAAAGATTTGAGGTTAAGGCCCATAAAAAAGTACTGGACAAGATTTTAAATTTACAATACGGGTGGTCCTTGGACACAGGGGTCGTGGGAACAGATAAACGCACCCAGTTCATTCCAAAATTTTTTTAAAATTCGTTAAGTATTTACAGTCCCCCTAAATGCCATTATAAATATAAAATTATTCCTTAAAACTAAAAATATTTCTTTATTATGGCACACTTCCCACTTATGTACATTACGATGTCATGCAGAACCCTGCATAAACGCCACTTTTTCTTTTTTGATAAACTGACTATCCCCTGACATCAAATGTGTACAAAGGGTTTTTCCATCTCGAGTCTCCTGGGGATAAATGACTCAATAATGATGTTCGGAGAAGGGTACACCAGGTAAGTTGCTCTCTTGCCCATTTTTTTGGTTTTGAAGCTTGCTTCACGTTCCTCAAAGTGATCCAAGGTGGTACTTGGGGACAATATTGGCCTTGTACTAACAGAAAGGGCCCCCCCCACATCCCTGTGTTAAAGGGCTTGCTAAAAATGACAGATCATCCAGGATTGGTCAGCGAGAATGGACGTTTGCTCTTTTCTATCTGTCAATCTTGCAGATGAAGGGGGGGGAGGCAAAAGGAAAGGAGCATCCCAAAGGGGAGCGACTTGGCCCGACAATCTTGAAACCCCTCTCCCAAAGCAAAAGCGGATAGCCGAAGTGCTGAAACACTTCCCCAAACATAGAGTAAAAAATACTATGTCATATGATTTTTGCCTCCTGATAATTCATATTTACTTGTTTATTCATTAATTATCATACAAAACAAAAATTAGTCTCTCTAGTTTAAAAGAACCACTGTATTACAGTAGGAACTGGGTAAATTTACAAATTGTGTGTGTTTTGGTAACATTAAATGAATTTTTTTCTCTGTCTTTCCCCCCTTTTTTCTCTCCCCTTCTCCCCCCCTCTCCCCCCTTTTTTCCCCCCCCCCCTCTTCTCCCCCCCTCCTCCCCCCCCTTTCCCTCCCCTTTCCCCCCCTCCCCCTCCCCCCCCTTCCCTCCCCCCTTTTTTTCCCCCCCTCCCCTCCCCCCCCTCCCCCCCCCCTCCCCCTTTTCCCCCCCCCCCCCCCCCCCCCCCCCCCCCTTTTCCCTCCCCCTTTTCCCCCCCCCCCCCCCTCCCCCCCCCCCCCCCCCCTTTCCTCCTTTTTCCTATCCCCCCCTTTTCCCTCCTTCCCCCCCTTTTTTTCCCCCCCCCCTTTTCCCCCTCCCCTTCCCCCCCCCCCCCTTTTCCTTTTTCTCCCCAACCCCCCCAAAAAAAAAAAAAAAAACAACCAAAAAAACCCCAACCAAAACCCCCCCCCCCCCCCCTTACCCACCCTTTTTTTTTACCCCAATTAAATTTTATTATAAAAACAAATTTTAACCAATAAAAATTGGGTACCTTCCCATTAGGTAACATTTGTGTCATATTTAAATCGGGGAACCCTTTCCCTTTTTAGCAAAAAAGAAATCGCTGGAACAATGGGGAAGTCTTCTAGGTAGAACTGTTATCCTAGGTTCTCTACCATATGCTTATGTATGAAACTATGTAATTTATTTTGTATACCCCGAATAAAATAAACCAAGTGGGGGCCCCCGGGGGGCTTTTTTTGGGTTAAATCTTGGTCGAGGAAACCTGTCCCCTCTTTTCCCCAGGGGCCGAACTAAAAACCCCCAATTCCCCCCCCATCCCACCCCCCCTTTTTCCCTTTCCCCCCCCCCCCACCCCCCCTTTTGTTCCTTTTCTTTGGGTTTTCAAGGGGCTTTTCCCGGTGGGGGGAAAGGTTCCGGGGCTAATTCCTTGGGGTTTTCGGGCGGTTTTCCAAAACACCCCCATCCCACCCCCCCTATCCTTCTTTTCTTCCCAAAGGGTGATCTTGGGCCCCTTTTTTGGGTTGGGGGGGTGGCCAGGAGGATCTTTGTCATATCCGGGCCCCCCTCTTTTGCCAGAGGTGCCCGGGGTGTGATTGTATCCCGGTTTTTTGGTGGGGGGGTTTTGGAAAAGGTTATCCAAGCCACTTTTTGGGATCCCTTTTGGGCCCCGGAGGGGGAAATTTTGGCCCCATTCCCCAGGCTTCCCTCCCCGGTCCCCCTTTTTTTTTTATTCTTTTTTTTTTTTTTTTTCTTTTTTTTCTTTTTTTATAAAACAAAAAAAAGGGTTCCATTGGGAGCCCTATCCTAAACCCCTACCCCGGGGGCCCCTTCTTATAGCACCCCTTTCCCCCGCCCCCTTTTAACTTTTTGAACTCTTCCTTTATCTTCGGGTTTCCTCACCCCTTCCCGAACTTAGGCCCCTCGACTGCCCTTAGTTTTTGGACCTTTGCTCTCCTTGCTTTTCTTCCGGGGCCTCCCCTTACGGTGCGCAAAATTTTCAATCCCCAACCCTTCCCCCTGGACCCCAATTGGGCCCATGCCCCTAACGCCCAAAGACATTACCTGCTGATGAATTCTCCCCCTTCTCGTTCTTCCAAAAAACGTGACACGTCCTTTACTTCTTTTCCCCCACCTCATTTCAGACGAACAAAGGGCAAATTCTTCACTTTACGACCCACTACCTTACGCCTTCTTTTGCCCCCTATTTGGCAAGGGAACCCCACGCATGTTGGGAAAGATATTTTTTTTCTGCTCTTAAAAAGGGAAAACCCATCTCACCCTACAGAATGCTACCCAGGGTCATGAGCTCTCCGTCTTTCCCATATTGAACTGTTTCCCGCCTTTGAAAAACATATTCCCTCAATTCTGTAGTGTACCTCATTCTCCCCAACCATAGTTTTAACAAAATTTTTAGAATGTGGCATGACATTTTTGAAAAAGCTGGGAAATCCAAAATCTCCCAATCCCCAACTAGAAACTTTCTTTTTCCCGCCCGGGGCGGGACGATACCCCAGCTGTGGCTCGTTTAAAATTTTGCAGCCGAGAATCCCATCCCCAGTTTAATAGCGGACTGGGTTACAATCCGAAAAAATCCCTACCGCAACCGTGTAAAAAATTTTGGCGTTTGGCCATCCAGCGAAAATTTCAGATCATCGCGAAGCCCCGTCTGGGTGCCCCAGCCATTCTTTTATCTCCCCGCAATGATCCCCTCTTGCCTTAACTGTCATGAGGCAAAACCCCTTTGTACTCCTCGCCGTTTTTCAAGTCTATTTAAAACCCGGGGGGGAAATCCGTTCCTCAAAAAGACAGAAGGGTTCCTTATGCCATGCGTTTTTCATCTCCGCCTCCCGGGACTCCCCCGTATTTTTTTTTCCCGTGTTTTTAAAACGTCCCCCACTTCTGGGATCCCATCTTCACACCCACCCGTGGTTACCTCTCCCCCAGCACTCCGTATTATCCTTTTTCGTCCCGGCTCAGACGTCCCCACTTTAACGCCCCAGTCTGATCTCGTTCTTCGGTTCTCTTCACAAGCCTCAGTAACGAAGATCTCGTATGACACCTCCTCCCAATCGTCCCCCAAATTCTCAAAAGTCAAAAAAAAGGTTCCCTTAACACCTCCTACCCCTCTTACCTCCTCTTTTACCCCCCTGTCTCGTCCCCGGTTCTCCCCCCCTCACTGGGTCTGTTCAAATGTAGAGGTTCACCCCCCCCCCGTACTGTACCTTTTTCCCCCGTTCCCCCCAAATTTTTTTTCCCTTTCCCACCCCCGTTCGACCCCTTAGCTTCTCCTTTTCCCCCACCCTTTCGCCCCCCCCCCTTGGGGCCCAATAATTTTTAATTTTTTTATCCTTTTCCCCTTTATTTGTTCCCCCAAGACTTCTAAGAAAACTTAAAAATTCTGAAAAAACCCCCAAATAAAGGAAATTAGAAATGAATTTAAATTAAATCTATTTTTTCCTAAAACTACCCCCCTTCACAATATTTTAGGGGAACAAATTGGGTCAGTACGGGCACCTAACTCTTCGAGTAAAAAATATCTTAAAACCGGGGGTCCACTGAAATTTGCAGAGACCAAACCATCAAGGACATGTCCCCCTCTTTTCCCCTTCCCTTCCCTCCCCCCCTTGGGGCAACTCCTTTTTCACAGCGCACCGTTCCTTTCCCTTAAAAGTTTTCCACGCCTCCGCATGTGGACTTTCTACCCCTCTAGTCCGTGGGAAACCCCTACCGTGGTTTTAAAGTATCTTTTTCATTCCCAATCATGGCCTTTTTTACAGTAAAATACGCGCCTCGGGGGTATGGGAGTGAGTTCAGATGTTACCCCCCGTTTCCCCCGTTGGTTTTGCTTACGGGAACCCCAAAATTACCTCGCTGTTATCTCCCCCCTCCGTATAATTTTTTGTATTCTTCAATCCTTTTTTGAGGGACCTTTAAAAAAAAGTGCCCCTTTCTTCTACGCCTGATTTCCCCTACCATCGCTATTTGTTCATACTTCGCGCATTACACACGCCCGTTTTTCCCCTTGCATAGGGGTATACGCTTGTTCTTTAATCTCTCTCCTTTCCCGGGGCATTATCTTTCCGGATTTGCCTTCTTGTTTTGGCCAACCCCCCACTGATTCTTTTACTTGGGGTTTTTTTTCCCCACCTTTTTCCTCGGGGGGGGGGTCTCACTGTGACCCCGGGGAATTCAGTTAGGCTTTTTTTGCACCCCCCCCTCCATTTTTTAAATACAGGTACCAAAACCCTTTTGATCCTGGGGACTAAATACCCCCTTTTGCATCGATCTTCCAGTCGTCTTCCCCCACCGCATTAGCCCCCTTGTCTTTTCTCCCGGCCTTACTGCAGGATTTTCCCCAATCATTTTTTTCCCCCTTCATTTTCACCCCCTCTTCGCTCCCACGCTGGCAATTTTGATCGGGAAAATTGGGAAACCCTTTACTCACCCTAACGTTTTTAGAGGGGTTTCCTTCTTGCTCCCCGAACTTTTACACCCTCTTCCTCCTTTTAAAAACCCGTATTCCACTACCCCCAAACTTTGGGCAGGCTTCTCAAATGCGTCCCTTTGGGTCCCCTGCTTGTGCCGTGCAGTACTTTAAAACGCGCTGCAGGGGGCAGGTACCGGTACAATAGAACCCCCGGGATCCTTGATTTTAAACAGAACGTGCGTTTGCTCGCCGTGTCATCCGGCGTAAAGCACTTTCGGGGAGATTATTCTCCACCATCACCTCTGCTTTCCCCTATGATGCAGTCTGAAAAAAGTACGAAAACTGATGGGAAAAAATTTTCCTGACCCGGGTCCCTTTTTTTTCGGTGCCGGTGTTGATATAGCAAACCCCCTAAAGTTGCCCCAAAGAAATTGGGAACATTGGTCCTTTTTTCAGGGGCCCATCTATGCCCCCCCTTTCTTTCCTCAAAGTTGCCAGAGAGTTGCACCCTTGGCTTTTCTTCTCTCAGGGAAAAAACTTTTAAAAGTGCCTTTTACACTCAAGAACTGGAGGGAACACCTCGCTTGCCATCATCGGCGCTGGGCCCGACGACATTCATATTCGATGCTACCAACATTTACATCAGCAGCCCTTGCAGTCCTATTACCTTTACAATCTTATTTGGTCACAAGGGTTCTTCCACAGCTGGGAAATCCGCCATTTTCTCCCTTTCCGCAAACCGGCCCCGGGGGATAAAACCCCCCAAAATCGTCCCATTGCCTTTCCCCGTGCAGTTTGCAAAATAAAGGAACACCTATAAATAGACGTTTAGTGTGGTATTTGAGACACATAACATCTCCCACTCCAATATGGCTTTTTGTAAGGGGTTTTTTCCCTAACCCCTTACTGTTGGGTACGTATGTTCGAATGCCTTTGCGAATAAACCCCTCAGTTATTGCCCTATTTTTGACCTTAAAGCAATGACTAAATTGGAGGGTTTAAAATTTTAAAACCCGCCCACTCCTTAGGCCTTCGAGGCAAACTACCATCCTTCCTTAAGAACTTTTTAACTGACAGGCATTTCCGTGTTCGGGTTAAAATGTGCTCTCCCCGACTTTATCCAAGCTGAAGGTGTCCCCCAGGGATGTGTTCTGAGCACAACACTTTTTCTCCTTGCTATTAATGATTTGGCCTCTAGTCTTCCATCAAACATTTGGTCATCACTCTATGTTGATGACTTCGCTATTGCCTGTGCAGGTGCTGACTGTCACCTCATTACAGTTTCTCTCCAACATGCAGTCGACCGTGTTTCCAATTGGGCCACCACATGTGGGTTTAAATTTTCCAGCATTAAAACCCACCAAATTACTTTCACTAGACGCTCTGTCATCTCCGAAACATCCTTTGTACCTCTATGGCTCCCGTATCCCTGAACGTGAAAACAGTCAAGTTTCTGGGCCTCCTCTTTGATCGTAGGTTATCCTGGAAACCTCACATTACCTCTCTGAAGGCAACTTGTCACAGCCGGCTGAACCTTCTTAAAACCCTTGCTCATCTTTCATGGGGAGCTGATCGTCGAACCCTCCTCCACCTACATTCCACCCTTATTTTATTGAAACTTGATTATGGTGACCAGATCTATTCAGCGGCATCTCCTGCTACTTCTCTCTAGCCTTAACCCCATTCATCACCAAGGATTACGTTTAATGCCTTGTGCTTTTCGCTCTTTCCCCTGTCGAGAGCCTCTATACAGAAGCGAACGTTCCATCCTTATCCGATCGCCATGATGCCCATTACCTGCGTACTATGTACGCTCTCATGATCTCCGCACCCTTTCCCATTTAATAGAAATGGTCAATGATATTAGTAGACATCTTTATTTGTTCGCGCCCCTGTTTACTCCGTCCTTCTCTCTCGCCTTCATTCGCTCTTGTCTTCTCTTCAACTACCCCTTTCTATGTACATGTAGCATCTCACTTTTCCCTACCCCCCCTGGGAAGTTCCAGCTGTTGAGTCTGTTCTTTCTCCCCCCTTGCTCGAAAGCCCAAACTGTCTACGGTCGCTTCCCGCTCTCTTTTTCTGACCACTTTCACTCTCATTCTCATGCCATTGCCGTGTACACAATGGCTCTAAGTCTTCTGACGGCGTAGGATTCGCAGCAGTGTTTCAGGACAGCGTCGTAAAAGGGGCATTTACTATCTTCGGCTAGTATTTTTACTGCTGAATTGTATGCCATCCTTACAGCACTTATCCGTATTGCATCTATGCCTGTGTCATCATTTGTGGTTGTCTCAGACTCCCTTAGTGCTTTACAGGCTATACAAAAATTTGATACACCTCACCCCTTAGTCCTCCGTATCCAACTTTGGCTACGCCGCATCTTTACCAAGCATAAAGATATTGTTTTTTGTTGGGTCCCTGGTCATGTTGACGTACAGGGCAATGAACAGGCAGACACTGCTGCGCGGTCAGCAGTACATGACCTACCAGTTTCTTATAGAGGTATTCCATTTACAGACTATTTTGCTGCAATATCTTCCCACCTTCACACCCGTTGGCAACAACGTTGGTCTACTATGCTCGGCAACAAACTTCAATCTATTAAACCGAGTATAGGTTACTGGCCGTCTTCTTATCACCAGTGTCGAGGTGGGAGACACTCTCTCCCACTTCGCATTGGCCATATCGTCTTACTCATGGATATCTCATGGAGAGGCATCCTGCTCCTCTCTGTGAGAATTGCCAAGCTCCATTATCAGTCAGCCACATTCTGTTGGACTGCCCACTTTATCAACGAGCACGCAGAATTTACCTCTGTCGTCGTCTTCGCTCCGCTACTCTCTCTTTACCTTCCCTTCTCGCTGATGGACCCACCTTTCATCCGGACTCTCTCATTGACTTTTGACAACAACTGACTTACTTCACAAATTCTGATACCTTCAGCCCTTTCTACTTCAATCTCTTGCTACCCTCTACCCCCGTACTATCCCCTGCCCCGCTGTTTTCTGTAACCTGCTGATCATCCCTCCTCCTTCTGCCATCCAATACCCTCGCTTCCTTCCCTACCCTGCAGTGCTGTATAGCCCTTGTGGCTTAGCGCTTCTTTTTGATTATAATAATAATAATACTCCAAGTGGGGGAGGGAGTGCCTTCGTGCACCTGAATGGCACCTACTCTGCACTTTCTCGGATCAACCCTGATTAGCTCCCATTACCCCAGTAACTATTACCCCTACAGATTTAGTTCTAATGTACAATAATCCTACAGTAAGTGCCTGAATCAGCCAGTTTTGATAGCCATTTGAGGATGTAGGCCACGGTTAGCAATAGCCGGCTGATCAATAGTTATAGGGAAAATCTGGTTATGCAGCTAAGGCTGCAGAACTCTCAATACATGTCACAGGTATTTCCCTATTGGTCGTGCAGGGACGACGTAAATTTATTGTAATGCGGGTGTGAGCTAATAGGTCAGTCAGTGAGCTGTCCAAGATATTTCAGTCGCTTGAAAGCATCTATTCTAGATGTTAAGATTTGTTGGGAGAATGAAGGTAGAAATGTCTAAAAAGAAACTAGTAAAGTATACTACGAAGAGGATTTCCATCATCTGTTTGAGAGAAAGACCATCATTGCCGGTTTGCTGGTCCTTGTTGACAATGGAGTGGTCATGATTCAAGAAATTAAAGCTACCTTCTTCGGATCAAACCTTATTACTTTTAATTCCGTATTATTATTATTATTATATCAAGGCCAGAAGCGCTAAACCGAGGTTATCAGCGACCTGGGGGGGGGGATGTGGAGGCATCCGCTAATTGGGAACTGGAGCACCAGAGTCTAATTCCCTATATCAAGAGCCCCTACCAACATCAAGAACCTCTTTATGGGTTTAATTCCGTAGACATACGATTTGGGATGTAGCGTTTCCCATGCTATAAATAACTAGGAAAGAAGCAACTAAAACAATCGCCAATGCCGCAGCATCCATGCTAATACTTATCGCAGCTACACCAGCATCGGTGAGAAGCTCTGTGGAAACCACGATCCTTCATCTCTGCGCTGCTGACTCCTTTGGCAGGCGCGCTGAGCTTTGGAGGTCACAGTGATGTATTTGTTCAGGTCGCAGCTGATGCCTTTGTATAGGTCACCGCTGATGCCTTTGTGCAGATCGCCGCTGATGCCGTTGTGCAGGTCCCCGCTGACACTTTTCTAGAGGTCACCGATGACGTTTTTGTACAGGTCATCGCTGACGCCTTGTGCGGGTCACCGCCAACGCCCTTATACAGCCCGCCGCCGATACTCTAGATCCAGTGAACTGAACTGTTCTTCCTTGGATAAAACCTGATTACACCACTCCACAGGCACCGAAGGGGAAATGGACACGAATGTATTCATGTAGGACACATTGAAAACATCTCAGACCTTGATCACTTCAGATATACGAGGAGTGTATGATATGATATATTCGCCAAGAACGAAGTCCTGGCACGGGTCTTTACCAGATGGTGACCTGTCACTGACTCCCGAAGAAGTGTCGGTGTTTGTAAAAATAATGTAACGTTTACAGCCCTATTGCAGGGACACGGTGAGTCTTTGGGTCAACTGGAGTACCGTTTACAGCCCTACGGCAGGGACATGGTGAGTCGTCTTCAGCACAAGTGTAGCAGTTGGGTTAAGTCTACAATCGTGGATGCCCAGTAGCTGGGGTACAGCAAGTCTTAGGTTCAAGTGGTGTCTTCGATCCAGTGTGTACCTTGCTCACTCACAGAGCTCATAGGGAGTAACAGAGGTGCTGGCGCAGGCGTCGGAGTTAAATCTGGTATCTTAGGGCCGGTCTTCTAGCTGGTATGAGGCTCTCAGCTCTCAAAACCTCTCATCCATTTGAGCCATTCCTGGCACTCGGGCCGCAGCCCAAGTACCACTTGGTTCTCTGTATGTTGAGAGGAGTATAAGAGCAGACATTATATATAGGGGCAGGAGAGCGTAGTAAGATTGTAGTATTACTCATAATACCAGTAACACTATTACTGCTATGCTGCCTTGCCCATGTATATGGCACGTTTCATATTTGAAGTAATCATGGTCCCAGGACTGCAACATTTTCAATAAGGTGACCATTTCCCTGAAGTTATCGGCAGTTATTCACCCTCTTCCTCCACAGAAACTCAATGACTTACACGTTTAACACTTTTCCTTGAAACTATTAAAAATAATTTAGTATATATTGAGGGTTTAGCACTTTTGTGTGAATATAAAAGTAAATTCAGGATTAATTTGATCTTAAATTTATAATAATACAACGCTTTAAAACTTGGATCATTTTCTTCCACAGGAGCATATGATATATCACAGTGTTTTGATTATAATGATCATTATTTTCTACAGGAGCATGATATGATATCAGTGTTTTGAACTTGATCATTATATTCTACAGGAGCATGATATGGGAGCATGCTACTCTAAGAAGGCCGCCAAAGCTGCTTTAAAGCGACATCGAATGGAGCGTCCAACTAAGGTTAGTGAATATCCAAAGGAAGGGCCTTCATGCTATGGGTTAGAGCCTCACCCGTTCCCTGATTTGGTGAGGGGCTCTTGATCCAAGACATTTGACCTGTTCTTCCCTTCCTTGGATCGAATTCGACTGCTTCCCACTCTCCCCGTGCTCTGTATGACCCATACAGGTTTTGTGCTTCCCTCTAATAATTTTAGTGAATGTTGGCATTCTATTATAGTTGTTGATGCATGTGCCCGCAGTCCTGGAAATGTTGCATGGTGTAGCCATGATAGTCTTACCAACATTATCATAGAAAGAATAATGCTGTATGACCCTTGTGGGTTTAGCGCTTAGTTTTGATTGTAGTATTAATAACTGTACATGGAAGATGCTTGGGGGTTTGGTCCCAAACTTATAGTGCCATAACATAATGGAGTCAAGAGATACGGGAGGAGGTGTAAAATACAAGTGAAAAGGAGGGGCACAATAGGAGAATAGTCTATCAGCATTCGTGGGTCCAGATTTTGACTTACTACCAGAAGATATCAGTAACACTACCAGTACCTCCGCCAAGTGCCCAATAATCCAGTCTGTGATAGATATGTGAGCCAGTAGGCCGCCAGCAGCAACAGCCTAGTTGGTCAGGCAGGCACCGGACAAGATTGGACCATGTCCAGTCTGGGAATAGGAATACTCTCGTAACGGACCACAGGTATATTACAGGCACTATCATGGTAGGTGATGTGATGTAGGCTTGACGTGGGATACAAGTAGAGTGAAACGCGAGTTTTGTTTTTCACGGTTTCAGATAAATGCAGGAAGGATTTAGCAAGCTTCTTGTCACTTGTGGAGTGTTAGTAACAAAAGAATTTTAGTTAGTGCCCACGAGAAAATAGCCAGCGTTTAAAATAGTGTTAGGGAATAACTAGCCAGCGTTGGGGGAACTAACCGATGTCAAGGGAAAATTAACTAAGTGTTATGGAAAAATTAGGTTTAGCGCTTCATTTTTTATTATAATAATATGGGAAAATTAACCTATTGGGAAAACTAACCAACATCGGGAAACGAGCCAATGTTAGGCGAAAATTAACTAGTGTTAGGGGAAACCTAGCCAGTGTCAGGAAAAGCTCCCTGATGTCGAAGAAAACCCGTCTGTTTTGAGAAACTAGTCAGAATAGTATTGTGTTGTGTGTATAACGCCTTAAGCAATTAAAGTGTGACATGTACTTAAAGAGAGAAAGCGAGCAAGCAAGCATTTTTGATCTTTAGATTATTTTACAATAAAGTTATAATTGCATGACATTAAGTGTAAATCAGACAGAAACTTTAGTATAACTGCAGTGTGTGTCAAGTGTAAATGTCTTCGAAAAGAAACTAGACAATTTCCTCTTCCAAGGACCGGTTCATCCTGCGACGGATATGTGGGCCACCGAGCTGCTAGCTACAACAGCCTGGTTGACCAGTCAAGCACCAGACAAGCCTGGCCCAGGGCCGGGCTGCGAGAATAGGAAAATTCTCGAAACTCATCAAAGGTATATCATGTGTGTATATCAGTGGCTGCTGCCCTTTTCCATCAATATTAAAACGCGACCCTTTTTATGCTCGTGTAGTGAGCATCGTGTTAGGTGCCATATAAGTTATTAGGTAACGCTTAGTTAACCTACTAACAAGAGATGGAGATTTAATGTTTCAGTCCGTCTTGGATCATTGTCAAGTGCTATGGATATAGAAATCAGATGTTCCTGGTAGTCTTGAGAGCAGTTGTTTTGGTTCGTTCTATTTTGGTTCATTCTGAATTATCGTGTGGGCGTGTTTCATCTTCATTTTGTTGGTTAGTTGCGAATTGTTCCAATCATGATATGCCTTGTTTTAGAGTGGTGGTGAATTGTTCCAGCCAGTGCATTGAGTTACTATGGGTTATAAATTGTTCCATTTACGGTTTTGTGATTTTTATTCTTTACTAGTAAATATGAGGCGGGTAGGCTTTTTTAAATAAGCATTTTACGAATAAGCAAATTAAATACGTTGAGGAAAATGTGTAAATTTACTTGAAGTAGCAATAAGGTTTATTGAAGAGGTTTCACGAAGCCTCTGGCATCTTGCGACATCGTTTGCAGGATTCTAGTGGGTAATTAAACGCCAGGTTGGCTAATTGTGAGCTTTTTTTGCGTGTGCTCAGCATTGAAAATATTTCAGTCCCCATTTTTTTTTCTCTTTTTTTTTGACAATTGTATACATGAGCAGTGTGTTGCTACATTATTCTGTATGATAGTTACACATTGTTTCCCCCGTCATATTCTATCGTGCAGAATGGCTCACATATATCGTTTTAAAATGTCAGCCTAAGCTGGAGACTTCAGTAAGGCAATGAGGATATCTTCAGATATTCCAGTAAGGGTTTATCACCTATGACAGCTTCCAAGATTTCATTCTAGCAGAGCTGGAGTTACTATCACCTGGGATGACCCTAGTGGATTTAGCACTTAGTAATGATTGTAATAATAATAGTAATAGGTTGGGTTTTCAATATTGTGGTGTATGTGTTAGGTATGGTGCACCTGTTTAACCAAGTACTTGTGACACGCAAGTAAACTATAAGTATTTTTTCTGTATACCGATCTGAGTTGTGTTTAGGTTTTTATATATATATATATATATATAATATATATATATATATAATATATATATATATATATATATATATATATATATAATATATATATATATATAGATCGTGCCGAAATAGGCAAAACTTGCGATCTTGGCTTAAATAGCAACGCTCATCTTGCCATATAGGACAAGCGAAAATTTGTGTATGCAATAATTTCGCCAAAATCATTCTGAACCTAACGAAAAAAATATATTTCACTGTGTTTGTTTAGTATTAAATTATTGTAAACAAATCTAAAAATATATTAGTTGAGTTGGGCTAAAATAAATTGTTCTTGTTACAATAAGGTTAGGTAAGTTTTCTAAGATACTTTTGGAGCAAAATTAAAAAAATTTACATTAACATTAAAGAAAAGAATATATCTTTAAATGTATAAGAGAAAATTTTAGAAACGACTTAATTTTAAATGAGTTCTTGCTAATTGACCAGTTTTACATATTCGGCACGACATATATATATATATATATATATAATATATATATATATATATATATATATATATATATATATATATATATATTGTCATCAATAGTAATATACTTCTTTAACGTGATGGTATCTTCCTCTTTTATTTTTTTTTTTTTTTTTTTTTTTTTTTATTTTTTTTTTTTTTTTTTTTTTTTTTGAGTCGGGAAGGTTTAACGTAAAGTGGATGTGGTTGGTTTTGTTACTACTATGTAATGTAGGTGTTGAATTTCATGATCGGAGAAGTATGAAGTTTTCTGTGTGCATCACTATTTTCACCGTGGTTTGTTCGTAAGTAATACACGTATTATGTATATGCAGTTTTAAATAAAATATATAAAATAATAATATCACCTGAGAAGTGATGTCTTTCAGGATGGCCTATCCCATGCACAGGAGAAATGGAATATACTAAATACTTCATGGGAATGGGGGTGCCCTGATGTTGGTGAAAGGTTCTTGATTCCATGATTTCGAGCTGCCCTCAGCGCTGTATAACTTGTGGGTTTAGCGCTTAATTTTGATTGTAATGATAATTCAAACTGCTCTCCTTTTCCTCGAATTAAAACTGCGTTCTGTGTCATTTGTGGCTGGTGATGGGTTCTTGATCCGAGGGATTAGATATGTCAAAACTCCATGTATAAACACATTAAACATGTACACATGACTTAAACACTAACATTCACTACATTTACAACTCCATCTATAAACACATTAAACGTCACCCATCCTGGTCTTCGCAACACTTTCTAGATGACATTAACTTTCCTAAACACTATATGAATAAGGCTCGCTCCTCTAAAAACATTCCACAGTTTACATTAATTTCAGGGCTTCTCACATAGTTACACGTTATTATTATACTTGAAACGGTAAACCCATGTGGGTCACTCAGTGCAAAGAGTGTTATAGGCTCGATCCTGTGTCCACATGGCCAGGCAAATGGGCTACCTGAGTCTGCCTCTTATATTACACCAAATAAATTGTGATGTAAGCTGAATAAATGTGAGATATCCACTAATCAGTACTGAAACTACGAGGTTTGCCAAAGTAACGGTATCGGCTAATTTTGATGGTATCGGTGCCAATATCGGTCAGTTACGATGGTATCGGTATCAGCCTAAAATTGAGTATCGGCATCGGCAAAAAAATTGGTATCGTAACAGACCCGTTATCGTTGCACCATATCACATAGCCTGTGCTTAGCGGACGGAGGATCGAGTCTCCACAGTTTCTTGAGTTTAATCACCCATATGAGTTTAGAACTTCATAAGATAGTCTAAGTCTTAATGAACTTTCATTACACAAATGGCCCTGCCCATGTGTGACCACTTCTACTACTGCCGCACCGCCCTACTTCTTCCACTGTTATCACTGCATGATTGGCCATGTTCCTTGTAGGAGCCTAGACGATGTCTAAAACTCGATTGCTCAATTTATAGCCCACCTCATGGCCTGACCTAGTTAATTGTGGGTGACCCATGTGGGTTTAGAGCTTAGCTTTAATTATAATAATATGATTATTTAAAATGTTACCTGTAGGATCCAACCACTGTGCCCACATTTACTGCTGCATCTCTCCATTACTTCCATTGGCTCGACTATCAAAAACATTGTTCTCATATGTCTGTTAGATTATTATTATTATTATTATTATTATTATTATTATGGGGAGCGCTAAACCCGTAGGGATTATACAGCGCCTGGGGAGGGATGGAAGGCATTCCGGCTTAATTCAGGGAATTAGAGCATGGATCCAATTCCCTAGATCAAGAGCCCCTCGCCAGCATCAAAGAACCTCCCTTGAGGGGTTGTCTTTGATGCTGGTGAGGTGAAACGTCTCTCAATAAATGCACATTTGATCTGGAGATGAACTTTTCACAGCCTGTATCGGTTCATTCAGATGCCTAAATTAGTATGAAGCCTGAAGTTCTTGAGACTATACTCCCCAGAACGCAGTCAGGAGATATAACCTATACATGGAAAATACTAAATGGACTTGACTCAAAATCTGTACACTGAGCAGGAGGCTTGGCAGTTAAGGAAAAATACCCTAATGAAAAGCAGGGGTGCCACAAGTACACTAATAAAGGATCCTAAACTTCTCGACACCCTCTCCTTATAAGTAGAATTTACAACAGACTTCTAGATGTCTGCAAAGGAAACTTGATAAATTTCTCAAGCTAGTTCCTGATAAGCAGAATGTTGTGCCTACACTGGTTTGCATGCTGCTTCCATAAACAGCCTAATTTATTAGGCTGTAAATCAGGAAGCAGCGCTGTATGACCCTAGTGGGTTCAGCGCTAAGTTTTTTATTTTATTATTTTTTATTATCACACTGGCCGATTCCCACCAAGGCAGGGTGGCCCGAAAAAGAAAAACTTTCACCATCATTCATTCCATCACTGTCTTGCCAGAAGGGTGCTTTACACTACAGTTTTTAAACTGCAACATTAACACCCCTCCTTCAGAGTGCAGGCACTGTACTTCCCATCTCCAGGACTCAAGTCCGGCCTGCCGGTTTCCCTGAACCCCTTCATAAATGTTACTTTGCTCACACTCCAACAGCACGTCAAGTATTAAAAACCATTTGTCTCCATTCACTCCTATCAAACACGCTCACGCATGCCTGCTGGAAGTCCAAGCTGCTCGCACACAAAACCTCCTTTACCCCCTCCCTCCAACCTTTCCTAGGCCGACCCCTACCCCGCCTTCCTTCCACTACAGACTGATACACTCTTGAAGTCATTCTGTTTCGCTTCATTCTCTCTACATGTCCGAACCACCTCAACAACCCTTCCTCAGCCCTCTGGATAACAGTTTTGGTAATCCCGCACCTCCTCCTAACTTCCAAACTACGAATTCTCTGCATTATATTCACACCACACATTGCCCTCAGACATGACATCTCCACTGCCTCCAGCCTTCTCCTCGCTGCAACATTCATCACCCATGCTTCACACCCATATAAGAGTGTTGGTAAAACTATACTCTCATACATTCCCCTCTTTGCCTCCAAGGACAAAGTTCTTTGTCTCCACAGACTCCTAAGTGCGCCACTCACCCTTTTCCCCTCATCAATTCTATGATTCACTTCATCTTTCATAGATCCATCCACTGACACGTCCACTCCCAAATATCTGAATACATTCACCTCCTCCATACTCTCTCCCTCCAATCTGATATCCAATCTTTCATCACCTAATCTTTTTGTTATCCTCATAACCTTACTCTTTCCTGTATTCACTTTCAATTTCTTCTTTTGCAGAAGTTATGATCATAATATCAGTCGGGAAGCTTGGTCTGGGACCGGGCCGCGGGTACGATGATTACTGGAATTTGCAATGTGTAGAACACCCTAACATGGGAATGATGCCCATTAAAAGAAATGGGTTTTTGCATTTTTTTTTAATAAATTTAAATCACTGCTGCTTGAAGTTAAATTATTATTGTCTGAATTGAGAATTCCTTTCAACTATACTTCCCCACCAGTTGTGTGTGCGCGCGTGTGAGTGGGTGACTGAGTCCATTACAACCTTCACCCTCACTCTTGTGTACAGCTGAATGACCCACTCACACAAGCTATTGGATCATTAGCGTCATAATGAACGCCTTGCGAACTTTAAAGTCATTGAGCGGGGCACCATGTGATTAAGACCCGTGTCAGCTGATTTTCCCATGACAAATAATAATAATAATAATAATAATAATAATAATAATATTCTCTGCATATATACTGCAAGAGATAAACATCTTTTTCTTCACACACTGTAAAATATGGATTATAGTAAAGTGTGCATATACATTTGAGAGATGTGCATATTTAAGTGTTTATAGCTTTTTCCGGGATAGCGCGGGCAAAGTGAGGCTTTTCTCAGTGGATGCAATGGCCTATTACCGATAAGTATGAATAAAAGACAATTGAATGACAAGCTTTTATTGGGAGAACGTTTCACTTATGGATATTTTTTTATATTTCCAAAGGTTGTAGCATTTACTACAACTGTTTGGGTAATACACTGCTAGATTGTACTGATGGTTTAGCTCTAATATAAATATAGGATGTGTGTGTGTGTAATACACTGCTAGATTGTAGTGATGGTGTAGCTCTTATACAGAGGTCGCTGTATAGTCCTTGTGGCTTAGCGCTTCTTTTTGATTATAATAATCTTATACAGAGGGCGTGTACCTGGGTGCTACACCGGTGCGCTCTCCCAAACAAGCCAACGACCCACTCTGTGTAAGCACCGTCATCGTTTGAATATTTCATCCGGCACGCACCTCTTTCTGCTCAGAGCTCACCTTGACTCCAGCACCTCCTGTATCTCTTGTCCCTTCAAGGAAAATGCATTGATGCTGAGAGAGACTCCAGCACCTCCTGTATTTCTCTTGTCCCTTCAAGGAAAGTGCATTGATGCTGAGAGAGACTCCAGCACCTCCTGTATCTCTCTTGTCCCTTCATGGAAAGTACAGTGATGTTGGGAGAGACTCCAGCACCTCCTGTATCTCTTGTCCCTTCATGTAAAGTGCATTGATGCTGAGAGACTCCAGCACCTGTATCCCTCTTGTCCTTTCAAGGAGAGTGCATTGATGCTGAGAGAGACTCCAGCACCTCCTGTATCTCTCTTGTCCCTTCATGGAAAGTACAGTGATGCTGGGAAAGACTCCAGCACCTCCTGTATCTCTTGTCCCTTCATGTGAAGTGCATTGATGCTGAAAGTGTCCGGCGGCACCTGTATCTCTCTTGTCCCTTCAAAGAAAATGTATTGATGCTGAGAAAGACTCCAGCACCACCTGTATATTTCTTGTCCATTCATGGAAAGTGCATTGATGCTGAGAGATACTCTAGTGCCTCCTTTACCTCTCTTGTTCCTTCAAGGAAAGTGCATTGAATCTGACTCGAGCACCTGTATCCTTCTTGTCCCTTCAATGAGGGTGCATTGAAGCTGAGAGAAAATCATCTCTTGTATCTCTTTTGTCCCTTGAAGGAAAGTGCTTGGATGCTGGGAAGAGACTCTTGGTTTAAGGAATTGGATAAAAACTGATTACCTTCCATTTCCCTGGCGCTTGTATGACCTAGACTGCTTTGGCGCATCTACGTGAATATAATATTGATATAATGAAAGCTTACGTCTCTTGTCCTTTGTATGTTCATCCTGCTTGTTCTGATTACGTATTTGTAACTACAGGAGCGGAGTTACATCTATGGTGTCCAGTCTTGAGAGTGGGTAGCATGTATGTGACTCGTCTCAAATAGTTTAGGACAATTTTTCCCAGTTTTGTTTTAAATATAAACATTGTTGTAATTCCCTTACTTCTGACAATATAAACATTACTGTAATTCCCTTAGCTCTGACAAATATAAACATTGCTCTAGTTCCTTTAGCTCTGACAATATAAACATTGCTGTAATTCCCTCAGCTCTGACAGTATAAACATTGCTGTAATTCCCTTAGTCCTGGAAATATAAACATTTCTGTAATTCCCTTAGCTCTGACAAATATAAACATTGCTTTAGTTCTGACAATATAAACATTGCTGTAATTCCCTTAGACCTGACATAAACATTGCTGTAATTCCCTTAGACCTGACATAAACATTGCTGTAATTCCCTTAGACCTGACAAACATTGCTGTAATTCCCTTAGACCTGACATAAACATTGCTGTAATTCCCTTAGACCTGACATAAACATTGTTGTAATTCCCTTAGACCTGACATAAACATTGCTGTAATTCCCTTAGACCTGACATAAACATTGCTGTAATTCAATCAGATCTGACAATATAAACATTGCTGTGATTCCCTTAGCGCTGACAGTATAAACATTGCTGTAATTCCCTTAGCATTTACAGTATCAACATTGCTATAAATCCCTTAGCGCTGATAATATAAACATTGCTGTAAGTCCCTTAGCACTGACAATATCAACATTGCTGTAATCCCCTTAGCGCTGACAATATAAACATTATTGTAATTCCCTTAGCGCTGTCAGGTAAATATAAACATTACTCTAATTCTTTAGTTCTGGCAAGTAAAATGTTCCATGGGTTTATTGCTCCATGGGGAAGGAAAAATTTCCCGTTTTCTGCTCCCAGGGCTGCCTGATGAGCTTGAAGTTATGGTCATTTCTCTACATTTTCTGTCCTGAAAGTTAGCATGGAACTTACCCAGTCATGTCTGGTTTGAATAGTTGTTCGTCTTGTAGCCTTCAGCTTTTTCTGTTCACTACCCGCATCCGTTCAACCAATCCCTTAAATTATTGTTAACTCTGAATCTCTGAATCTGTACTCCCTGCAGCAACGGCGATGAACATGTATCTAATAATATAATTTACAAGAAAGTATTGTAGGGACTGGTTCTAAATTTTCACACTTTAATAACGTTGTCCTTACGAGAGCAGGAGACTGTGAAAAATATGTACTTATGTAATCCCTGTTTTAGGGGTGAACTTATCTAGTTGTATTATTATATTTATGGTATACACAAGTGACAAGTAGATGAACAAGGATCATGTGAAACACTTGGGTATGTTTATTGTGGGGATGTATCGGCAACCAGCGGCTGTATCAATCCAGTACAAATAATAAATGGTGGAAGAGTTGAAAAGGTAATTAGAGGTGATAGTCTCTCAGCCGGCGCCCTCTCATACCCATTAATATTACACATGTGTCATATTCAGCTTAGCTAGTTGTACTCAATTGTGCTTGTCTAGTTACAGCTTGTCGAGCCGCCTCTTAACTTTTATCTTTAGGTTCTAATGGATCCTGGTCTTCAGGTCCTACCTGTAGTTGATTCCGGTGGTCATAGCCCCGCGTAGCTTCATCCCAGAT
Source organism: Cherax quadricarinatus (assembly GCF_026875155.1). NCBI lineage: Eukaryota > Metazoa > Arthropoda > Malacostraca > Decapoda > Parastacidae > Cherax > Cherax quadricarinatus. The sequence continues at coordinate 17,274,865 of NC_069484.1, forward strand.
GAGGCTAAGGTGCGCTAGCAGCACGCAGTCCAACGCAAACACCACAGCCAGGCTGATCAGGAACTGTCTTGAGGAACTTATCCGGTTCCCTCTTAAAGACAGACAGAGGGGTGTAATGATAATTACCCTTATGTATGAAATTCGTGGGTCTTGAACCCTTTACACTATCCTGATTAAATCTACTCTTGAAACTGTGTTGGTGTAGGCTGTGTAGTGAGCCTAGATTGTTAACTTGGTGACTGGGGAAGTGACAGACGTCTACTGCATTCGCTGATGATGCGCTTGATTAAAACTCTCGCCAGGTCGATTTTTGTGGGCTCCAGGTAGACCACGCCACGCTGGAGCCTCTTATAACCCGTGACTCACTTTTGTCTGGGAGCTGGTGTCAAGGTAAGGTAAGGTAGGCTAGTGATTTCTGGAGGCAGGTGTCAAAGTAAGGTTAGGTCTGCTGGTGACTGACGGCAGATGTCAACATAAGGTAAAATAGGCTGGTGATTGTCTGGAGGAAGGTGTCAAGGTAAGGTAGGCTGGTGATTGCCTGCAATCATGTTTCAAGGTAAGGCAAGTTTGACTTGCAAGGTAGAGTGATGGTGTTTAGACGATTCGCTTGAGGAAAGTGAGTTGATGAGATATTTATTTTAGTGGGTTTTTTCCCTGCTTCAGCCAGGGGTGTCTCTAAGCCATGAAACACAGAGAGAGTCCAGCATTGTGACGTCTTGCATCTGTTGCTTGGGCAGCCGAGGGGGGAGGGAAATAGATGTTTTTAATCTGGTCTTAAATACAACATCCTTTTAACAAAAGTGCAAATACTCTCTGTACAAAGAATCCATGGTCTTACGTTCAGGTTTGTCTTAAGTAGTTTGGTAGACAGCAACCCTCCTGGGAGGTACTACTGTCCTGTCAAGTGAGTGTGAAATATAGTTTGTTAAATATTTTGTACTCTGGCAGGATTGCTGAGTCTTTTCTTTCTGTCACGTGGACATGCAAGATGACAAGTAAATCTCAGAAATTTCTTCTTACATCCATTATGCACATACCTTTAATTTTTTCTATGCGTTTCTTAATAATTATCAATCCTGCAATATTTTTTTCCCAACCTAGGAGGCATGGTCCGAGAGTGGGCTGTGGGGAAGATAATGCCTCTGAATCACTAATAGATGTATACGGATAGTTCTCTCAGAACCATTAATAGATGTACACGGATAATCTCTCAGAATCATTAATAGATGTACACGGATAATCTCTCAGAATCACTAATAGACGTATAAGGATAATCTCTCAGAATCACTAATAGACGTATACAGAGACAAGAGCACAGCTGCAGACATTCGCAGTATTTTCACCACTGCCTCTCTTGTAGGCGTAGCGATTCTTTTTGATTATAATAATAATTCACCACTGCCTGTCTTCTGGGTATTGACAGTGAACTTAAAACTCTGTGTTCCAACAGCCACTGGAAGAACATAGACCAAAGCCTATCAGTATCACACTAATTAACTGACATTCTATCGTCGAAATAATGGAAGGGTTTGGATGTGGTTTTAGTATGCTATGGATTGGCCCATATTACTCATGACTTATGTCGTAACGTGCATATTTTATTATAAATTTTTGAATGCAAATACAAAATTCGTTATCCTTACAAGCGATTTAGAACCAGTATTTTTTAGGTGTAGAGTCGAGACCTAAGAGAGGCTAGTTCTAAATCGCTTGTAAGGATAATTAATTTAGACTCTAGATTATTATTATGAATCTAGATTCTAGATTATTATTATTATAATCAAAATCAAAGGGCTAAACATACAAGGGCCATGCAGCTCTTAGGTTTATAACTACACTGCTGCACATCTGGCCTCTTCACTCTCCCAGGAAGGAGTTATAAGTCTCTGACTGGGTCCTAGGGCGTAAGAAGACTTCTACTATTGGCTTCAGTCACCAGAGATTATTTAGTGCTCCATGATAAGGCTCTAGAAATAATCAAAACGTGAGTCCCGCTCGGAATGACCGAGGGTTTTCACCACACACCATTTTATAGATATGTAAGATACGTGTACAACAGTTAGGTATCTATTCTGAAACGTTTCGCCTACACAGTAGGCTTTTTCAGTACTCGAATGAAGATGCCTATTGTGTAGACGAAACCTTTCAGAGTAAAAATCCCTAAAACTGTTGCACATGAGTCTTATCACTTATAGGTATTGTATACCATTATCATATTCATATTTATTATATAGATACAAGAATAAAGGAATTTTCGGCTGGCTAAATCCCTCTTACTCAAACTCCTCGACTTGGTATTCACCGTTGTTTACATGTCTTGGTCATCACTTGGCCTACGTAGTCTCATAGTTCTTATTTACTCCCCATAGATAGTAAATGAGACAATTGTCCAACATTTGACTTTTTTTTGAGAAACGTTTCGCCAACCAGTGGCTCTTTCAGTCCAGTGCAGAGAAAGGTGGAAGATGAGGTGAAGTTTGAGGTAATCAGTCCGATGTGTTCAGTCCATCAGTCGTGATTGATGGACTAAACACATCAACTCCAGGCTGAACGACTGATCATCTCGACTACTATTTTACGTCTTCTATCGTCTCCAGTAATTATTCTCTGCATTGGAATGATGAAGCTACTGGTTGGCGAAACTTCTCCCTAATAAAGATACCTGCAGAGACGTTTCGCCAGCCAGTTGCTTTATCAGTCTACTCTAATAAAACTGATAATTACTGGAGACGGTGGAAAGCGCTAAAAGGTATTCGAAGTGACCAGTCCTTCAGCCTTGATAGGTGGTGGTCAGTCTTCACTTGTAATGAATCATTCATCAAGACTAAGGGATTGTTCACCACATAATACCTCTTTCCACTCAGATGTTGCACAAATTGCCGATTGTGTGTACCACTAATGTGGTAGGCCTACTGCCCCATGCTAAAAGCAGGTCCCACTCACCCATCTTCCTAAATGTACCCATCCAGTCTGTTTTTTAAAGCTACCCAAAGTACTCACCTTTTTCATTGCGACTCTTCTCACGATGTGTTATTGTTTATTATGTGAATTACTGGGGACCGAACCGCGTCCTCGTAATTGCAAGTTCCCAGCCACACCGTCATAGCTTACAAAATGTAAAAACGTTTCACGCCAGTCGGGGATTTGCAGTTACAAGGACACGAGCTTGATCCACAGTACCCCTGACAAAAGTTTTTTTTTTTCACGTTATGGTGAGATTCTTCCTCTTCTTCGTCGTATTATTCGACTATTGATGGCTGTGGCATTGTGTATGTAATCTTTGTTCTACTATACTGCCTTGAAGTTGTGTGTGAATTGTGAGCATATTTACGATCAATCAGACAACACGTTCTTGCAGTCTGCATCACACGTTCACACATGTTCTTGTGTTCTCTGCAACACAGGTTCAAACCAGTTGTTGTGTTCTCAAACACAGGTTCAAACTACTTCTTACATTCTCTGCAGCAGACAGGTTCGCATCAGTCTGTACAGTTCTCACCAGAGTTCCTGTGCTTGCACCATCACCAGTTAGTTGTTCCAGTCTGTCTTAACCTCTTGGATCATGCCTGACTACCTGACGTTTACATAAGCACAGTATAATGATGATACAGCAGTGGTTGTGTGTGGTCTGCACAGTGATGATACAGTAGTGGTTGTGTGTGGTCTGCACAGTGATGATACAGCAGTGGTTGTGTGTGGTCTGCACAGTGATGATACAGCAGTGGTTGTGTGTGTCTGCACAGTGATGATACAGCAGTGGTTGTGTGTGGTCTGCACAGTGATGATACAGCAGTGGTTGTGTGTGGTCTGCACAGTGATGATACAGCAGTGGTTGTGTGTGGTCTGCACAGTGATGATACAGCAGTGGTTGTGTGTGGTCTGCACAGTGATGATACAGCAGTGGTTGTGTGTGGTCTGCACAGTGATGATACAGCAGTGGTTGTGTGTGGTCTGCACAGTGATGATACAGCAGTGGTTGTGTGTGGTCTGCACAGTGATGATACAGCAGTGGTTGTGTGTGGTCTTCACAGTGGAACACGGTGCTACAACAGTGGTTGTGTGTTGTCTTCACAGTGGAATACAGTGTATAAGAGTGTCATGTTATGGAATAGAAAGCGTGGGTGTGTTTGTGGTCAGTCCTTTGAGGCTGCATACCGCTATTAGCAACAGCCTGATTGACCAGTGTGCAGTGTGACATCAGTCTGGGCATAGTGACAAGAATCCTGTCACAGGTATTTCACAGGTAATATCAGTGCGTCCACAGTGTACTGACAACTTTATTCTGTAAATACTGAAAACAATAAAGGCATCAGGCTGACAAGCGGTGGTCTTTAATGGTATAAGGTTTCACCCACGAGTGGGTTTTATGAACTGGGTGAAACGTTGCACCAATAGACTTCGTTGCACTAAAGTGTCTATGTGTTGACTTATGCCAATTATTAACCCAGCCTCCCACCAGGCATAAAGGGAGCTGCCTGGCTGCCTTCAAGAGGGAGCTGGATAAACACCTAGTCATTGCCTGATCAGCCAGACTATGGTTCATACGTTGGACTACGTGCTGCCAGCAGTAGCAGCCTGTTTGATCAGGCCCTGATCCACCGTAAGGCCTGGTCAAGGACTGGGCCCCGGGGGCGTTGACCCCCGGAACACACTTCAGGTAGGAGATACATTAAGCCAGGCTAACCAAGACAATGGCACTTAATTCGAAGCCAGCTTTGATTACACTAATAATGGTTTGGTTACCTGTAGTCTCTTCCGGGGGTCGCTACTTCCACGGCCAGGTTCCTGACCAGGCCTCCTGGTTGCTGGTATGATTGATCAGGTTGTTGGTGCCCGCCGCGCACAGCTTAGCATATGCACCACAAGCCAGCTCAACTTTTGAGAAATTTGTAGAGTTCCCTCTTGATGACAGCTAGGGGGGGGTTGTTGGTAATGAAAGGAGGGTGTTGAAGAGTCGTGGTCTCTTTACACTTGTTGAGTCCTCTCTCTGTTTGCTGTGTCTTGTGTATTATTTCAGTTGTCGACATTTTACCCTCCATTGCGGGACACGAGGTATATAATACCCACAAAAGTATAAGTTAGACACAGTTGCAGCATTGGGAACTTTTGTTAAGATTGATAAGTTTCGCTCTTCAGAAATTTTATCTGTCCAGTCACTGGACTAACAAACCTCCTGGGAGAAACGTAACGTATGCTACGTTTTTCCCCTGTAAACCATAAGCCAAGAAGTCTGGCTTCCTTCCGTTACGGGTCCTTGGATCCTCTTCCCCAAGATGCCACCCATGACATTCGGCTAAAACCCATGTACCTATTTACTGATGGGTGAAATAAGAGCAGTATGAGATTTGAACCTAGACTGCAAATCACCCAGAACAAAATCGTGAGATTCATCCTGGACCTGGGACCAAGAGAGCATGTAGGCCAGGATGAATTACAGCAGTTGGATATGCTGAATGTTGAAGACAGAGTAAAACAACTGAAGTTAAATCATGTTTATAAAATTGCTCACAAACAGTGTCCAGAATATCTTGCTGTCAATTTTGTCAAGGTTGGGAACCACAGCAATCATAGTACTAGGGGGAGAGAGCACAACTTTGTAGTACCCACAGTCAGTGGCCAGGCTTCAAACACCTTTTATTGTACAGCAATAAATGAATGGAACAGACTACCCGCACATGTCAAAGCCAGTCATAGCATGAACCAGTTCAAGAAGAGTGCCAAAAGGTGTCTGATGAATGTAGCTACAGAAAGGGAGGGGAATGATTTTCTATTTTTTAGCTAACATACGTGTAAATTTTACCTTATTCCTAGTAATGACCCTCGTATTGTAGATAGTCTTAATGACCCTCGTGTAGTAGATAATCTTTTTAGTATCATAATAAGATGTTATCTTCATTATAGAATAATAAGAAAATATTATAACCTTTATATTATAATAATAAGGTAAAAGGACCCCAATGGAAATAAGTCACTCTGACTTTTTTGGGTTATCCTAGGTTCTCTACACATATGCTGCTATGTATGATAATTCTATGTAACTGTATTTGTGTATACCTGAATAAACTTACTTATTCTTCGGCCCTGATGTGAACGAGATACCACCGAGCTTCGTGGGTAATGATTAACATATTTACGTCTGAGACATACTGAGAGAATGTGACAGTAGAAAACGATGATACGTGTGGTGTACGGGGAAATTTCGTGGATTTACCGTAGGTGATCTGTCCTGGACATGTTTATGAACGTATGTTTATGTTGACAGGTTTATGCTGGAATGTTTATGTTGACATGTTTATGTTGACATGTTTGTGCCTGGGTCACGATGGAGGAGGTTTATATTGGCATGTTTGTGCCTGGGTCACGATGGAGGATGACAGACGAGTAATGTGACGTGTACAAGGAGAATTTCCTGGAATGATCGTAGTGGTTCAGTCCTGGACACCCTTGCCACCCATCACTGTTCGTTTCCGCATTTACAGTTATTATCGCCTTTATCTTATATTTCGTTTATTGACATTGTAGCATGTTATAACTGGTTAAATTTATTGATAGAGGACTATTTTAACCTAGGTGTCCCGTAGCTCGATTGTTAGTGCACTCAGCTCACACACTCTGGTTCCGTGGTTCGATCCACGGTACGGGTCTACCTGGAGTCTACCTGGAGGGCATTCCGGGGATCAACGCCCCCGCGGCCCGGTCCACGACCAGACCTCCCGGTGGATCAGGGCCTGATCAACGAGGCTGTTACTGCTGGCCGCACGCAATCCAACATACGAACCACAGCCCGGCTGATCCGGCACCGTCTTTAGGTATCTGTCCATTTCCCTCTTGAAGACAACCAGGGGTCTTCCCGTAATGCCCCTTATTGCTGGTGGGAGGCTGTTGAACAGTCTTGGGCCCCGGACACTTATTGCGTTTTCTCTTAGTGTACCAGTGGCGCCCCTACTTTTCACTGGGGGTATGTTGCATCGCCTGCCAAGTCTTTTGCTTTCGTATGGAGTGATTGTTGTGTGTATATTAGGGACCAGTCTCTCCAGAATCTTCCAGGTGTAGTTTATGATATATCTCGCCTGCGCTCTAGTGAGTACAAGTCAAGTGCTTCCAGGCGCTCACAGTAGTTAAGGTGTTTGATGGAACTTATACGTGCAGTAAAGGCTCTCTGTACATTCTCTAGTTCTGCAATTTCACCTGCCTTGAATGGGGATGTTAATGTACAGCAGTATTCCAGCCTAGAGAGAATAAGTGATTTAAAAAAAGATCGTCATTGGCTTAGCATCTCTTGTCTTGAATGTTCTCATTATCCATCCTATCAGTTTCCTAGCAGATGTGATAGTGGCATTGTTGTGGTCCTTGAAGGTGAGGTCTTCGGACATTATCACACCCAGGTCCTTCACATTACTTTTCCGCTCAATTGTGTGATTGGAGTTTGTAGTATACTCAGTCCTAGTTATTATTTCCTCCAGTTTTCCATAACGGGGTAGTTGGAAACATTAGGACGTGTTTCCTTAAGGCACCGCTGTCCCTGTTCATCTAGCATTAAATAGGTACCTGGGTGTTAGTCGACTGGTGTAGGTCGCATCCTGGGACAAAATTGACCTAATTTGCCCGAAATGCTCTGTATAACAAGGGGCTTTCTATATAGTAGTATGTCATTGATGTCAACTATGGTCTGTATACCTTGTACATGTACCACTACCACTACATCCAGCACCACCTCCCCATCCAGCACCACCACCACCTCCAGCACCACCACCACCTCCAGCAGCACCAGCACCATTTATTCCAGCACCCAACCACCACCACCACCAAGGGTGGCGGGATGTATGCGTGACGTCACCACCCACAGTATTGATCGCACACTGTATGTAAGCTGAACTCACACATTAACACACATACACACACACCGCTCTCCTCTACACACTTGCCCTCACAACACACACAGTTATGACAAGTGCTACATAACATAGGTATGGAGTCACTTGTGTACTCGGTGGAGGGGAGGGAAGCTCAGAATGACAGAGTAATGGGAGGGATGGAGGGAAGTGGAGGGATGACTCACTCTTGCGGACCTCCCCTCCTTCCTTCCCCTCCTCAATTCACCCCCCCCTCCTTCCCACTCATCGTCTTCTCCCACCTCCTCATTTATCCCCCTCCTCTACCCTCTTTTCCCTCTCCTCCACCCTCCAATCCCCTCCTCTGCCTCCTTCCCTCCCGTCGCTGCTCCTCCTGGATGTCTGAATGGCGTCTTTTCAACTTTGCAGCGAGTCTGGGAAGTGATGTGCGGATGTTGTGGCAGGTGTTGTGTTGGATGTTGTGGCGGGTGTTGTAGTGGGTGCTGTGGCGAATGTTCTGGCCTGTGTTGTGGCGGATGTCGTAGCGGATGTTGTGTTGAATGATTGAATATTGTAGCGGATGTTGAGACTTCGGGTGATGTTATTTCTGAGTGTGTTGTCGTTTTAATCGTCAGGGAAAAACCACCTTACATAAGTCTGTCATCAGGTGACAGCCTCAGTGATGTTGCTCACCTACAGTGCTCGCCCAGGTTTATTCACCTAATTTTACTCGCCTAATTACGTATTTCATCATGTTTATCCCTGAACACCTGTATGGCGTTTGGCTCACCCTCATCAAGTACTCTCGCTCATTACACACTTTAAAAAGATTGTAGTTTCATCTCTAGCTCATTTCAAGTTTAAATTGTTGCTCCTTTGTGGTTATGTGCATCCACAGCTCATCTGTGAAGCTGATGATAGTTACATCTTCTTCACTCCTTCCAGGTGTAATTTTGTATCAAAATAAATACTACTACTTCTGATATCTGTCTTAACCCCTGTTGCTACTACTGTTACTGCTACTACTGTCTGTATTACCCCTGCTAATACTGCTACTACTGTCTGTATTACCCCTGTAAATACTGCTACCACTGTATTACCCCTGCTAATACTGCTACTACTATCTGTATTACCCCTGTAAATACTGCTACCACTGTATTACCCCTGCTAATACTGCTACTACTATCTGTATTACCCATGCTAATACTGCTAATACTATCTATATTACCCCTGCTAATACTGCTACTGCTATCTGTATTGCCCCTGCTAATACTGCTACTACTATCTATTATCCCTGCTAATACTGCTACTACTATCTGTATTACCCCTACTAATATTACTGTTACTACTTTCTGTAATACCCCTGCTAATGTTACTGTTACTACTATCTGTATTACCCCTGCTACTATTACTGCTGCTGGTATCTGCGTTACCCCTGCTACTATTACTGCTGCTGGTATCTGCGTTACCCCTGCTACTATTACTGCTGCTGGTATCTGCGTTACCCCTGCTGCTGCTATTGTTATTACCGTTATCTGTATTACCCCTTCTGCTACTGTTACCCCTGCTTCTACTACTGTTACTATTTGTATTACCCCTGCTACTACTTCTGGTACTACTGCTACTATCTGTATTATCCCTGCTACTACTACTGTTACTACTGCTACTATCCATATTACCCCTGCTGCTGTTACTATTACTACTATCAGCATTACCCCTGGTGTTAATGCTGTTACTATCAGTATTACCCTTGGTGCTGCTGTTACTATTGCTACTATTACTATCAGCATTACCCCTGGTGTTAATGCTGTAACTATCAGTATTACCCTTGGTGCTGCAAATGTTACTATCAGTATTACCCTTAGTGTTAATACTGTTACTATCAGTATTACCCCTAGTGCCACTACTGTTACTATCAGTATTACCCCTAGTGCTACTACTGTTACTATCAGTATTACCCCTAGTGCTACTACTGTTACTATCAGTGTTACCCCTGGTGCTACTGTTGTTACTATCAGTATTACCCCTGGTGCTGCTACTGTTACTATCAGTATTACCCCTGGTGCTGCTACTGTTACTATCAGTATTACCCCTGGTGCTGCTACTGTTACTATCAGTGTTACCCCTGGTGCTGCTACTGTTACTATCAGTATTACCCCTGGTGCTGCTACTGTTTACTATCAGTATTACCCCTGGTGCTGCTACTGTTACTATCAGTGTTACCCCTGGTGCTGCTACTGTTACTATCAGTATTACCCCTGGTGCTGCTACTGTTACTATCAGTATTACCCCTGGTGCTGCTACTGTTACTATCAGTATTACCCCTGGTGCTGCTACTGTTACTATCAATATTACCCCTGGTGCTGCTACTGTTACTATCAGTATTACCCTGGTGCTGCTACTGTTGCTATCAGTATTACCCCTGGTGCTGCTACTGTTACTATCAGTATTACCCCTGGTGCTGCTACTGTTACTATCAGTATTACCCCTGGTGCTGCTACTGTTGCTATCAGTATTACCCCTGGTGCTGCTACTGTTACTATCAGTATTACCCCTGGTGCTGCTACTGTTACTATCAGTATTACTCCTGGTGCTGCTACTGTTACTATCAGTATTACCCCTGGTGCTGCTACTGTTACTATCAGTATTACCCCTGATGCTGCTACTGTTACTATCAGTATTACCCTGGTGCTGCTACTGTTACTATCAGTATTACCCTGGTGCTGCTACTGTTACTATCAGTATTACCCCTGGTGCTGCTACTGTTACTATCAGTATTACCCCTGGTGCTGCTACTGTTACTATCAGTATTACCCCTGGTGCTGCTACTGTTACTATCAGTATTACCCCTGGTGCTGCTACTGTTACTATCAGTATTACCCCTGGTGCTGCTACTGTTACTATCAGTATTACCCCTGGTGCTGCTACTGTTACTATCAGTATTACCCCTGGTGCTGCTACTGTTACTGTCAGTATTACCACTGGTGCTGCTACTGTTACTATCAGTATTACCCCTGGTGCTACTACTGTTACTATAAGTTTTACCCCTGGTGCTGCTACTGTTACTATCAGTATTACCCCTGGTGCTGCTACTGTTATTATCAGTATTACCCCTGGTGCTGCTACTGTTACTATCAGTATTACCCCTGGTGCTGCTACTGTTACTATCAGTATTACCCCTGGTGCTGCTACTGTTACTATCAGTATTAACCCCTGGTGCTGCTACTGTTACTATCAGTATTACCCCTGGTGCTGCTACTGTTACTATCAGTATTACCCCTGGTGCCGCTACTGTTACTATCAGTATTACCCCTGGTGCTGCTACTGTTACTATCAGTATTACCCCTGGTCCTGCTACTGTTACTATCAGTATTACCCCTGGTGCTGCTGCTACTGTTACTATCAGTATTACCCCTGGTGCCGCTACTGTTACTATCAGTATTACCCCTGGTGCTGCTACTGTACTATCAGTATTACCCTGGTGCTGCTACTGTTACTATCAGTATTACCCTGGTGCTGCTACTGTTACTATCAGTATTACCCCTGGTGCTGCTACTGTTACTATCAGTATTACCCCTGGTGCTGCTACTGTTACTATCAGTATTACCCCTGGTGCTGCTACTGTTGCTATCAGTATTACCCCTGGTGCTGCTACTGTTACTATCAGTATTACCCCTGGTGCTGCTACTGTTACTATCAGTATTACCCCTGGTGCCGCTACTGTTACTATCAGTATTACCCCTGGTGCTGCTACTGTTACTATCAGTATTACCCCTGGTGCTGCTACTGTTACTATCAGTATTACCCCTGGTGCTGCTACTGTTACTATCAGTATTACCCTGGTGCTGCTACTGTTACTATCAGTATTACCCCTGGTGCTGCTACTGTACTATCAGTATTACCCCTGGTGCTGCTACTGTTACTATCAGTGTTACCCCTGGTGCTGCTACTGTTACTATCAGTATTACCCCTGGTGCTGCTACTGTTACTATCAGTATTACCCCTGGTGTTGCTACTGTTACTATCAGTATTACCCCTGGTGCTGCTACTGTTACTATCAGTATTACCCCTGGTGCTGCTACTGTTACTATCAGTATTACCCCTGGTGCTGCTACTGTTACTATCAGTATTACCCCTGGTGCTGCTACTGTTACTATCAGTATTACCCCTGGTGCTGCTACTGTTACTATCAGTATTACCCCTGGTGCTGCTACTGTTACTATCAGTATTACCCCTGGTGCTGCTACTGTTACTATCAGTGTTACCCCTGGTGCTGCTACTGTTACTATCAGTATTACCCCTGGTGCTGCTACTGTTACTATCAGTATTACCCTGGTGCTGCTACTGTTACTATCAGTGTTACCCTGGTGCTGCTACTGTTACTATCAGTGTTACCCCTGGTGCTACTACTGTTACTATCAGTATTACCCCTGGTGCTGCTACTGTTACTACAGTATTACCCCTGGTGCTGCTACTGTTACTATCAGTGTTACCCTGGTGCTGCTACTGTTACTATCAGTATTACCCCTGGTGCTGCTACTGTTACTATCAGTATTACCCCTGGTGCTGCTACTGTTACTATCAGTGTTACCCCTGGTGCTGCTACTGTTACTATCAGTGTTACCCCTGGTGCTGCTACTGTTACTATCAGTATTACCCCTGGTGCTGCTACTGTTACTATCAGTATTACCCCTGGTGCTGCTACTGTTACTATCAGTATTACCCCTGGTGCTGCTACTGTTACTATCAGTATTACCCCTGGTGCTGCTACTGTTACTATCAGTATTACCCCTGGTGCTGCTACTGTTACTATCAGTATTACCCCTGGTGCTGCTACTCAGTACTCAGTGGTCAGTCGTTTGAGTACTCAGTGGTCAGTCGTCACGTGAGGTCACAGACCCTGAGCTGCTTTGGGGATTAGTGTGGACGGTTACAAAGCATGGCTTGCTTCTGCAGTGTTTTAAAAATTGAGGTTGGAGAGTTGAAGGAGGAGGTCTTGCTTCTCCAGGAGGAGATTAGGAGGCTGAAGGTCCACCTCAATGGGTCTGGGAGAGTGTGTGAGGTGGCTGGAGTTGTGGGGAATGAGGCTTCTAGCAGCGAGGTGCAGTCTGTCTCTCGCTGTGAGGAGGCTGTAGTTGGGGAGGTAGCAACGGCTACCAGCGGTGAGGTGCAGTCCAGCACCTGCTACAAGTGGCGAGTAGTTCACAGTAATGGAAGGCGCATCAGAGTAAGGAAAGTTAAGAGTGAAGATCTGAAGGTAGGAAATCGCTTCTCTGTTCTTCAGGATGAATGTACTTCAGTGGCCAGTGAAGGTAAGGGTACTACTGCCCCTGCTAATGGAGGTAAGCGCATTCTTGTGGTTGGTGACTCTCAGGTAAGATACATTGACCGTGCTTTTTGTAATAGGAATAAAGAAGATGAGAGATAGAGTGTGCTTCCCTGGAGCTGGTGTTGGGGACATTTTCAACAGGCTGGATAATATCATGTCAGGTAATGGGAGCAAGCCCTTATCTGTCTCAGTGCTGGTGGAAATGATATTTGGGGAAGGGTAGGAGAGAAGAGCTGCTAGATAAGTACAGGTCAGCTATAGATTTCATTAAGTCTAAGGGAGGGATCCCAATCATATGTACCCATCTTGCCTAGAAGGGGAGTAGGAAATGAAGGGTTTTGTCTGGGGCAATTGGTGTAAATTGCTGCTAGACAGATATGCAAGGAACTTGCAATCCCATTCATTGACAACTGGAACAACTTTTATGGCAAACATATATGATGAAAGGGGATGGGGTACATCCTCTGGGGCGGGGGTGGTAGACTTGCAGACTCGATTGAGAAGGCATTGGTGAAATGCTATGTTTTAAACTAAAGGGGAAGTAGAGGTATGGTGTGTGTGGGAAACAAGCAGTTTGCAACATTTGGGGTTGGAAACAGTAAATGTATAAAGGCATTCAGCATGAATTTTATAAATAAAGACAATAGATCAGGTCAGCAAACAAAGGGGACAGCAGAGGGCAGCAAGGGACTAGCTCCCTTAAGTTTACTATACTAATAGCAGGAGTGAAGAAAAAGATAGATGAGCTAAATTAATTGAAAGTGCAGGAACATAGATTTATATTGCTATAACAGAGACCTGGCTCAATCTGAAAGATAAGAGATCCCTCTGAATTTCACTACAAGGCTATAAATTATTCACACTGACGGTCAACAGAAAGGTGGTGAGTAGCGTGTATGTCAGAGAAAATTTTAAATTGTTGGTGTTTAGACAATATTAAATTAGAAGCGTCAGCCACTTAATCTTTGGTTACAGCTTCTCGAGGCCGATAAAAACTAATTTTGGGTGTGATTTACAGGGCCCCAAAATCTTGATAGGGAGTGCAGAAAACTTCTAGGGGACGAAATTCGTAAGGCATCACATAGAAAATTTGTGCTAATGGAGATTTCAACATAGACAATTGACTGGAGCAATTTGACAGGAAATTTAGATCAGGGTGACTTTCTTGATAACGACCAGGATTGTTTTTTAAAACAGTTGTGACAGAGCCAACTAGGGAAATAACCTCCTTGACTTGTTCTTGCCATAGGGAAACACTAATTAATAATCTTGAGGTAATGATGACTTGGGGAAAGTGATCACAAATCACTCAGTTTAATATATCATGGAATTCCCCAAAAAATGGCAATCAAGTCTCCGTCCCTGACTTTCGCTTGGCTGATTTCATAGGACTGAAAAATTACTTAGGGGGCTGAACTGGAATGACCTGACTAAGGTCAGGGAGGTGGTGATGGTTGCCGATATGAGCTTTCCAGGGCATAGTCTAGCTGCTCAGTCCCAAAATTTTGTCCAAATAGGAAATCAGATCAAACAAAAATGATCCTAAATGGATGAAACAATAGATTAAAATATCTGATTGGGCAAAAGAGAGGGAATATAGGCAAATCAAAGAGGAAGGGGCAATTGAGAAATCGATAAAATTCAGTTAAAGAGAGAAATAAAAAGGGAATTAGAAAAGCAAAAAGAGATTAAGAGGTTAAAGTTGCAAGAAATCGGGAAGGGCTAACCCAAAAGGATTCTTTCAGGTATACAGAAGTAAAATCAGGGACAAGATAGGCCCCCTCAAAAGTTCCTCGGGTCAGCTCACTGATAGTGATAAGAAATGTGTAAATTTTTAACACATACTTCCCTCCAGTTTTTAAAACAGGAGGATACCACGATTTCCCGAATGATAAATTATGTAGAACAGGACGATAATAAACTGTGCACTATTAGGGTCACAAGTGACATGGTCCTTAGGCAAATAGATAAATTAAAACCTAACAAATCCCCAGGCCCTGATGAACTGTATGCAAGGGTTCTAAAGAATGTAAAGAGGAGCTTGGGCACACCTTTGGCTAATCTTTTCAACATATCACTACAAACTGGCATGGTGCCAGATAATGGAAAATGGCAAATGTGATACCTATTTTCAAAACGGGTGACAGGTCCTTAGCTTCGAACTATAGACCAATAAGCCTAACCTCCATATGGGAAAATTTATGGAATCAATAATGCCGAGGCAGTTCGTAGCCACCTTGAAAAGCATAAATTAATCAACGAATCTAAAGCAGGGTTTTTTTACAAAGGGGGCGTTCCTGCCTTACGAATTTATTAACTTTTTTCACTAAGGTATTTGAGGAGGTAGATCATGGTAATGAATATGTATTGTGTATATGGACTTCAGTAAGGCTTTTGACAGGGTCCCACATCAAGACTATTGAGGAAAATTAAAGCACATGGAATAGGAGGAGAAATTTTTTCCTGGATAGAGGCATGGTTTGACAAATAGGCAGCAGAGAGTTTGCATAAATGGGGAGAAACCCAGAGTGGGAAGTGTCACGAGCGTGTTCCACAGGGGTCAGTGTTGGGCCCCCTGCTGTTCACAATCTACTAAACGACATAGATGAGGGCTAAAGAGCGACATCGGCAAGTTTGCCGATGACACCAAAATAGGCCGTCGAATTCATTCTGACGAGGACATTCGAGCACTCCAGGAAGATTTGAATAGACTGATGCAGTGGTCGGAGAAGTGGCAGATGCAGTTATAATTTAGACAAATGCAAAGTTCTAAATGTTGGACAGGACAATAACCATGCCACATATAATAACTAAATAATGTAGATCTTAATATTACGGATTGCGAAAAAGATTTAGGAGTTCTGGTTAGCAGTAATCTGAAACCAAGACAACAGTGCATAAGTGTTCGCAATAAAGCTAATAGAATCCTTGCTTCATATCAAGAAGCATAAATAATAGGAGTCCTCAGGTTGTTCTTCCAACTCTATACATCCTTGGTTAGGCCTCATTTAGATTATGCTGCACAGTTTTGGTCACCGTATTACAGATGGATATAAATTCTCTGGAAAATGTACAAAGGAGGATGACAAAGTTGATCCCATGTATCAGAAACCTTCCCTATGAGGATAGACTAAGGGCCCTGAAACTGCACTCTCTAGAAAGACGTAGAATTAGGGGGGATATGATTGAGGTGTATAAATGGAAGACAGGAATAAATAAAGGGGATGTAAATAGTGTGCTGAAAAATATCTAGCCTAGACAGGACTCGCAGCAATGGTTTTAAGTTGGAAAAATTCAGATTCAGAAGGATATAGAAAGTACTTGGTTTGGTAATAGAGTTGTGGATGAGTGGAACAAATCTCCAAGTACCGTATATAGAGGCCAGAACGTTTGTGTAGCTTTAAAAATAGGTTGGATAAATACATGAGTAATGTGGGTGGGTGTGAGTTAGACCTGATAGCTTGTGCTACCAGGTCGGTTGCCGTGTTCCTCCCTTAAGTCAATGTGACCTGACCTGACTAGGTTGGGTGCATTGGCTTAAGCCGGTAGGAGACTTGGACCTGCCTCGCATGGGCCAGTAGGCCTTCTGCAGTGTTCCTTCGTTCTTATGTTCTTATGTACTGTTACTATCAGTATTACCCCTGGTGCTGCTACTGTTACTATCAGTATTACCCCTGGTGCTGCTACTGTTACTATCAGTATTACCCCTGGTGCTGCTACTGTTACTATCAGTATTACCCCTGGTGCTGCTACTGTACATTTTAACAAGTGCTTAAAATCTTTAAACAATAAAAGTTATGTATTTTTTTTATCTCGTAAAACAGGTACATCGTGTTTGTTTCACGTTCCATCTCATTCGTACATAGTGTATATTTAGTGGAAATGATTCTGAATGCAATGATGTATAGAATAAGTTGGCTACAAAGTTATGTACTAAATAAAATGGTAATAACCATGTACCATAATTTTTAAAGGGGTGGACCAGTAAGCCAGCGAAAGGCCTCAGTCACATAACCAAAAGTTCCAACGGCGGGTCATCATATGACTATGACCCGCGTCAGGAAACACTTGTCCTGTTTCCTGACAAACCTTACCTAACCTTACCTTACCTTACCTTACCTTGCCTTACCTAACCAACCTAACCTAACCAACCTAACCTAACCTAACCTAACCTAACCTAACCTAACCTTACCTTACCTTACCTTACCTTACCTTACCTTACCTTACCTTACCTTACCTTACCTTACCTTACCTTACCTTACCGTACCGTACCTTACCTTACCTTACCTTACCCTTTCTTTAAAAACCCCTAACCTTCCTTATTATTATTTTCCTTTTTTTTTAAAAATTATTAACCTTATTGTTTTTATATAAAATTTTTTGGTAAAAACATTAAAAATTATTTTTAATAAAAAAACCAATTCCCCCCAAAAAAAAAATAAGGTGTTTTTTTTTTGGGTTTGTAGTTCTTATTTAAACCCTTTAAAAAATAAAACAGCGGGTAATCAACTATGTGCAAACAGTTAGAAAAATGGAGATATACTAGGGAAAAGGTAACAGAATTATTTACATTGTGTATTTAGAAATGAGTTAAAAACTGATATTGATTAATAAAAACCAATGTGTCACCCCACCCCACTCCACTCATGTATTTTTTAAACCAACCTTTTAAAAAATTTTTAAAAACTACACAACGTTTTTTCTGGCCTCTTCATGTACAAACTCCCAAGTACAGTTTATAGAGGCCAGAACGTTGTGCTTTTAAAAAAAGGTTGGATAAATACATGAGTGGATGTGGGTGGGTGTAGTTTGGACCTGATAGCTTTGTACCAGGTCGGTTTTTCCGTGTTCCCCCCCCTTAAGTCAATGTGACCCCACCTGATTAGGTTTGGGTGCATTGGCTTAAAAAAAAAAAAAAAAAACCGGTAGGAGACTTGGACCCCCTCGCAGGGCCCGTAGGCCTTCTGCAGTGTTCCTTCGTTCTTTTTTTTTTTTATATCAGGATACCATAACTGATCTTTTTGAAGCTCGCAGAAATTTTTACTTATGACGGTACACATCAAACCATAAACATTGTAAAAAATAGTCAGTTTTAAAATCAGCATTTTTTTATAAGCTTTTATTCAGGTCCAGTGTATAAGCTTAGGTTTGTTAAATTGTCTTATATAGAGTAGTAACTTGTATACAAAATAACCTAAGATAACCCAGTAAAGTCAAACAGTGACTTATCCACTGAGTAAAGTTTATATCTGCTAGGAGAGTTTATTCATAGTTCTTTGCACCACACCAGTCATCTCCCACTAAGGTCAGATGACCCACAAGAGGAAACACATTAACCATCATTCATTCAATAGCTGTCTTGTCGGAAATGCTTGGACATCACATTTCAGATGGCCCTCCGAGCTGTAGCATTTCATATCTCCCATCATATATTATTATTATTATTATTATTATTATTATTATTATTACTGTATTTATGGTTAAGTGGTAAATGCGTAAGGGTCAGACAGAGCAGCCTGTGGGATGAAAGGTAATCAGACTTAATAACAAAAAAAGGCACAGTAATGCAAGGAAGGGTAAGATAGTTTCAGTCCTTTGAATCAAAGTCTCTTCATACACTTGGTTAATTGATGCAGATACACACACAACACACACACACACACACACCACACACACACACACACACACACACACACACACACACACACACACACACATCGAGGAAGGGCAAAGAAGACCGCAGAAAGAGTATAGGCTAGGTGGTCAAAGACTGCAAACCTCACTCAAGGAGAAAGATCTGGGAGTGAGTATAACACCGAACACGTCGCCGGAAGCACACATCAACCAGATAACTGCTGCAGCATATGGGCGCCTGGCAAACCTGAGAATAGCGTTCCCATACCTCAGTAACGAATCGTTAAAGACTATACAGTGTACGTCAGGCCCATACTGGAGTACGCAGCACCTGTTTGGAACCCACACCTGGTCAAGCACCCCAAGAAATTAGAGAAAATGCAAAGGTTTGCAACAAGACTGGTTCCAGAGCTAAGGGGAATGTCCTACGAAGAAAGGTTAAGGGAAATCGGTCTGACGACACTGGAGGACAGGAGGGTCAGGGGTGACATGATAACGACATATAAAATACTGCGTGGAATAGATAAGGTGGACAGAGACAGGATGTTTCAGAGATAGGACACAGACACAAGGGGTCACAATTGGAAGCTGAAGACTCAGATGAGCCAAAGGGATGTTAGGAAGTATTTCTTCAGCCACAGAGTTGTTAGAAAGTGTAATAGTCTGGCAAGTGATGTAGTGGAGGCAGGAACCATACATAGTTTTAAGACGAGATATTATAAAGCTCATGGAGCAGGGAGAGGGAGGACCCAGTAGCGGTCAGTGAAGAGGCGGGGCCAGGAGCTGAGTCTCGACCCCTGCAACCGCAATTAGGTGAGTACACACTCACACGCATATACAACAGGCCTAGTGTCTAATCGACATGAGCCTAGGGCAAAATGGTAACTATCTCTCTTTTACACAGGGTTTGAAAAGGTTAGGTAAGGATCCCTAGCTTTATTGACAAGCTATTTGCAAGTTAAGGATTCCTAACTTTATTGACAAGCTAAGAGCTGTTACCTACAGAAGCTCATTTGACAGCATTTTATTGTTATGAAACATACAAGTAGCGAACAGGATGAAGTTGATATTATACTGTACGAATGTGTTCCAGACTCGAGTCATCCTGGGGATAAATGATCTCACATGAAGTGATTGTCTGGAGTAGGGTACAGCCAGAGTGAAGTTGCTGCTTTCTGCCCGTCTTGTTGTATAGAGGCTTGCTTCTTGCTATCCTCGAAGTGGATCCAAGTGTGGTACTTTGACAATGTTGGCCTTGTACAGAACAGTAAGGCCACCCACATCCCTCCTGTGTTGAAGGCTCTGCTGAAATGACAGATATATCAAGATGGGTCCAGGTGAGACGATGAGACGTCTTGCTCTGTTCTCTACTCTGTCAAGCAGTCGCAGATGAGAGGAGGAGCAGGCAAACCAAGAAAGTGGAGCATACTCAAGGTGTGAGCGTACTTATGCCTCATACAGAATCTTGCAACCCCTACTGTCAAGCAGATGCGAGATACGGCGAAGCGCTGTAAGCTTCAAGGCTGCCTTGTTTGCAAGATTTACAAAGTGTTTCGTCGTGGTCAGTTTGGAGTCAAATTTCACCCCAAGGATATCGACTTCTTCCTCAGGTACCAACACCCTCCCATTCATACTTAATACTGCAGCGGCATTACCATCATGGTGCCTAGAGACCATCATCATGTGTGTTTTCTCAGGTGCAAATGTTACTTGCCATCGGTTTCCCCAAGCTGATATAGCTCTTAACTGGTGATTAGAGCAGCTGGCATTTCTTCTCTTGGATAAGTGAATGTCAAAATACAGTCGTCTGCATATGCATGGGATTCTGGGATGAGATGAAGAAGGTCATTGAAGTAGACATTCCATAACAATGGTCCCAGCACGCTTCCTTGTGGAACACTTGCCGCAAGAGGATGTCTTGCTGATTCTGTTCCATTGAGAACTGCCCTTAGAGATCTACCATGAAGGTAATCACTGAGGAAACAGTGTAGAGCCTGGAGTTCCCAGTGCTTGCAGTTTTGCCAAGAGGCCCTGGTGCCACACTCGGTCGAAAGCACCAGCAATGTCCAGTGCTACCACACAGCTGACTTTGGATTCATCCAGTGACTGGTGCCATTTAGTGGAGAGGTTTAACAACAGATCAGCAGCAGAGTAACCTTTCCTGAAGCCATATTGACAGTCACAAAGTAGTGAGTGGTAGTCTAAAAACTGTCATTTGTCTTGAGATTATTGTTTCAACGATCTTACCAGTGATTCACACTGACACTGGTCTGTAGTTGCTGATTTCTGCTCTGCTTTCTTTTTGTGAACAGGGACTACATTTGCCTCTTTCCACAGAGAAGGCCATTTACACTGTAAATGCTGGAAGATGCGAGTTAGAGGTGCTGCTAGCTGGTCTGCACATCTCAGCAATCTTGGGCTTAACTTATCTGGGCCCACAGCCTTTTCTTGGTCAAGCGATTTAAGAAGGAAATGCACCTCCTCCTCCCTTATTGCCACCACTGACAGTTTTGACACAGTTTTTGCAGCTAGCCAAAGAGGGTCCCTTGCTGGATCAGGAACTTACATTTTGGTAGCAAAGTGTTCGGCAGAGGTTCGCTTTCTCTTGACTACTAGTAGAGGTGGGCCCATCCTGTCGATTTAGTACATCAGTTCATCAGGCAGATAACCTTGTCTGTCCTTGACCAGGGACCACCAGGTTTTGGAGCCTACCCTACCTGATGCTAGCTTTCTTTTTGTGTCCACCTCCCATTTAGCGATGACCCACTTTTGAACTTCACCCATGTGCCTACAGGCTTGCCTGTGAAGTTCCTATTACAGGTGGTAGGATGTCTCTTTTACTTTCGCCATGCCTTGTACTTAGCAGTAGCAGCCTCTCTACAACGAAAGCCAAACCAAGGCTGATCTGTAGGCTTCGTCACATATTGCCAGTGAGGAATGTGTTCTTGTTGTAGATTAAGGATGTGTCCAGTGAAGGCTTTCACTTTTTTTTGTCAAAATCCCCTTGGAGAAGGGGATGTTGACAACTGAGGCAGGATGTTATCCTATCTCAGTTTATGTACAGACTGAGGTGTTATCTTGCCTAAGTTTATATACAGGCTGAGGTGTTATCCTGCCTGAGTTTATATACAAACTGAGGTGTTATCCTGACTCAGTTTAATACAGGCTGAGGTGTTATCCTGCCTGAGTTATATACAAACTGAGTGTTATCCTGACTCAGTTTATATACAGGCTGAGGTGTTATCCTGCCTGAGTTTATATACAAACTGAGGTGTTATCCTGACTCAGTTTATATACAGGCTGAGGTGTTATCCTGCCTGAGTTTATATACAGACTGATGTGTTATCCTGACTCAGTTTATATACAGACTGAGATGTTATCCTGACTCAGTTTATATACAGGCTGTGGTGTTATCCTGCCTCGGTTTATAAACAGACTGATGTGTTATCCTGCCTCAGTTTATATACAGACTGAGGTATTATCCTGACTCAGTTTATATACAGGCTGTGGTGTTATCCTGCCTCAGTTTATATACAGACTGAGGTGTTATCCTGCCTCAGTTTATATACAGACTGGGGTATTATCCTGACTCAGTTTATATACAGGCTGTGGTGTTATCCTGCCTCAGTTTATATACAGACTGATGTGTTATCCTGCCTCAGTTTATATAAAGGCTGAGGTGTTATCCTGCCTCAGTTTATATACAGACTGGGGTTTATCCTGACTCAGTTTATATACAGGCTGATGGTGTTATCCTGCCTCAGTTTATATACAGCTGAGTGTTTTTCCTGCCTCAGTTTATATAAAGGCTGAGGTGTTATCCTGACTCAGTTTATATACGGCTGGGTGTTATCTGCTCGTTTATAAACAGGCTGATGTGTTATCCTGCCTCAGTTTATATACAGGCTGAGGTGTTATCCTGCCTCAGTTTATATACAGGCTGAGGTGTTATCCTGACTCAGTTTATATACTGGCTGAGGTGTTATCCTGCCTCAGTTTATATACAGGCTGAGGTGTTATCCTGCCTCAGTTTATAAACAGACTGAGGTGTTATCCTGACTCAGTTTATATACTGGCTGAGGTGTTATCCTGCCTCAGTTTATATACAGGCTGAGGTGTTATCCTGCCTCAGTTTATAAACAGACTGAGGTGTTATCCTGCCTCAGTTTTATAACAGGCTGAGGTGTTATCCTGCCTCAGTTTTATAACAGGCTGAGGTGTTATCCTGACTCAGTTTATATACAGGCTGAGGTGTTATCCTGCCTCAGTTTATAAACAGACTGAGGTGTTATCCTGGCTCAGTTTATATACTGGCTGAGGTGTTATCCTGCCTCAGTTTATATACAGGCTGAGGTGTTATCCTGACTCAGTTTATATACAGGCTGAGGTGTTATCCTGCCTCAGTTTATATACAGGCTGAGGTGTTATCCTGCCTCAGTTTATATACAGGCTGAGGTGTTATCCTGCCTCAGTTTATAAACAGACTGAGGTGTTATCCTGACTCAGTTTATATACAGGCTGAGGTGTTATCCTGCCTCAGTTTATATACAGGCTGAGGTGTTATCCTGCTCATTTTAAACAGACTGAGGTGTTATCCTGACTCAGTTTATATTCAGGCTGAGGTGTTATCCTGCCTCAGTTTATAACAGACTGAGGTGTTATCACTGGCTCATATATCAGGTAAGGTATCCTGAGCTCATTTTAAAATACATCGGCTGAGGTGTTATCCTGATCTTTTATATACAGGTCGAGTCGTTACCGGATCATTTTAATATAAGGCTGAGGTGCTTAATCAACTGCCTCATTTAATTATACAGGACTTGAGGTGTATCCGCCTCATGATAGTACAGTGAGTGTTAAAACTCCTGTTACTAACTGACTGAGTGTTATCCTGCCGTTTATAAACAGGCTGAGTTATCCTGGCCTCGTTTACAGGTCTGGGTGTTTCTTCCTCGTTTGATCAGATGAGTTTATCCTACTGAGCTCAAACAGGTAAGATGTGAGCTTGATAAAATCTTCAGTCGTGCTGGGTTCCACTCCTGGATGACTGTTCATACAGGACTTACAGCAGTATTTAACTAAGTAAGGATAAACAACATGCACGAATAAAGAAATGAGGGAAACTTGAACGGTGTCCTAAGTATGTGTGTAATCCTGTTCAACGCTCTGCTGAGTAAAGTTCCCTCATTAGCTTGATTTATACATGACCACGTTCGAAGTCTGCGTCCGTTCTTCTTTAAGTCAGATTTTTTAGTAGATGCAAGACAAGCCATGGGGGTGGAATCTTCAGTTCAAGTACTTTTCACACGTCTCTGTGCATCTCGGAGTACACAGTGTTTGAAGATAACACAGGAGAAATGAGGGAGGTTTTCTCACAGTAGTGTGGTGTCACCACGCTTCTCTGAGAAAAGTTCCCCTCATTTCTCCTGTTTATACTCTTTCAACATTACATAGCTCCTGATGACTCACATAAACGTGTGAAAGTACTTGAGCTGAAGATTTCCACCCCTGTGGCTTGTTTTGCATTGTTGAGATCGCCTGTCTGTGATTGTTATGCATTCTAGCTAGGCCCTTCGGGTGCGAGTCGAAGGATTACCACTGAGCTACGAGCTACTTTATGTGCTTGTAGTTCCCTTGATGCTGGTAAAGGACTCTTGATCCGAGGAGTCGTAGCTACGCTACCCTCCCCTCCCTCGGATCAAAACTGATTCCCCCCACTCCTCAGCAGCAGTGTAGCCCATGCGGGTTTATCGTTTCCCAATAATAATAATAATAATAATGTATAATATTAGGGTTTCTATATGCTTAATAAAATTAAAATTAACATTAATTCAGTGTGTTCATTAGCTTCAGTGTTAACACTTAGGCAATGATTTCTGTGAAGCACACTCCCAGGTCCTTCACTTGCCCTTTCATTGCTGTTAACACTTTAGTTATACCTCCTTTGTTATAGGTAGCTATTTTAGTTATAGCTACTTTGGTTATGACTGTAGCGGTTATGATTATTTTCTTTCGATAGGGTTAGAGTTTTAAACTTACTCACACTGAACTGCACCTGTCTGTTATTCCAACAACAACATTAATTAATCTCGAAATCTTTCACCTGCGTAGTATGCTTCTGTAGTCGAATAGAGACTGAAGAAGCCTGTTGCGCAAACGACAAGTTTCGGCAATAAATATACCCTACTGTTTCACAAGTGTCTTGTTCAACAACTTGGTATTGTTTCCCTTTAATAATATATTAATATAAAATACAGAAGGTCCCTGGTGTCCTTGTAATATTTTTGTTTATTGCCAGCAAACTCTTGTAGTTGTAACTGCTGGTGTGCCAAAGTATCGCTGTCGGTGTAGGCCTACAATTGAGTATCGATATCTGCATCGGGAAAAATTTTCGTGTCGTTCCATTACTAGTTGTAACATAAGGAATGGGTATGGTTTGTGTTCCACTCGTTCCTTGAGTTGTTTACAATC
This sequence comes from Cherax quadricarinatus, assembly GCF_026875155.1. NCBI lineage: Eukaryota > Metazoa > Arthropoda > Malacostraca > Decapoda > Parastacidae > Cherax > Cherax quadricarinatus. The sequence goes on from NC_069484.1 coordinate 17,300,131, forward strand.
ATTCTGTTAGGTTACCTCGAATTTTATAGTTATATATGACCTCATCCAGAACTATGTAGATAGTAAACAATGAAAGTACCAGCACTGACATTAGGAACGCCACTTGTAACTGGTCTTGATTTTGACTTTTTTCTCTTTTGTACAAGCTTTTTGCCTTTAATTAAATCATTGCTTGTTCAAAAAGGTAATTGTTCTGTCAGTTAACTGTCTAGTAGCTTCATTAAATTACGTTGCTAGTTTGTCTGGTTTAGAGCCTATGTACCACACGAGGATAATTAAGGCTGCATGTCACCTGTACACCACTAGCAAAGGGTACACAGAATATGAAATAAAGTTAAGTGAGAGATATTCAAGTCTTAGTGTATACGGTGTATGTACGGATTTACAAATGGTTTAGTGATATGGTTGGTCTTGAGAAGGAACTGCCTATGATGGGGCAATCAGCTACTGCAATATTCTCTTGTTTTTATGTTCATGTGATAGAGGATGTAAGCGCCATAGGAATCACATTATTTATGGCATCCAACACAGACAAGTAGATGAGTAAGAGACATATGCAACACTTGGAGATCTTTATTTCCCAAAACGTTTCACCTGCGCAACACGTTTCTTTTGTCGAATAACGGAGGTGATTCATTTCACTCTTGTGTTATGATGTTATAATTAGCGAGGGGGGAAAGGCGACATTCACACACGTACAGTATTTAACGTGACTCTTGCACTCACCGTCCCTCCCCAGTAATAAACAGGTGGCATGGTGGTGCTTGTTGCATCCACACGGAAGGTTTTGTGATTGACGCTCCCTCTCTGCTCCCCCGCTTGAAAGCTTTCTTGTGTCGTGTTGGCTGCTGCCTGCTCTCTCTCTTCTCTCTCTCTCTCTCTCTCTCTCTCTCTCTCTCTCTCTCTCTCTCTCTCTCTCTCTCTCTCTCTCTCTCTCTCTCTCTCTCTCTCTCTCTCTCTCTCTCAAACACACACACACACACACACATAATTACACAAACACAAGTAGTAATGAACGACTGTCACTGAATAAATATAATATTGGACGGGAACTTGAACCATGATCCTTTTATTAATATAGCGTTGGACTTGGTATATACAAGGACCACGGTTCGTGTCCTCCGATATTCTGTATATTTTTATTTCTCACAGTTGTGTGTAAAATTAAGAAGAGTTACAATTGTGTAACGTCTGTCATCACACAAAGGTCTGCCCTCAGAAGCATTTCACACACATGTTTTACACAACACTTCCTTCTTTTCCGACTCATTAAAGGTAAACTTTGTTAAGACAACGTTTCGCACAGAACTTTGTCACATGATAAAGCTCTTCTTGAGCGAAATGTTATCATTAAAGACTTTTTCTGCTCAATGTCTGTATTGCCCATATTTATGGCCACTGCATTATCAATTATTATTATATTTGGGGTAAGCGCTAAACGTGTATGGGTTATACAGCGCCTGGGGAATAAGAGGCAATCCGGTTTGATCCAAGGAAGAAGAGACGTCCAGTTCCTTGGATCAAGAGCCTCACCAGCATGAAGGAACGTTTGGCTCCAGCAGTAAGTAATTCGTGAATGGGCAGGCAGCGTGCCTGTCCCGAGGTTAGGGGACGGATGATCGAGCCTCCAGCAGTCCTTGCACTGACCCATACGGGTTTAGTTCTTCACATACTGTGTTAGCCATATTTGTTTTCTTAAATGGGGATAGAAAAGCTGCCAACACTGGTCAGTACCAGTAGGTATGACAAGGCTCTTGTAGCAGGGAGAGTGGACCTAGTAGCGGGGCCAGGAGCTGTGAATCGACCCTTGCAACCACATATATGTGAGTACAGGCCAGTTGATCAGTTCAGTAATCAGGAGGCCTGGTCTGGGATCGGATTTTTTTAACGTTACCTGGAGGTTACCTGGAGGTTATTCCGGGGATCAACGCCCCCGCGGCCCGGTCCATGGCCAGGCCTCCCAATGGATCAGGGCTTGATCAACTAGGCTGTTACTGCTGGCCGCACGCAGTCCAACGTACGAGCCACAGCCCGGCTGATCCGGCACTGACTTTAGGTATCTGTCCAGCTTTCTCTTGAAGGCAGCCAGGGGCTTATTGGCAATTCCCCTAATGCTTGATGGGAGGCTGTTGAACAGTTTTGGGCCCCGGACGCTCATGGCGTTTTCCCTTAGTGTACCAATGGCGCCCCTACTTTTTATTGGGGGCATTTTGCATCGCCTGCCCAGTCTTTTACTTTCGTAGGGAGTGATTTCTGTGTGCAGATTTGAGACCATTCCTTCCAAGATTTTCCAGGTGTAGATTATGATATATCTCTCCCTCCTGCGTTCCAACGAGTACAAGTCCAGTACTTCCAAGCATGTTTGGAGATAAAATGTATAGACTACCGACACGATGGAAAAATTAACACACATGCAGTATAATAGATCGGTGCAGGTCCGTCTCAGATCCAGCCTACCCAACATTCTCCACCCTATATATATACTCGTATACTCTTTACCCAGGTGGAGCACCCTACTCAGGGCCCAGAGACAGTGATGGCAGTGGAACGCACTGGGACTACAGCAAGAACCTGATCATGGCCAATAACACTGAATTAGATCGACATCTCCTTAGAGATCCTCAGACGGGTCATTTTAGGATTAATAGCCGTGTCAGGAAGCAGTTCCTGACGAATCAGTCAATCACTCTGTCAAAAAATTTCCCAGGTAGATCTGTTTGTGAAGTGATAATGCCCACTGTGTGGGCGAAACATAGTAAAGGATTGCATTTTATTGCATATGTGTTTAACGTGTTTGACTGGTAGGTCAGCAAAAGGTCTCTGAGAAATGACCAATAGTTCGGCTTTATATCTGCTTCGATAGTATTTCGCATATTTAAATTTTCTTAGTGTACGCCTGGGATTCGAACTTTAGTTTTGAGGATTCCCAGAGCCGCATGGTAACCACGTTACCATCGATCAGGTTACCCTCTGAAAGTGGTACCTTCATGCTCTTCAGGCTCTTGTTGCAAGGAATTGGAGCTACCCCTCCGGGTCAAATCTGAATACTTATCATTCCCCCATACAGGACAACATTTCCCCTAATAATAATAATAATAATAATAATATAGTGCCTGGGGAATGGGAGGCAGTCATATTTGATTCGAGGAAGGAAAGGGTAAACTTCAGTTAATTTGATCAAGAGCCCTTCAACATCAAGGCACTAAGGCCTTCCCATCTCTCACTTTACTACGTCCTTCCCATCTCTCACTTTACTACGTCCTTCCCATCTCTCACTTTACTACGTCCTTCCCATCTCTCACTTTACTACGTCCTTCCCATTTCTCACTTTACTACGTCCTCCCTATCTCTCACTTTACTACGTCCTCCCCATCTCTCACTTTACTAAGTTCTCCCTATCTCGCTTTACTAAGTCGCCCTTATCTTTAACTTTACCAAGTCCCTCTTCACTAAGTTGTTACTTTACTACAACATTTTACTGCTTCAGGTCCCGTCAAGGGGCTCTTGGTCACAGGAGTTGGACATAATCTCTTCTTCCCTGGATTAGACTTGATTGCTTCCCTTTCCCCAGGCGCTGTATGTGTGGAATTTATTTTATAGTATATGAGCTACACCACTCTGTAGTTTCCTTAGAATCACACTCATGCATTCACAAGTGAGACTGCCTGTTGAGACCTCGGTGAACTTATAGGAGAGTCTTGACATAAATAATTTTTTTTTTAAACTGATGCTGATTATTTTAAGTTTTCGTCTGTGCTGAGTATTTATGTTCGTTGATTTTGTAAATTTCATCCTTATTTTTATTGTGTTATATGTATGTATATATTAGATTTGATTTTGCCCACCGAAGCGGTTAGTTTATTGTGCACTCCATATTGATTCAGTAGCGCAAGAGATTATGGATACAAAAAAGGCCTAGGAACTCGGCTCCAAAAGGGTTAATAGGAGTACATCTGAATTTATATATACAGTTGACCTATTTGTTGCAAGCAAATTTAGGATATTTGCTTAATATATCTGATATCTTATTTTTATTAATAAGATATTTTTACATAACACATAGGTTAATATACTGTCTCTGTAGTCCTCAATAAGTAGACATTTAAGCACAGTGTTCAGTCAGGATAGTGACCATAGGACTGACCATATGCTTAGATTTGATTATCATCTGTTTGTCTGACAAACTGCAAAAAGTATTTTTACCCAAGCCTAAACCTCTCTACTGTTACATTAATCGGTATTCTTTTCATATTACAGATAGATATAGATAGTTAAATATATAACAAATAACAAGAAAGGCTGGAACAATACACAAATAACCCGCACATAGAGGAACTTACGACGACGTTTCGATCCGACAAGTTGGACCGAAACGTCGTCGTAAGATCCTCTCTTCTATGTGCGGGTTATTTGTGTATAGGTAAATATATATGGTTCTGAGCGCTGAGTGACCCACGTAGTCAATGTGCTCCACAAATATCACAAGTACTATTACTACAAGTAGGATTATTTTATTATCATTTGACTGTATATTCAACACTGGAAATATTGTGTTATTAATCTCTCTCAGGAAGACAAGTAGATGTGTACGTAAGACATATGCAACAGTTAGGTATCATTATTTCCGATAAGTTTCGCCTATCCACTAGGCTTCTTCCGTCGGAAAAGACTGTGGTATCGAACATTTCTCAGTTGAAGGACTTACTACCTCAGAGCTACGTCTTCAAGGCTGGTGAACTGATCCCACCGTCTTTACCTCTCTACTGCTTTTGCTATTGTCATGTTTAGTCACTTCTATATTCGATAAATTAGACACATGTGTAACACTTGGGTATCTTTATTGAGGAAACGTTTCGCCATGCAGTGGATTCATCAGATACCCAGGTGTTGCACATGTGTCTAATTTATCAACTTGTCAGTTCTCTCAACCACTTATCTACACTTCTATATTCGACTAAAGAACCTACTGTGTAGGCGAAACGTTTCGGAAATAAAGATACCTATTTCACAGGCAATAGACTTGGGTTTTGTACTCTTTGGACTAACAGTATAAAATATTATATAAGTCATGGACTGTATTTGGTTAATTTGCATACAATAATGGGGTCATTAAATGTTTATTAATGAAAATAAAGAAATTAGTTTGAAAAGGTTACATGCAGCCTGACTCTAGTGTAGTCGATAGGCTTTGAATCTCATTTACCAACCAATCAACCTTAGAACACAGAAGGTATACACCGACAAGTGTATTTCTCTAAGCGTATATATGCTGAGAGTTTACTCTAATCCCTTTAAAGTATATTTCACTGATGGTGAAAAGGTGTCATTCAGCCTTAATGATCTTTTGAGTAGTCGATAGGGTTTAAGACGACTCAGCCGTCCTTCAAACATACTTTTATCGTAGAAGACGTGCGTCAACAATCCGTCCAGGAACGGATGTGTGAGTTCACATGATACAACAAAATTAGAAATGATAAAAATCGATCTGTATATCCTGGCTACTTGCTATGATTATGAATATGTCTTCTGGTCTCACTCCTAGTGAAGCACTCGATTCATAATTGTTGCTGTATGGTAACAATCAGTAAGAAATGAGTGCTTCACAGTTGAGATTGAGACCAGAAGAAGACGGATTCAGGGGTGCGATGGGCATAATAAGAAAAAACTGTATCAACATCCGTAGTCCCACATTAATCAATATATTACCAGAAGATATCAGAAACACTGATGGGACAAGTGTAGAAGTCTTCAAGAGCAAACTGGATAAGTATCTTAACCAGGTTCCAGATCAACCAGGCTGCAATGGATATGTGGGACAGCGGGCCACCAGCAGCAACAGCCTGGTTGACCAGGCAAGCACCAGACGAACCTGGCCCATGGCCTGGCTCCGGGAGTAGAAAAACTCAGAACTCATCAAAGGTAAAAGTATAAGTATCCATTAACCTACTTGGATAGTGTTGTATAATTTCCACATAGGTTGTATAATATAAATTTATAAGTGTCCTCCTGGATGGATTGTTGATGCCGGTCTCCTATGATGAAGGTACGTTTGAAGGTAATTTAATTGAGCTTAAATTTGAGTGTTACTATACAGCTATGCACTGTGAAGTCTCATTCTCGCGTTTATAAAGACAATCGATTCTTGGTTGTATACCACTTCGATTATACTAGAATAATGTTTCAAACAATATAACGAATGACGGTGTTAGTACTGCATAGGTATACACTGTTTCGAGGCTTATATCGAATCCTCCTTGCTAGGTAAAAGTACACATCTACAACTAATGAGACATTTTATCGCGGTAATGTTTCGCCCTCCTGGAGCTTTGTCAAGCTAATCAGTACAAGCAGTGCAAGGACACAGATGGGATTTATAGGTAACACATTGTGAAAGAACATAAGACTCAGCAGTACAGTAAGGTATATAGACAGACAATGGTTATAAATGACCATAATTTTTAAAGGGGTGGACCGGTAAGCCAGCGGAAGGCCTCGGTCAGATGACCAAAAGCTCCAAAGGCGGGTCATCATCTGACTAAGACCCGCGTCAGGAAACACTTGTCCTGTTTCCTGACGAACCTTACCTAACCTAACCTAGCAGTACAGTAGTAGTATTGGCCCATGCTGTTGGTGGTACCAGTATCAGTAGAGGTAACTCTTGGTTGCTACGTGATGGCGGGGTTTATTGTTTTAAAGACTTGTGCTAATAATTCAAAGATGACGAAGCTGCCTTTATTCTGTCTAGTCACAATCTTCCAGTTACTGAAGCATAAAATTCTTTATTATTCCAAGTCGCTTATTCTAGACTTCGTCACAAATTTTACTAGTCTAGCGCATGGTTGGATAGGCCTACGTACACGTAGGAAATAGGAAACGATCAAGTTTGATCTGTGAAAATGAAGGGTAGGTCGAATTCCTTGAATCATGAGCTATTCACCAGCTTGAAGGTACCTCCCTCCCTCAGACATTTCGTACAACGCACTTCGTCTGCGCCACGGGTGACCGCTACGGGTTACTGGGTTCATCGGCAGGGCGGGGAGCAGAGTGGGCCTTCCTTGTTTGTAAACTATTCAATACGTCTGCAGTGTGATGTTGATATTTTGTACTATAATGATTACATAGTGGGAACATTCCTAGTGTGTTGCTACGCTACTCTGTATGATGGATACATAGTGGAAATACTTATACTGTTTTGCTTCACTATACGGATAGCTACACTGTGGGAACACCAGCAGTGTGTTGTTACCCTATTCTGTTTGATAGCTCATTAGTGTAAAATAAAGTTGGAAATGCTTTTTTGTCATATTTCATCACGCAGGATAAGTTTCATACATTAGGTGATGAAATCTATCAGCTTTAGCTACGAGACTTCATTAAGGCGATGAGGATATCGGCAAACATCCCACTGTGGGTTCAGTAGCTACACCAGCTACACCAAAGGTTTCCTTCCAGCAGAGTTGGAGTTTATATTAATAGGGAATTACCATCCCTCATGATGCCTTATCCCAACACACACACGGGAAGTGGAATTCATGGAATTTATGGAGATATATTCTCGGAAAGGCAGGGATGGGGTCCGTATGACGGTGAATTGGCAGTCTTCCTCCTATATGCTAATATATTATTAAGGAAACATATAGCTTTTGTTCTCATATTGTAACTTATATAAAATAGCGTTAATGTAGTCGCACGCAGGGAGTGTTCTCACGGTGTAATTCAAATATTGTAGCTGCACACTGTGAATGTGCCCACCATGTAATTCGTACAGAATAATATAGTATCATACTGCAGGTGTAACCATCATATAACTTACATAGAAGAGTGTAACAACTCTGTGGATATACACAATTTTGTTGGTATGTAGAAGCAGGGATGATGATGATGATGATGATGATGATGAATAATAATAATAATAATAATAATAATAATAATAATTATTATTATTATTATTATTATTATTATTATTATTATTATTATTATTATTTAAAGCATGGAAAGGTTTGGAGGAAGTAGAAGGGGGGGAGACAAAGGAATGGAGAATGCGGGGGTCAGACTGTGTTGTGACGTGGCTAACACGTGGTGTAGTAAGTCAACACAGTGAAGTAGCACGTGGTGCGGTGGGTCAGTTACGCATGTGTAACCGAATACGGTAAAGTGGGAAGCAGTTATGTGGAGAGTCACATTGAAAAGTGAAGAGGGAGGGACTATGTGGAGACGTATTGAGGTGTTCCTAGCCAGCAGTGCATTATTGGAGACGGATCAATAGGTGGGTGTTGCCCGGGCCACGCACGCCCTCCTGAGTGGCCCGCCCACACCACACGCCCACTTATCCGCCCATCCTACGCATGCTCATCCGTCCACACTACCCACATATCCACCCGTCCTGCGCATACCTTCCTGCATCATGGTCCCACGTGAGTAAAAATGCATAGGGACCACTACCAAATTTTATGGTTTGCGTGTATTTGGGCCATAATAATTTTATTTGGGAGTATCAAGATAATCAAATTTCGAAGTGGGACGTGAACTAGGCTAGTGTGCACGTAGCCTTGCTAAAGTTTTTAAGATTATTTAGGTACAGGCAGGGGCTGATCTGCTATGAAGCTTAAGCTTCAGGGCCCCTAATCCCGGAGGGCCCCCAGGAAGTACTTTAGTCCACATTGCTTAAAATTTTTGGGTGTAATGTATGTGAAGGGGTTACGAAGGGGCCCCCCATAACAGTTCAAGCTTCAGGGGGCCCCAAAAATATAGGTCAACCACTGGGGACAGGTACACACAAGTACAATTATACATAGTAACATATGTAAATTACACAGGTTAGTCCAAAAAAGTCAGACAAAGTGACTTGTTTCCATTGGGGTCCTGATAGTGACTTGCTCAGGTTTTCTCTCTCTTACTGTATCTCATATATTTGTATACGACGGCGATAAGTTGAAGAATAAGAGTGTATTGCTGAAATGTTTGGGTTCCACAAGTGGTTTCTTCAGTCGCTTACAACACTGGAGACAATATAGTTGTAGTTTTGATGCGATCAACCTGAAGTATGTTTCTCTGTTGTTATTGAAACGTGATGTCTGCGCACTTCTGCCAAGAAGTTACTGAATGAATGATGGTGAATGCGTTTCTTTTTTGGGGGTCACCCTACCTCGGTGGGAGACAGCTGGTGAGTTACAAAATGATTAATAATAATAATGTTATTTTATACATGGGGAAGCGCTAAACCCGTCTGGGTCATACAGCTTCTAGACATGGGGGCGTAATCATGTTTGATACAAATGTAGAGTAACTCTGGTTCGTAGGATTAAGAGCCAGTATCAAGGCACCCCCTCATCTCGAAGGACGTATTTGTGAAAATATGAACATTAAGTAAGTATACTAAGTTATATGATACTACGGGTTTAGCGCTCCCAATAATAAAAATTCTAACACCTGTTGCTGGTGATGGCTAAGATCTTAATGAAAGGAATTGAAGCTACTCTTCCCTTCCTTGGAACCAAACCTGGTCACCTCTCATTCCCTAGTTGCTATACGACTTCTATTGGTTTAGCGCTTTCTCAATAATAATAATAATAATAATAATATTATTATTATTATTATTATTATTATTATAACGCGAGTTTTGTACTATAACTTTAGCAAATTTCTCGGTATACTCTAATTTAGGTTGCGTCAGATATGCTAAATTAACCAGTTGTAACATGCATCAACAGTATTAAGATTCCCTGGCCAGGGATGTATAGTTTCAATTGTTGAGAATTGTGTGGGGTGACTGTTGGTTGGATGAGGCTTGTCGGGTGGCTGTTGGTGGTGGTTTGATCTTTCACCTTGAATCTACTTAGTTGAGAGCTGACGAACACAACTTTGATCGCATGCTGTTGTTCCTAAATCTTCGGAAGTGGAAGTTTGGTGTAAATTGGATTTTGAGTGGCATAGGAAGGAGGGTCGGAGGAGGGTGTGATGGCGCCTGCGTGTTGCCTCCCACTGCTGGACACTGCTGCAGGCGGCCGCCAATATTCATCCTGGTGCTGTGGCTGTGGAGTCCTGCAGGCAGTCCCGGACCTGACGTCCTCCTGAGGAGAGGCACGGGTAAGAAGTCACCTGGTTGGTGCTACCCGTTCACATGCGCCAGGAGGCGAGCCTCATCACGCCACCTGCTATACCAGCTAACAGGACAAGGTGTTTGCACGAGTGTAGGTGAGGAGCCACGCGTGATGGCTCTACAGCAGTCTCTACCTCAGCAGCAGCAGCGGCACTGGTGGCGGCCATGCAATGGTGAGTCACGCGCACCACTGCACCAATACCTGCCCAGCATTTATTGTATTCGTTTAGTGCTTGCGGTGATTGATTCACAACTCCTGGCACAGCCTCGTCTTCGTTGTTGCCCTGAAATGGGTGACCTCTTGGACTTAATCTTATTGTACGTTGTTTTTTGGGGTGTTGGGAGGGATCAAGAACATCGCGATCACTTCTTTCATTATTATCGCTACAGTTTTTTTCAATGCCATTCAGTTAAAAAGGGGGGGGGGGGTCTTGGTGATTGACAGAGATTAAACTGAAACATTGACATTGAACGTAGATTCAGTTGTGTGCGTGCGCGAGTTGTGCATTCTTGGGTCGATATGGGCTGCCACCACTGTTAAAATGAGCAGAATGCTGGATTGTTCTCGTGTTGGGGCAGATGAGCCTCTTCCTGGGTGTTGAGCACGAATAGCTTTTTCCAGGCTTGTTGGCGAGTCTTAAAGGGTGATAGACGGGTCTAACAGGTTTGTGGGCGGTGTCTTCTAAAGATTGTGGGTGGTCTTCCAAGAATGTGGGCAGGTCTGTGGGATGAGAATTGATGTTCCAGAGTTGTGGACGGGTCTTCCATGGTTATGGGTGGTTCTTCAGTGATTACAGGTGTGTATTCGGAAGGGGTCTTCCAGGGTTGCGGGCGATATGCTGGAGATGAATTGGTGGGTAGCTGAGAGGAAAGGTTAGCACACCCTCCACTCCCCCCCCCCCCATTGGCACTATGAACCCTCGTGTTTCAAGGTCAAGGTTAGAGTAAGGCTCTGTTTATACCATTTTGCGACCTCATCACAGTGGGTAGGTGCTCATTATCCTGGTCGTCTTATCATGTTACAATGCCACAAACTTGTCAGTGAAGTCCACAGTTTAGACATACTTAGAACCAGTCTACTCTTTAAAAGAAACTAAGTTTCTCATAAAAGGGAGGGATTTGTTATAACCTATCTTCACGCTGTTATAAAATTATTATGACTTAAACTAATCTGACGTCTTTCGATTTGTATTTTTAATCAAATGTGAATAACACGAGCAGAACATCAGTTTGATCCAATGTTGTGTATCGATATGACATGATAGTCGCTACCGTGTTGGGTTATATATATGAATGATGAAAGTTTTCTTTTTGGGTCACCCTGCTTCGGTGGGAAACGGCCGACGTGTTATATATATATATATATATAGGTTGGTAGACAGCAACCACCCAGGGAAGTACTACCGTCCTGCCAGATGACTGTGAAACAAAAACCTGTAACTGTTTTGCATGATGGTAGGATTGCTGGTTTCTTTTTCTGTCTCATAAACACGCTAAGATAACAGGGATATCTTGCTACTCCTACTTACACTTTGGTCACACTTCACAGACACGCACATGCATATATATATATACATACATCTAGGTTTTTCCCCTTTTTTCTAAATAGCTCTTGTTCTTTTTTATTTCTTCTATTGTCCATGGGGAAGTGGAAAAGAATCTTTCCTCCGTAAGCCATGCGTGTCGTATGAGGCGACTAAAATGCCGGGAGCAATGGGCTAGTAACCCCTTCTCCTGTATACAATTACTAAAAAAGAGAAGAAGAAAAACTTTATAAAACTGGGTTGCTTAAATGTGCGTGGATGTAGTGCGGATGACAAGAAACAGATGATTGCTGATGTTATGAATGAAAAGAAGTTGGATGTCCTGGCCCTAAGCGAAACAAAGCTGAAGGGGGTAGGAGAGTTTCAGTGGGGGGAAATAAATGGGATTAAATCTGGAGTATCTGAGAGAGTTAGAGCAAAGGAAGGGGTAGCAGTAATGTTAAATGATCAGTTATGGAAGGAGAAAAGAGAATATGAATGTGTAAATTCAAGAATTATGTGGATTAAAGTAAAGGTTGGATGCGAGAAGTGGGTCATAATAAGCGTGTATGCACCTGGAGAAGAGAGGAATGCAGAGGAGAGAGAGAGATTTTGGGAGATGTTAAGTGAATGTATAGGAGCCTTTGAACCAAGTGAGAGAGTAATTGTGGTAGGGGACTTGAATGCTAAAGTAGGAGAAACTTTTAGAGAGGGTGTGGTAGGTAAGTTTGGGGTGCCAGGTGTAAATGATAATGGGGAGCCCTTTGATTGAACTTTGTATAGAAAGGGGTTTAGTTATAGGTAATACATATTTTAAGAAAAAGAGGATAAATAAGTATACACGATATGATGTAGGGCGAAATGACAGTAGTTTGTTGGATTATGTATTGGTAGATAAAAGACTGTTGAGTAGACTTCAGGATGTACATGTTTATAGAGGGGCCACAGATATATCAGATCACTTTCTAGTTGTAGCTACACTGAGAGTAAAAGGTAGATGGATACAAGGAGAATAGAAGCATCAGGGAAGAGAGAGGTGAAGGTTTATAAACTAAAAGAGGAGGCAGTTAGGGTAAGATATAAACAGCTATTGGAGGATAGATGGGCTAATGAGAGACATAGGCAATGGGGTCGAAGAGGTATGGGGTAGGTTTAAAAATGTAGTGTTAGAGTGTTCAGCAGAAGTTTGTGGTTACAGGAAAGTGGGTGCAGGAGGGAAGAGGAGCGATTGGTGGAATGATGATGTAAAGAGAGTAGTAAGGGAGAAAAAGTTAGCATATGAGAAGTTTTTACAAAGTAGAAGTGATGCAAGGAGGGAAGAGTATATGGAGAAAAAGAGAGAAGTTAAGAGAGTGGTGAAGCAATGTAAAAAGAGAGCAAATGAGAGAGTGGGTGAGATGTTATCAACAAATTTTGTTGAAAATAAGAAAAAGTTTTGGAGTGAGATTAACAAGTTAAGAAAGCCTAGAGAACAAATGGATTTGTCAGTTAAAAATAGGAGAGGAGAGTTATTAAATGGAGAGGTAGAGGTATTGGGAAGATGGAAGGAATATTTTGAGGAATTGTTAAATGTTGATGAAGATAGGGAAGCTGTGATTTCGTGTATAGGGCAAGGAGGAATAACATCTTGTAGGAGTGAGGAAGAGCCAGTTGTGAGTGTGGGGGAAGTTCGTGAGGCAGTAGGTAAAATGAAAGGGGGTAAGGCAGCCGGGATTGATGGGATAAAGATAGAAATGTTAAAAGCAGGTGGGGATATAGTTTTGGAGTGGTTGGTGCAATTATTTAATAAATGTATGGATGAGGGTAAGGTACCTAGGGATTGGCAGAGAGCATGCATAGTTCCTTTGTATAAAGGCAAAGGGGATAAAAGAGAGTGCAAAAATTATAGGGGGATAAGTCTGTTGAGTGTACCTGGTAAAGTGTATGGTAGAGTTATAATTGAAAGAATTAAGAGTAAGACGGAGAATAGGATAGCAGATGAACAAGGAGGCTTTAGGAAAGGTAGGGGGTGTGTGGACCAGGTGTTTACAGTGAAACATATAAGTGAACAGTATTTAGATAAGGCTAAAGAGGTCTTTGTGGCATTTATGGATTTGGAAAAGGCGTATGACAGGGTGGATAGGGGGGCAATGTGGCAGATGTTGCAAGTGTATGGTGTAGGAGGTAGGTTACTGAAAGCAGTGAAGAGTTTTTACGAGGATAGTGAGGCTCAAGTTAGAGTATGTAGGAAAGAGGGAAATTTTTTCCCAGTAAAAGTAGGCCTTAGACAAGGATGTGTGATGTCACCGTGGTTGTTTAATATATTTATAGATGGGGTTGTAAGAGAAGTAAATGCGAGGGTCTTGGCAAGAGGCGTGGAGTTAAAAGATAAAGAATCACACACAAAGTGGGAGTTGTCACAGCTGCTCTTTGCCGATGACACTGTGCTCTTGGGAGATTCTGAAGAGAAGTTGCAGAGATTGGTGGATGAATTTGGTAGGGTGTGCAAAAGAAGAAATTAAAGGTGAATACAGGAAAGAGTAAGGTTATGAGGATAACAAAAAGATTAGGTGATGAAAGATTGAATATCAGATTGGAGGGAGAGAGTATGGAGGAGGTGAACGTATTCAGATATTTGGGAGTGGACGTGTCAGCGGATGGGTCTATGAAAGATGAGGTGAATCATAGAATTGATGAGGGAAAAAAGAGTGAGTGGTGCACTTAGGAGTCTGTGGAGACAAAGAACTTTGTCCTTGGAGGCAAAGAGGGGAATGTATGAGAGTATAGTTTTACCAACGCTCTTATATGGGTGTGAAGCGTGGGTGATGAATGTTCCCAGCGAGGAGAAGGCTGGAGGCAGTGGAGATGTCATGTCTGAGGGCAATGTGTGGTGTGAATATAATGCGGGAGAATTCGTAGTTTGGAAGTTAGGAGGAGGTGCGGGGATTACCAAAACTGTTGTCCAGAGGGCTGAGGAAGGGTTGTTGGGGTGGTTCGGACATGTAGAGAGAATGGAGCGAAACAGAATGACTTCAAGAGTGTATCAGTCTGTAGTGGAAGGAAGGCGGGGTAGGGGTCGGCCTAGGAAGGGTTGGAGGGGAGGGGGTAAAGGAGGTTTTGTGTGCGAGGGGCTTGGACTTCCAGCAGGCATGCGTGAGCGTGTTTGATAGGAGTGAATGGAGACAAATGGTTTTTAATACTTGACGTGCTGTTGGAGTGTGAGCAAAGTAAACATTTATGAAGGGATTCAGGGAAACCGGCAGGCCGGACTTGAGTCCTGGAGATGGGAAGTACAGTGCCTGCACTCTGAAGGAGGGGTGTTAATGTTTGCAGTTTAAAAACTGTAGTGTAAAGCACCCTTCTGGCAAGACAGTGATGGAGTGAATGATGGTGAAAGTTTTTCTTTTTCGGGCCACCCTGCCTTGGTGGGAATCGGCCGGTGTGATAATAAAAAAAAAAAAAATATATTATATTATATATTATATATATATATATTGTCGTGCCGAATATGTAAAACTGGTCAATTAGCAAGAACTCACTTAAAATTAAGTCCTTTCTAAAATTTTCCCTTATACGTTTAAAGATATTTTTTCATTAATGTTAATGTAAAAAATTTTAATTTTGCACGAAAAGAATCTTAGAAAACTTACCTTACCTTATTATAACAGTGCAATTTATTTTAGCCAAATCCAACTAAATATATTTTAAATACGTTTACAATAATTTAGTACTAAACAAACACAAATATTTTTTTTCGTTAGGTTCAGAATGATTTTGGCGAAATTATTGCATACACAAATTTTCACTTGTCCTATATGGCAAGACGAGCGTTGCTATTTAAGCCAAGATCGCAAGTTCTGCCTATTCGGCACGACATATATATATATATATATATATTATATTATATTATATATATATATATATATATAGTATTATGCTGTATTATAAACTATGCCTGCATTGAATACTGACCTGTGTATTGCGACACAGCCGGAAGACAACAGTATGTGCTTCAGGCAGTGCTGTGCCTCAAGGCACACATGCAGGGTTATATGTCAGTTTCATCATGAAAAATACGTCTTGGGAATAAAATATGTATAATCAAGATATTTATTGAAGGAGATGTTTCGCCACTGAAATTGGTGACTTTACAATCCATAGGACTGACAAGTCACCAATAGTGAAACGTTCCTTTAAGTATCTTGATTGTGCGTTTGTGTTTTCTCAATCTGTCGGTATTAACGTATCATAACTTGTACAGCTTAGCTTAGGTCGTGTTGTCTTTATTCCTTTTGTCTAATTGTAGAAAAAGCAATGCTTTTATAGGAAAATGAATCCATCAACAGTATGTTGGTACCCTATACTGTATTTTCCAGTCATTCTCCATCGCACAGGATGGGGGTCATACAAGGTGCTGGAATCTGTCAGTCTGAGCTGGGAGACTTCAGTGGTTGAGTGAGGATATCATCAAGTATTTCCTGTGTTGGGTGAGGAAGAGAGTTACTAGAGGAGGCAGGAAGAACTACAACCACTGGAAATTAAATGAAAAAAAAATGATTGTTAAGTTAAACGAAGAAGAAAGGACACCATGAGCGTAACATCTGCTCATGTAGCTAAAAGTAGCTAGCCAAGCGGTGGACTGTGTAGTAGTTACTAGTTGTCAGAGGCACTTGTCGATAAACACTGTAATGGGTATTCATTTTCTTTATTGACTTTTCGGAACTTTCTTCATGAATCATCATAATCTAAAATATATTGCAGAAGTAAAGCACAATTTAAAAAAAAAGAACATTTAAAATTTTGTCTGCATCATGAAGTAACCAAACTAAGATAATTTATATGATTTACAACAGACTTAAAATATCTTTGTATACCACTGACATATTTTAAAGATTACGCTAGAAATTTCAGAACCAAATTGAATAATTTAGATCGAAAAACTCAAACAGAAATGCTATACAAATAGTATAAAACTCAGCAATATAGGTTAAATTCCAATAAGAACTTAAACGTGAAATAAGCACCAAATTATAGTAATTAAAATTTAGTGGAGAGTATCAAAAGAAATGCTATATTCATATAGTAACTTAGACCTGAAGTTAACACATTACAAACAAAAGCCTAATTAAATCTTTTAATGAGTAAAGTAATCATATAGTAATGTTATGTAAATTTATAATACAAAGAAAGGCAGTATTTTTATTAATATTCTAAATAATGCATTTTTATTGCAATAGCTAGAAATTACGTATCAGGATTCCTGTTCATTTCTTCAATAATAAACTATGGCAAATTATTAACAGTGAAGTGTTGAATTGATTTTTCTTAGTTATCAAATTCAGGTTTCAAGTTGTGTATACATAAGAACGAAGGAACACTGCAGCAGGCCTACTGGCCCATGCGATGCAGGTCCAAGTCTCCTACCAGCTTAAGCCAATGCACCCAAACTAGTCAGGTCAGGTCACCTTGACTTAAGGGAGGAACACGGCAACCGACCTGGTAGCACAAGCTATCAGGTCCAACTCACACCACCCACATCCACTCATGTATTTATCCAACCTATTTTTAAAGCTACACAACGTTCTGGCCTCTATAACGGTACTTGGGAGTTTGTTCCACTCATCCACAACTCTATTACCAAACCAGTACTTTCCTATATCCTTCCTGAATCTGAATTTTTCCAACTTAAAACCATTGCTGCGAGTCCTGTCTAGGCTAGATATTTTCAGCACACTATTTACATCCCCTTTATTTATTCCTGTCTTTCATTTATACACCTCAATCATATCCCCCCTAATTCTACGTCTTTCTAGAGAGTGCAGATTCAGGGCCCTTAGTCTATCCTCATAGGGAAGGTTTCTGATACATGGGATCAACTTTGTCATCCTCCTTTGTACATTTTCCAGAGCATTTATATCCATTCTGTAATACGGTGACCAAAACTGTGCAGCATAATCTAAATGAGGCCTAACCAAGGATGTATAGAGTTGAAGAACAACCCGAGGACTCCTATTATTTATGCTTCTTGATATGAAGCCAAGGATTCTATTAGCTTTATTGCGAACACTTATGCACTGTTGTCTTGGTTTCAGATTACTGCTAACCAGAACTCCTAAATCTTTTTCGCAATCCGTAATATTAAGATCTACATTATTTAGTTTATATGTGGCATGGTTATTGTCCTGTCCAACATTTAGAACTTTGCATTTGTCTATATTAAACTGCATCTGCCACCTCTCCGACCACTGCATCAGTCTATTCAAATCTTCCTGGAGTGCTCTAATGTCCTCGTCAGAATGAATTCGACGGCCTATTTTGGTGTCATCGGCAAACTTGCTGATGTCGCTCTTTATGCCCTCATCTATGTCGTTTATGTATATTGTGAACAGCAGGGGGCCCAACACCGACCCCTGTGGAACACCGCTCGTGACGCTTCCCCACTCTGAATTCTCCCCATTTATGCAAACTCTCTGCTGCCTATTTGTCAACCATGCCTCTATCCAGGAAAAAAATTCTCCTCCTATTCCATGTGCCTTAATTTTCCTCAATAGTCTCTGATGTGGGACCTTGTCAAAAGCCTTACTGAAGTCCATATACACAATATCATATTCATTACCATGATCAACGTCCTCAAATACCTTAGTGAAAAAAGTTAATAAATTCGTAAGGCAGGAACGCCCCTTTGTAAAACCATGCTGAGATTCGTTGATTAATTTATGCTTTTCAAGGTGGCTACGAACTGCCTCAGCAATTATTGATTCCATAAATTTTCCCACTATGGAGGTTAGGCTTACTGGTCTATAGTTCGAAGCTAAGGACCTGTCACCTGCTTTGAAAATAGGTATCACATTTGCCATTTTCCACTTATCTGGCACCATGCCAGTTTGTAGTGATATGTTGAAAAGATTAGCCAAAGGTTTGCTAAGCTCCTCTTTACATTCCTTTAGAACCCTCGCATACAGTTCATCAGGGCCTGGGGATTTGTTAGGTTTTAATTTATCTATTTAGTAAAAACTGTAATATATATATATATATATATATATATATATATATATATATATATATATATATATATATATATATATATATATATATATATATATATGTCGTGCCGAATAGGCAGAACTTGCGATCTTGGCTTAAATAGCAACGCTCATCTTGCCATATAGGACAAGTGAAAATTTGTGTATGCAATAATTTCGCCATAATCATTCTGAACCTAACGAAAAAAATATATTTCACTGTTTGTTTAGAATTAAATTATTGTAAACAAATCTAAAATATATTTAGTTGGGCTAGGCTAAAATAAATTGCTCTTGTTATGATAAGGTTAAGTAAGTTTTCTAAGTTTCTTTTGGTGCAAAATTATAAATTTTTACATCAACATTAATGAAAAAAATATATCTTTAAACGTATAAGAGAAAATTTTTAGAAAGGACTTAATTTTAAATGAGTTCTTGCTAATTGACCAGTTTTACATACTCGGCACGACATTATATATATATATATATATATATATATATATATATATATATATATATATATATATATATATATATATATATATATATATATATCATAACACACACACACACACACACACACACACACACACACACACACACACACATACAACCACTGACTTCTAACATTATCAAGGAGAAATATCAGAATTGGAACAAATACGTAGATCGTTTACGGCACACACACAGCCAGTAAAGCACTTAAATTACTAGGAACGCCTTAAAGTCTTGAATATGTATTCACTGGATCGGAGAGATATATGATAATATATACTTGGATAATACTCGAGGGCCTGGTCCCAAATCTGCACACTGCCATAACATACTGGAGTGAGAGGGATGGGAGAAAAAGCAAAATAACCCAGTGAGGAGCAGGGGTGCGTTGGGCACAATAAGGGAACACTGTATCAACATTCTTGGCTCCAGACTATTCAACATCTTACCAGAAGATATCAGAAACACTGCTGGAACAAGTGTAGAAGCCTTCAAGAGAAAACAGGACAAGTATCTTTACAATGTGCCAGATCAACCAGGCTGCGATGGATATGTGGGCCAGCGGGCCTCCAGCAGCAACAGCCTCGTTGACCAGGAAAGCACCAGATGAGCCTGGCCCATGGCCGGGCTCCGAGAGCAGCGAGACTTTCAAAACTCGTCAAAGGTTCTGGTTAGCAGTAATCTAAAACGAGGACAATACTGCGTAAGTGTTCGTAATAAAGTGAATAAAATTCTCGACTTCATATCAAGAAGTATAAATAACAGGACTCCTCAGGTTATTCTACAACTATATGTCTGTCTAGGCCTCATTTATATTATGCTGCACAGTTCTGGTCACTGTATCATAGAATGGATATAAATGCCCTGCAAAAGGTCTATCAGAGATCTTTCCTGTGAGGATAGACTCTAGAAAAGCGTAGAATTAGGGAGGATATGTGGAAAAATACATGTAGAGTTCAGAACATTTATTAAATGAAACGTTTCGACACGAATGGCTTCTTTAGTCCTAATACAGAGATAACTAAAACGAGTATATACGGTGGCAGTAGTCAGGTGAAATGTCGCGTGGGTAGCACTAGTAGTGTAAGTAGTAGAGGTTGTAGTAGTAGTAGTAGTAATTGTGTAGGCGAGATATGAGTCCGGTGTATAAATGTAAAACAGGAATAAATATAGGGGGTGTAAATAACGTGCTAAAAGTATCTCAGACAATACTTGTAGCAATGGTTTCAAGCTGGAAAAGTTTAGCTTCAGAAAGGATATAGCAAAGCACTCGTTCGGTAATAGTGTTGTGGATGAGTGGAATAAACTCCCGTGTACCGTCCTAGAAGCTAAAATGTATAGTTTAAAAAATAGGTTAGACAAATACATGAGTGGGTGAGTTGGACCTGATTGGCTTATGCTAGTGGGTCTGATGCAGTGCTCCATCTTTGTTAAGTGGTTGTGGCTTGGACCTGACTGGCTTCGGCCAGTAGGCCTGCTGCAGTGCTATATATATATATATATATATATATATATATATATATATATATATATATATATATATATATATATATATATATATATATATATATAATGGGGTCCACCTCTGGTGTAAATTGTGGGACCCATAGCCTCGGAGAAATGGATAAAAAGGCTTCAATGAAGAATATTTGGATTTCTTCCTGAAGCCGTTTGAATATTCCAATTCCCCTACCACCCATCTTTTCATTTTTTTTTTTACCAATAGGAATATTTTATTACATAATGTGGTACAGAAGATTTAAGAGATACATTGTTGATATAAATGTGGCATATACAGTACATGTTGTTACGTGTGTATCACTGATTATAAGGCGAAAATCTAATCCAGCTCCTCAGAGCTGGGGCGTGTGCCCAGAATACAGCAGGCATTACCCCTTTGAACAGCCGCACAGAGCCGCTGAAACAGAAAACTAGCTGCTCTGGGATCCCTAGTTACCCTGATGAGTCTTTTTTCCCAGCTCCTTAAGGAATTTAGATGCATTCTTTCCCCATGAACCAAGGGTCTCTGTGCCTATGGGAACAAGTTTCCAGAAAAGTTTCCAGAATAAAGATACTCAAATGTTGCACAAATGTCTCATTTATACACGTGTTGGTTTTGTAGATCATTTATTCACATAGGCCAGTAGGCATGCTGCAGTGCTCCTTCTTTCTTATGTAAGGCTCAAATTAAAAGTAGGTTTTAAAAAAATTCAAGAACTGTTTATTTTCCTTTTTTTTTCAAACGCATTAATCATTTATAAAGTGTAATACTTTTCACACATAATTACCTTAATAATATTTAATATTATTTTATTATAACTGCTTATCATTATGGTTCATTATCACAGTTCACACGTTTTATTTAAAATCAACACACGTGCTTGGGAACCAACCTCATAACCAATATATGTATTATTATAATATATAAATATAATTTTATTTATAATATTTATATATATATATATATATATATATATATATATATATATATATATATATGCAATAAGTTAAGATCACAGTAAAAGGTGATTTCAGAGATTTGCAAAACACTCTGAAAGTTTTAGGGGAAATTCCAAGCGCTTTCGTGACTTACTCACATTATCATAGTCATTGATAATGTGAGTAGTCACGAAAGCGCTTGGAATTTCTTATTTTTTCAGAGTGGTTGTTGTATTGCATTTATATATATATATATATATATATATATATATATATATATATATATATATAATATATATATATATATATATATATAATATATATATATGTACGTGCATGTAAAAGAGACAGGAAGGAGACGGAACGATGTTTCATTAAGTCCTGATCTTCCATGTGTATATTTGACAGTTTAAAAATATTCATTACACCCATTTTTATTAATTAATGATTTTTGCTTGTGTTATTATTGTTGCAAATTTGAATCCATGGTTGAATGCCAGCGTTTGATAGTTGTAGAATGTTCATGTATGTTTCGAACGATTGGTGGGCGGGGTGAGAGGTGTGGCTTGGAGCCGGCGGGGTGGGAGGGGCAGCAGGTGTGTCGCCACATTGTCTGCCACCTTGGCGTCACCTGCCACAATCACCAGTGACCAGTCTGCCACCACTGTCCTCACCTGCACACTGCAGCTGTCAGTAGCTGCCCTGACCCGGCTCACACCTACAACACAAGGAAGTTTATATAATACCGGCTCACACTAGAAAGTTAGGATAATAGCAGGTCACATCTGCCGTACAAGGTAGCACAGGAGCACCCAGTAATGCCCGCTATACAAGAAAGCTAAAATAACCTATTAGTACCTAGTCACATCTGAAACAAGAACACTGCGCAATCATGAGACCACGACAGGTAATCTTGAAGGTAACGTGTTCCATACAAACCTTAGTCTAGTAACGTGTGCTGAACGTGTACAGTGTGTTGAGAATGCGTCTTCTCAGTGATGTACACCACGAGAGACGAAATATTGCTCTCAGAATGCCCACCTGGAAGCTACTCTGTTGAATTTAAAAAAATAAATCACTCCATTAGTGACGTTTATCAATGCGAAGATGCATTCTCAAGATATTTTTGGGAAAGTATGCAGAATAAATTAAGCACGTCAGATGTATCGGGTTTTTATATTTATTTAAGGATGGTTTTATAATATATGATATATGACATTCTTTCGGAAATACCGAATATATTAGAAGGTTTACTAGTCTCATCACATATCGACCAAGAAAGGAATTCCCAGCGTTACCAGAGGACATAAACTCAACACCTACAGTTTATGATGTTGCCCAAAGCACGTGTGTTGATTTTAAATAAAACGTGTGAAACCTGTGATAATGAACCAGTAATGAAGCAGTTGATAAGAAAATAATATTAAATATCATTAAGGTAATTATGTGTGAAAGGTATTACACTTTATAAATGATTAATGCGTTTGAGAAAAAGGAAAATTAACAGTTCTTGATTTTTTTTCAAACTTACTTTTAATTTGAGCCTTACATAAGAAGGAAGGAGCACTGCAGCATGCCTACTGGCCTATGTGAATAAATGATCTACAAAACCAACACGTGTATAAGTGAGACATTTATGCAACATTTGAGTATCTTTATTCTGGAAACTTTTCGCCACACAGTGGCTTCTTCAGTCCAGTGCAGAAAAAGATGGAAGATGAGTACTCTGAGGTAATCGGTCCCTCAGCCTGGAGTCGATGTTTAGTCCATCACTCTTGACTTTTGTCAAAATTGATGGACTAATGACCAAAAGCTCCATAGCAGCTGACTTACCGGTCCACCCCTTTAGAAAAGTTCTGGTTATGATTTTAACTATTTAATATAGTCATCATTCGGGGCTAGAGAAGAGGCGAGAGTTGGGTCTACATGTGCCTGTACATTATTTTTCCGATAGACTCGCCTTTCAAGAGGTGCTCTGATGGAGAACTATGGTGTAAATACCGACATGATGGAGAAATAGACACGAATGCAGTATAATTCGACTTTTTATTGACTACGTTTCGCCCACACAGTGGGCTATTTAGTCACAAACCGATCTGTTTGTGACACGGATGCAGTATACTTCATTTGTGATTTTTTCCGAGGTGCCTTGATGCTGACGAAGGGCTCTTGTTTTAAGGAATTGGAGCTCTCCTCCCTTTTCTAGGATTGGATCTGATTGACTAGAATTTCCCAGGAGCTGTGTGATCTCAACCATTTGGTGCATCATGATAAGTATAATCCGGAAGGCTATATTATGTTAATAGCAACCTCATAACTATTGAAAATGTAGTAGCTAGTCGGCTGACCTTTCTTTTAAAGAACACAAGACAAATGTCACGACAGCCAGGAAAAGGACAGGGTGGATAATGAGAATTTTTCAAACAAGGGAAATAAAACCAGTGATGGTACTTCAAATCGCTGGAGCAGATACAGAGATCATTTACGGCCGCATAGAGGCAATAAAGCATTTAAATTACTGAGAACGCCTCAAAATTCTAAACATGTACTCCTTGGTGCGGAAGAGAGAGAGATACTTGAAGGCCTGATCCCAAATCTGCACACAGCCATAATGACATAGAGTGAGAGATGTAAGAGGAAGTATAAAATAAACTCCGCAGAAAGTAGGGGTGCCGTGAGCACAATAAAAAAATATTGTATCAACATCCGTGGTCCCAGACTATTCAGTATTTTAAAAGAAGATATCAAGAACGCTGCTGGAACAGTGTAAAAGTCAAGAAGATATAGACGCTGCTGGAACAAGTGTAGAGGTTTTCAAGAAGATATAAACACTACTGGAACAAGTGTAGAAGTCTTCAAGAAGATATAAACACTGCTGGAACAAGTTTAGAAGTCTTCAAGAGGAAACTGAATAAATATCTCCTAGTGCCAGATCAACCAGGCTGTAATGGATATGTGGGCGTGGTTGACCAGGAAATCACCAGACAAGCCTGGCCTCCGGGAGTAGAAAACTTCTCGAAACTCATTAAGGGTATCAAGCAAAGGCCCTTATCAATTAGACACTAGGCCTGGTGTGTGTGTGTGCTCGCCTATTTGTGGTTGCAGGGGTCAAATCGTTGCTCCTGGCTCCGCCTCTTTGCTAGTGTGTGTTTGCCTTGCAGTTTAAGATTACCAGAGGTATTCACTGTCTCCAGTCAATCTTAGAGCAAAAGGTTATACAAAGTTCATCACTGTTCACTCCTTTAAGAAGTAACATTGACTCCAGTGAAGAGTTTTTGATCCAAGGAACCGATTCCCCAAATGATGTTTGATCCCTATGAGTTTAGCGTTTCCCCATGATGGTAAAATTAGAGATGGTTAGTGTGTATACAACCTTTTGGTAAAGTAGTGATGTTACGGAACACTGATGTTATGGAGCTCGATGATGTTATGGAACAGTGATGTTATGGAACAATGATGTTATGGAACAATGATGTTATGGAACAATGAAGTTATGAACCTTAGTGATGTTATGGAGTTTAGTGATGAAGCATGGTGATAGTGGATAAATTAGACACACGTGCAACTTGAACATCAAAATGGTATACAATACCGACAGGTTGTTAGGTAAGACACATATGCAACAGTTAGACAACTTTATTCCGAAACGTTTCGCCTACACAGTAGGCTTCTTCAGTCGAATACAGAAAGTAGGCAGGAACAGTAGAGATGTGAAGACGATGTAATCAGTCCATCACCCTTAAAGTCGTAGAATTTGAGGTTGTCAGTCCCTCGGCCTGGAGAAGTTCAGTTCCATAGTCAGGAACTATCTGAAGATCAAGCGACAGTGCGGAGACTTAAATACTGTCGGAAGGAGAGGTGCAGGGTAGTAGTAGTAGTAGTGAGAGGCAACGTTTCGGAATAAAGTTGTCTAACTGTTGCATATGTGTCTTACCTAACAACACACGTGCAACTCTTGGGTATCTTTATTGAGGAAACGTTTCGCCACACAGTGGCTTCATCAGTCCATACAAAGGAGAAACTTGAAGAACAGGAGGAGAATGGTGATAGTAGCCTTGTTGCTTGAAGCACTAGGCTATTCACGAGTGCCACCGCGTGCAATATAAATTCTCTCGTGATATAACTTCTTTCATAATAAAAAGTTCTTTCAGGATATAAATTCTTTCAGAATATATTTTTTTCGAGATTAAATTCTTTCAGGCTCTAAATTATTTCAGCCAAAGGAAACTGTTGGAGGAAAGTAGCGTAGTTAGATAGTTCCTTTTTCATGAATAAGATGTGTACAGCATTGTATTTTTATTTCCCGAGTAATGTCTGTTTTATAGGCTTCGTCAGTCAAATAAAGAGGAATATAACACTGTCTCCAGTGTTAAAGTCGCCTGTATTCGACTGAAGAAGCCTGCTGCGTGGGTGAGATGTTTCGCTAATAAAGATACAAAGTGTTGCACATGTGTCTTGTTCATCAGCTTGTTGCTATTGTGTATCACTGGTAATGTGATAGTTGAGTGTTCACCTCTCTGTGTGACAGCGTTGGTACTCCTCTTACTTTGCTCTCCCTTCAAGAGAGATACTAGTGAAGAACAAGAAGGCACAATACCGTGACTGGAACAATACACAAATAGCCCGCACATAGGAGAGAGATGTGTAAGAAAGGTATAAAATACCGACAATATGAAAGTTGAACATTAAAATGGTATAAAATACCGACAGGTTGTTAGGTAAGACACATATGCAACAGTTAGGTATCTTTATTATGAAACGTTTCGCCTACACAGTAGGCTTCTTCAGTCAAGTACAGAAAAGTTGATAGAAGCAGAAGATACTTGAAGACGATGTAATCGGTCCATCACCCTTAAAGTTTTGAGGTGGTCAGTCCCTCAGTCTGGAAAAGAGCATTGTTCCATAGTATGAAACAATATGGAGAAGAAGTGACAGGATGGAGCTTTTTATAGCGCCAAGAGGTGAGACGTAGGCCACTAGGAGAGGTAAGAACTCAGATGTTGAGAGGTCAGGTCCCTCTCATATCCAGCCCCTCTCACTAGTGGAAGTTGTCGAAGTTGATTGCAGGTCTGTACCAAGATACCTGTCGGTATTTTATACCATTTTAATGTTCAATCTGTCAGACACTGCAACACAAGGGTATCTTGGTACAGACCTGCAATCAACTTCGACAACTTCCACTAGTGAGAGGGGCTGGATATGAGAGGGACCTGACCTCTCAACATCTGAGTTCTTACCTCTCCTAGTGGCCTACGTCTCACCTCTTGGCGCTATAAAAAGCTCCATCCTGTCACTTCTTCTCCATATTGTTTCATACTATGGAACAATGCTCTTTTCCAGACTGAGGGACTGACCACCTCAAAACTTTAAGGGTGATGGACTGATTACATCGTCTTCAAGTATCTTCTGCTTCTATCAACTTTTCTGTACTTGACTGAAGAAGCCTACTGTGTAGGCGAAACGTTTCATAATAAAGATACCTAACTGTTGCATATGTGTCTTACCTAACAATATGAAAGTTAAGACACATGTGCAACATCTGGATATCTTTATTGTAGACGTTTCGCCATCCAGTGGCTTTATCAATACAGATTCTAGGACATAATAGGAAGACAGTAGAACTATATACAAAAGATGAGGTAATCAGTCCCTCGGCCTTGGAGTTAGTGTTCACAGCATCGTGGTGGAGGAGAATCTGGAGCAAAGGCAAGAAGACTGACGTTTATATAGGCGTCAGTGGAAGGGACGGGCAGCAGACGAGGGCAGTCACTGGTAGGCGGGATTCCCCAGTGGAAGTAGGTCCTTCCCAAAGAGATGGGTTAGTTGCAGCAGCCGTGAAGAAGGTCTTGTAGATGTCCTCTGAACCAAGATTCCATGATGTTGCAGTGTCTGACAAGTTGACTGACTGCCCTCGTCTGCTGCCCGTCCCTTCCACTGACGCCTATATAAACGTCAGTCTTCTTGCCTTTGCTCCAGATTCTCCTCCACCACGATGCTGTGAACACTAACTCCAAGGCCGAGGGACTGATTACCTCATCTTTTGTATATAGTTCTACTGTCTTCCTATTATGTCCTAGAATCTGTATTGATAAAGCCACTGGATGGCGAAACGTCTACAATAAAGATATCCAGATGTTGCACATGTGTCTTAACTTTCATATTGTCGGTATTTTATACCTTTCTTACACAACTTGTCAGACACTGCAACATCATGGAATCTTGGTTCAGAGGACATCTACAAGACCTTCTTCACGGCTGCTGAAAACTAACCATCTCTTTGGGAAGGACCTACTTCCACTGGGGAATCCCGCCTACCAGTGACTGCCCTCGTCTGCTGCCCGTCCCTTCCACTGACGCCTATATAAACGTCAGTCTTCTTGCCTTTGCTCCAGATTCTCCTCCACCACGATGCTGTGAACACTAACTCCAAGGCCGAGGGACTGATTACCTCATCTTTTGTATATAGTTCTACTGTCTTCCTATTATGTCCTAGAATCTGTATTGATAAAGCCACTGGATGGCGAAACGTCTACAGTAAAGATATCCAGATGTTGCACATGTGTCTTAACTTTCACATAGGAGAGAGAAGCTAGGAGGACGTTTCGGTCCTATTTGGATCATTTACTAAGTTACACTGACTATAAATGGTCCAATTGAGACCGAAACGTCGCCGTAAGCTTCTATGTGCGGGTTATTTGCGTTTAGATACTAGTTGTGAAAGGTTCTTGATCCTACGAATTATAGCTACTCATCTCCTTCCCAGGACCAAACTTAATAAAGTTTGGTCCTGAGAAGGGGAAGTGTAGCTGTATGCTATATGACCCCATACATCTATATGGTGTATGACCCCATACAGCTATATGACCCCATACAGCTATATGACCCCTACGGACTTTGTGCTACCCCATAAATATAATTCTCAGCTATTATGACGTGGCTCAGATATTCTATATTGTTTTTGACACGGACAGTCTGAGGTATTTCAGCTCATCCTCTTAACTTCCCTAAGCATCTGTGTGAATTTCTCACGTATTGTTTTCAGTAAATTTCTCGGTTAGGTTAGTTTATGTTAAGTTCGGTTAGTTTCCCCTCGAGCCATAAAAAAATAATTAGTTACATAACACGACAGAAGAACATAAGAACATAAGAACGAAGGAACACTGCAGAAGGCCTACTGGCCCATGCGAGGCAGGTCCAAGTCTCCTACCGGCTTAAGCCAATGCACCCAACCTAGTCAGGTCAGGTCACATTGACTTAAGGGAGGAACACGGCAACCGACCTGGTAGCACAAGCTATCAGGTCTAACTCACACCCACCTACATCTACTCATGTATTTATCCAACCTATTTTTAAAGCTACACAACGTTCTGGCCTCTATAACGGTACTTGGGAGTTTGTTCCACTCATCCACAACTCTATTACCAAACCAGTACTTTCCTATATCCTTCCTGAATCTGAATTTTTCCAACTTAAAACCATTTGCTGCGAGTCCTGTCTAGGCTAGAATATTTTCAGCACACTATTTACTCCCTTTATTTATTCCTGTCTTCCATTTATACACCTCAATCTATCCCCCTAATTCTACGTCTTTCTAGAGAGTGCAGTTTCAGGGCCCTTAGTTATCCTATAGGGAAGGTTTCTGATACATGGGATCAACTTTGTCATCCTCCTTTGACATTTTCCAGAGAATTTATATCCATTCTGTAATACGGTGACCAAAACTGTGCAGCATTAATCTAAATGAGGCCTAACCAAGGATGTATAGAGTTGAAGAACAACCTGAGGACTCCTATTATTTATGCTTCTTGATATGAAGCCAAGGATTCTATTAGCTTTATTGCGAACACTTATGCACTGTTGTCTTGGTTTCAGATTACTGCTAACCAGAACTCCTAAATCTTTTTCGCAATCCGTAATATTAAGATCTACATTATTTAGTTTATATGTGGCATGGTTATTGTCCTGTCCAACATTTAGAACTTTGCATTTGTCTATATTAAACTGCATCTGCTACTTCTCCGACCACTGCATCAGTCTATTCAAATCTTCCTGGAGTGCTCGAATGTCCTCGTCAGAATGAATTCGACGTCCTATTTTGGTGTCATCGGCAAACTTGCCGATGTCGCTCTTTATGCCCTCATCTATGTCGTTTATGTAGATTGTGAACAGCAGGGGGCCCAACACTGACCCCTGTGGAACACCGCTCGTGACACTTCCCCACTCTGATTTCTCCCCATTTATGCAAACTCTCTGCTGCCTATTTGTCAACCATGCCTCTGAAAGTTAAGACACATGTGCAACATCTGGATATCTTTATTGTAGTAGACGTTTCGCCATCCAGTGGCTTTATCAATACAGATTCTAGGACATAATAGGAAGACAGTAGAACTATATACAAAAGATGAGGTAATCAGTCCCTCGGCCTTGGAGTTAGTGTTCACAGCTTCATGGTGGAGGAGAATCTGGAGCAAAGACAAGAAGACTGGCGGTTTATATAGGCGTCAGTGGATAGGGACGGGCAGCAGACGAGGGCAAAGTCACTGGTAGGCGGGATTCCCCAGTGGAAGTAGGTCCTTCCCAAAGAGATGGGTTAGTTGCAGCAGC
This sequence comes from Cherax quadricarinatus, assembly GCF_026875155.1. Classification (NCBI taxonomy): domain Eukaryota; kingdom Metazoa; phylum Arthropoda; class Malacostraca; order Decapoda; family Parastacidae; genus Cherax; species Cherax quadricarinatus. The sequence continues at coordinate 17,330,292 of NC_069484.1, forward strand.
CGTGAAGAAAGTCTTGTAGATGTCCTCTGAACCAAGATTCCATGATGTTGCAGTGTCTGACAAGTTGTGCAAGAAAGGTATAAAATACCGACAATTAAAAGTTAAGACAATGTGCAACATCTGGATATCTTTTTTGTAGTAAAACGTTTCGCCATCCAGTGGCTTTATCAATACAGATTCTAGGACATAATAGGAAGACAGTAGAACTATATACAAAAAGATAGGTAATCAGTCCCTCGGCCTTGGAGTTAGTGTTCACGCATCGTGGTGAGGAAAATCTGGAGCAAAGGCAAGAAGACTGACGTTTATATAGGGTCAGTGGAAGGGACGGGCAGCAGACGAGGGCAGTCACTGGTAGGCGGGATTCCCCAGTGGAAGTAGGTCCTTCCCAAAGAGATGGGTTAGTTGCAGCAGCCGTGAAGAAGGTCTTGTAGATGTCCTCTGAACCAAGATTCCATGATGTTGCAGTGTCTGACAAGTTGTGTAAGAAAGGTATAAAATACCGACAATATGAAAGTTAAGACACATGTGCAGCATCTGGATATCTTTATTGTAGTCCTAGAATCTGTATTGATAAAGCCACTGGATGGCGAAACGTCTACTACAATAAAGATATCCAGATGTTGCACATGTGTCTTAACTTTCATATTGTCGGTATTTTATACCTTTCTTGCACAACCATGCCTCTATCCAGGAAAAAATTTCTCCTCCTATTCCATGTGCTTTAATTTTCCTCAATAGTCTCTGATGTGGGACCCTGTCAAAAGCCTTACTGAAGTCCATATACATAATATCATATTCATTACCATGATCTACCTCCTCAAATACCTTAGTGAAAAAAGTTAATAAATTCGTAAGGCAGGAACGCCCCTTTGTAAAACCATGCTGAGATTCGTTGATTAATTTATGCTTTTCAAGGTGGCTACGAACTGCCTCGGCAATTATTGATTACATAAATTTTCCTACTATGGAGGTTAGGCTTATTGGTCTATAGTTCGAAATATAAATATAAATATAAAATAAAGGGGATAACAAGTTGTACCTGGTGAACAGGTTCTGTGAAAGTTAAGACACATGTGCAACATCTGGATATCTTTATTGTAGTAGACTTTTCGCCATCCAGTGGCTTTATCAAACAGGTTCTGTGGCTCGGTAGATAACACTGAGTGTCCGTGGTTCAATCCGCGGCATGGGTGGAAATGTTGGGGATGTTGCCTTATACCTGCTGTCCCTGTTCACCTGGCAGTCAGTAGGTACCTGAGTGTTAAGTCGACTAGTGTGGGCTGCATCCTGGGGGACAAGATTGAAGGCCCACAATGGAAATAAGACAGATGGGCCTCGATGACGCACTGTTGGGTAAAAAAAACACAAGTGCAACTAATGTGACATTTTATTGTGGCAACGTTTCGCTCTCCAGGAGCTTTGCCAAACCTTAACGGCTTAAGCTCCTGGAGAGCGAAACGTTGCCACAATAAAATGTCACATTAGTTGCACTTGTGCTCTTTTTACCTAACATATTGTGGGTGATTCTACCAACATTATTACACCTGGTAAACATAAGTATACAAAGTTTTCACTGGTTAAGGTTCCTTCATCACTCACCCTCGTGACTTATCTTTACAATGATTTATGTAGTTGACAGGACGGGCTATGTATGATGATTTAGAGAAGCCTATTTTTTTATTTTGTACCATACACAAGTAACCCGAACATAGAAACTTTTGACGGCGTTTCGGACCGACTTGCTGTGTGTGACTGGTTAAAAGCCAGTCTAAAACATCGTCATAAGTTTCTTCTATGTGCAGTTTATTCGTGTATTCCAGTCACGGTATTGTGCCTTTTTTCATATTGTACCTAAAACTAGTCACATTACTGCTGTTTTGTCAACTTGGTTTTCGTCGGAAGGAAATAAATGGTATAAAATACCGACACAATGGCAATATAAACACAAATGCAGTATAATGTGATCCTTTATTGACTACGTTTCGCCCACACAGTGGGCTTTTTCAAGTCAAAAACAGAACTACGTAGTTCTGTTTGTGACTTGAAAAAGCCCACTGTGTGGGCGAAACGTAGTCAATAAAGGATCACATTATACTGCATTTGTGTTTATATTGCCATTGGTTTTCGTCCTTCTTGCACAATATAGTTGTTGTAGGTCGTTGGGCAGCACTGAATGACCAATAAGGGATTACCTAATAAGACAAGTGTGACTCGATGGCTTCGGGTCCAGTCCGTCTTCAGCGGCGTCTGTGCTTCCTTAACTATACTTACATAATTGTGATTTGCACAGGTTGAATCATAGTTCTTGGCTTGAGCTTTTAACTATAATGTCAACCCTACGGCCTCTTCTTACGTGATCTTCAGACTATGCAAAATGTTTGTGTACACCGCCTGTCCTAGCCGGTTAGTGTATAGTTTATCTGTACTGTCTGAAAACACTGGTTTGTGTATAGAGTCTGTGTATGCCAATGTATGTCAATGTCTGTGTATGTCATGTATGCCAATGATACTTAAGCACCACCAGCCCAACAGCACAGGAGTCACATGATTTCAAAGTCTACCCGTCCTCATCGTAGGCAGAGGTTGTTTTGTGCAAGAAAGGTATAAAATACCGACAATATGAAAGTTAAGACACATGTGCAACATCTGGATATCTTTATTGTAGTAGACGTTTCGCCATCCAGTGGCTTTATCAAAACAGATTCGGACATAATG
>NC_069484.1:17333509-17360988 GCF_026875155.1 Cherax quadricarinatus
GGGCGCTGTTTTCGTAAATTTCAATTATCTCGTTTTTTTTTTCATAAAAAATATTGGCCCATTTTTGTTACTTTCCTCCATTCTCACCGGTGGCGGGAAAATGTCAGGGGCCCCACGGGAACAAACCCCCACACACCCATCTGGGCAGTGTCGCTTTTTTTCTCAGTAACTAACATTATCCTCGAGGTCATAGGAAAATTTTGTAAAAATTATTTTTTTTTTGGCACTTGTTTTTTCTGTTTGCACTAAATAACCACCATGGGCCCAAAAAAAAGCGTTTTTCGCCCTTTGGTAAAGGTGGGAAACGCAGAATTTAAAAGAAAAGATTGTAGAAAAATACGAAAGTGGTGGGGGTAGAGGGTGGTAGTGATAGGGGTTTAGAGGATGGTAGTGATGGTGGTAGAGGATGGTAGTGATGGTGGTAGAGAGTGGTAGGGGTATGATGATGGTAGAAGGGTGGTAGTGATGGTTAGAAGGTAAACTGCAAGAGCTCTCGGACAGTTTTTTTGTCAACGGGGGCCCATGACTCAAACTGATCCTAGTGCCATTAACCCTTTCAGGTCGACAGCCCTTCTCCAGACTTGTTCTCAGCCAAGAAATTAAAAAAAAAAAAAAAAAAATATCAAGACCATCAATAACAAGCTTCCTGAGGGGAAAAAATACATACTGATTTTCTTTCGGTACACAAACCCACTTTCCCTAATCTTATATAAACCTGTAATTTCTGTCAGCCCTGGTTTGTCTGAGAATGAAGCATACTAATAGTAGCACAATGATTCACTGTATTATATTCACTGAATCTGGTTTTTGCAATCAGCAGTTTTTGACCGGTATGATTTGACATTGTGCTTTTTAACACATGGGCATAAGCATTATTGTGGCAAAGAAAAGATACATCTCAGCCACATTGTCTCCTTCCACTGGTGTAGACGTGATTTTGGTGAAAGTATTGTGTTTGCCATGTGTAGTCGAAGTATGTGTTGCTTTCCCTGACAATTTCCATCAGGGGTTCGTCAAAGAATAACTCGAAACATTCTAGTTCAGTGGCATTGTTCCCAAGTGTACAAGATGGTCGTATTCCACTTTGACTTTCATCAAACTGATGGGGAGTGGGAACAAAATTGTCAGCTTCCTGCCAATCCCAGGTGCAGTCTGCTGGTGGGTACTGGATATTGACAGGTGGTTATGGTTGTGGAGGTTGGTGTGGTGGGTGGGTGGGGGATGGTGGCCTTTGTTGTAGATCAGCTGAGGCAGTGGCATGGGTGGCAGCATGGCCCACTGTTGATGCCTCACAGCCGGCACCACCACTACCACCACTATGCACATTTTCCATCCCAATTGCAACACTATCATCTTCATTTTCACTATCTGTTCCTGTTGTACAGCCACGGGATGTACTCCAAGATGTACTCCTTCCCCTTGGATAGCATATGGCACACTACCAGAGCGCATATAGCGTCGTATACACTGACGCTTCACTGGAGAATACAGTGGACCCCCGGTTAACGATTTTAATCCGTGCAAGAGGGCTCATCGTTATGCGAAATAATCGTTATGCGAATTAATTTTCCCCATAAGAAATAATGGAAATAAAATTAATCCGTGCAAGACGCCCAAAAGTATGAAAAAAAATTTTTTTTACCACATGAAATGTTAATTTTAATACACACAAACTGAAAAAGGCATGCACAATTACATGACACTTACTTTTATTGAAGATCTGGTGATGATTGATGGGATGGGAGGAGGGGAGAGCATTATCTTCTTACTGTTTAGAAGGGGAATCCCCTTCCATTAGGACTTGAGGTAGCAAGTCCTTTTCTGGGGTTACTTCCCTTCTTCTTTAATGCCACTAGGACCAGCTTCAGAGTCACTGGACCTCTGTCGCACAACAAATCTGTCCATAGAGCTCTGTACCTCCCGTTTCTTCAAGACTTTCCTAAAATGGGCCATAACATTGTCATTGAAATAGTCACAAGCACGGCTTGCAACAGCTGTGTCAGGGTGATTTTCATCTATAAAGGTTTGCAGTTCAAACCACTCTGCACACATTTCCTTAATCTTTGAAGTAGGCACAATGGATTCCACAACTGGCATAGGCTTCTCAGGGTTAGCCCCAAACCCTTCAAAATCTTTCTTAATTTCCATACTAATTCTCACCCTTTTTACCACAGGGTTGGCACTAGAAGCTTTCTTGGGGCCCATGGTCACTTATTTTCCAGAAACACCACCGAAAACACTGTAATAATACGAAATATTCCGAGTGTATGCTTGGATGTTACCGCGGAGGCTGGCTGGTAAACAATGGGACGGCCGGCACATGTGAGGGCACATTGGACGCGTCTCGGACGAAAATCGGTATGCGGGTTTTTAATCGGTATGCGGGGCAAAAATTTTGCGATAAAAGTAATCGTTATGCGGAAAAATCGCTATGCGATGCCATCGTTATGCGGGGGTCCACTGTATTCCACTTCGCTATCGCTACTAGAACTGTTTTCAAGAGCTTGTGGTTCATATTCACTATCACTATCACCACCAATGCTCAGATATTAGTCCGGGATATGGGAAAATAGGAGTTTCCTCTTTCATTCTGGTACAACTGAACGTGAACAAGATGGCCCAGCAGCAGAGGTGGAAGGCTGAGGGTCGTCTGGGTTTTTCCTCACTATTACTGATATCATGGTCATTAGTTTCAGTCAAAACCTCATCAAAACCTTGAAACTCATCTTCACTGGCACTTCCATCTGTATTAGAACTGTCACTGGGGAACAAAAGTGTACCAATTCGCCGAGGAGTGAGGAGTTTCTTACTGCAAGGCATGGTAAACAAGGTCTACTAAAACGGCATTCCCACAATGCGCCACTGGGTCCCAGATTTTCTTCTACCGCGCACACCGACCACACCCATTCTCTCACATCTAGGCCTACCAGCCTTTTCCCGCATGATTTGAAGGCGCTAGAATTTACGCGTACTAGTACGTCAATAACCCTGGTGCATAAGCCATACTAGTACGTCGGAAACCCTGAAAGAGTTAAAAAACATAGAAAGGAAGTAATCCAGGATAAGGACTTGGTACTTGAAGTATTTATGGAAGGGGATTCCCCTTCTAAACAATAATCAGTCCTCCCTCTCCCCTCCTCCCTTTCTTCCATACACCAACAAGAGTCTGCAGTAAAGGTAAGTGTTAAATGTTCATTTATACATGTTAGTGCTTTATATTTGTCATTCTTTTCTGTATGTAAATCTATATTTAATCTCAAAAAAAATATTTTTTTGTTAATACTTTTGGGAGTCTGGAACAGATTAATTGGATTTACATTATTTTTTATGGGGAAAATGGTTTCAGTTTTCGTAAATTTCACATTTCATCATACTCTCTGGAACAGATTAATGACGAAAAGAGAGGGTCCACTGTACTAATTTTGCAATGTTTCTACAACATGAGTTTTGCAATTATAAATACAAGATTTAATTTGTTGGATAAGTGTAAAGGCTGTAATGACTTTATATAATATTAATCACACATAATACAGCAATGTAATAAACTTCAGCTAAATACCAGTAATTACCTTATTATCCTAGTAAAGTATCTTTATTATAAATCACTGACCCTTTCATTACCTTTAAGTCAGCAAAGATTGTATTTAAAATAAATTTAGAGAATGAGAAGAAATCACTCACCATTGGCATAAAAGAAGACCAATCCAAGTGTCATTAAAAAAGGATGCCAATTGAACTGCAGCGTGGGGTCATTGAACCAAGCAAACCCTCCACGGAAATAACCGCACCAAACCCCTACCAGCACTACAGACAGAATACCTAGAGAGGTGAAGTAATACCAAGCAGATTACAGTCTTCTTAATGAAATTCTTAAATTGCTTGTGTAATGGGTGATACGCTTTAACAGTACTGAAATTGAAGAGTGTTTCACTGATCAAAGTACAGTACTCCTCTATGACTAAAAATAAATATGACCTATGTTACATGTTATGCGTATCAAATATGACCAAGAATGAATGACAATTCTGAATTATTCAAGCTGCTAAAGTCAAGTACAGTACAGTACGTATAGGTTTATTTACGACAAGCATATTTAACTTGGCTAATACCATATAAGTAGTACAATAACTACTATTTTTCTGGAGCAAAACTGCTAACAATCAAATTTATTAATATTGCATTACTTCAAAACACAAATTCTCAATTAAGGCCAAAATATAAACAAAGTGCTAAATATCAAAATTATGAAATTAATTACCATCAACTAACAAAATGACAACTTACCTACAACTTGAGAAAGTGTAAAGAGTTTCGTGAAAAAAGGAATGTGCTGCGCCTCATTCTCCATCTCATCCAGGATTCCTCGACCAATGAGGGAGCCTTCTTCTCCAGTGTCCCAGTCTCTCCTAAAAAAAAATTAAGGATCATTAGTAATGGAGTATGATGCAAAGTTTTTATTTTACACTTTACTGTTCCGAATAAGAGCTGTTATCCTTCTCAGCTTATGTGAAGGCCGTGGTTTGGTGGCAAAAGCTCTCTCTTCACACGGTGAGGGTCTGGGTTTGATTCCGGTGAAGGGGTGGAAACATTGGATGCGTTTCCTTACATCAGTTGTCTACGTTCACCCATCAGTAAAATGGGTCCCTGGGTGTTAGTAGACTGGTGCAGGTTGCATCCTGGGACAAAACTGACCTAATTTGCCTGGAATGCTCTGCACAACAAGCAGCTTTCTGTATAGCAGTATGTCACTGATGTCAGCTAGGCCTGTATACCTTGTACATGTACTTGTATTATTATTATTATTGTGGAGAAATTTTCTCGAGGAGGGGGGTATCAGCCCCCTTCAGCCCCTTTCAGCCCTGAGGGGCCCAGCCCTCTCAGAAGGGGCAAGCGTCTTGTTTACTGCTACAGTGGGTAATTGATCACAGATGCCGTACGAGTATGCGACGTGGTCAAGTTGACCTCTGCTCCTTGCAGTGCAGTGTTGCAAAGTGTAGTTTAATAAGAGACAGTACATCTCTTACTTTAGCAGGACAATTAAGGAAAATCCTGCTCCCACTTTATTACCATAGTAAAGATAGTGGACATTGTTGTCTATGCTTAAGACAGCAAGAAGCAAACAATTTGCTTTGCTTCATCGAGGAAGTGGCAAGGAAGCAAAAGTACTAGGTCAGCATTTTTTTTGTGCAAGGGGCAGTGGCGGCATGGGGCGCTGTGGCATCTTCAGATTACTTTCGACTCTACTGAGAGTGACACCGACGCCAGGATAACCAACAAAGAATGATCTGTGCGTTAGTGTGAACAAAGTATCTCATAAAACACAATAAACACTTAAGAGAAGTGTGATCAGCTTCTTTAGTGATAAGATTGTGAACAATAAAGACAAATCTTGTGGAACATAGTGTACCAGTGTGCGTTTTCCTAGACTATGGAAGACGTGGACATCCAAGGACACTTCAGCTTCTATCAAGTCACCGATATCTGTCGAAGGTGTGAAGAACACCATAGCTCACGCTACAAGAGCAAGGTAGGTTACGAATTTCCTGTAGTACGGGGGACTGCGCAGTTCTTGAGTCGCAAGGAGTTTGTAATCAACTTATAGTCGGCAGTAAGGGGCGGACTTTTGAGTCCACACAAGTAAGTTTGTCAGCCATCAGTGAATGAAATATGCTGACATAACACCCCCTAGGGGTAATTTATAATCTTACAAATTATAAATCTTTACAGCCCGATGAGAGATGACTTCGACAGCTTCTCAAGACCTCGTCTGCAGGGGCGGCTGTGCAGGCGATGAGTTGTCTTTCTAAGTTAAGTACAAACTCTTTAAACTTAACTGGTAATGCCATTTCTCAACAATTATTATTATTGTATTTACTACCCCTTCCCCCCTCCCAAGAATATCCCTCACAAGAGATGACTAATGCCCAGGTACATATTTACTGCCAGGTAATCTGGGTAACAGTGTAAGTAAACATACCTACCCAACCTAGGTTATTTTTGTGCTGAATCCTGCATACAAGAAAAAGTATTTCGAGTTTTTCAATTTCAATAATGACTTGTCTACTTTTCTCTCCAAGACCGAGTTAAATCAGATAATGCATCATACACTGCTTTCCATTACTTTAACCAGTATAGTAGCCCTTTTTTGCTCCAGATAAAGTCTGGAACCTTAAAGAAGTTATGCTAACCTATTTGTGGTTGCAGGAGCCGAGTCTCTCAACTTGCCATTTTTCAGATTCAGACCTTCCTAGCTTTGTGTGCTATATCATACCTGCTCTTAAAACTATGTAGAGGGAGCATATTTCTGTAGCTCACATCTTTGATTATTGAATAAAACATGTGCAGCACTTGGCTATCTTCACTGCTGAAACATTTTATCTGCACAACAGGCTTCATCAACAGAATACAAATAAATATAACACTGGACACAGTAGTAGTAGTTTTGAGCCGCTCATTCCTTTAGTTGTGCGAGGGGATGGTCAATCCCTCAAGCCTAAAGCAGAGGCATGTGGCCAGACCTTGTATACCAGAGATTAAGGGAGGTGAAGCAGCTTGAGGGATGACCACCACTTAATGCTGAGGGACTGATCACTTCAAAACTATTACTGTATTGTAAGTTTTATTCAACTGAAGAAGCCTGTTGTGCAGGATACATTTTGGCAATAAAGATATCCAAGTGTTGAATGTGTCTTATTCAGCAATCTGTCAGTATTGTATACGTATTCTCAATATATTTACAGCTTCAATTAATTTTTAATGTTATGTTTCTGGACCACATTCTCTCGAGGCACTGCTTTAAATTCACATCACTCATTATCCTTCCAGGATATTTCAGGAGGTTATGGTTTATTGGAGCCCAGTTAATGTATTTACTGCTGAAGCTGAATCTGTTGAAAATGCCATAATAAGCATTTGTGTTTGGCTAGTGTGTCAACTTCAATTACACTGTGGTGAAGGTTTGCTGTACTGGGTACCTTTATGTTCTGAACCATATCTCATTATTTGTGACTACAAGATTAAGAGTATTTTCTAGTTAAGCTAGCTCTATGATTTGCCGAATTAAGGCAAATTTATCAAGAACCTTAAGTTTCATCTGAACTACTTTCACATCATTCATTCATTTGTAGGTGTCTAACGGAAATCACTAAGCAACAAGACGTTTAGGGCCAAGTGTGAAGGATTTTCAAAGTATTTAGCTTTGAGTAGCTGGTCTCCGAACTGCTGGTAAGTTGTATCTGGGCGGTTAATATACAAGTGTACAATAGATTTTGATTTTCACTTCTCACTGCCAAAACTTCAACCACACCATCTGTGGTGTTAATCAGCTCTATGCAAATAAGTGAATTTACAGACTAATCTTCCTTAGTAGCCTGTTTGGTTTCCTCTATGCAGATTGTACCCAGGTATCCATATTTTGTTTTCTAAGTAATAGTCTTTAATGTGAGTGTGTGAATTTGTAAGCATTGCATGTGACTTAGAGAAGTCTATAATAAACTGTATTTTGTTGCTTTTATTTGGCTGAAGACCTCGTATGCTTGCAAAAAACAAAATAGTTGACGAAATATGTGGCTCTGAAATGGCAGCTATTGGCTATCTAATTCAGCATGGCTAAATACAGTTCTTTAAACTCTATACCATTTTTTTATTACTGACAAAAAGTCTTTCTGAAGTGTGTATACTTGTGAGGACAAAAAACCCACAACTTTCACATCACATTTTCTGACCTATACTTTCCCTACAGGTGTAGGACTATTTTGTAATTTTTTCAATCTCGGATATAATGCTGCTGAATAGAGATCCTTTATTTTTTTTATTCTGTTTACAAAATGAATACTAACACCTACTGTCCCTGTTCACCCAACAGCATTAGGGTACCTGACTGCTGGGTGACTTGCGGGTTGCATCCTGATGAAGAGGACCTGACCCCCAATGGAAATACGTCACAGATTGGCTTTCTTGGGTTATCCTGGATTACTAACATTCCAGGTTAATAGTCCACAAAGTTATCTACATTCAGAATGAACTACATGATGCGACAGAGCTGTCATGACACGAGTTTTGATGGTTTATTCATCTCACTTTAATCAGTGCAAGTGTGTGATTGTTTTGGGTTTGCCTAGCCTGAGCAGCTATTATGACCCCTTATCTAAATGATGATGCTTTGTAAATTTAGATGCTATCTAAATAATGATTTTAATCTAAATTATGACACTGCTTGGATGTACTATACAAGCTGTAATTTTGTGTATTTTATGTACTTGAAAAAGCTAATTTGTGATGAAACACTAACAATACCCTTATCCAACACATAACCAAAAAAGTATCCAAAACGGTTGGGATCCTCTCCAAGATACGATACTACGTGCCACAAACTGCCCTTCTCACACTATACCATTCACTTATATATCCATACCTCACCTATGCTATCTGTGCTTGGGGTTCAACTGCAGTAACACACCTAAAGCCAATAATAACCCAACAAAAAGCTGCAGTAAGAATAATCACTAAATCCCATCCCTGGCAACACACCCCACCACTCTTCATAGATCTAAACTTACTCCCTGTTCAGTACATCCACACTTACTACTGTGCAATCTACATCTACAGGACCTTAAATTCCAAAATTAACCTTGACCTAAAACGCTTTCTTGATAGTTTTGACAGAACCCACAAGCATAACACCAGACACAAACATCTCTGACATTCCCCGTGTCCGACTAAACCTTTACAAAAATTCAATGTATGTCAAAGGGCCTAAAATCTGGAACACCCTACCTGAAAACTCTAGAAGTGCAGACACATTAATCACCTTCAAAACTACCATTAGAAAACATCTTATCTCCCTGATACACCCTGTCAACTAATTACACGAATACCACCTGGTGGTTCACACTTACACTCACTCACCCATTTGACCATAAACAGAAATATCAATCTCAATCTTAAAATAATGAATCCCAACTAGTCATAAGTTGGCCTGTGATACTCCAATACTGAAACTACGTATTGTGCCAAAACAAAAGCATTCACATTGCTAAACTCACAAACTAGTATTTAGTCACTTAGCCATAATACCAACTTACCTCATAATTTGTAATATTTTAAATTTAAGATCTAATCTAAGTCTGCCCGAAATGCCTAGCCATGCTAGGTGTTCTAGTGGTACACTCTGTAATTATTATTTTACTACATATAAACCACACAATAACCAAATTCTGTAAACTCAGCATTGTAATCCTTATAGAGAATAAACTTTGAATTTGAATAAAAACTGCTCTTCAATCACTGTGCTGTCAGTATTTCCATTTTTCTGGAGGTATGGATACCTGGAGGTTAGTGAAAGGGTTTTGCTCTGAAGAAGGGGAGCAAAGCTTCCCTTCAGAAGAGCAAACCTCATTACCCTTCTCCCATTCTCCAGGTGCTGCAATGCCCTTGTGGGTTTAACACTACCCTCAATGAATACAATAACTTTCTTATTATTCTTATAACTGTAGTTAACTGCATAAGAAGTCGTACTTAACAGTATGTCTAGATCTTAAGTAACATTTAGGAATTAGTATTAGTTTTGCCCAAAATGCATTGCAAAATTAGTGGGTTTTTGTGCCTGCCAATGTTTTATTTTGTGTAAACTACAAAATTTGTACTGCATAAAGAAACTAAAATTGCACTGTATTCTAATAATTTTCATAGCTGGAAAAATTGCACTTCACTTACCTGGGTTGTTTAGGAGACATCAACATTTTATATGTTGGGTTGTATCTCCTGGGACTAAGATTTTCTTGATACACTGATACTGTACTTAGCACATTAATTGTGTAACTTTTTAAAATATTGTACTACCACACTGAAATCTGAGTAAGAAATTGTCAGAAAATTCACAATGCTGAAATTGTTGTACGAATCTTGAAAAAATAAATGAAAACAAGTTTTATGATAATTATTTCAATACAAATATACTGTAGAAAAAAAAATTATGCCTCTTCATACATAATACTACATAGAGCCTCTCCTCACTTAGCGGCGTACTCGTTTACAGATGCCTCAGACTTACGACGGGAGCTCTGACCAGTATTTCTACTTAAATAATTTATATTGGAGCTGATTTCCTCAATTCTGTTTATTACAATATACAGTACAGTGGACCCTCGGGTAAAAGCTTCATCGGTTAGCGCCAAAATCGGCTAACAGCTCGCTTTGGCATAAAAATATTGGCTCGGCTAATGCCAAATAATTTGGTTAAGGGCTTTCATCTCGAACATGTCCGCGTAGCCTGAGCGGGCCCGGCCATTCCATAACTCCGTGTACAGCCAGTGTGCCATTGTTTACAAAGCCAGTGAGGATGATTCCTTGCGTACATGTGATATATTTTGTATTATTCCATTGTTTTTAGTGCTTGTAACTGCTAAATAAGCCACCATGGGCCCCAAGAAAGCTTCTAGTGCCAACAGTGTGGTAAAAACAGTGAGGTGTAGTATCAAATTAAAGAAAGAGATAATCACAAAGAACAAGAGTGGAGTGCGTATCTTGGAGTTAGAAAGGTAATAGTATAACGAACCCCATTCAACCATCACTACTATCTTGGCCAACAAAAAGGCAATCAAGAAAGCTGTTGTTGCGAAAGGTGCAAGTATGCTTACAAAACAGAGATCACAAATAATTGAAGATGTGGAGAGACTTATTGGTGTGGATAAATGAGAAACAATTATCAGTGTTTCTCAGTCAATACTATGTGAAAAGGCAAGGCAGCTGCATGCAGATCTCGTTAAGAAAATGCCTCCAAATAGTGCTGTTATTGATGAATTTAAGGCCAGCAAAGGCTGGTTTGAGAGATTTAAGAATCATAGTGGCATACACAGTGTGATAAGGCATGGTGAGGCTGAAAATTCTGACAAAAACGTGGCTGAAAAATATGTGCAGGACTTTTAGTAGTACACAGACACTGAAAAATTAAAACCCCAACAAGTGTTCAATTGTGACAAATCAGGCCTGTTTTGGAAGAAAATGCCAGACAGGACCTACATTACTCAGGAGGAAAAGGCACTCCCAGGACACAAGCCTATGAAAGACATGCTAACTCTAATGTTTTGTAGTAATGCTAGTGGTGATTGCAAAGTGAAGCCTTTACTCATGTATAACTCAAACTCCCAGTGTTTTCAAGAAAAACAACGTCATCAAGACTAAATTGTATGTGATGCGGAGAGCAAACAGTAAGGCATGGGTCACTAGGGACATTTTCCTGGACTGGTTCTATGACATGTTTGGCCCCACTGTGAAAAAGTACCTCCTGGAAAATAAATTGTCACTCAAGTGCCTCCTGGTAATGGACAACGTTCCTGCTCATCCTCACGACTTGCACGAGCAAATTGAGGGGGAGCTGAACTTTATCAAAGTGAAGTTTTTGCCACCTAATACCACTCCCTCCTCTCCTCCAGCCCATGGACCAGCAGGTCATTTCCCAGCCCATGGACCAGCAGGTCATTTCAAATCTCAAAAAAACTGTACACCAAAGCAGTGTTTCAAAAGTGCTTTGAAGTGACCTCAGACACTGAATTGACCCTAAGAATTCTGGAAAGATCACTTCAGTATCCTCAGTTGCATAAACCTTATAGGTAAGGCTTGGGAGGGAGTGACTTGCAGAACTTTGAACTCAGCCTAGAGAAAATTGTGGCCACAATGTGTACAAGAGAGGGATTTTGAAGGGTTTGGGGCTAACCCTCAGGAGACTCTGCCAGCTGTGGAATCTATTGTGGCATTAGGGAAGTCCATGGGGCTGGAGGTTAGTGGCGAGGATGTGGAAGTGTTGGTGGAGGACGACGACGGAGAGCTAACCACTACAGAGCTGCAAGAGCTTCAGGTGCAACAGCAACAGATCACAGCTCAGGAATATTCTTCAGAGGAGGAGGAAGAGAGACGGAGGAAGTTGCCTTCGTCAAAGATTAAGGAAATGTGTACGATGTGGACAAAGTTGCAAGCATTTATGGATGAATATTATCCTGACAGCTGTTGCAAGCCATACTGGCAATATGTACAATGACACTCCTGTGTTCCATTTTAGGGAAATCTTAAAGGGACGCGAGAAACAGAGCTCTCTGGACAAATATTTTGTGCGACAGGGGTTCAGTGACTCAAGTTGTTCTCAGTGGCATTAAAAAACCAAGAAGGGAGGTAACCCCAGAAAAAGACTTGTTACCTGAAGTCTTTATGGAAGGGGATTCCCCTTCCAAACAATAGAACACCTTCATCCTCTCCCTTCCTCCCGTCTCATCACTCATCAACAAGTCCACAATAAAGATAAATGTCATTTCAGTAGTGTTTATTGTGCATGTATCATTGTTTTCTGTGTAGGGAAATGTATATTTCATGTAAAAAAAATTATTTTGTTTAATACTTTTGGGTGTCTGGAACGGATCAATTGGATTTCCATTATTTCTTATGGGGAAAATTAATTCGGCTAAAGGCTAGCTTTCTGGAATGAATTAAAGGCATTACCCGAGGGTCCACTGTACACTGCTGTATAAACATTTAAAAATACATATACCAGAAATGTTATAAATGGTGTAAGGGTGACATTATAACAATATCAAAGACGGTTGACACAAATCCACTACCATTATAGTATGCTCCTCATTTAGCGACAAATTCATTTACCGACAGGGTCTTAGGTCCCTATCTCCATCGTTAAGCGAGGAGAGGTTGTACTGTACATATTTGCCTATGAATCCAATAAGAGTTTAGCACATTTTTATTTTAATAATAATAATAAAAATAATTTTAAATTTGTATGAACAAAAATACAGAAGTGTTTATACTGTACTGTATTTACAGAAATAAAAAATGACAACAAATAATGCATATCTCAGAACAGAGCCAGCTGAAGTTAACTGACACTGATTCTTAAACATCTTAATGTATCTTGTTAACCTGTACAAACTATACAATTGTTATATATGATAGTGGTATATTGTAACGAAATTTCATTCTTCACTGTTTTGCATTTCCAAGCTTACAATCTCATACACTATAGAGTACAGGCCAGTAAGGGCAACTGTGGTGAATGAAGAAATTATTTTACCATGACTAACAATAATGAACACTTATGCGGCCAAAGGACTTTGTCCGTTGTTTAGAAATCTACTGACTCGGCAGATTTTGTCCCACATTTCCGAAGTTCGTTGAATGGATGGGTTACTGTACTCACACACTAAGCTATCAGTGAACTAATTGTTAAGGCATTATCTCTCAGCTCTACAGCTCACCCACTAAAGCTTTCCCATTCTAAAGTATAAAACTCTGTGGCAAGCAGTTTCTGCAAATGTGGATGAAGCCTTTTTCATAGAGTTGTGGAACACAAGAATAGACATGAATAAATGGTTTATAAAAACCAACAAGACGATTACTGAAACACTTGTGCAACATTTGGATGTCTTTATTCTGGAAATGTTTCACAAGAAAGTGGGCTCCTCAATCCAATGCAGAGAAAGGTGGAAGATGGGGAGGAGTGCGAGGTAATCAGTCCCTCAGCCTGGAGTCGATATCAGTAAGGAACACACCGACTCCAGGATAAGGGACCGATTACCTCAAACTCCTCATCTTCCACCTATCTCTGCACTGGACTGAAGAACCCACTTTCTTGCAAAAACGTTTCCAAAATAAAGACATCCAAATGCTGCACAAGTGATTCAATTTCGAAATGAGATGCTCTTTCCCCAGAAGGTGCTAATGCCAAAGCAATTCATTCCTTCAGAAATCAGTAGAGAAACACTTTCCAAATACATGTATAGTTTTTAACTAGTTTCAGTCCACTCCAAGTACTGGCCACTGCCCACCTGAGAAATTCCAGAACAATGGCCATGGCCAATTTTTTTTTATGCAGTTATGGTATCCCCCCCTCCCCTATTTCTCACTAGCAGTGACCAGAGTAGAGGGTGGGGGAAGAGCCTTCAGCTTTATTTTTGCCTCGGCCATCAAATAACTCCTGGCATACAATGGTTTAAATTTATGTTTAAAAACATGTTTCTAACTAACTTTGGGATGTTGAATTCAAATGTGAACTTATTTTTGCTCTATGAACAATAATAAAAAATAATAAACAAAAACTAATAAATAATATTAAAGTAATAATATACAGTAAGAACATAAGAACGAAGGAACACTGCAGAAGGCCTACTGGCCCATGCGAGGCAGGTCCAAGTCCCTACCGGCTTAAGCCAATGCACCCAACCTAGTCAGGTCAGGTCACATTGAGTTAAGGGAGGAACACGGCAACCGACCTGTTAGCACAAGCTATCAGGTCTAACTCACACCCACCCACATCTACTCATGTATTTATCCAACCTATTTTTAAAGCTACACAACGTTCTGGCCTCTATAACGGTACTTGGGAGTTTGTTCCACTCATCCACAACTCTATTACCAAACCAGTACTTTCCTATATCCCTCCTGAATCTGAATTTTTCCAACTTAAAACCATTGCTGCGAGTCCTGTCTAGGCTAGATATTTTCAGCACACTATTTACATCCCCTTTATTTATTCCTGTCTTCCACTTATAAACCTCAATCATATCCCCCTGATTCTACGTCTTTCTAGAGAGTGCAGTTTCAGGGCCCTTAGTCTATCCTCATAGGGAAGGTTTCTGATACATGGGATCATCTTTGTCATCCTCCTTTGTACATTTTCCAGAGAATTTATATCCATTCTGTAATACGGTGACCAAAACTGTGCAGCATAATCTAAATGAGGCCTAACCAAGGATGTATAGAGTTGAAGAACAACCTGAGGACTCCTATTATTTATGCTTCTTGATATGAAGCCAAGGATTCTATTAGCTTTATTGCGAACACTTATGCACTGTTGTCTTGGTTTCAGATTACTGCTAACCAGAACTCCTAAATCTTTTTCGCAATCCGTAATATTAAGATCTACATTATTTAGTTTATATGTGGCATGGTTATTGTCCTGTCCAACATTAAAAATAATACATAATAATAATAATGATAATATTCAGTAAACAATAATGATGACAATAAGAGGAATACCCTAGAAGCTTGGCAAAGCTTCCATTTGAGAATGCAATTAAAGCTGATTCAGTACAACAACCACTTCGCCTTAATACCCATGTGTAATATATACTCCAAGAAGAATATTAACACAGGTAAATTTATTCAATCATGGCAGAGGAGCCAGAATGCAGGGAAATCTATGAACTACAGTAACTGTTATTAACAGTATCTATTAATAAAAAGTGCAGATAGGAAAGTCAGAATTTTTGCCCACACAGACTATCTACTGAGAACTTTCTACCTCCCTCTAGATTAAGGACTATCATGTATTATCTAGGTGTAAGAGGAAGGGTTAGTAAAGCTAGAGGTTCTCTCCCCACAACGCAAATTAAACTAGAGTGAACACACCAATTATACAACACAATTCTAATTACGATTTAATTTACACATTTTTGGGTGCCCTCAATGGAAATATGTCGCAATGAGTTTTCTTGAAAACTGACATGTACAACAACTGGGTATCTTTACTGTATAGATGTTTCTCCTACCCCTTCAGTCTTCAGTTTTTGTCCCCGTATTGCAATGGTTTTTAACCCTTAAACTGTCCAAACAGATCGACATTCAAATCCGTAGTGCTCCAAAAGTAGATCTACGTTTTTTTTTTTTTTTTTACATATTTTCAAATATAACCAAAAAATGTAGATAAAAGTGTTTTTACACATTTTCAAATGTAAAAAAAAAAAAAGATTACATTTTTTACATACTTTCAAATTTTAAAAAAACGTAGATCTACGTTTGGACAGTTTAAGGGTTAATACTTGACGTGCTGTTGGAGTGTGAGCAAAGTAACATTTATGAAGGGATTCAGGGAAACCGGCAGGCCGGACTTGAGTCCTGGAGATGGGAAGTACAGTGCCTGCACTCTGAAGGTGTGTTAATGTTGCAGTTTAAAAACTGTAGTGTAAAACACCCTTCTGGCAAGACAGTGATGGAGTGAATGATGGCGAGTTTTTTCTTTTTCGGGCCACCCTGCCTTGGTGGGAATCTGCCAGTGTGTTAATAAATATTGCAATGAAAATGGCACTGGTGAGCACAACATCCACATAATAAAGATACCTAGTAATTATGATAATGTTATACAATACCGATAAGTTGATAGGTAAGACACGGCAAATGTTAGGTATCTTTATTCCGAGATGATCATCTTCATCTTCATCTTCATCATCATCTTCATCATCATCTTCTTCATCATCTTCTTCATCTTCTTCATCATCTTCTTCATCATCTTCATCATCTTCATCATCTTCTTCATCATCTTCATCATCATCTTCATCATCTTCTTCATCTTCATCATCTTCATCTTCTTCATCTTCATCATCTTCATCTTCATCTTCTTCTTCATCTTCATCATCTTCATCTTCTTCATCTTCATCTTCATCATCATCATCTTCATCATCTTCATCTTCTTCATCATCATCATCATCTTCTTCATCTTCTTCATCTTCATCTTCTTCATCATCTTCATCTTCTTCTTCATCTTCTTCATCATCTTCATCTTCATCATCTTCATCTTCATCATCTTCTTCATCATCTTCATCTTCTTCTTCATCTTCTTCATCATCTTCATCTTCATCATCTTCATCTTCATCATCATCTTCATCATCTTCATCTTCATCATCATCTTCATCATCTTCATCTTCTTCATCTTCATCTTCTTCATCATCTTCATCATCATCATCTTCATCTTCATCATCTTCATCTTCATCTTCATCATCTTCTTCATCTTCATCTTCTTCTTTTCAGTAACTTGCTTGATAGAACCAACAGTCCTATACTATACAAACTTCGAACTTCGCTGCCTAAAGCTAAATTTCCACGGTAAACTGACGTGATTTGAAAACAGTGGCTAGCCTAGGGCAGTAGCGACGAGAAAGTTGGAAACAATACATTAATGTACCATGTGGAGATCTATGTATGCGGACCACAACACTGCGCCTCCATAGACAGTTTGGTTGAAATAATTTAAAGGTCACAATACCGAGGCTGGAATAATATACAACTAACCTACACATTAAAAAAGGCCCTTAAGGCCGCAAGTCACTTATACACCATTGCGAATAACTGCACCCGAATAACTGAATACACTCAACGAATCAACGTATGAATCTGTTAAGACTAACTTTTCAGAATATACTAATTCACTCACTCACTGCAGAAACCGAGAAACAAGCAACGCAGCTAGGATGATGATGAGTGCGTATGATACAGCAAAGGCCAAAACGGAGCAAAAGTTAATACAACGCCACACGAGAAAAAGAAAACATTTGGAAAGAATTGCGTGACAAAAGTGAAGTGCGACGTTGACGCAGAATGACAAAAGATGCGAATCGATTAGCGAAATATTCGAAAAGGTCTTTACAAAAACAAGTGGAGAACAACCGACAGCCATTACTGTCGGAACACATCAACAGGTACTGGAGATCAACACAATAACAGTCGTGAAACTAATAAATGAGCTGTTAGAATATAACAGGTACTGGAGATCACAACAATAACAGTAGTGACGATACTACTAAATGAGCTGAATGTAACAAAAGCAACGGAACCATATCAACCAGGCTGTGATGGACATATAGGCCAGCGGGCCGCCAGCAGCAACAGGCTGGCTTTGGCAGTAAAAAAAAAAACTCGAAACTAATCAAAAGTTTATATCAAAGTCGTGCTGAGAAACGGTGACAAAACAAATATGTGACCTAACAGCAAAGATATTCAATCAGGACAGCTGTCACTTAACTGGAAAAAAAGTAATTCTGGTCCCCATATATATAAAAAAAAGGGGGGGAAAAACTAAGAGGCCCCGAATCACAGGTCTTACATGCATACTGTCAAAATTTCTGGAGAAGATAGTAAGGAAGAGGATGCCAAGACACAAAGATGATTTGAAGAAAACCCTCACTGATTTTGCTATGGAATATATCCTGTTATACGAGTTGGCTGGAATTCTACGACCGAGTCCAGGATAAAGCAAGATAGACATGGCTGAATCGTCTGCATTTTCTTGACCTGTAGAAGAGCGTTTGATACATTCCACACAAGAGATTAATTCAGAAATTAGAATAACAGGGTTAAAATGCAGTGCTCCAGTGGGTCAAGGAGAACCTAAATAACAAGGTAGAGAATAACAGTAAGGGATGAGACAAAAAGTAAAGAGTGACGTTCAAGATCAATATTAGAACCACTGCTGGTCCTAATATATGTGAATGCCTTACCAGAGGAGGGATTGTGGCCTATATTTCACTTTTACATTATGTAAATCTAACAAGAAAAAAATATGAACAGGTGAGGACAATGATAAACCCCAGAGCTCTGAACAGGCTAGATTTATTCAAACAGGTGGCTTCTCGAGTTCAATCCAAACAAATGCAAGGTCATGCGTTGTAAAGAGGGTAGATTAGACAGTATACATCATGGGAGAAGAGCTACAAATAAGTCAAAAGAGCCTGGGGTGAATAAAACAACCATACAACTAGAAACACATTTGCCCGTAACGTCAGTGACATGTAAAAGAGAAGCAGACCCCAGAATAACATTCATGAACTTTAATAATGAATCCTTCACAGCCTAATATACGAAATCTAACCAAACCATACCAGTGGTATGGTTTGGTTAGATTTCACTGTCATTTCACATTTCTTTAGATTTTTAACCCAGAGGGTTAGCCACCCAGGATAATCCAAGGCAATAAGTGCGTCATCAAGGGCTGTGTCATGAATGTGACCAGATCTAGTTCATTACCTTTGTAACTTGTTCAGCTCTCAAAACTTTGGAGTCCAGTCCATGGACCAATTATGTACCTCTAATTTTTTGAGTACTGCCTACAGGATGGATATGGGGTGCATAATAAACATATTAAACTAACTAAAAAGGTTCAAAGTTTTGAAATCAGGCTAGTACAGACCTGAGATTAATGCATCTTAAGAGGTTGAAGGCATTGAACCTGACGACCCTGGTGAGGAGACGGGAAGTCATTACGATATACAAAATCTTAAAGGGACTTTATAGGGATAAACGGAATTAAGAGACCCAGGATAAAAGGGACACAGGTAGACGAAAACAGACGAGGGATAAACGGAATTAAGAGACCCAGGATAAAAGGGACACAGGTAGATGAAAACAGACGAGCCGAAGGTATCTAAAGGAAGCATTTCTTTAGTCTCAGGGTGGTTGAAAAGTTAAATGACTTGGACGAGGCAGTGGTGAAAGCACACAAATACACAGCTTCAAGAATATGGTAATTCCCAAGAGGCCAGAAGTCAGTGATGTCGGTCAAAGTAATCTAGAAGACGGGGGCCAGGAGCGGAGCATCGAACCCCGCAAACGCAACTAGGCGAATACAAGCTAGTGCGCACACACACACACACACACACACACACAATGTATATATATACCCCGGGCTCGTAGTCTGGTAGTAGGCGGGTGGATTTAAGCAATGGTTAGGTGTAATCGGCTTTATACGTCGTATCTGGATGGAGTTTTCATTGTTACTGGCTTACTACTCACTGATGGGGAAATCAAACTCGGTGGATTTAAATTTAATTTTATACGAATGGCAAATGTTTTAATAAGAATATACTCTCAGTCGTCACTTTATTAGGTACACACTTCTAGTACTGAGTAAAACCACCCCTTTGTCTCCAGAACAGCCTGAATTCTTCGTGGCATAAGGAAATACTCCTTAGAGATTCTGATCCATTTTGACGTGATAGCATCACGCAGTTACTGCAGATTGGTCAGTTGCACATTCATGCTGTGAATCTCCTGTTCCACATCCCAAAGGTTTACGCCAAATTTTGACCCTTCCACCTGCATGTCGCAGCAGAAATCGTGATTCGTCAGACTAGGCGACGCTTTATCAATTTTCAACTGTCCAGTTTTGATGAGCCTGTGCCCACTGTATCCTGAATTTCCTGTTCTTAGCCGACAGGAGTGGAACCCGGTGTGGTCTTCTGCGGCTGTACACATTCACTTCAAGGTTTGACGTGTTGTGCATTCAGAGATGCTCTTCTGCATACCAATGTTATAACACATGGTTATGTAAGCTACTGTCGTCTTCCTGTCAGCTTGTCATGTTTTTCTTTACAACAGAACTGCCACTTACTGTATATTTTTGTCTTTTTCAAACCGTTTTCTTTAAACCCGAGACTACTGTGCGTGAAAACCCCAAGAGATCATCAGTATTAAGAGAAACGAACCAACCAACTGTGACACCAACAATCATTCCATGATCAGTCACTTGAATCACATTTCTCCATTCCGATGTTTGATCCGAACAACTGAACCTCTTTATCATGTCTGCATGCTTTTAGGCACTGAGGTGCTGCCACGTGACTGGCTGATCAGATATTTGCATTAGCGAGGTTTACAGGAGTACCTAATAAAGTGGATTAATGTACATCCGTCCTCTCAAACTGACAATCAGAATGTATGATAACTAGTCACAGATCTACACTTTGGATAAGGATTTTTTTTTTTAAGTTTCGGTTCATCCTGGACCATTATCAAGTCACTCGATAATGATTCAGGATGGACCGAAACGTTATCAAAAGATTCCTCTATAAAGTGTGGGATAGTTTTCAATTCCAACCACGGTAGTGACTTATTCTGTAATAACCAACTAGATATACCTGGGCAACATACATATATAGAAATAATTGGTATAACATACAGACACGATGGAAAAATAGACAAAAGCAATATAATGCGGTTCGCCCTGAGTAGGCTTTATCAAGTCACAAACAGTTCAAACCTGAGCAGAGTGAGTACATATAGTGAGCATAGTGACGTGAATAGTCAGATAAGGAATACTGAAGTCGACTAATGAGAAGAGGTTGGGACCGAGGATTTACTCGGAATGGGAAGGTTTGTAGCTATGTAGGATAACGAAGTTTTCTGGCAAGGGGGTCAGCTATGTTGTGGAAGCAGCTGCTCTGGATGAAATCGTTAGATATACAGTTAAGTGAGGATTCCAAGATCCTGCGGTACTGAGTGTCTTCTTGTATGAATGTTGGTAAAATTACCGACAATATGTTAGGTAAAAGGACACAAGTGCAACTAATGTGACATTTTATTGTGGCAACGTTTCGCTCTCCCGAAGCTTTATCAAGCCTTGTCTTCTTCCCTGGCGATGAGTCTTGCTCCTTTGTAGTTGATTACATGGTTGTGGAAGTTTGGTGTAGAACACAAGCAGTCCTCAAGACCCTTCAAGTTACTAAGCTTCCTATATACACTCATGTACTCTGCTCAGGTAGATCAGTTTGTGACTTGATAAAGTCCACTGTGTAGGGGAAACGTAATCAAGAATCTCATTACACTGCATATGTGTATTTTTCCATACCTACACGTCTTATTATACTTCAAATATACACAAGTCTACATGTACTAAATACCTACAGTTTTCCACATAACTAACATGCCAATACATAGTCTAGATGCAAACATGTATCACATACCTATATTTTATACATCACAGGAATGTACACTACATAATTTTCTCATAGAAACCAGCTTCTCACCACTCGTTTATTGTTACAATCAAACTAAGCGCTAAAAGTAAATAAATAACAAAAAGGCACAATACGTGACTGGAACGATACACAAATAACCCGCACATAAAAGAGAAGCTTACGACGACGTTTCGGTCCGAATTGGACCATTGACTGTAAGCGCTAAAAGCATTTGTTTATTACAATCAAAACTAAGCGCTAAAAGCGCGTGTTTAAGCATCCAGCAATTGTTAGCTTTTTATTCAGGCTGTACACAAAGTGGAATTTTTGTAGGCGCCCGGGCCATGAAGTCCCGAGCACGGACGGTGGCAGAGGCGAAGGCTGCAGTTTCCAAAATTGCTTTATAAAGATAGGCTTGTGGTACAAGGACACGTAGCAATGACAATTTATTAGTAGGGTTTTTCACCTACTTGAGGCTTTATCAACAAACTTAAAGCTGATTAATAAGACATGTAAACAAGTTTCTATTCCGAATCGTTTCGCGAATAAAGATCCCTAACTGTTGAACATGTATCGTACTTGTCGGTATTGTATACCATTATTATATTCAGACTTAAAGCTGCCTCACAACATCTCCCCCCTCTCTCTCTCTCTCCCCCCTCTCTCTCTCTCCCCCCTCTCTCTCTCTCCCCCCTCTCTCTCTCTCCCCCCTCTCTCTCTCTCCCCCCTCTCTCTCTCTCTCCCCCTCTCTCTCCCCCCCTCTCTCTCTCCCCCCTCTCTCTCCCCCCCTCTCTCCCCCCTCTCTCTCTCTCTCTCTCTCTCTCCCCCTCTCTCCCTCTGTTCATTCATACAATTACATGACAACATGAGTGGTCCACACTACATGTATGAGACATACTGTTAGGTTTATGATCCCACGCATGCCTCTCCCACCATCTACCATTCAACTCAACAAATACATAAATTCTCGGGCTGAGCATTCTTATCTACCATAAAACTGACCACAAATGTCTTTTCCCCATCAACAATATAAGCGCAATAAAGACTGCAATCCACTAGTGTGTATATACACACAAACACCTCTCGGTGTATAGAGAGAACACACATGTATGTATACCCTGCAAACAAAGATGGCTGCCACCGTGACGTCGCCCACCATTCTTGGTGACGTCATGATTGACGTCACGACCCTTACTCTGACGTCACGTAACCAGATTTCATCGAAGGAAGAGGATAGCTTCAAATACTATGATCAAGAGCCCTTCACCGGGATCAAGGATCCGCCCATAATACCTCATGCACACTACTCGTTATGAGGTAACATACCTCACTTGCAACATGCTGGGCTAATACTTATAAAATATGTCTGTTTTTTTTGCTCTGGTATTAATTAGATATGAATGTTTGAAGGTGTACAAGGTGGGAGAACTGAAGTATTACACAAACATTCTTTGTTCTGTGTCTCAGGGGAACACTGCGTACACAGGCAGTGTACCTGCTGGCTGGCTGCCTGCCTTGTGTACACACATTCTTTATTCTTTCCCGCCCTGGGTTTTGAACCCGCCCTGGGTTTTTAACCCGCCCTGGGTTTTTAACCCGCCCTGGGTTTTTAACCCGCCCTGGGTTTCTAACCCGCCCTGGGTTTCTAACCCGCCCTGGGTTTCTAACCCGCCCTGGGTTTCTAACCCGCCCTGGGTTTGAAGATTGAGACACTTATGCAGCATATGGGAATCTTTATTCAGGAAACGTTTCGCCACACAGTGGCTTCATCAGTCCAATACAAAGAGGAAGGCATAAGGAGAGGAGGAGTATGAGGTAATCAGTCCCTCAGCCTGGAGTCGATGTGTTCAGTCCATCAATCTTGTACATTCTACAAGATTGATGGACTGAACACATCGACTCCAGGCTGAGGGACTGATTACCTCATACTCCTCCTCTCCTTATGCCTTCCTCTTTGTATTGGACTGATGAAGCCACTGTGTGGCGAAACGTTTCCTGAATAAAGATTCCCATATGCTGCATAAGTGTCTCAATCTTCAACTTGTCGGTTTTTCAAACCATTCATCACACCCTGGGTTTCTAACTCGGCTTGTGAGTACATTCTAGACTCAGTACTAACTTAAGTGTTAGTGCTCAACCTGGCGTGTACTGTGCTCCTCTAGGTAACCCAACCATGAAGATAATGTGGAATTTTTTTTAAAGTTTTCCAGCAAATTTCTTGATTTACGTCACTTAGGCTTGGTTAAATTCGCAAATAAAATCAGTTACTGTACCCACATCTGTACAGTTGTCCTCTTGACAAAGTCACACAATCTTTCACTGAAGGAGACTAAACGTGATCTTTTGTGTCTTCTCCGTATCTCTAGTAGTAACTTCCATGAAGAACGTTCTTTCCCTGAGCAAGTCTGAGCCTAAGGTTTTGTATCGAGGTTCTCTATACATGTCTGATACTGCCTTTCACACATCTTTCTAAAGTTAATTCATTGTAATTATTATCAATAAGTTTTGACAACGGGCAAAAAATGGGCAGACGGGTTGTTAATGAGGTACATAGGCCTCTCAAAACGGCACCACCATGGTAAAGTGACTCAATGTCACTTTTTAATGTCTATTTGCTCACAGACTAGAAAACAATGACTAAAGTAATACGTACAGTTATTGAGGCTAAAACGTTGTGTAGTTTTAAAAATAGGTGAGATAAATACATGAGTGGGTGTGGGTGGGTGTGAGTTGGACCTGACTAGCTTGTGCTGCTGGGTCTGGTACAGTGCTCCATCCTTGAGTGGGGATGACCAGACTGGGTGGGTCATTGGGATAATCCGGGGGGGACATGGACCTGCTCCGCATGGGTCAGTAGGCCTGTTGCAGTGTTCCTTCTTTCTTATGTTCTTATAAGGATATTAAGGACTTGTGCTTCAGGGCAGGAAGTCAATTACCTAGAAGTGATAGAGGCAAACTCCAAGTAGTTTCAAGAGGATATACCTTTGATGACTTCGGAGTTTTTTTTTCTACTTCTGGAGCCCGGTCATGGGCCTGGCTCGTCTGGTGCTTCCCTGGTCAACAAGGCTGTTGCTTTGTAGATGAATGGTTCAGAGAACCGACATGTTGATAAATTAGACACATGCGCAACTCTTGGGTATCTTTATTGAGTGATGAATGGTTTGAAAAACCGACAAGTTGAAGATTGAGACACTTATGCAGCATATGGGAATCTTTATTCAGGAAACGTTTCGCCACACAGTGGCTTCATCAGTCCAATACAAAGAGGAAGGCGTAAGGAGAGGAGGAGAATGAGGTAATCAGTCCCTCAACCTGGAGTCGACTCCAGGTTGAGGGACTGATTACCTCATTCTCTCCTCTCCTTACGCCTTCCTCTTTGTATTGGACTGATGAAGCCACTGTGTGGCGAAACGTTTCCTGAATAAAGATTCCCATATGCTGCATAAGTGTCTCAATCTTCATCTTTATTGAGGAAACGTTTCGCCACACAGTGGCTTCATCAGTCCATACAAAGGAGAATCTTGAAGAACAGGAGGAGAATGAGGTAATCAGTCCCTCAACCTTGAGTCGATGTGGTCAGTCCATCAATCTTGAATAGAATACGGCATACGTGCTGAGAAGGAGCTTATAAACCGTTGGCAGGAGAGGTGAAGCAGTCATAGGTCGTGTAACATTTGTTCAATGTTGAAGTAGGTCGTGCCCAAGAATTAGGCAAGCGAAGAATTCCCAAGTATTAAGATCCCAAGAAGTTGAAGATTGAGACACTTATGCAGCATATGGGAATCTTTATTCAGGAAACGTTTCGCCACACAGTGGCTTCATCAGTCCAATACAAAGAGGAAGGCGTAAGGAGAGGAGGAGAATGAGGTAATCAGTCCCTCAACCTGGAGTCGATGTGTTCAGTCCATCAATCTTGTAGAATGTACAGCATAGGGCCGTAGACGTGGCTTATATACTGTAGTGAGGTGACGTGAAGCAGATGGAGGCGGGGTCATAGTGGTACCATCCACTAGTCGAAGTAGGTCTTCGTCCAAAGGTTGAACAAGTGTTGAAGAATTTCTTTGTAACAAGACCCATGATGCTGCCGTGTCTGACAGTTGTGATGAATGGTTTGAAAAACCCACAAGTTGAGATATGTTGCATTAGTGTCTCAATCTTCAACTTGTCGGTTTTTCAAACCATTCATCACAACTGTCAGACACGGCAGCATCATGGGGTCTTGTTACAAAGAATTCTTCAACACTTGTTCAACCTTTGGACGAAGACCCACTTCGACTAGTGGATGGTACCACTATGACCCCGCCTCCATCTGCTTCACGTCACCTCACTACAGTATATAAGCCACGTCTACGGCCCTATGCTGTACATTCTACAAGATTGATGGACTGAACACATCGACTCCAGGTTGAGGGACTGATTACCTCATTCTCCTCCTCTCCTTACGCCTTCCTCTTTGTATTGGACTGATGAAGCCACTGTGTGGCGAAAACGTTTCCTGAATAAAGATTCCATATGCTGCATAAGTGTCTCAATCTTCAACTTGTCGGTTTTTCAACCATTCATCACAACTGTCAGACACGGCCAGCATCATGGGGTCTTGTTACAAAGAATTCTTCAACACTTGTTCAACCTTTGACGAAGACCTACTTTCGACTAGTGGATGGTACACATGACCCCGCCTCCATCTGCTTCACGTCACCTCACTACAGTATATAAGCCACGTCTACGGCCCTATGCTGTACATTCTACAAGATTGATGGACTGAACACATCGACTCCAGGTTGAGGGACTGATTACCTCATTCTCCTCCTCTCCTTACGCCTTCCTCTTTGTATTGGACTGATGAAGCCACTGTGTGGCGAAACGTTTCCTGAATAAAGATTCCCATATGCTGCATAAGTGTCTCAATCTTCAACTTGTCGGTTTTTCAAACCATTCATCACATCCCAAGAAGTTGCAGTGTCAGACACTGCAACTTCTTGGGATCTCAATACTTGGGAATTTTTCGCTTGCCTAATTCTTGGGCACGACCTACTTCAACATTGAACAAATGTTACACGACCTATGACTGCTTCACCTCTCCTGCCAACGGTTTATAAGCTCCTTCTCAGCACGTATGCCGTATTCTATTCAAGATTGATGGACTGACCACATCGACTCAAGGTTGAGGGACTGATTACCTCATTCTCCTCCTGTTCTTCAAGATTCTCCTTTGTATGGACTGATGAAGCCACTGTGTGGCGAAACGTTTCCTCAATAAAGATACCCAAGAGTTGCGCATGTGTCTAATTTATCAAGGCTGTTGCTACTGGTGGCCCACTGACCTACATATTCATCACAGACTGACTGATATGACACCTCCCGGCATGTCTGGTAAAGAAACCAATTACGTACAGTACTATAAACAAAGCAAGATCTCATACATAATATAAATATCAGCACTATGATACTAGTCAGCATTTTCCTTCCCATACCAAACTAATCAGACCAAACCAAGTACAACTCAACGAGCAGACGACTGTCAACACAAACTCCATCACAGCCGCACTATACCTGGGTAACTGCCTCTATACTGGAGGTATTTTATATTCCTGCTGAGGGAGAATAAGCCTTCCCAATTTATTACGGAGTTTCAGTGCCGGACATGATTAATTACTGGCCGAGTTGAAAAGGTTTCCATACAACCTGTACAACAGCACACCCCAAACCTGCCATTACCGGGATCAACATGCAATTAGTTGTGCTTTGAGGGATTAAAGACAAACAGAAAGAGACAGAGAAAGAGAGAGACAAAGAGAGACAAAGCGAAAACCTCCACTATCTTACCCCCCTCCCTCCGTACACACCATCAGCAAGACTCGTACATATCTAAGAACACAAACATTTGCTTGACACAAGAAGAGCGCGTGCAAATTTATACGTATAGTCATCATATTTACTACGAGGCTGACCAAAGTTTCAAGGCTGCTCACACAT
>NC_069484.1:17361488-17363988 GCF_026875155.1 Cherax quadricarinatus
GAGATAAAAAGATTTTTAATAATTTCAGGCTTCCTAAACTTTTCCAATTTAAATTTTATCGCAGAGTGTTTGTATTTCCAGTAATTTATCTGTTGAAAAATTCGCTGGGTAACTCTGGCGAAGTTTTCGGCGGGGTCGTTATGTTCCCCGGAGTTTGTCCCTAGTGTTTGGCTTGGAAAAAAGCTTTTTTGTACATTGTTTAAGTATTGCACATCTTTAAGGTGGGTCCGAGCTTAGCGAGAAAGGTGGTTTGATGTTGGAAAATTTTGGGGGGGATAGATTTTTTTGCCATTTCTTGGGCAGTACGAAAAAAATTTTGGGTCTTTGCGAATTAGTAATTTTAGAGAACCAGGTTTTCCCCTGTGAAAAAATTTCGCACACCATGCCCACAACCCCAACCCTTTCCCAGAATGTAGGGCCCTGCCAAGACCACAAGCCGGGTACCCCACTGGGGCCCCATACCCTGGGGAATAGGCAGTGCCCCCCACAAGCCCAGGAATTCTGCCAAAAACCCCTCAAAAATTTTGGGGCACTATCAGTCCAAACTCAAACACCGGGGTTTGATCTTCTCAATCGCTTTCGAACATAAAACATCAGGAAAAAAAACTTTCCAGCCTTGACGTGCTTCCATTCACAAAGTATACTAAAAAAGCCACGACTCTTGCGCAAAAAAATTGACGATTATTGATTTCCCTTTACCAGCGACTTCACGCCCTGGTTGAAAAATTTTGGCTTTACTGTTTCTCTTTTGAAAATCCCCTCTTTCAGCGATTTTTTGGACTACCCAGGGGTTTGCCACTCTCGCCCTGGGAATAAAAATTAAACTTAGAAGCCGAACGTTTCTCCACCATTTTTCCTTCGTCTGTCACCGGGCCCCGTTATGTTACGACATTCCCCCAAAACCCCTAAACGCTTCAACTTAAAGTCCCCAACACAACTAAACCCGGGCGACCCTTTTAAATCATTCACATTTGAAGAAAGTCGACAAATCTTCCTTCCTTTGAGTTCTACTCTGAAAAGCTGACACGAACTTCGTTTTAAAGTCTACGAAAACCCCCCAAACCCAAAAACGACTTCCCACTTCTATCTCACCACGACACCAAAACCAAACGAAATTATAGGCTTCTTCCTGCGTGCACTCAAAAATCTGCAGCAACGCCCCCTTTGAGAAGAATCATATAATTGAACAGGTATTTTCCAAACTCCACTATCCTCGTATTCACAGAGACTGCGACGGCGAGCACTAAACTTTAAACACACCCAGAGAAGACATGCCGGGAAAGAGAAAAGCCTTCCCCACCAACCCCTTTTCCCAAAACATGTTTCCAACATCTTTGCCAAAAACATATTCCAAGAAACTCCCTCCAAACCCACGCCCACAAGGACTACCATAGTAGGAGGAAAAGCCTCCCCCCCTCTGCAGGGGTATAAAAAACCCCTTTGTAATGACGAACAATTTAAGGGGGGGCGAAACACAAGGACCCCCAAACAGTATTCAAAAACCCCAATACGCAAAGGTCGACGACCAAGGAATGCCTGCGTAAAAACCCCGTAATTCACACAACCATTTGAAAAACTACAAAAACTCAAGACTTATCGCCACAGAAGAAAACACCCAATCCCGAAGAATCGGAATCATACTTATTTCTATAAACCGACAACTTTAACAGAATAGTGGGTTCTATAACAAGCTGAACCACTTGCCAAGAACTCTTCATCGCTACCCCAAAGAACACTGTGAAGGTCTGCCACAAACTTTTCCCTCTCCTTTCCAAGCTACCCCAAATTTTTAGCTCTACAACCCAAATCGGTACACATCAGAGCAGCATTCTTCCCTACCACCGGACTATAAATACTCGCGTTCCCCTTTCCCCCCCAGGGGGGGTTTTTTGTTTGTGACTTGAAAAACCATGTGTGGGCGAAAGTAGTCAATAAAGGGTCCAATTACTGATTTGGTTTATTTCCTTGTGTCGGGATTTTATACCCTTTTTTTCCCAAAAATTTTCCCTTTTCATCCTCTTTGACCCTCTAATTCTTTTTTGTCTTCCCTCCCCCCTTCCTTCTTCAAGGGTAAATGTTTGTATTCATCTCGTTAATGGATCCCCGTACCCCAAGAAATGAAAAAGACACAGTGCAACATTGGGAAACTTATTCTGAAGACGTTTTACCATCTGACTTTTTCACTTCAAATAAGGTGTTTGAAGGTGGGGGGAAGCTGGGGACATAGAAGACAAAAAATCGTCCCCACCTTGATGAGTCTGAAGCATAAAAGGAAGATGGACGCTTGTTTTCATTTCACAAGATTTAAATGGCAAACACTTTGTCTTCTACTTTCTAAAAAGAAATAAGAAAGGAGGGAAAACGCAGCACCCGTTTTGGCCCCAAATAGCTCCTTTTCAATTCACCCACAACAAAAATTTACCAACCCAATTTTTAATGCTCCCCGAAAAAAGCTTGATGGCAAGTCCCACCAAAAACCAAAACCCCCCCCCCGTTTCAA
>NC_069484.1:17366488-17406488 GCF_026875155.1 Cherax quadricarinatus
GTTGAGGGACTGATTACCTCATTCTCCTCCTGTTCTTCAAGTTTCTCCTACGTATGGACTGATGAAGCCACTGTGTGGCGAAACGTTTCCTCAATAAAGATACCCAAGAGTTGCACATGTGTCTAATTTACCAACTAAATATATTTTAGATTTGTTTACAATAATTTAATACTAAACAAACACAGTGAAATATATTTTTTTCCTTAGGTTCAGAATGATTTTGGCGAAATTATTGCATACACAAATTTTCGCTTGTCCTATATGGCAAGATGAGCGTTGCTATTTAAGCCAAGATCGCAAGTTCTGCCTATTCGGCACGACATATATATATATACGTATATGAATTTATATATATATATATATATATATATATATATATATATATATATATATATATATATATATATATATACGTATATGAATTTAAAATTAGCAGAGCGAGCTTTTCTCTTTAAATATTTCTTTATCGAATCTATAATAACTTTGTAGAGCTATTTTAGTGCGAAACGTCGTATAATAAAAGGCTTGTTGTGCTACCCGTTTTATACATTTTCGAATGGGTTAGTTGACCGTAATACATCTGTGTGCGGTATTATCGGAGTGCTTCAGGAATTCACTATGCGTTGAATGCGTCGTTTGACGCACTAAATGCACGAGGATCAGTACAAATCAGAATTAATGGGGCTAGTATAAATTAGGATTAGTATAAAATGGCACTTGGATAAATGAGTTCAGTCTCCAGTTAATTAAACTTAACACTGAGAGAGTAGAAGTACACAATATCCACACCATGGATATACAAAATACAGGATATGTATATCTGGAGGTGTATTTCTACTTATACTTGCTGAAATACTTAAATATATTATTCTCTATTTTAAGTATGCTTTCATTTCCATTTTAGGGATACTTTAATCCCTATTCTAGGGATACTTTAATCCATATTCTAGGGATACTTAAATCTCTTTTAGGGATACATTAATCCCTAGTTTAGGGATACATTAATCCCTGTTTTACGGATACTTTTAATCCATATTCTAGGGATACTTAAATCTCTTTTAGGGATACATTAATCCCTAGTTTAGGGATACATTAATCCCTGTTTTACGGATACTTTAATCCATATTCTAGGGATACTTAAATCTCTTTTAGGGATACATTAATCCCTAGTTTAGGGATACATTAATCCCTGTTTTACGGATACTTTAATCCATATTCTAGGGATACTTAAATCTCTTTTAGGGATACATTAATCCCTAGTTTAGGGATACATTAATCCCTGTTTTAGGGATACTTTAATCCATATTCTAGGGATACTTAAATCTCTTTTAGGGATACATTAATCCCTAGTTTAGGGATACATTAATCCCTGTTTTACGGATACTTTAATCCATATTCTAGGGATACTTAAATCTCTTTTAGGGATACATTAATCCCTAGTTTAGGGATACATTAATCCCTATTTTAGGGATACTTTAATCCATATTCTAGGGATACTTAAATCTCTTTTAGGGATACATTAATCCCTAGTTTAGGGATACATTAATCCCTGTTTTACGGATACTTTAATCCATATTCTAGGGATACTTAAATCTCTTTTAGGGATACATTAATCCCTAGTTTAGGGATACATTAATCCCTGTTTTACGGATACTTTAATCCATATTCTAGGGATACTTAAATCTCTTTTAGGGATACATTAATCCCTAGTTTAGGGATACATTAATCCCTGTTTTAGGGATACTTTAATCCATATTCTAGGGATACTTAAATCTCTTTTAGGGATACATTAATCCCTAGTTTAGGGATACATTAATCCCTGTTTTACGGATACTTTAATCCATATTCTAGGGATACTTAAATCTCTTTTAGGGATACATTAATCCCTAGTTTAGGTATACATTAATCCCTATTTTAGGGATACTTTAATCCATATTCTAGGGACTTTAATCTCTTTTAGGGATACATTAATCCTTATTTTAGAGATACTTTAATCCCCATTTTAGGGATCTAAAATGAGATCAGGGATTAAAGTATTTTTTTTATCTGGTGGTGAGAAGGTTACGGGTAGCCTTAATGACCCTCGTAGTCGATAGGATTTAAACCATGTTCATGAATCAACCCATCTCAGTTAGGAATTTTATTCCTAACTGAAATTTTAGTAACGCACGAGAGATTTGTTTGAAAAAAGCTGCTTGGACGAGCGAAACGTCGTTTATTAATAAAGATTCCACACTGCGTCTGTATTACATGTTCTTACACAGTTTACTTTGTGGAGTTTCAAGCCTGTCGACTACACTAGCCGAGAGAAGTACACTTCTCAGTGTATTGGTGTCCAGTGGCCTGGTAGGCAGCGTTCTTGCTTCACACACTGAGTGTCCGTGGTTCGATCCCCGCCAAGGGTGGAAACATTAGGCATGTTTCCTTACACCTGTTGTCCCGTTCACCTAGCAGGCAAGTAGGTACCTGGGTGTTAGTCACCTTACCCCTGCTGTCGCTG
Organism: Cherax quadricarinatus; assembly: GCF_026875155.1. Taxonomy (NCBI): domain Eukaryota; kingdom Metazoa; phylum Arthropoda; class Malacostraca; order Decapoda; family Parastacidae; genus Cherax; species Cherax quadricarinatus. The sequence goes on from NC_069484.1 coordinate 17,368,989, forward strand.
TTCGCCTAGCAAGCAAGTAGGTACCTGGGTGTTAGTCACCTTATCCCTGCTGCCCCTGTTCACCTAGCAAGCAAGTAGGTACCTGGGTGTTAGTCACCTTACCCCTGCTGTCGCTGTTCATCTAGCAAGCAAGTAGATACCTGGGTGTTAGTCACCTTACCCTTGCTGTCGATGTTCATCTAGCAAACAAGTAGGTACCTGGGTGTTAGTCACCTTACCCCTGCTGTCGCTGTTCATCTAGCAAGCAAGTAGGTACCTGGGTGTTAGTCACCTTACCCCTGCTGTCGCTGTTCATCTAGCAAGCAAGTAGGTACCTGGGTGTTAGTTACCTTACCCTTGCTGTCGCTGTTCATCTAGCAAACAAGTAGGTACCTGGGTGTTAGTCACCTTACCCCTGCTGTCGCTGTTCACCTAGCAAGCAAGTACGTACCTGGGTGTTAGTCACCTTACCCTTGCTGTCGCTGTTCATCTAGCAAGCAAGTAGGTACCTGGGTGTTAGTCACCTTACCCCTGCTGTCGCTGTTCATCTAGCAAGCAAGTAGGTACCTGGGTGTTAGACACCTTACCCCTGCTGTCCCTGTTCATCTAGCACGCAAGTAGGTACCTGGGTGTTAGTTGGCTGATGTGGGTGGCATCCTGGGGGGGACAAGATTGAAGGACCACAATAGAGATAACACAGTCCTCGATGACGCACTGACCTTGATGGGTTATCCTGGGTGGCTAACCCTCCGGGGTTAAAAATCCCAACAAAATCTTATCTCTTATCCAGTAATAGCTGCTTCTCGCTCCTTGTTAAGATTCTTATTTTTTGTTAATTTAATTTAATTTGCTATGTATGTGATTGTTTCTTCTAGATCTGCTTAAAATATAATAATAAGTCGTGATAATAATGTCATTTCTAATTATTATTATTTCATTGGGAAGGTCTAAAACCGTAGAAGCGAAATGTAAGGTAGCTCCAATTTCTTGGATCAAGATCCCTTCAGCATCAACGCATTCCCCTCCAGGAAGGTTGCTAAAAATATAGTGGAAGAGAAAAAGGAGTGAGTTAGGCGGAAGTTTGCGAGGCAGCAGGGAAAGTGCTTCCCCTCTCAAGGTGTGACTCTGAGTGCTTACACTGTGGCTGAGAGCCACGCTCCCGGGGAACACTGAGCCGCACGAGGCCTCTTGTATCACAACCACACATTGTCGCTGCTTCCAAGGCAACACTATCATTTCAAATTATTTGTGTGTGTGTGTGTGTATATATATATATATATATTTTTTTTTTTCAACAAGTCGGCCGTCTCCCACCGAGGCAGGGTGACCCAAAAAAGAAAGAAAATTCCCAAAAAGAAAATACTTTCATCATCATTCAACACTTTCACCACACTCGCACATTATCACTGTTTTTGCAGAGGTGCTCAGAATACAACAGTCTAGAAGCATGTTGATAAATTAGACACATGTACAACTCTTGGGTATCTTTATTGAGGAAACGTTTCGCCACACAGTGGCTTCATCAGTCCATACAAATTAGAATCTTGAAGAACAGGAGGAGAATGAGGTAATCAGTCCCTCAACCTTGAGTCGATGTGGTCAGTCCATCAATCTTGAATAGAATACGGCATACGTGCTGAGAAGGAGCTTATAAACCGTTGGCAGGAGAGGTGAAGCAGTCATAGGTCGTGTAACATTTGTTCAATGTTGAAGTAGGTCGTGCCCAAGAATTAGGCAAGCGAAGAATTCCCAAGTATTAAGATCCCAAGAAGTTGCAGTGTCTGACATTCATCTACAAGTCTAGAAGCATACACATATAAAGATACACAACATATCCCTCCAAACTGCCAATATCCCAAAACCCCTCCTTTAAAGTGCAGGCATTGTACTTCCCATTTCCAGGACTCAAGTCCGACTATATGAAAATAACCGGTTTCCCTGAATCCCTTCACTAAATATTACCCTGCTCACACTCCAACAGATCGTCAGGTCCCAAGTACCATTCGTCTCCATTCACTCCTATCTAACACGCTCACGCACGCTTGCTGGAAGTCCAAGCCCCTCGCCCACAAAACCTCCTTTACCCCCTCTCTCCAACCCTTTCGAGGACGACCCCTACCCCGCCTTCCTTCCCCTATAGATTTATATGCTTTCCATGTCATTCTGCTTTGATCCATTCTCTCTAAATGACCAAACCACCTCAACAACCCCTCTTCTGCCCTCTGACTAATACTTTTATTAACTGCACACCTTCTCCTAATTTCCACACTCCGAATTTTCTGCATAATATTTACACCACACATTGCCCTTAAACAGGACATCTCCACTGCCTCTAACCGTCTCCTCGCTACTACATTTACCACCCAAGCTTCACACCCATATAAAAGTGTTGGTACTACTATACTTTCATACATTCCCTTCTTTGCCTCCATAGATAACGTTTTTTGACTCCACATATACCTCAACGCACCACTCACCTTTTTTCCCTCATCAATTCTATGATTAACCTCATCCTTCATAAATCCATCCGCCGACACGTCAACTCCCAAGTATCTGAAAACATTCACTTCTTCCATACTCCTCCTCCCCAATTTGATATCCAATTTTTCTTTATCTAAATAATTTGACACCCTCATCACCTTACTCTTTTCTATGTTCACTTTCAGCTTTCTACCTTTACACACATTCCCAAACTCATCCACTAACCTTTGCAATTTTTCTTTAGAATCTCCCATAAGCACAGTATCATCAGCAAAAAGTAACTGTGTCAATTCCCATTTTGAATTTGATTCCCAAAAATTTAATCCCACCCCTCTCCCGAACACCCTAGCATTTACTTCCTTTACAACCCCATCTATAAATATATTAAGCAACCATGGTGACATTACACATCCCTGTCTAAGACCTACTTTTACCGGGAAATAGTCTCCCTCTCTTCTACGCACCCTAACCTGAGCCTCACTATCCTCATAAAAACTCTTTACAGCATTTAATAACTTACCACCTATTCCATATACTTGCAACATCTGCCACATTGCTCCTCTATCCACTCTATCATATGCCTTTTCTAAATCCATAAATGCAATAAAAACTTCCCTACCTTTATCTAAATACTGTTCACATATATGCTTCAATGTAAACACTTGATCTACACATCCCCTACCCACTCTGAAACCTCTTTGCTCATCCGCAATCCTACATTCTGTCTTACCTCTAATTCTTTCAATTATAACCCTACCGTACACTTTTCCTGGTATACTCAGTAGGCTTATTCCTCTATAATTTTTAGTCTCTTTTGTCCCCTTTCCCTTTATATAAAGGGACTATACATGCTCTCCGCCAATCCCTAGGTACCTTCCCCTCTTTCATACATTTTATTTATATATATATATATATATATATATATATAATATATTATGTGTGTGTGTGTGTGTGTGTGTGTGTGTGTGTGTGTGTGTGTGTGTGTGTGTGTGTGTGTGTGTGTAAATCTTGCGATTTTGGCTTAAATAGCAACGCTCTTCTTGCTAAATAAGGCAAGCGAAAATTTGTTTGCAGTAATTTCGCAAAAATAATTTTTAGCCTAGCGACAAAAAGTGTATTTCATTGTGTTTGTTCATTATTAAATTATTGTAAACTTATCTATAATATATTTAATTGGGTTAAGCTAAATTATATTGCGCTTGTCATAATAAGGTTAGGTAAGTTTCCTAAGGTTCTTTTGGTACAAAATTATTAATTTTTACATTAACATAATTGAAAAAAATTATATATTTAAACGTACAAGAGAAATTTTTAGAGAGGACTTAATTTTCATGAGTTCTTGCCAATTGACCAGTTTTACCTGTTCGGCACAACAGACAGGCAGCACACACACACATATATATATATATATATATATATATATATATATATATATATATATATATATATATATATATATATATATATATATATATATATATATTTATTATTTATTTATTATATATATATTTTATATATTTATATATATATTTATATATTTATATATATATTTATATATTTATATATATTATGCGCTCCAGGCAGGAAATACTGAGTATTAGGGGGAATCAGCAGCCTCGCGTTACATCAAGTGTTGTTTTTTTCTGGAGTCTGAGGCTACAACATTCTCATCCCTAGTATTTGTAGTGTATGATGGTGTCTTTTTACCCAGTATAACATAAATATCAGTGTAATATATAATGTAACACATCACAGTGTAACATGTGTAAACTGGCACATCACTATGTAAGTTTCGAAATATATTTCAATATAACAAATGGAATATAATTGATAATATTAAGTAACGTATATCACAATCGGAGCACGGAATCCCTCTCTCTGACGCTTTTATTATTTTATCACTCAATTTATATTCTTCCTGTCACTTGTTATTGCTTTCTCGCGTTTCTATTACATGGCATTTGTCGTAATTAAATTTCACCATTTATCTCTCTCCGAGTTAGTTCAATTTATTCAGTGTGTGTGTGTGTGTGTGTGTGTGTGTGTGTGTGTGTGTGTGTGTGTGTGTGTGTGTGTGTGTGTCACCTAGTTGTGGTTGCAGGGGTCGATTCACAGCTCCTGTCCCCGTGTGTGTACTCGCCTAGTTTTGGCTGCAGAGGTCGATTCACAGCTCCTGGCCCCGCCTCTTCACTGGTCGCTACTAGGTCACTCTTCCTGCTTCATGAGCTTTATCATACCTCTTCTTAAAGCTATGTATGAATCCTGCCTCCACTACATCACTTCCCAGACTATTCCACTTCTTGACAACTCTGTGACTGAAGAAATACTTCCTGACATCCCTGTGATTCATCTGAGTCTTCAACTTCCAATTGTAATCCCTTGTTCCTGTGTCCCTCCTCTGGAGCATCCTGTCAATTCCTTGTCAATTCCTCTTAGTATTTTATATGTCGTTATCATATCCCCCCTATCTCTCTGTCCTCCAGTGTCGTCAGGTCGATTTCCCTTAACCTCTCGTCGTAGGACATGCCCCTTAGCTCCGGGACTAGTCTTGTTGCAAATCTTTGCACTTTCTTTAATTTCCGTACGCGCTTGGCTAGGTGTGGGTTCCAAACTCATGCTGCATACTCCAATATGGGCCTGACATTCACAGTGTACAGGATCCTGAACGATTCCTTATTGAGATGTCGGAATGCTAATCTTAGGTTTGCTAGGCTCCCATAGCAGTTATTTGGTTAACGTGCGCCTCAGGAGATGTGCACGGTGTTATACATCACCCCAAGATTCTTTTTCCTGAGTGAGGTTTGTAGTCTGTGGCCCCCTAGACTACTCCGTCTGCTGTCTTCTTTGCCCTTCTCCAATCTTCATGACTTTGCACTTGGTGGGGTTGAACTCTAGGAGCTAGTTTCTAGACCAGGCCTGCAGCCTGTCCAGATTCCTTTGTACTTCTGCCTGGTCCTCGTCCGATTGAATTTTTCTCATAAGCTTCACATCATCTACAAACAGGGACACTTGTGAATCTATTCCTTCCGTCATGTCGTTCATACATACCAGAAACAGCATAGGTCTTAGGACTGACCCCTGTGGTACCCCGCTCGTCACAGGCGCCCACTCCGACAATTGGTCTTGTACCATGACTGATGTCTTCCCGACAGGTATTCCCCGATCCATTGCAGCGCCTTCCCTGTTATACATGCCTGGTCCCCCAGCTTATTTACTAATTTCTTGTGTGGAACTGTCAAAAACCCTCTTACAGTCCAAGAAAACACAATCTACCCACCCGTCTCTCTCTTGTCTTACTGCTGTTACTCTGTCATAGAACTCCAGTAGGTTTGTGACACAGGATTTCCCATCCCTGAAACCGTGCTGGTTGTCGTTGATAAGCTCATTTTTTTCTAGGTGCTCCACCACTTTTTCCTAATAATCTTCTCCATGACTTTGCATACTATACATGTCAGTGACACTGGTCTGTAGTTTAATGCGTCGTGTCTGTCTCCTTTTTTAAAAAATTAGGACTACATTTGCCGTCTTCCATACCTTCGGGTAGTCGCCCTGTTTCGATAGATGTGTTGAAGATTGTTGTTAGTGGCACGCATAGCGTCTCTGTTCCCTCTTTCAGGACCCATGGAGAGATGTTATCCGGACCTATCACTTTTTCGGTATCTAGCTCGCTTATTAGCCTCTTCACTTCTTCCTCGGTTGTATATATTGTCTTAACACTTGATGTGGACCGCACCTCTCTGTCTTTCTGGAGTCCCTTCTGTCTCCTCTGTGAACACTTATTTGAATCTCATGTTGAGCTCCTCACATACTTGTCGGTCGTTTCTTGTGATCTCCCCTCTTTCCTTCCTCAGCCTGATTATCTGATCCTTGACTGTTGTTTTCCTCCTGATGTGGCTGTACAACAGCTTCGGGTCAGATTTGGCTTTTGCTGCTATGTCATTTTCGTATTGTCGTTGGGCCTGCCTTCTTACCTGTGCATATTCGTTTCTGGCTCTACTACTTCTCTCCTTATTCTCCTGGGTTCTTTGCCTTCTATACTTCTTCCATTCTCTAGCACACTTGATTTGGCCTCTCTACACATTTGAGTGAACCAAGGGCTCATCCTGGCCTTCTCGTTATTTCTGTTACCTTTGGGTATAAACCTCAGCTTCCTTGCATATTGTTGTCACATATCCCATCCCTGTCGCACTGAACCTCGTGCAGGAAATTCTCCATGCCTGTGTAGTCTCCTCTTGTAGTTTGGCTTCATTTGTTCTGCCCTTCCTGCATCCCTTTCCGCTTGTAACTCTAGCTGCACTACTGAAGGAGAATACTAGGTCCAGTCTTGCTGGTTCGTCCTCTCCTCTCTCTGTGGTAGTGTCCCATACGTGTTGGTACATGAGGTTTTCCAGTATCACCTCCATCATCTTAGCCCTCCACGTTTCTGGGCCCGCATGTGGCTCCAGGTTCTCCCAGTCAATTTCTTCGTAAATGAAGTCGCCCACAGTCGGCAGCTTTGCCCTGCTCGCATGAGCCCTTCCGGCCATTTCAGCCAGTGTGTCAACCATCGCTCTGTTACTCTCATCATATTCTTGCCTTGGCCTCCTGCTGTTCTGTGATGGGTTGTACATCACTGCAATTAACACCTTGGGACCTCCAGACTGAAGTGTTCCTATTATGTAGTCTCTTGCTTCTCTGTCTCCTCTCTCCAGTTCGTCAAAATCCCATTGTTTTTTGTTGAGCAGTGCCACTCCTCCATCCCCTGTGTTCCCTCTGTCTTTCCTCAAGATCTGATATCCTGTTGGAAAGATGGCACCTGTTATCGTTCCTGTGAACTTGGTTTCGGTGAGAGCTGTAATGCCCGGTGATACCTCTTTCATTCTATCTTGCGCCACGCCTCCCACTTATTATTCCATAAGTGTTGGTGTACCATACCTCCAGTTTCCTCTCCAACACTGTGTTCTGGGGGGGGGTCTGTTGGGGTGGGGGACCTGGCAGTGTGTTGTGGGGATTCTGCAGCATAGTGTGGAGTGGGGGCTGTAAGTGTAGATTGTGGTTTGTGTTGGGATAGTGTGTTTGGCTGTGGAGTTCTGATGGTGGTTCTGTGTGTACTTGTGCTTGTTGCTCTGCCCTGCTCTGGTTGTCCTCGGCTGATTCTGTCCTTGTGTGTGCGTTCATTTATATGTGATTGTAGGGGTCAAGGCTGAGCTCCTGGCCCCGCCTCTTCGCTTGTCGCTCCTAGGTTCACTTCCTGGCTTCGAAAGCATTATCGTACCTCTTCTTAAAGCTATGTATGGATCCTGCCTCTACATTCTCCGGGTAGTTCTACTTCCTGACTATAAGGCTAAAGAAATACTACTTCCTAACATCCCTATGACTCAATTGTGTTTTCAACTTCCAACTGTGCCTTAGTATTCCCTCTTCACGTCTCTCAAACAAACTGTCCCTGTTCACCCTATCAATTCCTCTCAGTATTTTGTATGTTATTAACATATCACTCCTTGTTGTTCATTCCTCAAGTGTCATCAGGTTGAGACTCTTTGACCGCGGGTTCAAATCCCGTCCGTGGTATGGTTTCCTCATAGGACATACCCCTTAGCTCCGGGACTAGTCTTTTTGCAAACCTTTCCAATCTCTTGCCTTACTTGACCAAGTGTAGCACTGTCTTCAATTTCTTGACATGCTTAACCAGGTGTGGGTTCTCTACTGGTGCTGCATACTCCATTATGGGCCTGACGTACACGGTATACAGTGTTGTGAATGATTCCTTACTTAGATTTCTGAAAGATAGTCTTAGGTTTACCAGACGTGCAGTTGCTGCAGCAGTTATTCGGTTGGTGTTCACCTCACTTGATATGCTTGGTACAGTAGTCACTACAAGGTTCTTCTTAAGTGAGGTTTGCAGCCATTGATCTGTCCTTCGCCCGAGCCTGTAGTCTACGGTCTTCTTTGCCTTTCCTTGTGCTTCATAACTTTGCTCTTACTGGGGTTAAATTCCAGTCAGATCAGACCTGCAGTCTAATCAGATCCATTTGTTTGCGTTCCTGGTGATCATCATGTATTCTCTCTATTACTTTCATGTCATCTGCAGACATACCTCTGACTCTATCCTTTCCGTCATATAATTCACATATACAGAAAATAGTACCGGTCCTAGTATTGATCATCGTGGAACCCCACTCGTCACATGAATCCACTTCGACACCTCTTCACGGGCATTTTTCTTCTTGTTAGGTATAGATTGATCTGTTGTAGTGCTTGTGTTGTTATTTATTCCTGCCAGCTTCTCTAGTTTTTTTTTACCAGTCTCTTTTGTGGTACTGTGTCAAAATCCTTTCTACATTCCAAGAAGATGCAGTCTATCCATCTCTCTCCAGCCTTCTGTTCCCGTGTCGAAAACCCCCAGTAGGTTTGTGTGTGTGGATGTGTTTTTCCAGTCCGTAGATCAATTTTGAGAGCGCTTGCTCGCTCTCCTGCTGTATTGTCATTTTTCTTACCGTTTCCTTGGGCACAAATTTCCACTGTTTTAGCTTCTGGAAAGGGACCATCTGCACCAAGAACCTCTGGACCAGCAACTTCTCATCAGTTTTCCATTACAAATATTTGTGGCGGAGGTCGCCGAAGACTCGCAACGTCTTTCCCCTGGACATCTTAAGAAATACCTTGGGGTAAAAAGTCGTTGAGTTAAAATGCCTCGGGGGGGGGGGGAATCCTCAGACCAAAATAATTCTTCCTTCCTAATAATTTCTTTTGTCACTTGAGTGCTAGCAATTTTCCTTTTCTTCTGAGGTCAGCCAGTACTGACCGAGGAGCCAGCTGTGTGTGATTACCTCTTTGTAGCTCAGGGTAAGAGTTAAGAGGATCCAAACCTGTAATTAAACCCCAGCAAACAACAAGAAGAGCACAGGCGTGAAGTTACGTTCTTGGTATAGTGGTGGGAGTGGTTAGCATACAGTTTGTAACATTTTCCAGTTCTTGCACAGGAGCTAGGTCTAATTTGGATTCATATTTCGTGGTATCTCTCTTGTTTCGTATTTAACGACCAGTTGCTTGTGTGGAGTACATAACTAATCTAACCAGATCTTCCAGCGTTGTTCCCTTGTAGTTTAGTGTTCCCAGTTTATACTGTTTAGTTGTTTCACCAAGCTACTAATTTACTTCATTACTATTATTCTGTACTACTGCTATTACTTCTTGCTATTATCTAACTAATATTACTTCTGTTACTACTTTATTTGCTATGTTACTGCTAGTATTTCTACTTCTGTAACTACTACTATTTATACTTTACTACTACTTCTATTACTACATATACTTCTATTACTATACTACTATTCTTACTATTACTATTACTTCTATATATTACTACTATTACTACTATTACTACTACTATTTACTAATACTCTACTTCTATTACTATTACTACTACTTCTATTACTATTACTACTACTTATATTACTATTACTACTACTTATATTACTATTACTACTACTTATTACTACTACTACTACTTTATTACTATTACTACTACTTATTACTATATACTACTACTTTATTACTATTACTACTACTTATTATCTACTATTTATTACTATTACTACTACTTTTTACTATTACTACTACTTCTATTACTATTACTACTTTTCTACCACTACTATTGCTACGACTACTATTACTACTATTGTTACTACTAGTACTATTACTTCTATTACTACTGCTGCTGATACTACTACTATTCTACCACAATTACTACTAATAATAATAAGTGAGCTTATTATTAGTAGTATTTTCTATTTCCAGAGGAAATACTAGAATATGCAAAATTAGGAGAGGTGATGTGAGACCAGGCCGCAGGGGCCATTAACCTCGGAACCAGCAAAACTATAATGTTATTCTTGTGACAGGTGAAAATAAGTATATGGAACATAACAGGAAATTAATTATATTTGTCTAACAATAAATGAGGTACATAGAGAGCTTACAAGTGATGGACAATGATATAGGCGAGGGAGCATGGAGCCGCGGGCTTCACGCGGGGGGGTTGAGGGGTTGTCTAGACTGCAAGACGCCGATAAACAGAGCCACTGACGTAAAATGACTGTCAACTGGACCTTTCTGGTTCCCTTTATCTGTGGCTCCTGGACACTCACTGGAATTACCTAATGCTTGATAGGGTGTGGTAGTATCCACAGGTTCTGGAACGACTATCTCTCTCTCTTCTCTCTCTCTTCTCTCTCTCTCTCTCTCTCCCTCTATATATATATATATATATATATATATATATATATATATATATATATATATATATATATATATATAAATATATATATATATATATAATTAAACACACACAACACACACACAACACACAGGAGTCAGGAGCTCGGACTCGACCCCTGCAATCTCAACTAGGTGAATACACACACACACACACACAGATTTAAGACATTTAATTAAGAAGAAGCCTCTCGTGGCGAAACGTTTCCTTATTAAATACCAGGACCTACTTGATTTATTACACCTAACCTAATGTTGTAGTGTTTGATGGCTTACCTGATTACGTGCTGTTGGAGTGTGAGCAAAGTAACATTTATGAAGGGGTTCAGGGAAACCGGCAGGCCGGACTTGAGTCCTGGAGAGGGGAAGTACAGTGCCTGCACTCTGAAGGAGGGGTGTTAATGTTGCAGTTTAAAAACTGTAGTGTAAAGCACCCTTCTGGCAAGACAGTGATGGAGTGAATGATGGTGAAAGTTTTTCTTTTTCGGGCCACCCTGCCTTGGTGGGAATCGGCCAGTGCGATATATATATTATATATATATATATATATAATATATATATATTATATATACTATATATATATTATATATTTTATGTGTGTAGTGTGTGTGTGTATCCACACCACGTTAGAACAAAATTATTGAAATGGATTATTTGAGATTTTAATAGTGAAAAGTTATGTTATGTCCCGTAGAGTTTATTCATATTCCTGTATATATATTAGGCTACCTATTTTGTTGATTGATATCACTTTCCCTGCATATGGTCCGGTCCCAGTACCAGGCATTAGGTTGATGGCATGATTGTCAGGGTGTTTTGTAATATACGCAACCAATGTACACCACAAAATAGTGATCAGAAGTGACTTTAGGAACTCAAGTACCCAGGTCTGTGGTAATTCTTATATAGTGAGAATGGAGGTGAGGAAGTCTTGGCCCCTTTATATATTATTATTCCTTAGTGTGTTTTTATATATGTTATTTTTATTCTTAATAGAATAATGTCAGTCAGAACAAATTTATGAACAAATTGATTGAACATGATTATGCTAATGAGAATACGTGTTTTACATGTTCGTACATGAGTGTTATGTGTATGATGTGTATGAGTTATGTGCGCAGTGTTTTACCTGCTTATACATGAGCGTTGGTATGATGTACGGTACAGTGTGTGGCAGTGTTTTCCTGCTTCATCACATTTGCGATTGTGTCGTGTCCCGTACCAGTGTTGGCAGTTTTACTGCCTTATACTATGAGCGTTTGTGTATGATGTACGTACAGTGTGTGGCAGTGTTTACACTGCTTCATAACATGTGTGTAAGTGACTGTTTATGGCTACAGTTTGCAGTGTTTGTACCTGTCTACTTGAGCTTGTGTAGATGTACGGAAGGGTGGGAGTCTGGCCTTTTTTATTACCTGCTTCATACTGAGCGTTGTGTATATGTATGGTCAGTGTGTGCAGTGTTTTACCTGCTTCATAGCATGATCGTTGTGTATGATGTTATAGTACAGTGTGTGCAGTGTTTCCGCTTCAACATGAGTGTTGTGAATGAGTAGTTACAGTGTGTGCTTGTTTTACCTGTTCATACATGAGTGTTGTGTATGATGTGTATGGTACAGTGTGTGGCAGTGCTTTACCTGCTTCATACATGAGGTTGTGTATGATGTGTATGGTACAGTGTGTGGCAGTGTTTTACCTGCTTCATACATGAGCGTTGTGTATGACTGTTGTATGGTACAGTGTGTGGCAGTGTTTTACCTGCTTCATACATGAGCGTTGTGTATGATGTATGGTACAGTGTGTGGCAGTGTTTTACCTGCTTCATACATGAGTGTTGTGTATGACTGTTGTATGGTACAGTGTGTGGCAGTGTTTTACTTGCTTCGTACATGAGTGTTGTGTATGATGTATGGTACAGTGTGTAGCAGTGTTTTACTTGCTTCATACATGAGTGTTGTGTATGATGTATGGTACAGTGTGTAGCAGTGTTTTACTTGCTTCATACATGAGTGTTGTGTATGATGTATGGTACAGTGTGTGGCAGTGTTTTACCTGCTTCATACATGAGTGTTGTGTATGATGTATGGTACAGTGTGTGGCAGTGTTTTACCTGCTTCATACTGAGCGTTGTGTATGATGTATGGTACAGTGTGTGGCAGTGTTTTACCTGCTTCATACATGAGTGTTGTGTATGACTGTTGTATGGTACAGTGTGTAGCAGTGTTTTACCTGCTTCATACATGAGTGTTGTGTATGATGTATGGTACAGTGTGTGGCAGTGTTTTACCTGCTTCATACATGAGTGTTGTGTATGACTGTTGTATGGTACAGTGTGTGGCAGTGTTTTACCTGCTTCTTACATGAGGTTGTTGTATGATGTGTATGGTACAGTGTGTGGCAGTGTTTTACTTGCTTCATACATGAGTGTTGTGTATGATGTATGGTACAGTGTGTAGCAGTGTTTTACCTGCTTCATACATGAGTGTTGTGTATGATGTATGGTACAGTGTGTAGCAGTGTTTTACCTGCTTCATACATGAGTGTTGTGTATGACTGTTGTATGGTACAGTGTGTGGCAGTGTTTTACCTGCTTCATACATGAATGTTGTGTATGATGTATGGTACAGTGTGTGGCAGCGTTTTACCTGCTTCTACATGAGTGTTATGTATGATGTATGGTACAGTGTGTGGCAGTGTTTTACCTGCTTCATACATGAGTGTTGTGTATGATGTATGGTACAGTGTGTGGCAGTGTTTTACCTGCTTCATACATGAGTGTTGTATATGATGTATGGTACAGTGTGTAGCAGTGTTTTACTTGCTTCATACATGAGTGTTGTGTATGATGTATGGTACAGTGTGTGGCAGTGTTCTACCTGCTTCATACATGAGTGTTGTTGTATATGATGTATGGTACAGTGTGTGGCAGTGTTTTACCTGCTTCATACATGAGTGTTGTGTATGATGTATGGTACAGTGTGTGGCAGTGTTTTACCTGCTTCTTACATGAGTGTTGTATATGATGTATGGTACAGTGTGTGGCAGTGTTTTACCTGCTTCTTACATGAGTGTTGTGTATGATGTATGGTACAGTGTGTGGCAGTGTTTTACTTGCTTCTTACATGAGTGTTGTATATGATGTATGGTACAGTGTGTGGCAGTGTTTTACCTGCTTCATACATGAGTGTTGTGTATGATGTATGGTACAGTGTGTGGCAGTGTTTTACTTGCTTCTATACATGAGTGTTGTGTATGATGTACGGTACAGTGTGTGGCAGTGTTTTACTTGCTTCATACATGAGTGTTGTGTATGATGTACGGTACAGTGTGTGGCAGTGTTTTACCTGCTTCATACATGAGTGTTGTGTATGATGTACGGTACAGTGTGTGGCAGTGTTTTACTTGCTTCTTACATGAGCGTTGTGTATGACTGTTGTGTGGCACAGTGTGTGGCAGTGTTTTACATCCTTGGATCATGCCTTAGGGGTCTAGCGTTTCCACATGAATGAAAACATTTGGTAATGTTTGTTTATTGAGGAGAGTACCAACATAAACATCTATGCTGTGTATGTTGGTACTTCAGACAAGCATTTCTACCTAAATATAATTATGGTTATACTTCAACTTTAAATCTGGAGTGGAGGGAAGGCGGGGTAGGGGTCGGCCTAAGAAAAGTTGGAGGGAGGGGGTAAAGAAGGTTTTGTGTGTGAGGGGCTTGGACTTCCAGCAAGCATGCGTGAGCATGTTAGGTAGGAGCGAATGGAGACGAATGGCTTTTAGGACGTGACGTGCTGTTGGAGTGTGAGCAAGGTAACATTTATAAAGGGATTCAGGGAAACTGGTAAACCAGACTTGAGTCCTGGAGATAGGAAGTACAGTGCCGGCACTCTGAAGAAGGGGTGTTAATGTTGCAGTTTTATATCTGTAGTGTAAGCGCGCCTCTAGCAAGACAGTGGTGGAGTGAATGATGGCGAAAGTTTTTCTTTTTCTGGTCACCCTGCCTTGGTGGGAGAAGGCCGATGTGTTAAAAAAAAAATCAACTTTATACATCTTTGGTCAAGCTTATTCAGATTATGCTCTTCGATTCTAGTCTTCATATTAGAGAATAAACAAAATGCACTGAAAATATAGAGAAAGATGAAGTGTATCCCACGTATCAGATATCTTTCTTACGAGGATAGACTGAAGGTGCTGAATTTGCAGTCCGGAAGTTGTAGAATTAAGGGAGATTTGATTAAAATGGACAAATGCAAAGCACGAATAAGTAAAAGAATATAAGTCACGTGTTGAAACTATCAAACCAAGACAGTACTTTCAGCAGTGTATTCAAGCTGGACAAATTTAGATTTAGAGAGGATATAAAGAAGTAATGGTTTGGTATTAGTTGTAGGTGAGTAGAAGCAACTCCCGGGCAGCGTAATGGAGGCGAGAACTTTGGATGACTTTAGATACATGTTGGACGGGTATACGAGTGGGTGTGAGGTAGATCTTCCTAGCAAATGCCAGGTGGCTTGCTGCTTATGTTCTTATATGATAAAATTCCTACAGGAAATGCTCGACTATCTCTAACCTTGTATTTTATTTTACTTAAATTCACGTAATGTGCTGACTTTTACATGAGCCTGGAGAAGCATCAGGCTGAAAGAGCTTTAATGTAAACACTGCAATAACGATGTGTAAGAAAGTGCAGTCAGGTATACAGGTGATGAATGGAAGATATTTGTACCCCAGTACTTTCCGTGTATTAGAAAACACAGTATTGTATGTGATTATTATTAAGTGTTAAATCCATAGTAATCATACAGATCTTGGCGAATGAGATTTAGTCTAAGGAAGGGAAGGGTAACCCTGATTCTCTGAATCAAAAGTTCTTCACCAGTATCAAGGTATTCCTCATGCAGGGATTATTGTGCGGGTGGTATTAGTTCCTTGGCTGTATTCACCAAGCTAGTTTGTGAGGGGTCGAGACACTGCTCCTGACCTTCTCTTTTTGATCTGTTGATGGTCATCTAGACTGGCCTGCCAGACTGTCATACTTACTCTTCAAGCTGTTTTGATTGTTGTACTGTTTGTTCGCAGTTGTTTGTAAAATGTTTATTGTGGAATATGTAGTTTTGATTATGGAATGAATAGTACTCACCTAACTGTGGTTGCATGGGTCGAGACTCAGCTCCTGGGCCATGATTATGGAATGTGTAGTGTTGATTGTGGAATTGTGTGAAGCTGCCTTGATGGTAAAGGGTTCTTGATGTAGGGATTTGGACCCATCCTGTCTTTAGATCAAACCTGATTATCTCCCATTTTCCTAGGTGCTGTATAACCTTCCTACGAGTTTGTCTACTACTGCTACTATTATATCTACTACTGCTGCTACTACTGTTTCTACTACTACTATTTCTACTACTACTAAGTCTGTATTACTACTACTATTATCACTTCTACTGCTATTACTTTACTACTACTGCTGTTTCTGCTGCTGTAACTATTGCTATCACTACTAGTTTTTTCTTCATCTTTCCATTATTATTATGATAATACGGGGGAGTGTCAGCGGTGGGAAGTCATTTGCATATTGCAGCAGCATTGTTGTGTTGCTACGCTACAAGCAGAACTGTTCTGTGTCCTCTGTTTACAGTTTTCCTTGTGTGTCGTTCTGGGTTTTGTATTTATTCCTTATTGGCAAGAGTGCTGAGTGATATAACATTCTACCTTGGTGTTCTTACGTATTTCTCATTTGTGTGTTATTGACGAGTGTTGAATGATGTTAAGAAATCTAAGTTTTATTCAGATTTCACAACTTACTTCTGTTCCCACACCTTCACTACCACATGCCTCACCGTTCTTATACTCTGTTATGAAGAAAACAGGTACACACAAGCTTTTTATTGTGACTGACTGCATTTCCCTCAAATGAAGTGTTTTATTAAATCAATTCCTTGATAAAACTCTGTACAGAGAAACGTCATCCAGAAAGCTTGCGCTTTCCCTGTCTTTATTACTATCGCCAGTACACCTTTCTATCCAAGTTTATCTTCTGTTGGTTGGTGTTAATTATTTGTGTATTTAATCGATAATATATAAATAATTTGACCTGCCAAGTGCGAATTGCATTTCATTCTACAACCCGTCTTAACACCATATACAGAGAACGTGGGATTTACAACTGTTTACTTAAACTGCATCTGTGCACCGAGAGATATATTTCTGTGTATAGATGATGAGAATTTACATTAATATTTGTTTTAGAGATTAAAGTATTCTTGACTGAGTGTGAATAGGTTACATGCAGTTAAAAGGACCCTTGTGTAGTCGATAGGCTTTAAACCCCATTAACAAAACCAACCGCTTGCTGTAGTCACTCCGCTACCAGACGTTGCCCGGCTATTTATGTGAATTTAATTATTGGCGGTTAATTAAACGCATATATAAATTCAGTTGTGTTTAAATAAAATAAGGTAAACAAAATTAATTAGTGTATGAAAATAGACCGTTTCTAAATTGACTTGTAATGTAAGAAATTGTTGAAACCCAGTGGAAGGAAACAACGGGAATAATAATAATAATAATACTTCTACATGTACATGTACAATGTATACAGGCTTAGCTGACATCAGTGATATAATAGTATATAGAAAGTCCCTTGTTATACTGAGCATTTGGGTAAATTAGGTCAGTTTTGTCCCCAGGATGCGACCCACACAAGTCGGCTAACACAGGTACCTATTTTATTGATGGGCGAACATGGACAGCAGGTATCTTTAGGAAACACGTCCTAATGTTCCCATCCGTACCGGGGATCAAACCACGGACCTCAGTGTGTGAGCTGAGTGCGCTACCAATCGAGCTGCGAGTTATCTAGGTAATGTACACTATGTATGTTAACAGTACCTAGGTGTACCTATGCCTAATTAAACTTAATAAACATTT
Source organism: Cherax quadricarinatus (assembly GCF_026875155.1). Taxonomy (NCBI): domain Eukaryota; kingdom Metazoa; phylum Arthropoda; class Malacostraca; order Decapoda; family Parastacidae; genus Cherax; species Cherax quadricarinatus. The sequence continues at coordinate 17,386,632 of NC_069484.1, forward strand.
TCAACCGCCGCCTTGGCTGTAGTAGTGTCACTGTTGTTTTAATGTACTTATTTGTGGTTAAATATAAATTTTATAGGTTTACGTAAGCTAGTGTAAGTTTTTAACTGTTTATATGAAGTTAACGTTGGACACTTGGTAAGATAATTAACTTTACACAGAGAGAATAACTTAAATTTTCAGATGTTGTGATTAATTTTCATATCGGAGAGTGGTGTTACTGGTGAAGTGAGTTCATGTTGTCTCATTCTCACCACACAAGACATGACTCACAACATGACCACCACCCGACGCACCACATGATGCACCACACGAAGCACCACGCACCGCATCACCCGATGCACCACCCGACGCCACCACCCGACTCACCACACGATTCACTACACAACGCACCACCCGATGCACCACACGACGCACCACACAACAAACCACCCGATGCACCACACAACGCACCACCCGATGCACCACACAACAAACACCACCCGATGCACCACACGACGCACCACACCACACAACACACCACCCGATGCACCACACGACGCACCACACAACACGTGCACACGCAATCAATACTCTCGGCTACATTGGTAACGATCTGCCAGCACCACACCCATGCTTCACTCCCGGTAAACCAAGTGACACAATCAGCCTGTGATAATAGAAACAGATTTTACAAGGGCGGAGGAACTTAGCTGACACACTGTGAGTGGAACAAACATAAAGAAAATAAACCGGAGATGGTGAGCATTGTTGTCTGTCAAAAAACACCACTTCTGTTCTTGTGATTCCTCCTTCCCCCTTAATGTGATTCCTCTTTCCCTTTAATATGACGCCCCCTTACTCTGTTGGTAATTCTTAAGTAATAGTAACTCCAGCAATGCTGGGAAGTGACCTTTAAAGCTGAACTCACAGTGGAATGTTTGACAACGTTCAGGACGCTTCTGAAGTTTACCAGCTGAGGAACACTACTGGTGCTTCCAGTATGCTGCGTTCAAGACCAGCTGAGGCACACTACTGGTGCTCCCAGTATGCTGCGTTCAAGACCAGCTGAGGCACACTACTGGTGGTCCCAGTATGCTGCGTTCAAGACCAGTTGAAGCACACGGCTGGTGGGTCCCAGTATGCTGCGTTCAAGACCAGCTGAGGCACACTACTGGTGGTCCCAGTATGCTGCGTTCAAGACCAGCTGAGGAACACTACTGGTGCTCCCAGTATGCTGCGTTCAAGACCAGCTGAGGAACACTACTGGTGGTCCCAGTATGCTGCGTTCAAGACCAGCTGAGGAACACAATACTGGTGCTCCCAGTATGCTGCGTTCAAGACCAGCTGAGGACACATCTGGTGCTCCCAGTATGCTGCGTTCAAGACCAGCTGATGCACACTACTGGTGCTCCCAGTATGCTGGGTTCAAGACCAGCTGAAGCACACTGCTGGTGGTCCCAGTATGCTGCGTTCAAGACCAGCTGAGGCACACTACTGGTGCTCCCAGTATGCTGCGTTCAAGACCAGCTGAGGCACACTACTGGTGCTCCCAGTATGCTGCGTTCAAGACCAGCTGAGGAACACTACTGGTGCTCCCAGTATGCTGCGTTCAAGACCAGCTGAGGAACACTACTGGTGCTCCCAGTATGCTGCGTTCAAGACCAGCTGAGGAACACTACTGGTGCTCCCAGTATGCTGCGTTCAAGACCAGCTGATGCACAATACTGGTGCTCCCAGTATGCTGGGTTCAAGACCAGCTGAAGCACACTGCTGGTGGTCCCAGTATGCTGCGTTCAAGACCAGCTGAGGCACACTACTGGTGCTCCCAGTATGCTGCGTTCAAGACCAGCTGAAGCACACTGCTGGTGGTCCCAGTATGCTGCGTTCAAGACCAGCTGAGGCACACTACTGGTGCTCCCAGTATGCTGGCGTTCAAGACCAGCTGAGAACACACGGTGGTGGTCCCAGTATGCTGGCGTTCAAGACCAGCTGAGGACACTACTGGTTGTCCAGTATGCTGCGTTCAAGACCAGCTGAGGCACACTACTGGTGGTCCCAGTATGCTGGGTTCAAGACCAGCTGAAGCACACTGCTGGTGGTCCCAGTATGCTGCGTTCAAGACCAGCTGAAGCACACTGCTGGTGGTCCCAGTATGCTGCGTTCAAGACCAGCTGAGGCACACTACTGGTGGTCCCAGTATGCTGCGTTCAAGACCAGCTGAAGCACACTGCTGGTGGTCCCAGTATGCTGCGTTCAAGACCAGCTGAGGAACACTACTCGTGCTCCCAGTATGCTGGGTTGAAGACCAGCTGAGGAACATTACTGGTGCTCCCAGTATGCTGGGTTGAAGACCAGCTGAGGAACATCTCTGGTTGCTCCTCAGTATGCTGCGTTCAAGACCAGCTGAGGAACACTCTGTGCTCCCAGTATGCTGGGTTCGAAAGACCAGCTGAGGAACATTACTGGTGTCCCAGTATGCTGGGTTAAGACCAGCTGAGACATACTGGTGCTCTCAGTATGCTGGGTTGAAGACCAGCTGAGGGACATTACTGGTGCTCCCAGTATGCTGGGTTGAAGACCAGCTGAGAGACATTACTGGTGCTCCCAGTATGCTGGGTTGAAGACCAGCTGAGGAACACTACTCGTGCTCCCAGTATGCTGGGTTGAAGACCAGCTGAGGAACACTACTCGTGCTCCCAGTATGCTGGGTTGAAGACCAGCTGAGGAACACTACTCGTGCTCCCAGTATGCTGGGTTGAAGACCAGCTGAGGAACATAACTGGTGCTCCCAGTATGCTGGGTTGAAGACCAGCTGAGGAACATAACTGGTGCTCTCAGTATGCTGGGTTGAAGACCAGCTGAGGGACATTACTGGTGCTCCCAGTATGCTGGGTTGAAGACCAGCTGAGGAACATAACTGGTGCTCTCAGTATGCTGGGTTGAAGACCAGTTGAGGAACACTTACTGGTGCTCTCCAGTATGCTGGGTTGAAGACCAGCTGAGGAACATTACTGCGTGCTCTCAGTATGCTGGGTTGAAGACCAGCTGAGGAACATTACTGGTGCCCTCAGTATGCTGGGTTGAAGACCAGCTGAGGAACATTACTGGTGCCCTCAGTATGCTGGGTTGAAGACCAGCTGAGGAACATTAACTGGTGCCTCTCAGTATGCTGGGTTGAAGACCAGCTGAGGAACATAACTGGTGCCTCAGTATGCTGGGTTGAAGACCAGCTGAGGAACATTACTGGTGCTCTCAGTATGCTGGGTTGAAGACCAACTGAGGACCATTACTGGTGCTCTCAGTATGCTGGGTTGAAGACCAGCTGAGGAACATAAACTGGTGCTCTCAGTATGCTGGGTTGAAGACCATCTGAGAACATTACTGGTGCTCTCAGTATGCTGGGTTGAAGACCAGCTGAGGAACATTACTGGTGCTCTCAGTATGCTGGGTTAAAAACCAGCTGAGGAACATTACTGGTGCTCTCAGTATGCTGGGTTGAAGACCAGCTGAGGAACATTACTGGTGCTCTCAGTATGCTGGGTTGAAGACCAGCTGAGGAACATTACTGGTGCTCTCAGTATGCTGGGTTGAAGACCAGCTGAGGAACATTACTGGTGCTCTCAGTATGCTGGGTTGAAGACCAGCTGAGCAAATATTTGGACATATTGAATAGAAAACGTTTTGGTCCTGGAACCCTGATCACTTGAGACATTCATGGCATAAGAGTGAGGTGTAAGAGACAGACAGTGACCTGAGGTTTATATTAAACCGTTCCAAGTATGATTAAAACAACGTCTCTGGTAATACAGTGGTAGAGCATAGTGAGAAGTGAATTGATGAACGTCCCTACTGGAGGAAACGTTTTCACAGAATACCAGCACCCGCATTGTGTTGTCTTATTTACACATAAACGTCTCTGTATCATGGATGTGCGAGCACACCGAGCACAGCCACGCTGGTGTGAGATTCATCTGTAAAAGCTACCATTTGTGGTCGCAGTTGTGGCTCATGCTAACCTCCCTATGATGTATAGAACTATACCTACTTGGATGAATCTTATTTGATCCAGCTGGTCTAGTGGTTAACGCACTGGCCTGGAGTTTTAGGACTCACCGTAGTTCAAAGCCCATCCGTTCCACGGTTTGTTTGCGGTCGTGTTATGATTTTGTGAGCCATAGTTCGAAACAGAAAATATGTGGAGGTATAATCCAAAAAATTTCTTCTGGAAGTGACTGACCAATGGAATGATTTAAAAGACGTTGTAATTAGTGCTACAAAAATCTGACATTTAAAAATATATGTACGATGAAAAAAAATAATGAAGACGGGATACCACGAGCATAGATAGACTCCTGTAACTACAAATAGGTAGTTACATTAGCGGTGGTGGAAGACGCTTACAGTCGTGACCAGATCTTCCGTCGCCTTAAGCGAAACTTCTTCCTGCGCCGGGTACCAATCTGTACACAAGGATATATACACCCACAGGTATTTATAAACATTATCTTAGACCAGGGCAAGACTCCAACCTGCGCACTTTGCATCAAAGAATGAACTATCTCAGACCAGTCTGACTCTAGTCTGAGGTAATGTTTATAAACAATTTCGCTGGTTTCACGAATTGTTAAATACACCGAGAGGTGTACAGGTCTCCGTGTATATACTGAGAGTTTTCTTTTATCATTATTTCAAGTATTAAACTTGACTGGAGGTGAACAGGTGCCATGTGGCCTTAAAGACTTTTGTAGTTAATAAGCCTTAAACCCCTATTAACCAACCAGACTACGATGTTCTAAAACCTGTGACATAATACTAACCGGTTTCTACAAACTTGACTACATATTTAGGGCTTTAAGATGTTCCCAGTAATTTAAATGTTTTAAGGGCATTTGTTGCAGCAATTTTTCAGCTACGAAGGATTTTCACTATTCTCGTAGCCAGGCATCAGACTGCCATCGGTCCGCAGGCTTACATAACCATCACAGCCTGGTTGATGTGGCACTTGCTGCAGTAGAGTTCCTGTTTCCATTTGATAATGTTTACCTCCCTATTCCCCCTTCATCACGGGGACTTCCTCTCCCATACTTGTGTTCTCTTTCCCCATTACTGGTGTTCCCTCTCTCCCCATTACTGGTGTTCCCTCTTCCCCATTACTGGTGCTCCTCCCATTACCAGTGCTCCCCTTTCCAATACTGGTGCTCCCTCTCTCAGTACTGGTGTTCCCTCCTCATTCCTAGTGCTTCCTCCCCCATTACTGGTGTTCCCTCATTCCTGGTGCTCCCTCTGCTATTACTGGTGTTCCCTCTCCCCTCCCCCATTACTCCTGCTCCCCCTTAATTGATGGGATACTATCCCGAGGGAAAGCAATTCCCAGGTGATAGTAACTCCATCTAGACTGGAGTTACCCTCAACTGCCATAGTTGATGAACTCTTAAATGGAACACTTGACGATACCATCATGGCCCTACTGAAGTCTCCCGCTCAGCTTGACACATTTCAACACTTTGTATAAACTCCGTCCCCTGTCATAGAATATGACAGGGAAACTTAGTAAGCTTTTGTTCTCATTGTGTGCCTTTCGTAAGCTTTTGTTCTCATTGTGTGCCTTTCGTAAGCTTTTGTTCTCATTGTGTGCCTTTCGTAAGCTTTTGTTCTCATTGTGTGTCCTTTTGTAACTTTTGTCTTCTTGTTTTGCCTTGTGCCTTCGTAAGCTTTTGTTCTCATTGTGTGCATTTCGTAAGCTTTTGTACTCATTGTGTGCCTTTCGTAAGCTTTTGTACTCATTGTGTGCCTTTTCGTAAGCTTTTGTTTCTCATTGTGTTCCTTTCGTAAACTTTTGTCACTTTGTGATGCTTTCGTAAGTTTGTACTCATTGTGTTGCAATTTTGCAAAAAATGTTAACTTGTAGTGTATTGATTAGTGATTGTGAGGTGATTGTGCCTATCATGTGCTATTTTGCATTTAGTAGATTTGTAGCTAGGTGAGCTCGGTTGTGCAAGTGTTGCAATTAATATGTGCTTGATTGTAGCTAGTGTGATGCCTAGGTTGAGAGGTTGGTTGTGTGTAGGTGAGTGTTGTAGCCTAAGTGTTTGGTGTCCAGCTTGTGCAGTGTTGACTTGCGTTTGAATACTCAATGTTTCAGTGCTAGTGTTTCTTCACTTCCTATACTCATTGTTTGTTATTAATTCTTACTCATGTTTATTTGTACGTCAGCTCGCTTCCAGTATTCTGATGTATTGATCCTGTGTTCGGCTCTAGTGTTCTCTCGCAGCCCAGCCTGAGACCTCACTTGTCAGGCTGTTGCTGCTAGCAGATTGCAGATCTATATAACCAACTCATCCAGGCTCATCTGACACTCCCTTACAAACTTGCCCAGTTTATATCTTTTTCCTTCTGTGATATTTATGATATCTGCTGGGGGCGTTGACCCCCGGAACACCCTCCAGGTAGCAGGTTGAATTTTTTAACACCGAATTTAAATGATAAATATAGGTCGAAAATATATAGAACATAAATAGGAATAAGCAGAATTTCCCCTAGTTTGTGACTGGGCGCTGTAGTTAGCATTTATTACGAGGAAATAACACCAGAATGTACACTAACATTATTACTGCCACACTGACGTGGCTGAAATGTGGGAATTGTGAAAGAGAATTTAAAAGTACCTCAAGAGGTGCGTGATGGACAGGATGGAGAACTTGATTTCATGTTTGCTGTGTCAGTAAATACTTGTAACAGTGAGACTAAGCTAGGGCAATGTTAATGAATTTGTGGGAGGGATAAAGAACTTTGGGGAGTTAGAACATAAGAAAGAAGGAACACTGAAGCAGGCCTACTGGCCTGTGCGAGGCAGGTCCAATTCTCCCACCGGCTTAAGCCAATGCCTTGACCTAGTGAGGTCAGACACGTCACTTAAGGGAGGAGCACGGCATCTGACCTAGTAGCACAAGCTAGTCAGGTCCAACTCGCACCCACTCATGTATTTATCCAACCTATTTTTAAAACTACACGTCTTAGCTTCTATGACGGTACTCGGGAGATTCTTCCACTCATCCACAATTCATATAAACGGCTCAGAAATCTGACAAGTTGATGAATGAGAGACATGCAACGCTTGGGGATATTTATTATGGAGATGTTTCGCCAGCCAGTGGCTTCCTCAGTTCACAGAGATGAATGGTGGAAGAAGAGGAGTTTTAGGTAGTCAATCCTTCAGCCTGGAGTCGATGTGTCCAGTCCATCAATCTTGATAAAAGTGCAAGAAATGCGCAGAGAAGACACATCATCTTAGAATCTTGATACAGGGAATTCTACGCCTGTCAAACCTATAGGCAGGACCTAGTTCCACCTGTGGATTTTTCCATGCAGTATATAAGCCCCTTCTCCGCTTATATACTGTATTTTTATCAAGATTTATCGACTGAAAACATCGACTCCAAGCTGAGGGACTGATTACCGAAAACTCCTCATCATCCACCATTCATATCTGTACTGAAGATTGAGACACTTATGCAGCATATGGGAATCTTTATTCAGGAAACGTTTCGCCACACAGTGGCTTCATCAGTCCAATACAAAGAGGAAGGCGTAAGGAGAGGAGGAGTAATCAGTCCCTCAGCCTGGAGTCGATGTGTTCAGTCCATCAATCTACAAGATTGATGGACTGAACACATCGACTCCAGGTTGAGGGACTGATTACCTCATACTCCTCCTCTCCTTACGCCTTCCTCTTTGTATTGGACTGATGAAGCCACTGTGTGGCGAAACGTCTCCTGAATAAAGATTCCCATATGCTGCATAAGTGTCTCAATCTTCAACTTGTCGGTTTTTCAAACCATTCATCACATATCTGTACTGGACTGAGGGAGCCACTGGCTGGCGAAACGTTTCCTCAATAAAGATTCTCAAGTGTTGTACAAATATTTCATTCCTTAACTTTGGGCAGATGTAAGAAATGAACTGAGTATTATTAACCAGGATAAAAAAAAACTTTCTTGGAGAGCAATAAAGAAATATTTGGTAATTGAAGTAGATACAGATCAGAGTTAGTGAAAGGCTAGAGAAAAGTGCAGAATAGAAAGACGAGACGATAATAGTGATGGAAATTAGTGATTGACGAATAGAGGAAGAAGCAGCAGTATAAAAACATAAAACAGTATATTCTAAAGAAAGACAACATATTCAGAGAAAGATAGAAGGGAAAACTAGCAACACCTCTCAGTAAACTCCAACAGTCGCAGAAAGACGAGACCGATGAAAACAGCATGTATGCTGCCGAGAACACTGAAAATGTGGAATGAGATGTAAATACCCATATAACAGAAAGTGTTCCAGTATGTTAGAAGAGAGACTGCGTCATCTTGATTACGATCATCTATTACTAGGATGACTCGTGTCTGGAACATGTTAGTACAGGATAATGACATCAACAAAATAGTTATGTTGTTTACGAATGGTATACAATACCGACAAGATGAGATTAAGACACATGTGCAACATCTGGGTATCTTTATTGTAGACGTTTCGCCATCCAGTGGCTTTATCAATACAAATTCTAGGACATAACTTGAAGACAGTAGAACTATGTACTTCCACTGGGGAATCCCGCCTACCAGTGAATATGCCCTCGTCTGCTACACCTGACGTTACTATATAAGCGCCAGGATCCTTTCTTCTGCTTCAGAATCTCCACGACTATGGTGCTCTTCGTACCTACTCCTAGGTTGAGGGACTGATTACCTCATCTTCTGTACATAGTTCTACTGTCTTCAAGTTATGTCCTAGAATTTGTATTGATAAAGCCACTGGAGGGCGAAACGTCTACAATAAAGATACCCAGATGTTGCACATGTGTCTTAATCTCATCAGTTATGTTGTACATGAATAGTATACAACACCGAGAAGATGAAAATAGGACACATGTACAACATCTGGGTTTCTTTATTGTAGACGTTTCGCCATCCAGTGACTTTATCAATACAAATTCAAGGACATAATTAGAAGACAGTAGAAATATACACGAAAGATGAAGTAATCAGTCCCTCAGTCTTGGAGTTGAAAAGCACCGGTTTTGAAGAGTGAGATTCTTCAAGGCCACGGTGCTCTTTAACTCCAAGACTGAGGCTCAGATTACCTCATCACTTATGTATATTTCTACTGTCTTCTAATTATGTCCTTGAATTTGTATTGATAGTCACAGGATGGCGAAACGTCTACATTATAGATACCTAAATATTGCACATTTGTCTAATTTTCATCAGTTGCCAAATGAAATCGCTGGCCCACAGATGACTCCAACTTCATCCTGTTCCCTCTCTATATCTCTTAACAATAAAAAGGCTTTCAAATGAGCTGATATAGGTAGCAGCTTTTAGCTTGTAAATAAAGTTAGGAACCCTAAAAATAAGTTTGTAAAACCCTGTGTAAAAAAAAAAGATTGCACGTATTTTCACCGTAACATCAGCAAATTGTGACAAGAGACCAGGACATTTTATGACTTAAGGGACTGAAAATTCCACGTAAAAAGAACAGTGGTAAACATGGTAAACAAATAATTTAGGCAAAGAGAGAAACGATATAAAGCAAGAGTGGGAATATTCAATAAAGAAAATAGTGGGAGAGTACAGATACATGTAGTGGTGGTACATGAGTCGGTGTTTCACACGCCAAGGTCCAGAGTACGACCAGTACTGGATACTAACCATACCACGGGTGGGGATAGAACCCGCGGTCAGAGTCTCAAAACTCCAGACCGTCACGTTAGCCACTGGACCAGCTAGCCAATATGTCACTTGCAATATGTCGCTTGACCTTGTTGTCTCCAGTACTGGAAACAACAAGGTCAAGTGACATATTGCAAGAAAGGAAACTGGACGTCTTCACTAGGTGCTAGACCAACCAGGCTGTGGTGGATATGTAGGGTAGTGGATCACCAGCAGCAACAGTCTGGTTCACCAGACGAGCCTGACCAATGGCTAGGGACAGGGAGTAGGAAAAACTATCGAAATTTGTCAAAGGTTCACCGAATTGCTGAAAAACGAGCTTATGCCACAACACAATAAAGATGATATATTCCGAAAAGCATAGAGCAGAAGCTATAATATTCATGTAATAAATGATTTAGAAAACCGACAAGTTGAAGAATGAGACATACACAAATAACCCGCACATAAAAGAAGCTTACGACGACGTTTCGGTCCGACTTGGACCATTTACAAAGTCACACTAACCAGAAGTGGAGCAGGACGGCTATATATAGGCAAGAAGAGGTAGTGGTGGTAGTAGTAGCAGTAGTACAAGAATGGTATATAATACCGACAAGATGAAATTAAGACATGCGCAACACCCGGGCATCCCCATCGTAGACGCTTCGCTGTCCAGCCAGCCACTGGGTGGCGAAACGTCCATAACAAAGACACCCAGAATGAGACACTTACGCAACGTTGGGGAATTTTTATTTAGGAACCATTTCACCATACAGTGGCTTCATTAGTCCAATACAAAGCAGAACGGTGAAAAAAAAGAGTTTGAGGTAATCAGTCCCTGAGCTTGGAATGTACGTGTTCAGTCCATGGACTCGACACATCAACATAAAGCTGAACTCTTCTCCAGGCTGAGGGACTAACCACCTCAGATACTATTTATCCAATGTTGATGGACTGATTACATTATCTTTACCTCGCTACTACACCTGCTCCCTCTGTATTTGACTGAAGTAGCCTGCTGAGTAGCCGAAACGTTTTAACAGTAAAGATACCCAACGATTGTACATGTGTTGCTCACTGGAGTGATAACCCATAAAATAAGGTCAACAGATATAACAGGAAAAGTGGGTATTCAGTTTTCTAAGTAATAAAACAAAGATCAGTAAGACTTAAGAAATCGTAATGACACGATTGCAAATAAACCATACCCCCGGCCGGGATTGAACCCGCGGTCTATGACCGTGGGTTCAATCCCGGCCGGGGGTATGGTTTAAAGATCAGTAATATTCTTGGTAAAGTGAGTTCAGTACCCCAAGGCATAGTCCTGGCACCTTTGCTGTTTCTCATAGATTTAAATAAAGTCACTAGCCACAAATTCGTATGGTGTAAATCTTGGCAATAAACACCAACAAATTGGTTTAGAAAGACACACGAGCAAACACCAGAACCGAAACGTTTTCTAATAAATATGTCTTAGTGTTTGCTCACGTGTCTAAAATTCGTATCATCATTTTCGCGCGATACCAAAACGTACATGAGTTGCCTCGGTAGAAGACAGTGAAAAACTGCTATTGGATATCCACAGAGTTTTCCAGTGGAAAATAACTTGATATTCATTAGTGACAAATTTCATCTTGTCACATGTGCAAAGAATAAAGAACTAATGCACATAATTTATGGTAGTATGTGATGATAAATTTGACACATGTGCAACATCTGGGTATCTTGTGCTCATCACCTGCTTCTAGGCTGAGGGACTAATTACCTCTTCTATGGACCGCTGTATACTTGATATTATGTCCATGTAATGTACTGATAAAGCCACTGGATGGCAAAACATCTACAAGCAAAGATACCTATATGTTGAACATGTGTCTAATTGAACATTAAAATGGTATAAAATACCGACAGGTTGTTAGGTACGACACATATGCAACAGTTAGGTATCTTTATTTCGAAACGTTTCGCCTACACAGTAGGCTTCTTCAGTCGAGTACAGAATAGTTGATAGAAGCAGAAGATACTTGAAGACGATGTAATCAGTGATTACATCGTCTTCAAGTATCTTCTGCTTCTATCAACTTTTCTGTACTCTGATTACATCGTCTTCAAGTATCTTCTGCTTCTATCAACTTTTCTGTACTCGACTGAAGAAGCCTACTGTGTAGGCGAAACGTTTCGAAATAAAGATACCTAACTGTTGCATATGTGTCTTACCTAACAATGTGTCTAATTCACCATACCACTGATATACATTCATAAGTATGTGTGTAATATACTGATAATATATAATTAATGTGTATTTTTCATGTATTCCAGGTAGGTTCCCGCAGCCTGGTGGTAGATGGTGTACCCTCCCACCGTCGTCACCCTTAACATACCCGTGACTGGTTTCCAGCATTCTTCTCCCGTAATCCGACCTGACACCTGGGTATCTATAACTTGCTAGACCCGATCTAAGTCGCCATTAAGACCTGTAGGCATGATTTACTTCCCATCAAGTCGTGTAGACTTGGTTTCTTCCCATTAAGTCGTGTAGACGTGGTTTAGCTCCTATCAAGTCATGTAGACGGGGTTTAAGTCTCCATGAAGACCCGTAAATGTGCTGTAGTCCTTCATAAAGACGTGTAGACGGGGTTTATGCTTCCTCAAGTCCTGTAGACATGGATTATGCTCCCTCAAGTCCTGTAGACGTGGTCTAGTTCCCCACTAAGACCTGTAGACATGATTCAGGTTCCCTTTCAGATTTGTAGACATGGATCAAGTCCCAATTAAGACCTGTAGACATGGTTCAGGTCCCAATTGAAACCTGTAGACATGATTCAAGTCCAAATTAAGACCCGTAGACATAGTTTTGCATTAAGACCTGTAGAGTTGTTTAGACCTCATCCAGACCTGTAAATGTGGTTTAACCTCTTATCAAGATTTGTAGACTAAATTTTAAGTTCCCATCAAGACCTTCAAGTCAGCATCCTCTTTCATTTATTTCAATACTCAGGATGAACCGCTGGTAAGTACTATTTAAATTTTGTATATTTAGTGTATAGGTTTGTGCCTTGATGTTAGTGAAGTGCTCTTCATCCAAGGAATGAGCTACCCTACCTTCCTTGGATCAAACCTGATTGACCTCCTGATGCAAGTTTTTGTCACGTGATGACCTCTGTGGGGCGTTTGGTTAAGGTAAGGTAAGATAAAATAAGATTTTGTTCGGATTTTTAACCCCGGAGGGTTGGCCATCCAGGATAACCTAAGAAAGGCAGTTCGTCATGGAGGGACTAGATAGTGCGTCATTGAGGGACTAGGCAGTGCGTCATTGAGGGACTAGATAGTGCGTCATGGAGGGACTAGATAGTGCGTCATGGAGGGCAAAGATGGGTGCGCCCAATTGAGGGACTAAAGTGCGCTTGGGGGGCTAAAATAGTGCGTCTGGGGGCCCTAGGCGTCCCGTCTGGAGGGATAGGCAGTGCGTCATGGGGGGAAATAGATAGTCCCTCATGGGGGGAAATTTGGGCCGTGCGCCCATGGGGGGAAATAGGTATTTGCGTCAGGGGGGGGCCCTAGCAGTGCGTCTGGGGGGATTTGGGCAGTCGTCATGGAGGATAGATAGGCGTCATGGAAAGGGACTAGGCAGTTGCGTCATGGAGGGACTGGGGGGAAAAGGGCGTCACGGAGGGATAAAATAGTGCGTAAAGGAGGGACTAAAAATAGTGCGTTTTGGGGGGACTGGGCAGTGCGCCCATGGGGGGAACAAGATGGGTGCGTCATTGGGCACTAGAAAAGTGCATAAAGGAAGGGACTAGTTTAAGTGCGTCATGGAGGGACTAGGCAGTGCGTCATGGAGGGACTGGGCAGTGGTAGGGGAGGGATAGGCAGTGCGTCAGGAGGGACTAGGCGTGCGCCCTGGAGGGAATAGGCAATGCGTAATGGAGGGACAAAGATAGTGCGTCATGGGGGGGACTAATATTTCCCTTCATGGAGGGAAACTAGGCAGGGGCGCCCAGGGAGGGAAAGGCGTGCGTCATGGAGGGATTTGGGGCGTGGGGTCATGGAGGGACCAGGCAGGGGGGCCCTTGGGAAAAGGGACTAGGAAAATGCGTCAGGGAGGACTAGGCAGTGCGTCATGGAGGGACTAGGCAGTGCGCCCGGGGGGGAACTGGGACAATGCGTCATAGAGGAACGGGACATTTGGTCATGGGGGAAAAACTGGGCCGTGCGTCAGGGAGGAACTAAACATTGCGTCATGGAGGGAAGGCAGTTGCGTCAGGGGGGGGAATTTAAACAGGGTTTCATGGAGGAACTAGCCCGTGCGTCATGGGGGGGTTTAAAACCCTTTTCCCTGACTTGTATTCCCCCAGTAAAAGATCCCTAAACATTGTAAGATGTGAGGGAAAGGGATTTTTCCCAACCCCGGTTTCAAAGGAAAACGGGGGGAAAAATTCTTCTTTCCGTAAGCCAGATAGTCGTAAAATGAAAATCCCGGGAGCAAGCGGCTAGAAACCCCCTTTCCCTTTGTAAAAATTTGCAAAAGGAAAAGGGTGTTATTTTTGTGGGGTTTCGCCCTTTTCCCCGGAGGGGCAGATCCCGGGAATTTTAAAAACACACCCGTGGTGTGTATATACACAAATAAAATTTATATAAAAAATATATTTTTATTATAAAATAAAAATTATATATATTATATAATTTATAATTTTAAAAATTATATAAAAAATTTTTATAAAAATAAAATTATATATTTTTTTTAAATATATATATTATTATATATATAATATATAAAAAATAAAATTATATATATATTATAATATATTTTATATATTATATTTTATATAAAATTATATTTTAATTTATATATATTTATATTTTATTTATTATAAAATTTTATATAATATATATTTTTTATAAGTTATATAAAATTTATATATAAATATATTTATATATAAAATTATATTTAATAAAATTATTATTTAATTTATATTTTATATATATTTATAATTTAATATAAATTATATATATATATATAATTTTTATATATATAATAATATTATATTTTTAAATTTTTATTATAAAAAGTTTATATATAATATATATATATTTATATAATAAATTTATAAAAAATTTATATAATATATATATATATATATATATATATATATATATAAATTTATATATATATATATAATTAAATATATATATAAATATATATTTATATATATATATATATATAATTTTAATAAAATTATTTTATATTATAATATATAATATATATATAAAAATATAAATAATTTTTAAAATTATTTTTTATAATATATATATATTTTAATAATATATTTTTTATATATATTATATATAAATAAATATTTTAATATTTTATAATAATTTTTTTTAAAATTTTTAAAATTTTAAAATTTTTTATTTTTATTTTATATATATATATATATATATTAATTTTTATATAATTTTTATATATATAAGAATTATATATAATATTTTATTATATTTTAATATTTTAATATATATATATAAAAATATAAATATATTTTATAAAAAATTTTATAAAATTTTTAATATATATATATAAAGGAGAGGGGAGAAAAAATTGATGAGGGAAAAAAAAAGGGTGAGTGGTGCGTTGAGGTATTTTTGGAGAAAAAAGACATTATCTATGGAGACAAAAGAAGGGGAAAGTATGAAAATATAGTAGTACCAACCCCTTTATATGGGGGTGAAGCTTGGGTTTTTGAATGCAAACCCGCGAGGAGGCAGTTTGGGGGCAGTGGAGAATGTTCCCCCTCTAAGGGCAAAGTGTGGGGTAAAAAATTAAAGCAGAAAATTCGGAAGTGTGGAAATTAAAGGGGAAGGTGTGGAGTTAATAAAAAATAAATTTGTCAGAGGGGCCCGAAGGGGGTTTTTGAGGTGGTTTTGGTCCCTTTGAGAGAATTGGATAAAGTAGAATGACTGGAAGGGGCGTTTTAAAACCGGGAGGGGGGAAGGGGGGGTAGGGGTGTCCTCGAAAAGGGTTTGGGGGGAAGGGGTAAGGGGAGGTTTTTGTGGGCGAGGGGGTTGGACTTTCGCAGGCGTGCATGAGTAAGGGTTTATAGGAAATGAAAAGGGACGGGAAGGGGATTTTGGGAAACCTGCCACTGTTGGGGTGTGAGCGGGTAAATTTTGTGAAGAGATTCAGGGAAAATGGATAATTTTATTTAGCCGGACTTGGGTCCTTGGGAAAAGGGAAAAACACAATGCCTGCAACTCTAAAAAGGGGGGGTTTGGGATTAGCAGTTTTTTGGGGGGATTTTGTTGTTTTATCTTTATACGTTATGATTTTAAAACAGTTTTTTCTGGCACCTCGGGAAAAAAAGGGAATTGTTTTGGTAGGGGAAAAAAGGTTTAATGATGAAAGTATTTTTTTTTTGGGGATTTTTTTTTTTTTGGGGGGTCACCCCTGCCTCGGTGGAGACGGGCCGACCCTTTTTTAATAAGAAAAATAAGAACATAAGAAGAAGGAACAATGAGAAGGCCCATTTGGGCCCCTCGAGGGGGTCCAAGTCCCCCTCCCGGGGTTAAAACCAAAAGACCCCCAACCCAGTCAGGGCAGGGTCCATTGACCCTTTAAAGGGGGGAAAAAACCGGGAAAACCCACCTGGTAACAAAGCTTTCAGGTCCAACCCCAACCCACCCACAAACCACTCCCTTTTATTTATCCCAAAACCCAAATTTTTTAAAAATACACAAAGTTTTTGGCCTCTATAACTGTACCGGGAGTTTGTTTTCCCCTCATCCAAAAACTCTAATTTCCAAACCAGTACTTTTCCCATATCCCTTTTCCCGAATCCCGAATTTTTTTTTCCCAACTTAAAAAACCCTTGCTGCGAGTCCTGTCTAAACTAATATTTTCAGCACCTATTTTTTAAACCCCCTTTTTTTATTCCTGTTTTTTCCATTTTTTTCCCCCAATATATCCCCCCTAATTTCTACGTTTCTAGAGAGTGCCCGTTTCCCGGGGCCCTTAAATCCCATCCCCCTAGGGAAAGGGTTTTTATACATGGGATCAACTTTGTCATCCCCTTATAATTTTCCAAAAATTTTATATTTCCCTTCTGTAAAAAACGGGGGGACCAAAACTGGGCAGGGATAATCTAAAAGGGGGGCCTAACCAAAGGATTTTATTAGAAGTTGAAGAACAACCTGAGGACTCCTATTAATTTTTGCTTCTTGATAGAAGCCAAGGATTCTATTAGCTTTATTGCGGGAAAACTTTGCAACCCGTTTTCTTGGTTTTTAGAAATTTTTCTAACCAAAAAACTCCCAAATTTTTTGCAAACCGTATATTAAGATCTACCTTTTTTAAATTTTTATTGGATGGTTATTGTCCCGGTCCCAACATTTAGAAACTTTGATTTGTCTATGGTTTAAAATTGAGGGTTTAAAGATGGCTTGGGGAAAATGGGTCAAAAAATCATCAGTTTTAAAATATCATGGAATTCCCCCCCAATAAATGGCCAAACAAAATCTCCGTCCCTGACTTTCGCTTGGCTGAATTTTTATAGGGGGGGTGAAAAAAATTTTTAGGTGGGCTGAATGGAATTTACCTGACTAAGGGTTTAGGTAGGTGGGGATGGTTGCCCATATGATGCTTTCCAGGGATTGGTTCTAGATCCCCAAAATCCCAAAAAAAGTTCCAAATAGGGAAATCAGATCAAACCAAAAAAAAGATCCTAAAAAAGGATGAACAATAATTAAAATATTTTAATTTGGGCAAAAAAAGAGGCATATTACAAATCAAAAGAGGAGAGGGCAATTTAAAAAATCGATTTATTCAGTTAAAAAGAAAATAAAAAAGGGAATTAGAAAAGCAAAAAATTTTGAGGGTTAAAAGTTGCAAAGAAACGAAGACTAACCCAAAAAGGGTTTTTTCAAAGGGATACAAAGTAAGATCAGGGGCAAGATAGGGCCCCCTCAAAAAATTCCCCGGGGCAGCTCACTGACAGTGATAAAAGGGAAAAGTGTAGAAATTTTTTAAAACTACTTCCTCTTCCCCCTTTTTTTTTACCAAGGGGGATACCAGCGATATTCCCGTAATGGGAAATTAAAGTAGAAAGGACGATAATAAACTGTTTTCACTATTAAAGGGGCCAAAAAAGTGACTTTTCCCAAAGGCCCAAAAAGATAAAATTTTAAAAACCCAACAAAACCCCAGGCCCCCCGATTAAAATGTATGCAAGGGTTCTAAAGGGGAAATTTAAAAAATTAGCACACCTTTTTGGTAAACTTTTTCAACATACACTACAAACCCGGCATGGGGCCAGATTTAAATAAAAAAGGCAAATGTGATACCTATTTTTAAAAAAGGTGGGCAGGTCCTTACTTTTGAAAATAAGAACCCCAAAAACCTAACCTCCCTGGTTTGGGGGAAAAATTTTTGGAATCAAATTGCCGAAAGGGAGGTTTTGTAGCCCACCTTGAAAAGCATAAATTAAACAACGGGAAACTCAGCATGGTTTTTTCAAAGGGGGGTTTCCCGCCTTACGAATTTTTTTAACTTTTTTCACTAAGGTAATTTTAAGGGGTAGATCATGGTAATGAATTTTTTATTGTGTATTGGACTTTTTAGGGGGAAAAAAATTTTGGAACGGTCCCCCTCCCGAGACTATTGAGGAAAATTTAAAAAAACATGGAAATAGGGGGAGAGATTTTTTTTTTTGGTTTGGGGCATGGTTGACAAAAAAGGCGCAGAGAGTTTGCATAAAAAGGGAGAAAAACAGATGGGGAAGCGTCCCCCCCCCAGCCCGGGGTTCCAAAAGGGGGCAGTTTGGGGCCCCCCGCTGTTCACAATTTTTACATAAACGCCAAAAGATGAGGGCATAAAGAGCGACCCTCGGCAAGGTTTTCCCAACAAACCAAAAATTGGGCCCTCAATTCATTCTGGGCGAGGGACATTCGAGCACTCCAGGAAGAAAATTTTAAAAAGACTGATGCAGTGGGCAAAAAGTGGCAGATGCAGTTTAAAAATAGACAAATGCAAAGTTCTAAATGTTGGGCAGGTACAAAAACCATTTTCCACTATAAAACAAAAAAATTTTAGATCTTAATTTTTACGGATTTCAAAAAAAATTTTGGAGTTCTGGGGGCAGTAATCGAAACCCAAGGACAACAGTGCATAAGTGTTCGCAATAAAGCAAAAAGAATCCTTGGCTTCATATCAAGAAGCATAAATAATAGGAGTCCTCAGGTTGTTCTTCAACTCTATACATCCTTGGTAGGCCTCATTTAGATTATGCTGCACAGTTTTGGTCACCGTATTACAGAATGGATATAAATTCTCTGGAAAATGTACAAAGGAGGATGACAAAGTTGATCCCATGTATCAGAAAACCTTCCCTATGAGGATAGACTAAGGGCCTGAAACTGCACTCTCTAGAAAGACGTAGAATTAGGGGGATATGATTGAGGTGTATAAATGGAAGACAGGTATAAATAAAGGGGATGTAAATAGTGTGCTGAAAATATCTAGCCTAGACAGGACTCGCAGCAGTGGTTTTAAGTTGGAAAAATTCAGATTCAGGAAGGATATAGGAAAGTACTGGTTTGGTAATAGAGTTGTGGATGAGTGGGAACAAACTCCCAAGTACCGTTATAGAGGCCAGAACGTTGTGTAGCTTTAAAAATAGGTTGGATAAATACATGAGTAGATGTGGGTGGGTGTGAGTTAGACCTGATAGTTTGTGCTACCAGGTCGGTTGCCGTGTTCCTCCCTTAAGTCAATGTGACCTGACCTGACTAGGTTGGGTGCATTGGCTTAAGCGGTAGGAGACTTGGACCTCTCGCATGGGCCAGTAGGCCTTCTGCAGTGTTCCATCGTTCTTATGTTCTTATGTTCTTATCTGCCACTTCTCCGACCACTGCATCAGTCTATTCAAATCTTCCTGGAGTGCTCGAATGTCCTCGTCAGAATGAATTCGACGGCCTATTTTGGTGTCATCGGCAAACTTGCCGATGTCGCTCTTTATGCCCTCATCTATGTCGTTTATGTAGATTGTGAACAGCAGGGGGCCCAACACTGACCCCTGTGGAACACCGCTCGTGACGCTTCCCCACTCTGATTTCTCCCCATTTATGCAAACTCTCTGCTGCCTATTTGTCAACCATGCCTCTATCCAGGAAAAAAATTCTCCTC
>NC_069484.1:17408144-17440099 GCF_026875155.1 Cherax quadricarinatus
GTTCCGGGAACGGTACAGATCTCACCCTTCCAGCATTATACAAAAAAAAGGTCAAAAAAAATTTCAGCAAAAGAAAAATTCCCTGAAAAAGGAAAAAGTTCAAAATTTAAAAAAAAATAAAATTTAAATAAAAAAGGGAAATAATAATTCAATAAGGAAAAAAATTAATTTAAAATAAAAAGGCAAAAATCAATGACAAAAAAAAATTTCAGTAAATAAAAAAAAAAGTTCAACAAAGGAACACTAAAAGTTCAAAAAAGAAAAATAAAAGATAAATAAAATTTAAATATATCGGGGTGTAGGTCAACTAGTAAGGTCATGGAAAAGTGAAAACCGGTAAGGTCATACAGCGCCGGGGAAAAATGGACACGTGGGGGTATCAGGTTTGATTCGAGGAAGGGGAGGATACATCCATTTCCCTGGCCCAAGACCCCCTTCACTACATCAAGACACTTCTTGAAAGGGCGCCCCGTTTTTGTAGACAAACTGTGCAACACTTGGGTACTTTACTGGGGAAAAGTTTGGCCAACCAGGGGCTTCCTAGTCCCTACAGGAAAAAATGGTTGAAGATCAAGGAGTTTGAGGCAATCAGTCCCTCAGCCTGGAATCGATGTGATCAGTTCATCAATCCGACAAAGTTTTTATTACGACAACGTTTTCGCCATGGTAAAGTTTTACTTATGGCTTGATATGAAGACCCCTGTGCAACATGTGTCTCATTAAATTTGTGTTCCTCAGTCTTGAGTTTGGTGAAGGTCACCTTATTTTAAAGGAACTTCTTCACCAGGATCTTTCTCTCACTGGGGTGCCCTTGATGTGTGGGGAAAGGGACGGGTGTGGATGTGGCGCTGAGGTTACCTTGAGGGTGTGAGGAAGGGACGGGGGGTGGATTGTGGCCTGAGGTGACCTTGAGGGTTGTGAGTTAGGGACGGTGTGGAGTGTGGCGCTGAGGGCCTTGATGGGTGAGGTGGGACGGGTGTGGAAGTGTGGCGCTGAGGTGACCTTGATGGTGTGAGGTAGGGAGGGGTGTGCAGTGTGGCGCTGAGGTGACCTTGATGGTGTGAGGAAGGGACGGGTGTGCAGTGTGGCGCTGAGGTTGCCTTGATGGTTGAGGTGGGGACGGTTGTGGAATGTGGCGCTGAGGTGACCTTGATGGTGTGAGGTAGGGACGGGTGTGGAGTGTGGCGCTGAGGTGACCTTGATGGGTGAGGAAGGGACGGGTGTGCAGTGTGGCGCTGAGGTGACCTTGATGGTGTGAGGTAGGGAAGGGGTGTGCAATGTGCGCTTGAGGTGACCTTGATGGTTTGAGGTAGGGAGGGTGTGGAATGTGGCGCTGAGGTGACCTTGATGGTGTGAGGTAGGGACGGGTGTGGAGTGTGGCGCTGAGGTGACCTTGATGGTGTGAGGTAGGGACGGGTGTGCAGTGTGGCGCTGAGGTGACCTTGATGGGAGGTAGGGACGGGTGGAGTGGCGACCAGCCTGCCCCACGGTCTTTCGGCAGGTGGCCTCCCTTGAGACACTCTGGGATCAACTTACCAATAACATTGGTTACAAGCGCACTCGCAACCCTAACGGAAATTACACAACAGGACACACAAATTACGAAATTATATCAAGAAAACTACAAAATAAGCAGGAAAGCTTCAAACAGGCTAGGAAAATACAAAATAAGCTAGGAAAGCTTCAAAACAGGCTAGGAAAACTTACAAAATAGCTAGGAAAGCTGCAAATAACCTACGAAAATCAAAATAACAAGAAACTACCAAAAAAAGCTGGGAAAAACTCAAAATAACTAGGAAAACTACAAAAAAAGCTGGGAAAACTACAATAAGCTGGAAAACTACAAATGCTAGGAAAACTACAAAATAAGCTAGGAAAACTACAAACTACTATAAAGGCTACAAAAACTGGAGAAACTATAATAAAAATGCAAAAAAACTGAAAACTACATCTACAAGGAAAACTCAAAATAAACTGGGAAAAACTTACAAAACAAAAATAAATGAAACTCCCAAAAACTACAATTCTATAAGAAACTACAAAGAAGGAAAACTAAAAAATATCTACAAGAAAATACAATAGTTAATTGCATAAAAAAAACTACAAAAAGGGGACGGACAATACCATAATTTTTAACGATAAAATAACGATCTCATTTCAAAAACCAACAACGATAAAATACCATCAATATAAAAACAAAATAAACAATACCATCAATATTAACAGATAAACAATGCCATTCAAAATAACAGACAACAATACCATCAAAAATTAACAGATAACAATAACAAAATTAACAATAACATACCATCCATATTAACAGATAAAAATATCAAAATTAACAGATAACAATATCCACAATATTAACAGATAAAATCCATCAATATTAACAATAACAATACCATCAAAATTAACAGACAACAATACCATAAAAATTTAAACAGATAACACCATCAAATTAACATATAACAATACCCCCAATATTAACAGATAACAATACCATCAAAATTAACGATAACAATACCTCAATATTAACAGATAACAATACCATCAAAATTAACAGAAAACAATACCATCAATATTAACAGATAACAAATACATCAAAATTAACAGATAACACCAATATTAACAATAACAATACCATCAATATTTAACAGATAACAATACCATCAAAATTAACAGATAATACAATTACTAACCAAAAAATTTAACAGATAACAATCCCATCAAAATTAACAACGAAACCATCAAAAATTAACAGATTACGATATCAAAATTAACAGATAACGATATCAAAATTAACAGATAACGATACATAAAAATTAACAGATAACAATACACAAAAACAGATAACTTCATCAAAATTTAACAGAAAAAAAACGAAAACCGAATCAAATTAACAGGATAACGAATCATTAAAATTTAAAAAACCAGAAAAAAACGATAATAAAAATTAAAGATAACGAACCATCAAAATAAACAAAAATAAAAACGAACATAAAAAAATTAACAGGATAAGAGAAAAAAAAAAATAAAATTAAAGATAACGATATAAAAATTAACAGAAAAACGATACCAAAAAAAAAAAACAGATAACGAAAACCATCAAAATTACCAGATAACGATATCATTAAAAACTGACCGATACCGATATTACGTTACACGTCTTTAAAAAAAAACAAGGAAAACTACAAGGAAACCCTAAAAACAAGGAAACTAAAACAAGGAAAACAAAAAAACGGGAAAACAAAAAACAAGAAAACTAAAAAAAAGAAGGAAAACTAAAAAACAGAAACCCTAAAAAAAAGGAAAACTAAAAGACAAAAAAACTAAAAAACAAAGAAACTAAAAAACCTGAAACTAAAAACAGGAAAACTAAAAACAAGAAACTAAAAACAAGGAAAACAAAAAAGGGAAAACTAAAAAACAAGAAACTAAAACAAGGAAAACTAAAAAAACAAGGAAAACTAAAAACAGGAAAACTAAACAAGAAAACAAAAAAACGAATACACCTGCAAGAAAAAACTACAAAAAAAGAAATATAAAACAAAGAAATTAAAAAAAAACCCTAAAAAACCCCATCAAGAAACAACAAAAAAGGCAAAACAAACCCAAAAATTACAAAAACATAGGAAATATACTACGAATAATAAATGGACATATCAACAAAATTAAGAAAATCACAAGAAAAGAAAATAAACAAAGAAACGCAATGTAAAGATAAAACAAGAAACTGCAAAAAAAAAAATAAAATAAATGTCTGCAAAGTTGGAAATACCTAACACTTTCCTCCCCCTCTCCCTTCCCTTCCTTCCTTCCCTCCCTCTCTCTCTCCCTTCCCTTAAATTCCTCCTCTCTCTCCCTTCCTTTCCCTTCCCTTTCCCTCTCTCTCTCCCTTCCCTCCTTCCTCTATCTCCCTCCTTCCTTCCTCTCTCTCTCTCCCTTCCTTCATTCCTTCCTCCCTCCCTCTTCCTTCCTCTCTCTCTCTCTCCCTTCCTCCTTCCTCAACTCCCTCCTCCCTTCCCCCTATCTCCCTCCTCCTCTCTCCCCTCTCTCCTCCTCTCTCCTCCCGCTTTCAAACACACACACAACACAGTTTAAAACGATATACTTCCAGTGTTATGAGTATAGCTAAGAAGTCGGCTTAGGAACTACATCTAACGACAGGAGGACAAAAGGACCAGGGGAGATATGATAACAATATACGAAATACTCAAAGAGCAACTGATAGGAAGACATGGAGTTGTTTCAGAGGCGGAAACAGGAAATTCGGGAACAGCTGAAAGTTAATAACACAGATGAGTCACGGGGATGTTAGAAAGTATTCTTCAGTCTCAAGAGTGGTTTGGAAGGGGATAGCCTCATCGAAGAAACTGGAGGAAGACTCAAAAACATAGTTTTAAGAGCTGGTACGATAGAGTCTGCGAACTAGGTGTGAATCGGCCAAGCGGCAAGTTGAGAGGCGGGGCCCCGGGAGCTGAGATTTAACCCCTGCAACCATATATAGCAAGTGCAATAGCCGGGGGAACACTCCTCAATATCTGAAAAAAGAATAAACCCTCCAGCTTCTGTGCTCCCCCCACAGAAACACTAAGCCGGGGGCCCCAATCTGCGGCCCGGGGGCCACATGTAGCCCTTCTAGACAATGAATGCAGCCCTCACATGAAATTATGAATTCACTTTTATGAGGTTCAACCCTGCACAGTGTCAACACAACCATGTGGCCCTCATCACACATATTATCATCATATATGGCCCACTTGTGTAGGAAGGTTGAGGACCACTGCCTGGTGATAGCTTAATAAGGGCGCGTCAGTTCCCCCCGTCTTCTATTTTTATATTTCCCCCATAATCTACCTGTCCATAATTACTATCACATTTGCTTGTCTGTTTCGTAAGGTGAAGTCCAGGATCTTTCCTTAATTCATGGTAAAAACTTAACAAATCCTTGACAATTGTGTTTTTAGAGGTGTTGGGTTATGCTCAGACCTCTAATGTGTCTAATATATCAAGTTCAGACCTCTAATGTGTCTAATATATCAAGCTCAGACCTCTAATGTGTCTAACAATCAAGTTCAGACCTCTAATGTGTCTAATATATCAAGTTCAGACCTCTAATTGTCTAATATATCAAATTCAGACCTCTACAGCACAACTATCCTCAAAGATTTTTTAAAGGAAAGATCCTAGATTCCCCTTACAAAAGCAGACAAAGAAAATCGGTAACAATCATGGACAAAGGTAGATTTTAGGGAAAAAAATAAACATAATATCAGGAGACATGGAAACTCAGGCGCCTCTTGAGCCAGACAGGCGCAACATAACCAGTGACAGGTTTCCAGAGGTCTTCTATCCTTGCAGTCCAGCCTGGGCCATATTCTCAACTAGAAAGACATCTTGCAGACAACTGAAAACACAGGTGCAGGTTAAACTAACGTTGTGATAACGTTTAACTCTTGTAGAGCTCGTGGCCTGGTAGGCAAACCTCTCGCTTCACACGCTGGGGAAACCGGGTTCGTTTCCCCGGCAAGGTAAAAAACTTTGGACGTGTTTCCTTACACCTCCTGTCCGTGTTGTTAGGTAAAGACACATATGCAACAGTTAGGTATCTTTATTTCGAAACGTTTCCCTACACAGTAGGCTTCTTCAGTCGAGTACAGAAAAGTTGATAGAAGCAGAAGATACTTGAAGACCCATGTAATCAGTCCATCACCCTTAAAGTTTTGAGGTGGCAGTCCCCAGTCTGGAGAAGAGCATTATTCCGTTGTCTTAAACAATATGAAGTTGAAGTGACAGGATGGAGCCTTTATCTAGTGCCAGGAGGTGAGACGTTTCACCTCCTGTCCGTGTTCACCCGTCAGTAAAATGGGTGCCTGGGTGTTAGCCGACCAGTGTGGGTCGCATCCTGGGACACAATTGACCTAATTTGGACAACAAGGGCTTTCTATATAGGCTTGTATATCTTGTACTTGTAGAAAAAAAGATTTATTATTATTATTATTATTACGATACAGATTTGATACAGCTCTACACAAAGCGAAACACGTGACATTTCGCCATCCATCGGCTTTATCAATACAATACATGGGTATAACAGAAATCTATAAAAGCAAATAGCGGAATCTATAAACTCAGCCTAGGGGCAGGTGATGAGTACCTTAGTCTCGAAGAATCTGCAGGACAGTCAGCAAGGTTGCCTGCTTCTATACATAGAGCGAAACATTACTGATAAATCTCTTCAGAACGAAAAAAACATTTCCTGATGAATCATACCACGGGTGGGGGGTTTTAACCCGCGATCAAGTGTCTCAAATCTCCAGACCGTCGCGTTAGGTACGATTTTGAGACTCTCTGACCGCGGGTTCAAAACCCCACCCGTTGGGAAAGATTTGTTTGCAATCGTGTCATTATGATTTAGTGAGTCATGCTTGATGAGCCTCCAAAACACACCGGAACATGACTTGATAAAAGCTCTACAGAAAAGAAACATCGTCAAAAGGAAAACCGTGTTCTGCACCTGGTCCCAAATCTGCACACTGCCATAACTTACTAGGGCGAGAGATATGAGTGGAAAGCAAAATAAACCCAATGAAAATCACTGAAAATGGCTGGGGAAACATTTTTGTTTAAGGGTTTGGGTTTTTAGAAGGGCCTGCCCAGCATGGGCCAATAGGCCTGCAGCAGTGTTCCCCCATTTCTAAAGGTCGTATGTTAAAAGCAGGGGTGCAGTGTGCACAATAAGGGAACACAGTACAAAATTCGTGGTCCCAGATTATTCAACATCTTACCAAAGACATCGGACAAGTATCTTCACCAGGTGCCAGATCAACCAGACTGTGATGGATATGGACCAGGGGGGCCACCAGCAGCAACAGCCTCTTTGGCCAGGCCAGCACCAGGGGAGCCTGGCCCATGCCGGGCTTCGAGAGTAGAAAGACTCTCGGAACTCAAAGATATCAAAGGTGAAGGTACATTGTCGGACTTATTTTGACTGCATGAATTTACAAAGTTGTTACTGACAGCTGTGATGCAAGGAGTAACAAGTCCCCGATGGGCGAAAAAGTCTACTCAGTAAATGCCATTAACCCATGTCGTGTTTATTCACATAGAAGGAACATAGTTCGTTGGAATGTTTACTTCCGTCGGTGTGGTTAGCCTTGACCTTACTGTCTTTACTGTTTACTACCTCCTGCTGTCAAAAGGGCACCCGTAACACTGTCCCAGTGCTGTCTTGACTGTTACTATCCCTGCTGTCAAGGTCACCTGTAACACTGTCTAGTACTGTCTTGACTGTTACTATCTCCTGCTGTCAAGGTCACCTTAACACTGTCTAAATACTGTCTTGACTGTTACTATCTCCTGCTGTCAAGGTCACCTGTAACACTGTCTAGTACTGTCTTACTGTTACTACCTCCTGCTGTCTAGGTCACCTGTAACAACACTGTCCCAGTCTGTCTTGACTGTTACTACCTCCTGCTGTCAAGGTCCC
This sequence comes from Cherax quadricarinatus, assembly GCF_026875155.1. Lineage (NCBI taxonomy): Eukaryota > Metazoa > Arthropoda > Malacostraca > Decapoda > Parastacidae > Cherax > Cherax quadricarinatus. Next base: position 17,415,634 of record NC_069484.1, read on the forward strand.
TGTAACAACACTGTCTAGTACTGTCTTGACTGTTACTACTCCTGCTGTCTAGGTCACCTGTAACAACACTGTCTAGTACTGTCTTGACTGTTACTACCTCCCGCTGTCTAGGTCACTGTAACAACACTGTCTAGTGCTGTCTTTACTGTTACTACCTCCTGCTGTCAAGGTCACCCGAAACACTGTCTAGTACTGTCTTGACTGTTACTACCTCCGCTGTCTAGGTCACCTGTAACAACCTGTCTATTACTGTCTTGAAATGTTACTACCTCCTGCTGTCTAGGTCACCTGTAACAACAACCCGTCTAGTACTGTTGACTGTTACTACCTCCTGCTGTCTAGGTCACCTGTAACAACACTGTCTAGTACTGTCTTGACTGTTACTACCTCCTGCTGTCTAGGGCACCTGTAACAACACTGTCTAGTACTTTCTTGACTGTTACTACCTCCTGCTGTCTAGGTCACCTGTAACAACACGTCTAGTACTGTCTTGACTGTTACTACCTCCTGCTGTCTAGGTCACCTGTAACAACACTGTCTAGTACTGTTCTTGAACTGTTACACCTCCTGCTGTCTAGGGCACCTGTAACAACACTGTCTAGTACTGTCTTGACTGTTACTACCTCCTGCTGTCTAGGGCACCTGTAACAACACTGTCTAGTGCTGTCTTGACTGTTACTATCTCCTGCTGTCAAGGTCACCTTAACAACACTGTCTAGTGCTGTCTTGACTGTTACTACCTCCTGCTGTCTAGGTCACCTGTAACAACACTGTCTAAATGCTGTCCTGACTAATAAATATCTCCTGCTGCCAAGGTCACCTGTAACAACAGCACTGTCTAATGCTATCTTGACTAATACTATCTTCTGCTGTCAAGGTCACCTGTAACAACAGCACAAGTGCTGTCGTCAACTAATTTCTATCTCCTACGGTCAAGGTCAGCTGTAACACATGCCCAAACACTGTGTTCACCATAACGCTGTATAACCCCAAACATTCTTAGTCCCACGTTGTTTGAAACAGGTATTTCCCTACTCTCTGGGTGGGTGAAAAAGGTATTTCCCTACTCTCTGGGTGGGTGAAAAAGGGATTTCCCTACTCCCCTGGGTGGGCGGAAAGGGAAATTTTCCCCACTCTCTGGGGGGAAAAAAGGTAATTTCCCTACTCTCTGGGGGGGTGAAAAAGGTATTTCCCTACTCTCTGGGTGGGCGGAAAGGGTATTTTCCCCACTCTCTGGGTGGGTGAAAAAGGTATTTCCCTACTCTCTGGGTGGGCGGAAAGGGTATTTTCCCCACTCTCTGGGTGGGTGAAAAAAAGGTATTCCCTACTATTGGTGGGCGGAAAGGGTATTTCCCTCTCTCTGGTGGGTGAAAAAGGTATTTCCCTAAATCTCTGGGTGGGCGGAAAGGGTATTTCCCTACTCTCTGGGTGGGTGAAAAAGGTATTTCCCTACTCTCTGGGTGGGCGGAAAGGGTATTTTCCCCACTCTCTGGGTGGGTGAAAAAGGTATTTCCCTACTCTCTGGGTGGGCGGGAAAGGGTATTTCCCTACTCTCTGGGTGGGTGAAAAAGGTATTTTTCCCCACTCTCTGGGTGGGCGGGAAAGGGTATTTCCCTACCCCTGGGTGGGTGAAAAAGGTATTTCCTACTCTCTGGGTGGGCGGGGGAAAAGGGGATTTTCCCCACTCTCTGGGTGGGTGGAAAAAGGTATTTCCCTACTCTCTGGGTGGCGGAAAGGGTATTTCCCTACTCTCTGGGTGGGTGAAAAAGGTATTTCCCTACTCTCTGGTGGGCGGAAAGGGTATTTCCCTACTCTCTGGGGGGGTGAAAAAGGTATTTCCCTACTCTCTGGGGGGGGCGGAAAGGTTTTCCCTACTCTCTGGGTGGGTGAAAAAAGGGATTTCCCTACTCTCTGGTGGGCGGAAAGGGTAATTTCCCTACTCTCTGGGGGGGTGAAAAAGGTATTTCCCTACTCTCTGGGTGGGGGGAAAGGGTATTTCCCTACTCTCTGGGTGGGTGAAAAAGGTATTTCCCTACTCTCTGGGTGGGCGGAAAGGGTATTTCCCTACTCTCTGGGTGGGTGAAAAAGGTATTTTCCCTAAATCCTGGGTGGCGGAAAGGGTATTTTCCCTACTCTCTGGGTGGGTGAAAAAGGTATTTCCACTCTCTGGGTGGGCGGAAAAGGGTATTCCCTACTCCTCTGGTGGGTTTAAAAAGGTATTTCCCTACTCTCTGGGTGGGCGGAAAGGGTATTTTCCCCACTCTCTGGGTGGGTGAAAAAGGTATTTCCCTACTCTCTGGGGGGGTGAAAAAGGTATTTTCCCACTCTCTGGGGGGTGAAAAGGGTATTTCCCTGCTTTTCCCAAATTTTTTTAAAATATAAAATGCCAACAGATGTTTCTGTATAAAAGGGAACGATAGGGGGAGTCTACTTTCCTTTCACAGCTTTAAGTGTAGGTACGACAGAGCCAGTAAGGTCAGAGTGCAGCAGATTCGGTAAGTACAATAATTCATGCAAAGTACTTCCCCCTACAACATTATCACAAAACTACCACTACCCTCCGCACTATGTACGCCACCTACCACTACCCTCCGCACTATGTACGCCACCTACCACTACATTCAACACTGGGCCAGCTGCTTCTACCCCCACCACAGTTCACCACATTCATACATACATACATTCATTCATTCATTCATTCATTCATTCATTCATTCATTCATTCATTCATTCTCATTTCTCTCTCCTCCCCCTCTCCCTCTCATCTTTTCCTCTCTCTCCCGTCTCTCTCTCTCATCTCTCTCTCTCTCCACTCCTCTCTCCTCTCTCATCTCTCTCTCTCACCCCACACAACACACACACACACACACACACACACACACAAAACACACACACAAAACACACACACACACACACACACACACAGCGCCATGCTGTCCACTCTTTCTCTCCCCTCAATATTGATTTGCTGAACCCTGACAAAAACGAATACACAAACGGGAGAGAGAAGCTCACACAGGGGCAGAGGAATAAAATTAAAAACAAGCAATAGGTGTCTGTGGAACACACAAAACAAATAGGTGTCTGTGGAACACACAAAAAAAATAGATGTCTGTGGAAACAACACAACGATAGGTTAGTCTGTAGAACACACACACAACAATAGGTGTCTGTGGTAACCACATACAACAATAGTGTCTGTTGACCACGCACAATAGGTGTCTGTGGAACCCACACACAACAATAGCTGTCTGTGAACACACAATAGTGTCTGTGGAACACACACAACAAAATTGTCCTGTGGAACACACACAAAAGGTGTCTGTGGAACACACACAATAGGTGTCTGTGGAACACACACAATAGGTGTCCTGTGAACACACACAACAAGGTGTCCTGTGGAACACACACAATAGGGTGTGTTCCTGTGGAACACACACAAAAGGTGTCTTGGAACACACTGCAATAGTATCTGTGGAAACAGAACACACAACAATAGGTATCTGTGGAACACACACACATAGGTGCTGTGGAAACACACAACAATAGATGTTCTTTGGAACACACACAATAGGTGTCTGTGGAACACACAAAATAGGTGGTCTGTGAACACACACATAAGAGTGTCTGAGGAACACACACATAATAGGTGTCTGTGGAACACACACATTAATAGGTGTCTGTGGAACACACACACACCAACAAAAGGTAGCTGTGAAACACTCGCACAATAGGTGTCTTGGAAACACACACACAACAATAGGAGTCTGTGAACACACAAAAATAGTATCTGTGGAACACACACAACAAGTGTCCTGTGGAACACACAACAATGTGTGTCTGTGAACACACACAATATAGGTGGTCTGTGGAACTAACAACAATAGGTGTCGTGGAACACACACAACAATATGTGTTCTGTGGAACACACAACAACAATAGGTGTCCCTGTGGAACACACACAACAATAGAATTCTGTGTGAACACACACAACAATAGAAGTCAGTGGAACACACACAACAATAGGTGTCTGTGGAACACATACACAGCAATAGATGTCGTGGAAACACACACATCAATAGGTGACTGTGGAACACACATCACAATAGTGTCTGTGAACACAGCACAGCAGTAGTGACAGAGAAACATATAGAACTACGAGGTTTAGGAACACTACACACACCACCTGCTCATTGAGCCAGGAACATGACCTAGTACGACCAGAGAAGAGGCGGGGGCCAGGAGCGTGAATCGAACCCTGCAAACCAGAACTAGGTTAGGTACTCTCCAACATCAAATCGAACTTAACTTCCCAAACAAGCTTTTATACCAAACACCATTCCAGCACTGCGCAAGGATAGCCAAGCCATCATTTTTTTAGTTTTATAAATCCACAGTTTCAAGAAGAGGTATGATAACATGTAAAGAGGTCAAAAAGAAGCAATAGATGGAAAATAACTCAATAGCGGGGTAGGAGAGGAAAGTCAACCCTGGCAAAACACAAATCGTCGAGTCCACACTAAACTTTGCTACACCACTCAAGATAATTAGACACATGTGCAACTCTTGGGTATCTATAATTGAGGAACATTCGCGCACACAGATTGGCTCATCAGCCCATAACAAAAGGATAAACTTGAAGAACAGGAAGAGAATGAGGTAATCTACGTGTCGGTTCTCTGAACCATTCATCTACACACCACTAGCTTGATGTGGGGGACAAAACAAGTACAGTTCATGACATTTACTGGAAAAGGGAAGTTTTTTCTTCCAACTTAAAGTGGTAATTCGTTTTGTCTACAATGATCCAGGAGGTCTGTGAAACTTTTATGTTTAATTACCGCCAAAACAAATGTGTGTGCCAGTAACGAAATTAACCGCACAAAACTAAAAATTATTTGTTTGAAAAGAAAATATATAACTGTCATAATTTGCATCGCTATTAAATTAATCAATTTTGTGAACATCAAAATGGATAAACAATACCGACAGTTGGGTAGGGTAAGACACCTAGCAACAGTTAGGCAATTTAATACCGAAACATGAGCGATTGGTCGCCTATACAGTAGGCTTCTTCAGTCGAATACAGACGAGTGTGCACATCAGGTCCACTCACCCTTAACACAGTAGTCGTAGAATTTAGGTTATCAATTCTACGACTTCAAGGGTGAAGGACTAATTACAATTCGTCTTCACATCTCTACTGTCCTGCCTACTTTTCTGTATTCGCCTGAAGAAGCCTATAACTGTAGAAGGACGAACGTTTCGGAATAAAGTTTGCCTAACAACTGATGCTATGGTGTCTTACAACCAAATAATTTTTGTGCATTATTATTGTTTACTGAGCCTTCATTACCCCCAAATTATTTATTTTTTTACCCGATTTGGTAATTTACCCTTTTTCCCCGACAACTGACTTATATATACACGTACTGTAGGCACCGCCATACCTGTTCCCAGCCACCTGCTTCCTGGAGAACTTCAACGTCCTGGTTGGTAATCTTGCATATGATTTCCGTAACTGACAGCCAGATGAAAGCAACAGCAGAATAACACAATCCAACGTAGCCGGTGACAGCGGACGCATGTGATGTTGTACAACAGCCAGATGAGAAGCAGCAGCCAGTAGGGGCAGTGCAACACATTCTAGCAGTATGTGGGACGGCTGCGTTCCACATCACTGGAGCATCCACCTTGCTCTCCAGCACCACACTGCCTCCTTGACGCACAACTCACATATAAACCACAACAGTGTCCCCAGTGAACCACGCCCCACAGGCACTGGACGTGGAGCTTGCAGTAACTCACAGTGTACTGATTCCACAATACTCGGGGTCTCTTCCCACACCCCCGACCCACACTGCAGCCCACCCTCTGGTGTTTATGGCTGATCACAACCGTGCACATCCAACCCACCTACTTTTCCCCTAATTCGACAAATGGTTACTTTCTCTCTTGTTTCACCTCAGATCGCTTAGAAATGAAACAGTCTGGATAAGGTGGTGGAAACAGACTCATACACAGTTTTTAAGAGAGTAGGTATAACGCTATATAGCCCATGAGGCCAGGATAGCCTGCCATTCGTGTGTAAGGTCAAATGTGGTGCTAGACCCGAACGAGAATGAATAATAATATCATGCATCTCTCTTCTTCCGCTATCTGCGTACATTCCCAGTACTCAGGCGGATTCCTATAGTCTAAATGCTGCACTGATTCCTAGTAGTCTAAATGTCTGCACTGACTCAGCCATGTCGCAGTAAACAATTCTCTTACATTTCCAGTTGTAAAAACTCTCAGCTTGAAAAGAGTTGTGAGCACAGAACAATATCCTGGACGAAAGAGAACAAGTGATCTATTACTAATCCACCACTGGCATCAAGTTCCTCGGAAGCACTCAATATACACCCTCTCAATTTTTTTTTCTGGCCTTCGCAGCATTTTGTCTAACTGTGTTCTCTAAATGATACGGGTCATCCGACACAATTATGCCAAAATTTTTTACAACGGGATCTTGTTGCTCTACGAGCAGTCTTCCGCGTGTTTTGTAACAACGCTTAAGGTTATTCTCTTTCTATATCAGAACTAGCTTGAATTGTCCCCACTTAACATCATGTTCTTTTCCACTGCTCACGGAAAGACTTTGTTGACATCTTGCTGTCAATGAATACAGAGCCGCCTTTGTATGAATATATTGCATCGTCCGCAAACATGACACAAGCTGTGGATTGGTGTTTTTAACTATGTATGAACTATGATGAAGATATTATAATTCATATCGAAAATGGTATAAAATACCCGACAAGTTGATGAAAAGACACATGTGCAGCATTTCCCCACTGATGCGGTTTCCTGAACACAAGGTTTATACGTAAGTTGTGTAAAGCAGGACAAGTGTTTCCTGACGGGGGTCTTAGACATACGACGACCCACAACTGGAGCTTTTGGTCATCTAACCGAGGCCTTCCACTGGCTTACCCCTCCACACCTTTAAAAATTATAGTTAAAATAGAAAACTATAATGTCCACGCTGCCACTCACACCTACAACACCCAATCTGCCAATTTTACTGAACAGAGAGACCCATTTTTTATCCAACTAATAATATTTCTTCAATTATTTCAAAATATTACTGACGATCCGTTCTAAAAGGGACGATAACTCGTAAGTTTAGTCAGAGAATGAATTATGAAATTTACTGATATAACAACTCCTTTCCCTCTAATTAAAATAATAACAATGAAATGAGAGCATCGTCTTCAAATGGCTGATTCAACGTACCGAAATGTTTACCTGGAGTGTTTCCTGGAGAGGGTTTTCGGGGTCAAACGCCCCCGGCGGCAGATCTGAGACCAGGCTCGTGGTGGATCAGGGACAGACCAATCCCGAGGATGTATGTAACGTTTTCACAGATTTAGGCTGGTAGCACAAATTTTTGAGGTATTCTATACAATAACTGGAAAATGCATTTCTGATCTACTTTCACCTGTGAGTGTCGACTGTCCACCCTCAATGGAAGACAATCTCATGAAGTTAGGGTGTGTAAGTTACTATGCATCAATTAGGGGGAGCGCTATCTAAACCGTAAGGGATTAAACAGCTCCTGTGGGGGGGGGGATGGAAGGCATTCAGGCCACCTTCAGGGTTTCTGGAGCGCAGATCCAATTACCAAGAACAAGAGTCCCTGGTGAGGGGCTCTTGAGTCTAAGGGAAAATTTTATTAATAACTGCTTTCTGTGAAATAATCGGAGAATATTTCTTCTGATCAGGAAGTAACTGTTTTAATTTTATTAAGTAATCTTGTATAAATAAAGTTAACGTTAACTTTACGGTCTGGTGCCGCAAGGTCATTACCAACATTAAGTATGTTACTACACTACAGGCTTAAATAACTGCTTATAGTATTTACATTCTTAAAAGGTGGGCGGCGGTCTTGGAGAAAAAAAGTTTCAGTTGATTTTTGACTTGTGTAGGACCAAATTGGCTTTTTGGTGGAAACTGTACGAACTGAAATCTTTGGTGTGGCATCTTTTAGCTTGAAGCCTTTCTATAATACTGATAAAATTGTGCTACTTACTCCGATGAATTCCAGCTAATGTGCTTGTGTTTAATAGAAAATTGTCATTTTGGCTCTCTGGAAAGATATGCATTGACATTTTGGCTCTCTAATATCCCAATTCCACCAATTTTACTGAAGAAAACTACGGATATTAGTTTCCTTATGAAACTTGTGAATGCCTCGTCTGATTCTCTCAAATCATCAACACTAAAATACACTACATACAAACAAGTGCCGCACTCTGCACTATTCCAATCGCCGCCACTGAAGCCCCGGGTACTGGTATTATCAATAAGAGGATGCCATCCTCGGATTCACGCCAGGCGACCGAGATACATCCAGTTTTGTTTCAGAAGTGACAATAATACACAGGTTCAAATGTTAATAAAGGTAACGCTTCACCACGCGTAACTACACTTCACTTAAAACAACAGTCAGCCACAAGTAGTGGTAATACGTGAGTACAAGAGTTTCCCTGACTCTCCTACTGTTATACTAGATGCTAGCCTGACTGATGAGTCAACTTGTTACGAACAATTTCTTATTAATTAATTAGAATCTATAAACGCCGCACAAGGGAGAAGAGCTTACGACATTTTCGGTCTGACTTGGTGACCGAAACGTCGTCTTAAGTTCCTTTCTCCCATGTGCGTTCAGGGTACTGACTTTAGGTGCCTGTCCATCTCTTTCTATTGGTAATCCCCCATATGTATGCTGGGAGGCAGATGAACAGTCTGGGCCCCTGGCACTTAGTTGTGTTGTCTCCTTAGCGTATTCGTGGCGCTGCTGCTTTTCAACGGGGGGATGTTGTATCCCTGTCAAGCAAAAGACTCGACAGGGGTGCCTGTGCAGGTGCTTAACGCTTCTCTTTGTACAAATTAAAGAATAAACAAGTCACAATATTGTTGCTGACAGTTCCCCAAAAACCCGCATTAATAGGAGCCTTACGGCGAGATTTCGGTCCATACTGTAACATTATCAAGTCACATCATTGGTCAGCATGTCGAGGCTGGACACAGATCCGGGCCGCGGGGAGCGCTGAACGCCCCGGAACTCTCTCCAGGTAAACTCCAGGTAATTGGCCATGCCATTTTTAAAACAAATAGATCTTTACATAGAAGAGATAAGCTTACGACGACGTTTCGGACTGCCTTAGACCATTTAAATGACTTCGTAATGGTCCAAGACGGACCGAAGATGTCGTCGTAAGCTTTCTCTCTTCTATGTGCGACTTAATTTGTGTTTTGTTCCGGTCGCGGTATTATGCCTTTTTGTTCACCATATAAAACACAGTTCAACCTGAAATATTTATTGTCATATACCCGAGGAAAAGGTACCAACTGGTTTTGAGGGCTCTTCTACCCACACAGCCCGGTACTGCGACTTTTGTACCTCCTCAACCCCAGAGTCATGTTTGGAAGACAACACAACAACTGCCTAATCATCGTCGGGAAGGAAAGCAACATTGAGACAATCCCAGACTTTTTTCTGTGCTATTCTTCTCCGAATTCTGGCCTTGACAGGTTAGGGTGTCAAGACGGAAAGGGGGGTAACAACGCAGTCTTTTCCCTTCTACTATCTCTAGGAGATAACCAGCATTATTGTGTACAACAGTAACATCCTGACCTGACTTACGGCAATGATTTAGAGACCATTAGAGTGTACCAGCACTTTAGTTCTTCCTCTGACCTTACCTTAACGGACAATGAAGATACCTGTACAGTGTACATCACTAGTCTTCCTCAGCATGACAAGCCAATAAGTCCAACTAGTGTATATATACAGGCACTAGTTCAAATGGCAAAACATCGAACGTGCAAACAGATGGAAAAAACATTCAAGTCTATCAACTACACAAGGGTATAAGGCTACATGTAACTCTTTCATCACCATACAAGACGAAACTACTTGTTAAAATTCCTAAAATAAGGAACTAAAATTACTCACATACGTGTAAATTTCTTGTGTCTCTCAACGTCGAAGCTACAAACAATAAAAGGTCACAATAACACAAAACAATCTTCACTTAGTAGGAAAAGTAATGACGTTACGGTCTAATTTGGTTGTCAGAACTTTCCGATCTCCTAACTGAGGTTTCTACTGCTAAGCTAATTTGATGAAGCACCATAACAATGACAAACATTTTGGAGTAAGACAGCATTACAACTACTTGTACATTACTATCCAAGAACAGTACCGGGAACTTCATTACTATCACAAGAACAGCAACTGGAACTTCATCTACTATCACAAGAACAGTAACTGGAACTTCATTACTACACCAAAAACAGTAAGTGTATCTTTATACATCACAATAACAGTATCTGGAACTTCCTTTGAGCTATCACAAGAACATAACTGGAAACTTTATTAACTATCACAATAACAACAACTGAACTTTATTAACTATCACAAGAACAACACTGGGACCTTCAATTACTATCACAAAGCACAGTACACTGGAACTTCAGTTTACTATCACAAGAACAGTAACTGGAACTTCATTACTATCACAAGCGCAGGTAAACTGGAACTTTTTATTACTAACACAAGAACAGCAACTGGAACTTCATTACTATCACAAGAACATAACGGGAACTTCATTACATCACAAGAACATTAACTGAACTTCATTACTGACTATCACAAGAACAACAACAGGAACTTCATTACTATCACAAGAAACAGTAACTGGAACTTCCATTACTATCACAAGAACAGTAACAGGAACTTCATTACTATCACAAGAACAGTAACTGGAACTTATTCACTATCACAAGAACATAACTGGAACTTCATTACTATCACAAGAACAGTAACAGGAAACTTCATTACTATCACAAGAACCGTAAAACTGAACTTAATAACTATCACAATAACAGCAACTGGAAACTTCATTACTACACAAGAACAGTAACTGGAACTCATACTATCACAAGGGAACCTTTAACTGGAACTTCATTACTATCACAAGAACAGCAACTGAAACTTCATTACAATCACAAGAACAGATACCTGGAACTTCATTACTATCACAAGAACAGTAACTGAACTTCATTTACTATCACAAGGAACAGTAACTTGGAAACTTTATTACTATCACAAGAACAGTATCTGGAACTTCATTACTATCACAAGAACAGTAACTGGAACTTTATTACTATCACAAGAACAGTAACTGAACTTCATTACAATCACAAGAACAGTAACTGGAACTTCATTAAACTATCACAATAAACAGAACTGAACTTTATGTACTATCCTACAAGAACAGTAACTGGAACTTCATTACTATCACAAGGAACAGTAACTGGAACTTTATTACAATCAACACGAACATAACTAGGAACGATCATTACTATCACAAGAACAAAGTAACTGTGAACTTCAATTACTTCTACAGAACAGTAACTGGGAACTTCATTACTATCACAAGAACAGTAACTGGACTTTATTACTAATCACAAGAACAGTAACTGAACTTCATTACATCGACAAGAACATAACTGGAACTTCATTACTATCACAAGAACAGTAACTGGAACTTCCAATTACTATCACAAGAACAGTAACTGGAACTTCATTACTATCACAAGACAGTAACTTGAACTTCATTACTATCACAAGAACAGTAACTGGAACTTTTATACTATCAACAAGAACAGTAACGGAACTTTATACTATCGACGAAGAACAGTAACTGAACTTTATTACTATCACAAGAACAAGTAACGGAACTTCATTACTATCAACAAGAACAGTAACTTGAACATCATTACTATCACAAGAACAGTAACTGGAACTTCATTACATCAAAAGAACAATTAACTGGAACTTTATTAATATCACAAGAACAGTAAACTGGAAAACTTTATTACTATCACAGAATCAGTAACTGAACTTTATTACTATCACAAGAACATAACTGGAACAACAATTACAATCCAAAGAACAGTAACTGGAACTGTTCATTACTATCACAAAACAGTAACTGGAACTTTATTACTATCACAAGAACATAACTGGAACTTTATTAACTATCACAAGCAACAGTAACTGGAACTTTATTACTATCACAAGAACAGAACTGGAACTTTCATTACTATCACACAATAACAGAACTGGAACTTCATTACTATCACAAGAACATAACTGGAACTTCATTACTATCACAAGAACAGTAACTGGAACTTTATATTACCTAATCCCAAAACAAAATAACAGTAACTGGAACTTATATATTACTATCCACAAGAACAGTAACAGAACTTCATTACTAATCACAAGAACATTAACTGGAACTTCATTACAACCAAGAACAGTAACTGGAACCTTTATTACTATCACAATAACAGTAACTGGAACTTCCTTACTATACACAAGAAGCATTAACTGTAACTTTCATTACTACACAAGAACAGTAACTTGAACTTCATTACTAACACAAGAACATAACTGGAACTTTAATACTATCTAAAAACATAAACTGGAACTCATGTACTATCACAAGAACAGTAACTGGACTTCATTACATCACAAGAACATAATTGGAACATTATTACATCCCACAAGAACAACACTAGGAACTCATTACTATCACAAGAACAGTAACTTACTTCATTACTACACAAGAACAGCAACTGGAACTTCATTACTATCACGTATTTGATATTCACTTTGTGAATGTCGTTCTATAAAGGGGTTGTTTGGTAGCTGTAGACGGTAGTAAACATGATATACTTCTTCGAGGCTTCTTATAGTTTTATTTGACAAAGTAGTGGTGGTGTTACACAGGCTTAGTGTTGTTTAGTGCCCATGGCCAGGCAGGGCCATGCCCACGAGAGAGGCTGGGAGGTCCTTGTGACTTGATGCCAGGCCGCTGGTGTGAGTGAGGGTGAGGCAAGTCTTGGGCAATACTGAAGTGGCAAGGCCTATAGATGGGCAGCACTTGAAGTGGCGCGAAAAAATGAACTAAGAGCAGGCAGACAGCATGGGCTGTTCTTGTTGCAGTACCGTAACAGCTGTCTCATACGCTCGGCCACCTACCGCGCTCGTCCCGACGCGACAATACTGGTAGTAAAAAGAAACTAGTCTCTCTCACGTAGGAACAGGGTCAACTATAACACAAAATAAAAACATATATATACAATAAGGACATGAAAAAAAAAAAACTTCCTAACAGGGAGGGAAGAAAAAAACGTGGGGTGTGCTTAAACAACCTCGTGGTACAGCATAGTCAGTGAGCGTCGAAGGGCATCACTGCAAACGCCTTCCTGCAGTCTGGACAGGTACTGAAAACACGGAGACATCGCTGCTGCTGAGCTGTGACGTAACATGGTACGGTCTCATCAGAACGGTGAAGCAGGACATCCGTAGGAGTCCGCTGCAGGTTTTCACTCAAGCCTGGGGCACGACAGCTGGAGCCCTCATTGAGGCGTCGACAAAACTCGGACCCTGGGCAGGACCTTCTGACAACGACTCAGGAGGACAACTTCTCGACTGGTACTGTCGCTGGGCTGTCCTGCCGGCGATCGTGGAGCGATTGTGAGCGAGTCGTGGCAGAGACGACTGGGCGAAACATCTGGGAGTCTAACATCATACACCAGACTGGCAGTGAGCGAGCAAGCAGTCAAAGTGACAATCTTCTTTGGTGCAGGCTGCTCACTGAAGCTTTGTTACACGAGGCTGACACAGCGCCTGCCGACAAGGGCTGGCTGCGGCTTGACTAAGTAATCATCCTGACAGTTTGGAGTTTATAGCAGAGGTTATTCTAATCGACCCCAACTTGTTTCTCTACAATTTAACTGCACCTGAACGGTCTGGAGGTGAAGAGAAAACAAATCTCGATTGGGAATCGTAAGCATGAACGATTCTACAGAACTCACGAGCGACGACGAGCAGTAAAAGCTGTTCTGTTCAATGGCTCATACGCCTCAGGGCGAGTAAATCAGCTGTCAAACACTGTTCTGGCTGGTGACTTAGTGAGTACAATTCAAGGGACAGACCACAGACCTCGCCGACTGGTCCACACGGAACATTAAAAAACACACCGCTGTACATACGGTACAACATGGCTTAACTACAAATGATGCTTTTCCAGCGCATAAAACTGACTAAGACATACTAAAATGGTGAGAAGCACTGATGAGAGAGAATTAATTAACACACGACATATATTTTCTCCCAATCTTCTCGACAATACTGAAATAATTTAAACTGAACACAACCGATGTGACAGCATGTGAATGTTCAGGCGTGAATCGCAAGGTGAGCGTCAGCAGCAGTGACGTCAACAGACAGCTTCGAGGTGACTCATGCAGACTTCGTGAGGTGACGTCAGCAGACATCGTGACTACACAGACATCGTGTGACGTCAGCAATCACGAGGTGACGTCAGGCAGACATCGTGAGGTTGACGTCAACAGACATCGTGAGGTGGACGTCAGCAGACACTCGAGGTGGCAGACATCGTGAGGTGACGTCAGCAGACATCTCGAGGACGTCAGCAGACATCGTGAGGTGACGTCAGCAGACATCGGACAGTCATGAAGTCGGGCAGCATCGTGGGTGGCGTCGATGAGGATGCGGGCAGCAGAACCAAAGCATGATGCCTCTGGGACATCTGGTAACTCACGGTGCATTGTAGGTCAACATGATCGCCCACAGTCCCACGTGACGTCGCAATCACGTAGCTTCGAGTGGCCTCTGGCACTCGATACACAGCACACTGGCAATGAATATCAATACGAAAACAGCAGAAAACACAGCAGAGGGAGTGGGCAGTGGTGAGTGGTGTATGGTAGACGGGTGAGCGTGAGGAGGCGAGCATGGGCAAGGTGAGGAACAACCCACTACCTCTCGTCACCTCGTCCACCCCACCCACAAACACGTGGAGAAGCTCCACTGACGCAGGAAATCACCACAAGACTCACCTCTGGCTTGCTGAAACCCGCTGTGCTGAGTCCTGAACAACAACAGCAACATACAAGTACTGCTGACACGTGACTTGAGAAACCAGCGTGGGACACTGTATGTCGTGAGACGCTGGGACGTCCACGCACAATTCACGAAGAATGCCGGCAAATTTCGGCTGGATCCTGCTTGTACCGTGTCTGGAATGCTCAAACGTGCAGACCACAACAGGATAACTCGTTGAGAGACGATGCTGTCTTATGTAGGTGGATGAAGTGAAGGTGACTTATACCTCTCCTTCCTCTCTCCAGGGAAACACAACGCTTGCGACCACACCCGCTGGTACCACTATAAAGGAGACTTGTTTGGTACTGTAGAGCGGGTAGTTAAATAGATATACTTCTTCGGAGGCTTCTTAGTTTATTGTTTAAAGTAGGTTGGTGGGTTACACAGGATGTGTGTTTTGTGCCCATGCCCCGGCAGGCCATGCCACGAGAGAGAGCTGGGAGTACTGTGACTTGATGCCAGGCCGCAGTGTGAGTGATAGCGAGGCAAGGTCTTGGGCATACTGAAGTGGCAAGGCCTATAGATGGCAGCATCTTGAGTGGCGCTAAATATGAACTAAGCTGGCAGACAGCATTGGGCGTCTGTGCAGACAGTAACAGGCTGTCTACAGTTCATGTCCACCGGGATTCCTTCTCTCTCAATATATAAACATAATAAATCACAGTAAACAGGTGATATCACAACAAATGCAAAACAACCACTATGAACAAAATAGTGATTTTCCAAGTGCCATCGTGAGAAATCACAAAAACGATGGAAATTCAGTTTTTTTTCATAATGGGTTATTTTGCATAGGCATATTTTTTGACAGATTAATAATTTCTACAAGATGTTAACACCAATTTATGTTTATATTCTTTATGCTGTGATTCTTAACCTCTGCCATGGTATGAGCTTTTAACAGTCCTGTTCATCAACTTGCTGAAAAAATTAGACTTAAGCTTTTCGTACGAGGCAACGTGGCAAAGCTTAAGGTGGAGAAAGACTTGAACGTGGCTAGGGTTGACGTGGTAAGTTTGACATGGTCAAATCGAGACATGCAAGGCCTGAAGTGACTAGGCTTGACGTGGCAAAGCCTGGCGGGGATAGGCTTGACATATGCACGACTCTGATGTGACAGACCTGACGTGGCAAGACTTGACGTGACTAGACCTGACTTGGCTAAGACTGACGTGGCGATGCTTAATTAACGTGCAAGGCTTACCGAGTAAACCTTTCACGAGACAAGGCCTAAAACACACACATACACAGGTAAAACATAAGTTACTGAACTTCGTTTGAATGTGAAATCAATACATCAAATGTAGATCAATCCAGATTTTATTGTTTAATCAAGCAACACGTCCAGACACATCAGGAGAGACGTCAACGACGCTTAACAAGCCACTGATGGCATTTAATCTACACACGCCACAATTTCTCAGAATGACAGACCTAATTGACACTATCCACACAGTGTCCATTCTCTCCTCGATACGGTTATACAAACGCTAACGTTATTACGTTACTAACTGCAGATCTATTCACACAGACCTCGGGCAGTGAGGCATTCTACCTAGGAAACGTCTACCTGGAGGTTATTCCGGGGATCAACGCCCCCGCGGCCTCGGTCCACGACTAGGCCTCCCGTGGACCAGGGCCTGATCAATACCAGCTGTTACTGCAGGACGTAGCGTGGACACAATAAAACACAATAGGAATTGTTAATGGTTATAATTAACTATAATTTTTTTTAAAGGGTGGAAGGGGTAGCCAGTGGGAAGGCCCAGTCAGATGACCAAAAGCTCCAGCTCAGTCATTATATGACTAAGAGACCCGCGTTCATAACTCTTAGTTTTGTTTCCTGACGAACTTTTACCTAACCTACAAACAATAGGTTAGCCTGATTCATGAGAAACATTCACACTGCCTGGGCATCTAAATTTCCGAAACGTCTCGCCTACACGTAGAAACTTCTTCAGTTTTTAATACAGTCTGAAGAAGGCTTCTGTGTAGGGCGAAACGTTTTCGGAAATAAAGATACCAAAGAAGTTGCCACATGTGTCTTGTGAATTAGACACACGTGCAACTCTTGGGTATCTTTATTGAGGAAACGTTCGCCACAACAGTGGCTTCATCAGCCATACAAAGGAGAAACGTGAAGAACACAGAGAATGAGTAATCAGTCCCTCAGCCCTTAGTCGATGTGGTCAGTCCATCAAATCTTGATGGACCTGACCACATTCTCCTGCTGATTCCTTCAGTTTCTCCTTTGTAAGGACTGATTAAGTCCACCCCACTGTGTGGCAGAAACTTTCGTCAATAAAGATACCCAGAGTTGCACGTACTGGAGTTTAATCTGGATAGAGTTCATCCGGGGTGTCAACGCCCACCGCGCCACGGTCCAGGTGACCCCAGGCCCATCCTGGAGGGAAAAAAAATCAGAGCCTGATCCACCAGGCTGTTAGTCTTCTGGCTTGCAAACGCAAACCAACGTACCAGCACAGGCCCGCGGCTGAACAGAAACTGAACTTAAGGTGCATGGTCCGTGCCAGCATGAAGACTGCCAGGGTCCTGTTGGTAACCCCTTATGAGTGCTGGGAGGCAGTTGAACAGACTCGGGCCCCAGACACTTATTGTATGGTCTCTTAACGTGGCTAGCGACACCCCCTGCTTTTCATTGGGGGGATGGTGCAATCGTCTCCAAGTCTTTTGCTTTCGTAGTGAGTGATTGTCCCCTTAATACAAGAACTGAAAACGTGTGTCTAATTCAACAACATGTCGGTTCACTGAACCATTTATATCACAAACATGTGTCTTATTAAACCATCTTGTCGGTATTGTTAACTGTAGCTTAGGTTTAGGAAGATTCGTCAGGAACCACGACAATTGCTTTCCTGACGAGGGTCAAAATCTCCGATCTGACCCGCCACCCCCCCACTGTTCCTTGTCCATATAACCAGGACCTCTCACGTGCCTGCCCACTCCATATAAAAAATTACGAATAACATCATTTGAAGTTGGTTTTAGTAGTAATACAGATTACAGGAAAGACTAACCTATTATCAGTTTACATCTGAATGTTTATTCTTTGCTCCTACTCTACAGAAAATCCATAATATTTAGGATAAATAGAATTTAAGTTATTGGGGGGGCGTTTAAATTGGTCTGCTTTTGATCCAGAGATTTTTTTTTTTTTGGCAAATTCTTCATATTTGATAGTGTCCACTATTCAGTGTTCTGAATAATTCTAAAATCTTTTATGGATAATATACATCCACCTCGTATACCAATGGTTGTCAGTTTCATGTACCTAAAAATGATTGATAAATTAACACTTTGTGCAAACTCTTGGGGTATCATTATTGAGGAAACGTTTCGCCAACACAGTGCTTCATTCATCAGTCCATACAAAGGGAGAATCTTGAAAGAATAGGAGGAGAAGAGTAATCAAGAGTCCCTTCAACTTGATCGATGTGGTCATTCCATCAATCTTGAATAGAATACGGCATACTTGCTGAGAAGGAGCTTATAACCGTTGGCAGGAGAGTGAAAGCAGTCATAGGGCAGTGTAACACTTTATTCAATGTTGAAGTAGGTCGTCCCAAGAATTAGGCAAGCAAGAAGTAGGCACGACCTACTTCAACATTGAATAAGTGTACACTGCCTCTGACTGCTGCACCTCTCCTGCCAACGGTAAATAAGCCTCCTTCGCAGCCGTATGCCGTATACTAGTCCAAGATTGATGAACGACCACATCGACTCAAGGTTTAGGGACGATTGACCTCAGATTCCCTCCTAATCTACAAGATTCTCTTTGTATGGACTGATGAAGCCACTGTGTGGCGAAATCGTCCATCAAAAAAGATACCCAAGAGTTGCACATGTGTCTAATATATCAACATGTCGGTTCTCTGAACCATTCATCTACAAAATTACCTAAAATGTTTACTTAATGTGTGTTTTTCCGAAACGTTTCGCCAACCCCGGCTTCTTCATTCGGATACGAAGTGACTGAAAAATGTTGACAAGATACCACAACCCACCGCACTATGTACGCCACCTACCACTACACCTCCGCACTAATGTACGGCCACCACCCACTACATTCAACACCTGGGCAGCAGCTTCTACCACCACCACAGTTCACCACATACTCATATCTCATTCATCTCTCATTCTCTCTCTCTCTCTCTCTTCTCTCTCGGTTCTCTTCCTCTCTCTCTCTCACACGCACAACACACACACACACACACAACACACACACACGACACACACACACACAAACAGTCGCCATGCTGTCCACTCTTTTCCTCTCCCCTCAATATAGATTTGCTGAACCCTAACAAAAACTAATATACACAAACGGGAGAGAAGAAGCACACACAGGGGCAAGATGGAATACTTAAAACCACAGCAATAGGTTCTGTGGAACACCACAAAACAATAGGTGTCTGTGGAACAACACAAAACAATAGATGTCTGTGAACACGCACAACGATAGGTTAGTCTGTAGAACACACACACAACAATAGGTGTCTGTGGTAACCACATACAACAATAGTGTCTGTTGACCACGCACAATAGGTGTCTGTGGAACCCACACACAACAATAGCTGTCTGTGAACACACAATAGTGTCTGTGGAACACACACAACAAAATTGTCCTGTGGAACACACACAAAAGGTGTCTGTGGAACACACACAATAGGTGTCTGTGGAACACACACAATAGGTGTCCTGTGAACACACACAACAAGGTGTCCTGTGGAACACACACAATAGGGTGTGTTCCTGTGGAACACACACAAAAGGTGTCTTGGAACACACTGCAATAGTATCTGTGGAAACAGAACACACAACAATAGGTATCTGTGGAACACACACACATAGGTGCTGTGGAAACACACAACAATAGATGTTCTTTGGAACACACACAATAGGTGTCTGTGGAACACACAAAATAGGTGGTCTGTGAACACACACATAAGAGTGTCTGAGGAACACACACATAATAGGTGTCTGTGGAACACACACATTAATAGGTGTCTGTGGAACACACACACACCAACAAAAGGTAGCTGTGAAACACTCGCACAATAGGTGTCTTGGAAACACACACACAACAATAGGAGTCTGTGAACACACAAAAATAGTATCTGTGGAACACACACAACAAGTGTCCTGTGGAACACACAACAATGTGTGTCTGTGAACACACACAATATAGGTGGTCTGTGGAACTAACAACAATAGGTGTCGTGGAACACACACAACAATATGTGTTCTGTGGAACACACAACAACAATAGGTGTCCCTGTGGAACACACACAACAATAGAATTCTGTGTGAACACACACAACAATAGAAGTCAGTGGAACACACACAACAATAGGTGTCTGTGGAACACATACACAGCAATAGATGTCGTGGAAACACACACATCAATAGGTGACTGTGGAACACACATCACAATAGTGTCTGTGAACACAGCACAGCAGTAGTGACAGAGAAACATATAGAACTACGAGGTTTAGGAACACTACACACACCACCTGCTCATTGAGCCAGGAACATGACCTAGTACGACCAGAGAAGAGGCGGGGGCCAGGAGCGTGAATCGAACCCTGCAAACCAGAACTAGGTTAGGTACTCTCCAACATCAAATCGAACTTAACTTCCCAAACAAGCTTTTATACCAAACACCATTCCAGCACTGCGCAAGGATAGCCAAGCCATCATTTTTTTAGTTTTATAAATCCACAGTTTCAAGAAGAGGTATGATAACATGTAAAGAGGTCAAAAAGAAGCAATAGATGGAAAATAACTCAATAGCGGGGTAGGAGAGGAAAGTCAACCCTGGCAAAACACAAATCGTCGAGTCCACACTAAACTTTGCTACACCACTCAAGATAATTAGACACATGTGCAACTCTTGGGTATCTATAATTGAGGAACATTCGCGCACACAGATTGGCTCATCAGCCCATAACAAAAGGATAAACTTGAAGAACAGGAAGAGAATGAGGTAATCTACGTGTCGGTTCTCTGAACCATTCATCTACACACCACTAGCTTGATGTGGGGGACAAAACAAGTACAGTTCATGACATTTACTGGAAAAGGGAAGTTTTTTCTTCCAACTTAAAGTGGTAATTCGTTTTGTCTACAATGATCCAGGAGGTCTGTGAAACTTTTATGTTTAATTACCGCCAAAACAAATGTGTGTGCCAGTAACGAAATTAACCGCACAAAACTAAAAATTATTTGTTTGAAAAGAAAATATATAACTGTCATAATTTGCATCGCTATTAAATTAATCAATTTTGTGAACATCTGCTTTACCTGTGCCCTGGATGCTCAAACGTGCAGACACGACATCAGGATAACTCGTTGAGAGACGGATGCTTCTTATGTAGGGTGATGAAGTGAAGGTGACTTCATACCTCTCCTTCCTCTCTCCAGGTAAACACAACGCTGCGACCACCGCTGTACCAATATAAAGGACTTGTTTGGTACTGTAGAGCGGGTAGTTAAATGATATACTTCTTGGGAGGCTTCTTAGTTTATTGTTAAGTAGTGGTGGGTTACACAGGCTTGTGTGTTTGTGCCCATGGCCCGGGCAGGGCCATGCCACGAGAGAGAGCTGGGAGTACTTGTGTCTTGATGCCAGGCCGCTGTGTGAGTGAGAGCGAGGCAAGTCTGGGCATACTGAAGTGGCAAGGCCTATAGATGGCAGCACTTGAGTGGCGCGAAATATGAACTAAGCTGGCAGACAGCATGGGCTGTCTGTGCAGACAGTACAGGCTGTCTACAGTTCATGTCCACCGGGATTCCTTCACTCTCATATATACATAATAAGATCACAGTAAACAGGTGATATCACAACAAATGCAAAACAACCACTATGAAAAAATAGTGAATTTCCAAGTGCCTTCGTGAGAAATCACAAAAACGTTTGGAAATTCAGTTTTTTTCATAATGGTTATTTTGCATATGCATATTTTGACAGATTATTAATTTCTACAAGATGTTAACACCAATTTATGTTTATATTCTTATGCTGTGATTCTTAACCTCTGCCATGTATGAGCTTTTAACAGTCCTGTTCATCACTTGCTGAAAAATTAGACTTAAGCTTTTCGTACAGCAACGTGGCAAAGCTTAAGGTGAAAGACTTAAACGTGGCTAGGTTTGACGTGGTAAAGTTTGACATGGCAATATCGTGACATGGCAAGGCCTGAAGTGACTAGGCTTGACGTGGCAAAGCCTGGCGGGGATAGGCTTGACATAGCAAACTTGATGTGACTAGACCTGACGTGGCAAGACTTGACGTGACTAGACCTGACGTGGCAAGACTTGACGTGGCGATGCTTAATTAACGTGGCAAGGCTTACCGAGGTAAACCTTCACGAGACAAGGCTAAACACACACATACACAGGTAAAACATAAGTTACTGAACTTCGTTTGATGTGAAATCTAATACATCAACTGTAGATCAATCAGATTATTGTTAATCAAGCAGACACGTCACAGACACATCAGGAGAGACGTCAACGACGCTTAACAAGCCACTGATGGCATTTAATCTACACACGCCACATTTCTCAGAATGACAGACCTAATTGTCACTATCCTCACAGTGTCATTCTCGATACGGTTATTACACGCTAACGTTATTACGTTACTAACTGCATATCTTTCCACACGAGACCTCGGGCAGTGGGGCATTCTACCTAGGACGTCTCCCTGGAGGTTATTCCGGGGATCAACGCCCCGGGGCCCCGGGTCCACGACTAGGCCTCCCGGTGGACCAGGGCCTGATCAACCAGGCTGTTACTGCAGGACGTAGCTGACTCAATATACACAATAGGAATTGTTAATGGTTATAATTAACTATAATTTTTTAAAGGGGTGGAGGGGTAAGCCAGTGGAAGGCCTCTGTCAGATGACCAAAAGCTCCAGCTGCAGGTCATTATATGACTAAGACCCGCGTCAGTAAACACTTAGTTTTGTTTCCTGACGAACTTTACCTAACCTACAAACAATAGGTTAGCCTGATCAATGAGAAACATTCACATTTTGGGGCATCTATATTTCCGAAACGCCCTCGCCTACACGTAGACTTCTTCAGTTTAATACAGTCTGAAGAAGCCTTCTGTGTAGGCGAAACGTTTCGGAAATAAAGATACCAAAGTATTGCACATGTGTCTTGTTGAATTAGACACACGTGCAACTCTTGGGTATCTTTATTGAGGAAACGTTTCGCCACACAGTGGCTTCATCAGTCCATACAAAGGAGAAACGTGAAGAACAGCAGGAGAATGAGGTAATCAGTCCCTCAGCCTTGAGTCGATGTGGTCAGTCCATCAATCTTGATGGACTGACCACATTCTCCTGCTGTTCTTCAAGTTTCTCCTTTGTATGGACTGATGAAGCCACTGTGTGGCGAAACGTTTCCTCAATAAAGATACCCAAGAGTTGCACGTACCTGGAGTTTACCTGGAGAGAGTTCCGGGGGTCAACGCCCCCGCGGCCCGGTCTGTGACCAGGCCTCCTGGTGGATCAGAGCCTGATCACCAGGCTGTTGCTGCTGGCTTTCACGCAAACCAACGTACAAGCCACAGCCCGGCTGATCAGGAAAATGACTTTAGGGGCTTGTTTCCCGTGCCAGCTTGAAGACTGCCAGGGGTCTGTTGGTAATCCCCCTTATGTGTGCTGGGAGGCAGTTGAACAGTCTCGGGCCCCTGACACTTATTGTATGGTCTCTTAACGTGCTAGCGACACCCCTGCTTTTCATTGGGGGGATGGTGCATCGTCTGCCAAGTCTTTTGCTTTCGTAGTGAGTGATTGTCCTTAATACAAGGAACTAAAACGTGTGTCTAATTCAACAACATGTCGGTTCTCTGAACCATTTATCTACAAACATGTGTCTTATTAATCATCTTGTCGGTATTGTTACTGTAGCTTAGGTTTTGGTAGATTCGTCAGGAAACACGACAATTGCTTCCTGACGAGGGTCTAAATCACCCGATGACCCGCCACTTCCTTGTTCATATAACCAGGACCTGCTCACGTGCCTGCCCACCCATATAAAAAATTACGAATAACATCATTTGATGTTGGTTTTAGTAGTACTACAGAATACAGGAAGACTACCTATTACTGGTTTACATCTGAATGTTTTATTCTTTGCTCCTACTCTACAGAAAATTCCATAATATTTGAGTTAAAAGAATTTAGTTATTACGTTTAAATTGGTCTGCTTTTGATCCAGAGATTTTTTTTTTTTGGCAAGATTCTTCATATGTGATAGTTGTCAACTTTCAGTGTTCTGAATAATTCTAAAATCTTTTATGGATAAAAAACTATCACCCCGTAACCAATGGGTTTCAGTTCTTGTACCTAAAATGATTGATAAAATTTGAACATGTCAACCTTGGGAAACTTTA
>NC_069484.1:17440599-17465599 GCF_026875155.1 Cherax quadricarinatus
CGACCTGACAACACTGGAGGACAGGAGAGATAGGGGGGACATGATAACGACATACAAAATACTGAGAGGAATTGACAAGGTGGACAAAAACAGGATGTTCCAGAGATTGGACACAGTAACAAGGGGACACAGTTGGAAGCTGAAGACACAGATGAATCACAGGGATATTAGGACGTATTTCTTCAGTCACAGAGTAATCAGGAAGTGGAATAGTTTGGGAAGCGATGTAGTGGAGGCAGGATCTATACATAGCTTTAAGCAGAGGTATGATAAAGCTCACGGTTCAGAGAGAGTGACCTAGTAGCGACCAATGAAGAAGCGGGGCCAGGAGCTAGGACTCGACCCCTGCAACCTCAACTAGGTGAGAACTAGGTGAGTACATAAGGAGAGCAGTCGTAGAGCCAGAAACGAATATGCACAGATAAGAAGGGAGGCCCAAAGACAATATGAAAATGACATAGCAGCAAAAGCCAGATCTGACCCGAAACTGTTGTACAGCCACATCAGGAGGAAAACAACAGTCAAGTACCAGGTAATCAGGCTAAGGAAGGAAGGAGGAGAGACAACAAGAAATGACCGTGAAGTATGTGAGGAACTCGAGAGATTCAAAGAAGTGTTCACAGAGGAGACAGAAGGGGCTCCAGAAAGACGGAGAGGTGGGGCACACCACCATGTGCTGGACACAGTGCACACAACCGAGGAAGAAGCGAAGAGACTTCTGAGTGAGCTAGATACCTCAAAGGCAATGGGGCCAGATAACATCTCCCCATGGGTATTGAGAGAGGGAGCAGAGGCGCTATGTGTACCCCTAACAACAATATTCAATACTTCTATCGAAACAGGGAGATTGCTTGAGGCATGGAAGACAGCAAATGTAGTCCCAATCTTTAAAAAAGGAGACAGACATGAAGCATTAAACTACAGACCAATGTCACTGACATGTATAGTATGCAAAATCATGGAGAAGATTATCAGGAGAAGAGTGGTGGAACACCTAGAAAGGAATGATCTCATCAACAGCAGCCAACATGGTTTCAGGGACGGGAAATCCTGTGTCACAAACCTACTGGAGTTCTATGACATGGTGGCAGCAGTAAGACAGAGAGAGAGGGGGTGGGTGGGATTGCATATTCTTGGACTGCAAGAAGGCGTTTTGACACAGTTCCACACAAGAGATTGGTGCAAAAACTGGAGGACCAAGCAGGGATAACAGGGAAGGCACTACAATGGATCAGGGTAATACTAGTCAGGAAGACAGCAGCGAGTCATGGTATGTGGCGAGGTGTCAGGTGGGCACCTGTGACCAGCGGGGTCCCACAGGGGTCAGTCCTAGGACCAGTGCTGTTTTGGTATTTGTGAACGACATGACGGAAGGAATAGACTCTGGGGTGTCCCTGTTTGCAGATGACGTGAAGTTGATGAGAAGAATTCACTCGATCGAAGACCAGGCAGAACTACAAAGGGATCTGGACAGGCTGCAGACCTGGTCCAGCAATTGGCTCCTGGAGTTCAATCCCACCAAGTGCAAAGTCATGAAGATTGGGGAAGGGCAAAGAAGACCGCAGACGGAGTACAGTCTAGGGGGCCAGAGACTACAAACCTCACTCAAGGAAAAAGATCTTGGGTGAGTATAACACCAGGCACATCTCCTGAAGCGCACATCAACCAAATAACTGCTGCAGCATATGGGCGCCTAGCAAACCTCAGAACAGCATTCTGACATCTTAATAAGGAATCGTTCAGGACCCTGTACACCGTGTACGTTAGGCCCATATTGGAGTATGCGGCACCAGTTTGGAACCCACACCTAGCCAAGCACGTAAAGAAACTAGAGAAAGTGCAAAGGTTTGCAGCAAGACTAGTCCCAGAGCTAAGAGGTATGCCCTACGAGGAGAAGTTAAGGGAAATCAACCTGACGACACTGGAGGACAGGAGAGATAGGGGGGACATGATAACGACATACAAAATACTGAGAGGAATTGACAAGATGGACAAAGACAGGATGTTCCAGAGATTGGACACAGTAACAAGGGGACACAGTTGGAAATTGAAGACACAGATGAATCACAGGGATGTTAGGAAGTATTTCTTCAGCCACAGAGTAGTCAGTAAGTGGAATAGTTTGGGAAGCGATGTAGTGGAGGCAGGATCCATACATAGCTTTAAGCAGAGGTATGATAAATCTCACGGTTCAGGGAGAGTGACCTAGTAGCGATCAGTGAAGAGGCGGGGGCCAGGAGCTCGGACTCGACCCCCGCAACCACAACTAGGTGAGTACACTACCAGAGTGAGGGGGGAGGACGAATCAACAAGATTGGACCTTGTGTTCACCCTGGGCAGTTCAGACATTGAGGACATCACATATGAGAGTCCCCTAGGAGCTAGTGACCACGTGGTTCTGTGCTTTGAATACATAGAGTTGCAAGTGGAGAGAGTAACAGGAGTTGAATGGGAAAAGCCAGACTATAAAAGACGGGACTCCATAGGTTTGAGGAACTTCCTGCAGGAAGTTCCGTGGGACAGAGAACTGGCAGGAAAGCCAATAAATGAAATGATGGAATATGTAACAACAAAATACAAGGAGGCAGTGGAAAGGTTTATTCCCAAGGGCAACAAAAACAATGGGAAAACCAGAACGAGCCCCTGGTTTACCCGACGGTGTAAGGAGGCAAAAACTAAGTGCAATAGAGAATGGAAAAAGTACAGAAGGCAGAGAACACATGAAAATAGGGAGATTAGTCGCAGAGCCAGGACTGAGTATGCACAGGTAAGGAGGGAGGCCCAGCGACAGTATGAAAATAACATAGCATCGAAAGTCAAGACTGACCCGAAACTGTTGTATAGCCACATCAGGAGGAAGACAACAGTCAAAGACCAGGTGATCAGACTGAGGACAGAAGGTGGAGAACTCACAAGAAATGATCAGGAGGTATGTGAGGAGCTAAACAGGAGATTTAAGGAAGTTTTTACAGTAGAGACAGGAAGGGCTCTGGAAAGACAGCACAGAAGGGAACATCAAGTGGGAATATACCAACAAGTGTTGGATGACATACGAACAACCGAGGAGGAGGTGCAGAAGCTGCTAAGTGACTTGGATACCTCAAAGGCGATGGGACCGGACATCTCCCCGTTGGTCCTTAGAGAAGGAGCAGAGATGCTGTGCATGCCCCTAACCACAATCTTCAACACATCCCTTGAAACTGGGCAACTACCTGAGATATGGAAGACGGCAAATGTAGTCCCCATAAACTACAGACCTGTGTCTCTGACATGTATAGTATGCAAAGTCATGGAGAAGATTATCAGGAGGAGAGTGGTGGAACACCTGGAACGGAACAAGATTATAAATGAAAACCAGCATGGATTCATGGAAGGCAAATCCTGTGTCACAAACCTTCTGGAGTTTTATGACAAGGTAACAGAAGTAAGACACGAGAGAGAGGGGTGGGTTGATTGCATTTTCCTGGACTGCAGGAAGGCCTTTGACACAGTTCCTCACAAGAGATTAGTGCAGAAGCTGGAGGATCAGGCGCATATAACAGGGAGGGCACTGCAATGGATCAGGGAATACCTGACAGGGAGGTAACAACGAGTCATGGTACGTGAAGAGGTATCACAGTGGGCGCCTGTGACGAGCGGGGTCCCACAGGGGTCAGTTCTAGGACCAGTGCTATTTTTGATATATGCGAACGACATGATGGAAGGAATAGACTCTGAAGTGTCCCTATTCGCACATGATGTGAAGTTGAGGAGAAGAATGAAATCGGATGAGGCTGAGGCAGGACTGCAAAGAGACCTGGACAGGCTGGACACGTGGTCCAGAAACTGGCTTCTCGAATTCAACACTGCCAAATGCAAAGTCATGAAGATTGGGGAGGGGCAAAGAAGACCGCAGACAGAGTATAGGCTAGGTGGACAAAGACTACAGACCTCACTCAGGGAGAAAGATCTTGGGGTGACCATAACACCGAGCACGTCACCGGAGGCACACATCAACCAAATAACTGCTGCAGCATACGGGCGCCTGACAAACCTGAGAATAGGGTTCCGATACCTTAATAGGGAATCGTTCAAGACACTGTACACTGTGTATGTTAGGCCCATACTGGAGTATGCAGCACCAGTCTGGAATCCACACCTGGTCAAGCACGTCAAGAAGTTAGCGAAAGTACAAAGGTTTGCAACAAGCCTAGTTCCAGAGCTCAGGGGAATGTCGTACGAGGAAAGGTTGAGGGAAATCGGTCTGACGACACTGGAGGACAGAAGGGTCTGGGGAGACATGATAACGACATACAAGATACTGCGGGGAATAGACGAGGTGGACAGAGACAGGATGTTTCAGAGAGGGGACACAGAAACAAGGGGTCACAATTGGAAGCTGAAGACTCAGACGAGTCACAGGGACGTTAGAAGTATTTCTTCAGTCATAGAGTCATCAGGAAGTGGAATAGCCTAGCTAGTGAAGTAGTGGAGGCAGGAACCATACATAGTTTTAAGAAGAGGTATGACAAAGTTCAAGAAGCAGAGAGGGAGAGGACCTAGTAGCGATCAGTGAAGAGGCGGGGCCAGGAGCTGAGTATCGACCCCTGCAACCACAATTAGGTGAGTACACACAGGGGGGGTCTAGTCTCAGCGCCTCTTCGGTAGTCGCTATTAGGTTCACTCTCCTGGATTCAAGAGCCTTATTGTACCTGTTCTTAAAGCTATGTATTGATCCTGCTGTTACTGGTTCATTCTCCAGGTTGTTCCACTTCCTGACTACTATAAAACTGAAGAAATTCTTCCTAACATCCCTGTGGCTCATCTGTTTTCATTTTCCAGTTGTTCCCTCGTGTTGTTGTTTGCCGTCCGTCAACATTCTGTTCTTGTGGACCCTGTCCATTCCTCACACTATTTTGTATGTTATATTATTGTCTCTGGTTCTTCTGTTCCCCAGTGACATCAGGTTGAATTTTCTTGACCTCTTATCAAAGGACATAACTCATATTTCCGGGACTAATAATCTCTTTACTTTCTCCAGTTTCTTGACATGTTTGACCAGGTGTGGGTTCCATGCTGGTGCTGCATACTCCAGTATGGGCCTGACGTACATTGTATAGTGTCGTGAATGGACTTCTTAAACTTCTAAAATTGGTCTTAGATTTGCCAGATGCTAAGTTGTTGTAGCAGTTATTTGGTTGATATGCACCTCAGGCGATATTCTCTGTACAGTATTCACCCCAGAGTCCTCCTTGAGTGAGGTTTGCAACCCTTGTTCCCCGAACCTGTACTCCGTCTGCGGTCTTCTTTGCCCTTGCCCAAACCTCATAACTTTACACTCGCTGGGGTTAAATTCCAGTAGCCACTTGTCAGACCAAATCTACATCCTGTCCAAATCCACTTGTAAGCGTTTCTTGTCTTCACCTGCTTGTATTATCTTCATTATCTTCACACCTGCTTGTATTATCTTCATTATCTTCACACCTGCTTGTATTATCTTCATTATCTTCACACCTGCTTGTATTATTTTCATTTTCACACCTGCTTGCATTATCATCATTATCTTCACACCTGGTTGCATTATCTTCACACCTGCTTGTATTATCTTCACATCTGCTAACAGTGATACCTCTGACTCTGTCCACAACGATGACAAGAAACAGTACTGATACTTGTTGAATCCCACTTGTCACATGTGTACCCACCTACTCACCTATATGTGGTTGCATTGGTTGAATCACAGCTCCTGGCCATGTGTGTATGGTTTGTACTCACCTGTATGTGGTTTCAAGGGTCAAATCACAGCTTCTGGCTCTGTGTGTTTGTACTCACCAATATATAACCACATATTGGTGAGTGCAAACACACAGGGCAGGGGGTCTAGTCATTGCAGGGATCTAGTCGAAAGCTCCTGGCCCCGCCTCTTAGCTTACAGCTTACCAGATTCACCCCTAGCCTCGTAGGCCCTATCGTATCTGCTCTTCAAACTATGTATGGAGCTTTTGTGTATGTTTTTGTGAATGAGAAGAAATGGATTAAATTTGCGGGGATGAATGTGGCGGAGATGGTTCCTGGGATCTCTAAGACTTAAGAAATAGAGGAAATAAAATATAATTTATGAAACATAGCATCAGTTAGGTTCACAATGGTCGTAAATAAATGCAAAGTGAACATTAGGGTTATTTATTGTTGTGGAGACCTGGCCACCGCGGCAGTTATGGGAAGTTACCATCATGTTCTCCTAGTCCCTGGCACACCATCCATGGATGTGCCTTCACGCTACTCAGTGTTTCTTCACTCAAGGAGTTTAAGCTACCCTGTGTTTGGATTAAATCTCAGTGTATCTCATTCCTCAGGTGCTGTATGACCTTCATTTGTTGATCTCTTACTTATCAAGAAAATAATAATACAGGAAGGTGGTGGTAGTAGTAGTAGTAGTAGTAGTAGTAGTAGTTGTAGTAGTAGTAGGAGTGGTTGTGGTAGTAGTAGTGGTAGTAGTAGTAATAGTAGTAGTGGTATTAGTAGTAGTAGTCGTAGTAACAACAAATACATATATGAATAAGACACGTGCAACACTTGGGTATCTTTATAGTCCAATCGTTTCGATCACACAGTGATGTTCTGTCGAGTACAGAGGTAACATCTGCATTATTGGTTACATGTGTAATGGACGGATCACATCAGCTTTACCTCTCCACTACTACTGCTGTCACCACTATTTTCGACTGAAGAAGCCTATTGTGTAGGCGAAACGTTTCAACGATAAAGATACTTAACTCTTGCACATGTATCTTACTCATTAAGATTATTATTCACCACAATGGTACTCGTGCACATTCGAAAGTTTCCTGGTGCTGTTCAGTTTCCTAGTGCTGTTCAGTTTCCTGGTGCTGTTCAGTTTCCTAGTGCTGTTCAGTTTCCTGGTGCTGTTCAGTTTCCTGGTGCTGTTCAGTTTCCTAGTGCTGTTCAGTTTCCTAGTGCTGTTCAGTTTTCTGGTGCTGTTCAGTTTCCTAGTGCTGTTCAGTTTCCTAGTGCTGTTCAGTTTCCTAGTGCTGTTCAGTTTCCTGGTTCTGTTCAGTTTCCTAGTGCTGTTCAGTTTCCTAGTACTGTTCAGTTTTCTGGTGCTGTTCAGTTTCCTGGTGCTGTTCAGTTTTCTGGTGCTGTTCAGTTTCCTAGTGCTGTTTAGTTTCCTGGTGCTGTTCAGTTTCCTGGTGCTGTTCAGTTTCCTGGTGCTGTTAGTTTCCTAGTGCTGTTCAGTTTCCTGGTGTTCAGTTTCCTAGTGCTGTTCAGTTTCCTGGTGCTGTTTAGTTTCCTAGTGCTGTTCAGTTTCCTGGTGCTGTTCAGTTTCCTGGTGCTGTTCAGTTTCCCGGTGCTGTTCAGTTTCCTAGTGCTGTTCAGTTTCCTAGTGCTGTTCAGTTTCCTGGTGCTGTTCAGTTTCCTAATGCTGTTCAGTTTCCTGGTGCTGTTCAGTTTCCTAGTGCTGTTCAGTTTCTTGGTGCTGTTCAGTTTCCTGGTGCTGTTCAGTTTCCTAGTGCTGTTCAGTTTCCTGGTGCTGTTCAGTTTCCTAGTGCTGCTCAGTTTCCCAGTGCTGTTCAGTTTCCTAGTGCTGTTCAGGTTCCTAGTGCTGCTCAGTTTCCTAGTGCTGTTTAGTTTCCTGGTGCAGTTCAGTTTCTTGGTGCTGTTCAGTTTCCTAGTGCTGTTCAGTTTCCTGGTGCTGTTCATTTTCCTAGTGCTGTTCAGTTTCATAGTGCTGTTCAGTTTCCTGGTGCTGTTCATTTTCCTAGTGCTGTTCAGTTTCCTAGTGCTGTTCAGTTTCCTGGTGCTGTTCAGTTTCCTAGTTCTGTTCAGTTTCCTAGTTCTATTCAGTTTCCTAGTGCTGTTCAGGTTCCTATTGCTGCTCAGTTTCCTAGTGCTGTTTAGTTTCCTGGTGCAGTTCAGTTTCTTGGTGCTGTTCAGTTTCCTAGTGCTGTTCAGTTTCCTGGTGCAGTTCAGTTTCCTAGTGCTGTTCAGTTTCCTAGTGCTGTTCAGTTTCCTGGTGCTGTTCAGTTTCCTGGTGCTGTTCAGTTTCCTAGTGCTGTTCAGTTTCCTAGTGCTGTTCAGTTTCCTGGTGCTGTTCAGTTTCCTGGTGCTGTTCATTTTCCTAGTGCTGTTCAGTTTCCTGGTGCTGTTCAGTTTCCTGGTGCTGTTCAGTTTCCTAGTGCTGTTCAGTTTATCCTCCTGGTGCAGTTCAGTTTCCTAGTGCTGTTCAGTTTCCTAGTGCTGTTCAGTTTCCTGGTGCTGTTCAGTTTCCTGGTGCTGTTCAGTTTCCTAGTTCTGTTCAGTTTCCTAGTGCTGTTCAGTTTCCTAGTTCTGTTCAGTTTCCTAGTTCTGTTCAGTTTCCTAGTGCTGTTCAGTTTCCTGGTGCTGTTCAATTTCCTAGTTCTGTTCAGTTTCCTAGTGCTGTTCAGTTTCCTGGTCTGTTCAGTTTTTCCTAGTTCTTCAGTTTCCTAGTGCTGTTCAGTTTCCTAGTGCTGTTCAGTTTCCTGGTGCTGTTCAGTTTCCTAGTTCTGTTCAGTTTCCTAGTGCTGTTCAGTCAGCTCCTTGCCAGACGACCTGTCTTTGTATCTGCTGCCCCTGTTCACCTAGTACTACTACTAGTACTAAATGAATATTACCTCACGTTTACCTGGCGTCGATTTCCGTCCCAGACCAGGCCTCCTGGTTGCTGGCTCGATCGATCAAGCTTTTAGTGCCCGCCGCCCGCACTCCAACGTACTATGCGCCACAACGTGATTGATCAGGAACTGTTTTGAGGGCTCTGTCGATTTCCTTTGAAGACAGCTACGGGTTTGTTGTTGATCTAGTGCAGCTAGACACAGTCTAACCACCCGTCTCTGGCTTCATCTTAGCAACTAAGGTTACCCTTAGACGGTTTCGTGGTTCACTTTACCCTCTTCCCGGTCCCAAATCGGACCTCCCCTTTGCTGGCCTTATTGACCAGGCTGTTAGTGCTAGCACGCAGTCCAATATATCCACAGATAACGGATGCCACGCACAAAACAGGTGAACGAGAGTAAACACACACTGAACACAAAAATAAAAGAACAACAGTACAGTGGGTTTACTGTCCATGCTAGGCAAGTCCAACTCAGACTGTATGGTATAAACCTTGGTGAGTTATACCGACAAATTCGTATAAAATATCCTAGTGTTTGTTCACATGTCATTTTAAACTCATTCTCCATCCTACTCTCTTATGTTCCTGTCCAACGTATACTTAGAGGCATCCAAAATTGTCACTTAAGTGACACTACTTGGAAGTTTGTACCACTTATATAAACCACTGTTGGTAAACCAGTACTTGCCTGTATGTTGTATGATCAAGACCAGTAGCTAAATAACCAGTGGGATGGAGGCACACGTTGCTAACTCAGCGTGTGTGCTCATGCGGAGCTGCTGCATGAGCACCAAACCTCAAGTGTACAGTCACCATGGAGATTACCTGCTGGTGTGAAGGACGCCACTCCTCCATGGTGAAACTTGGTGTTTACAAGGTCGTTGATGTTAAGCCAGGAGTGGTGTGGTGCTGGTGAAGTGGTGGTGGTGTAGTGCTGGTGGTGTGGTGATGGTGGTGTGGTGCTGGTGTAGTGGTGGTGCTGTAGTGCTGGTGTAGTGGTGGTGAAGTGGTGGTGGTGTGCCGGTACTGGTGGTGAAGGTGGTGGTGGCGCATATTGCGAGGTGGATGTAGAGACAGTGTGTGGCAGCAGGGTAAGTGTGATATCTGAGGGAGAACATGTGTAACACCATGACCCATCACGCTTGTCTCCCCTATCACCGCCCTTTACCACCGACACTTACCACCGTCATTTATCACCGACCTTTACAACCTCTCCACTTGTTGTATTCATGTCTACAAGTTGAACACTTCACGACCTGTCCTCGATCTTCACACCACGAGTGACAATCGTTCAAATCGTCTGTAGACTACTAGAATTTATGAGTTGCATCCATTGAGGACAGTAAATATCCAAGATAATATTAACCAAATCTTCCAGTGAGTTACAGAAGACAATATATAACGCTCAGTGAGAACAAATTTCAATTACTCCGCTATGAAAATTGAGGAAATAATAACTAACGTAGTTTATTGTTTTAAGGAGAACTCTTGCTAATGTTTCAGAGATGAAGCTATCTTTATTCTGTTTGTGTTTGAAATGGCGATTAAGGATGATTCAAAGCATTTAAGTCTGCGGAAAGCAAGTCAAACCACACAGTACAGCGAAAGTTCAATGTGAGGAGGAACTTAAAAGTAATAATGTCAGATCTTACATTCAAGGATCACAACAGTGTTGTTATCACACTCACGAGAAAATTAACAGGCTGAGTAACTAGAATCTTCAGAACAAGAAAGGCCAAGCAAATGATGATTTTTAAGTCGCTTGTTCTCTCCAAAATGGAATATTGATGTGCAGAATCGCAGACCTGGAGTAACAGGGAAATTATCGTATGATGCTTTAAGTTGTATCAATGCTGAAAGTTAGTGTTCACTAACCTGCTGATGCAGCTGGTAATGTTAAGTAGAGCGATGGCTCCTGTACTGAAATAAGAGCACGCATCAACAGTTGGACTTCCTCCTTTCAAAGTGAACTGTTTGTTATACTGTTTGCACTTAGTTGTGTCCATGTACCTATCTAACACATTAATTGTAAGTGATTCTCTGTCTTGCATACTCTTAACTCATTAAGTGTCAGTTGTAACACTTGTGTCGGAAGCCAAACACAGAGATGGTAGAATTGCACATAGTGGAGTCATTACACTTGTGGATTCTCTGTCACGTTGGTCTTCAAATGCTGTATTGAACTGATGGATTGGCAAAGTTATATTACCTTCACGAAGGAGTAGATTTCAACTGTGGGTCGTTAGTAGTTGAAGACGAAAAATGTGAAAAGTAGTTCAATTGAATTTCATTATCCAGAGAGTGAGGAAGGCTAATACCAGAGTGAGGAAGACTAATACCAGAGTGAGGAAGACTAATACCAGAGTGAGGAAGACTAATACCAGAGTGAGGAAGTACTAATACCAGAGTGAGAGACTAATACCAGAGTGAGGAAGACTAATACCAGAGTGAGGAAGACTAATACCAGAGTGAGGAAGACTAATACCAGAGTGAGGAAGACTAATACCAGAGTGAGGAAGACTAATACCAGAGTGAGGAAGACTAATACCAGAGGAGCTACATGTTTATAGTGCATCTAACAAAATCAACGGTCGTATGTCAGGCTACTGCCCAGCTTTGGTTGCGCTACTATTAGCCTCTGGGAGTTTATATCACCAGCTGATGTATACAAAACCAGGTGCTAACTTTGCCAGAGGAGCTAGTGACACACCCTGAGTCATCATGTGCTGGAATGTGAAATAATGAAGGAAAGAGACAACTCACTCGCGAATGTTTTAGCAGTGTCGAAACATTTTATCCACAGTGGCATATCATCAGTCATTTTGCAAAAAAATACCTGACTGCATGTTGTAAATAACTCATAACCACATATGACTACATAGTATTGTTTTGTGACCAAATTCATGACTTTAACTTGTTACCATTGTTCTAAATTCGATAAATAGTTCCTCACCACTGTAACTTGCTAAACAAACATTCCTTGATTCTGCTCTGTGCCTCTGTAATATTGGACTACCTCTCACTGGTTCAGTATGGGGTGCATAACACAGATATCAAACTAACTTGAGAATGTACAGTAACCTTCACTATCTTTAAATTCAATCCAGCATCAAAATTATTGGGAACGCGTGAGGTTCCTTAAACTGTTCTCGCTGGAACGTACGCGAGAAGAATTTTTCATAATTTATACCTAGAGGGATTGGTCCCAGGTCGGTACACTGAAATCGTTCCATATGAAAAGAGAATCGGCAAACGGTGCAAAATATTTTTGCTAAAATGCAAGGATGCGGTGAGTACACCCAAAGATAACTCAGTAAGTATAAGGGACCCTTGCTTTATACACGGGGGGCGTTACCAATGCACTCCCAGCTATCTTCATGAGGGAACTTGATTAATTCAGCTCAATTCTTAATCACCGAGGCTATTCTGACTACGTTGGACTCCGTGCGACAGCACTAATATTTTGATTAGGCTGTCTACCAGGAGGCCTGGTTTGGGAGGGTTACGGAGACGATGACCCCCCGGAATACCCTCCAGGTAGACTCCAGGTATGTCTACCAGGAAGCCTAGTCCGGGAGGGCTACGGGGACGGTGATCTCTGAGACTATCTACAGGTAATCTCAAGGAGAGGATGTGCGCAGTGCCACAAGAAACATATTGCAGACTCACACCATTAAACTAATGATAAGATGCACGGTGCACAGGAAACACGACGCTCCCTGTACAGGCGGAAACAATCATAAGAACTTAGCAGAGTTCCACACACTCTCAACCACTAGAATATTTACTTTAGAAATAGAACCGTTCATTAAACCCAAACTGAAGGAATATAAGTTTCGTGTTGTGTGTGAGAGAGAGAGAGAGGGAGAGAGAGAGAGAGAGAGAGAGAGAGAGGAGAGAGAGAGAGAGAGAGAGAGAGAGAGAGAGAGAACAAGCAAGCAAAAGACCTGAATCACAATAGGTAGTGATCAAAAAATACTTTTTATCGGATAAAATGCACGTCTAGTGTTGGGAATTTCTTGAGGCAAAACGAACTTTCACTTATGCCAACAACAAAGAAGTGAACGAGATACTGAGGACACAGTAGAACAGTGTTCAGTGACCCGTTATACACACTGAAGGTAGACAACCTTCATGAGTTATTCATGAATGTGTCAATATATTTTGCATCACCACGATCCCAGGCTGAGACTCATGGACCTACACATTAATATGCCCATGGCAAGATCAAGACTCTTGTATCTATACGATATGCTCATGCTGTGCCCAAGATCAAGACTTGTATCTACACACAATGCTCATGCTGTGCCCAAGATCAAGACTTGTATCTACACACAATGCTCATGCTGTGTCCCAGACCCAGACCCAAACACGTCTGACATCATATTTATATGCCTGTGTACTGCCCAATGCCCAGACTCTTGGAATTTCATATTAATATTCTCAGGCACTGTCTGGTGGCCAGAATCATGGAACTCCATATTTATAAACAAAATAATACCACAAAGCTTAACCCATGTAGACAGTTCTGGCGCAGGTCTCGTACCATAAGTTCTTATTAACAACCACTGATGTAACTCCTCTTTACAAAGTGGTACTAAAATACTCTAACTGAAGTGGTTCTTGGCTCAAGTAGTGTCGCCTTCGGCTCACAGCCAAGTGGCAAGGGGTCAACCCAGGCGCGAGTGGAAACTTTGGGTGTTTCCTTGTATTTAATGCACCTGGGAAAAGAGATGCAGTATAATGCGATCCTTCAGATCTGTTTGTGACTTGATAAACCTCATTGTGTGAGCGAAACGTTGTCAAATAAAGGTTATCATTATGCTGCATTTGTCTTTTTTTTTCATAATGTCGGTATTTTATACCATTTTTCTCCACTTGCCCCTGTTCACCTAGCAGTGACCAGGTACCTGGGTGATAGTATACTAGTGTGTATCGCATACTAGTAAGGGAGAAGTGAGGGATATATAACCTTAGATAGGGGTTGGTTTTGAAGAAGTGTGTGGAACACTGGAGGCTCGATCCACAGTGTTTCACACTCTGGACTTTGAAGAGAGCTGAGGTAGGATAACACCTACTCTGTAGTTTCATGGTAAAAAATACTGTATTCAAATAGTGATGCTACACATCGAGATCTTGGAGAGGTGCTGAGAAGTGAGGTTGATAAACATACGGACTTCTAATATTTACACTAGTCACAGCCTGGCTGATAAGGATTGCTTTACAAAAATTTCTTAAGTTCCCCTTTCAAGACAAGAAAACGCTCTTGCAGGAGCGACTTGTTCTAAACTCAATGTTCTCCTGGCTTGCCTACCTCAAGGTACCTACCTCCAGGTAGGTAAGCCAGGACAACATGGGTTTAAAACAGGTCTCTCTTGCAAGAGGCAGGAGTTGTGTACGAATGGTATATAATACCGACAAGATGAGGGTAAGACACATGTGCAACATCTGGGTATCTTTATTGTAGACGTTTCGCCATCTAGTGGCTTTATCAATACAAATTCTAGGACATAACTTGAAGACAGTAGAACATAGTTCTACTGTCTTCAAGTTATGTCCTAGAATTTGTATTGATAAAGCCACTGGATGGCGAAACGTCTACAATAAAGATACCCAGATGTTGCACATGTGTCTTACCCTCAAGAGGCAGGAGTGTTGTCTTAACTGTCTTCAAAGGGGAACTTAAGAAATTTTTGTGACACACTCCTCATCAGCTAGGCTGTGGTGCCTTACGATGGACTCTCTCTCTCGCAAGGAAAAAGCCTGGTTTGAGGCCTGGCTGCGGGAGTGATGGCTCCCTGTAACCATGAAAGATAAGGTAAGGAGGATCAGTGCACTCCATGAGAATCCACAAATTTCACTGGCATCACCTATTCTTGACTATTATCCTCACTCCAGATAGAGCTGCGTGACCCCTACGGGTTTAGCGCTCCCTTGTGAATTTACTACTACTACTACTACTACTACTACTACTACTACTACTAATACTACTACTACTAATATATAATAATAATAATAATAATAATAAAAAGTTCCATTAATTAGATATCGTAAGGAGAGAGAGATTGGAGAGCAGGAAAAAAAAATATTTGGCTCTGGGCTATTTTTTCCTTTTTCTCCTTGGAATGAGCTGTATAATCCTCCGGGTTTAGCGCTTCCCCTTTGATTATAATAATAATAATCCTTGGAATGAACCTGATACCTCCCATTCCCCAGAAGCTGTATGACGCTTGTGGTTCGCTTTTAGCGCTCCCTTGTGAAAACACAAATGTAATGGGGTGTTGTGGAGGGCGGGGCAGGATGAGGGTATTGCAAATGGTCAAACGTCAGCCTTGTCCTAGTTATGTTGATGAAGGCGGCTATGTTGAGGTAGGTAGGTGTGTGTACTCACCTATTTGTGGTTGCAGGGATCGATTCATAGCTCCTGGCCCCGCCTCTTCAGTGGTCGTTACTAGGTCATCTCCCTGCTCCATGAACTTTATCAAACCTCGTCTTAAAACTATGTATGGTTCCTGCCTCCACTACGTCACTTTCCAGACCATTTCACTTCCTAACAACTCTGTGACTGAAGAAATACTTCCTAACACCCCTTTGTCTCTAGTCTTTAACTTCCAATTGTGACCCCATGTTTCTGTGTCCCATCTTTGGAACATCCTGTTTCTGTCCACCTTGTCAGTTCCTCGAAGTATTTTATATGTTATCATGTCTCCCCTGACCCTCCTGTCCTCCAGTGTCGTCAGGCCGATTTCCCTTAACCTTTCTTCGTAGGACATTCGCCTTAGCTCTGGGACTAGTCTTGTTGCAAACCTCTGTGTGTGTGTGTGTGTGTGTGTGTGTGTGTGTGTGTGTGTGTGTGTGTGTAAATACCAGCAGAGAGTGCTGCTTCGTTGGTGTCATTGTGAGAATGAACTGAGCCAAGGAGAACATAGAGGTAAAATTCTGTTTGAATGCCCATCTAATTATAGCTTCTAAAAAAAAAAAACTAAATTGTGTTAAGTATTATAAATGTTAATTTCACACTTATATAAGTGGGCGGTATTACCTCTCTCTCGGTGGTTGCTGAATTCAATTTGGTTAAAAAGAGCGTTCTTAAGTGAGGCATGAACTTGTGCACGTTCTAATTAGACAGTGAATTAGGTAATAGGTATGAGATAGGCACTGATTGTGCTCTTTCCTCTACAGCTATAAACATTACTCACGAAATCGTACTAACAGGATTGTAAAGAATTTACCGAACGGAAGGATCGAAGCCATTCTCTCTGGCGAGTTCTATTATAAAAACATGAGCATCATTGTTTACATACGGGGATTACTAATAGATCCTTGGTTGTCTTCAAGAAACAACTAGACACGTTTTACAAGTCAGTGTCTGATCAGCTGGGCTGTGCTGCTTATGTTGAATCTCATGCGGCTAGCATCAGTAGCCTGTTTGATCACACTATCCACCACAAGGGCACCGACCCTCGGAATAATCTCCAGGTAGACTTCAGATAGAGGACAAATACTAATTCTACTCTTTTTTTTCTCTTTCCAACTATAAACTTGTGGTTATCAAGATTTATTAACGTTTGTGAAGATTTGTGTACTCTCTCTCTCTCTCTCTCTCTCTCTCTCTCTCTCTCTCTCTCTCTCTCTCTCTCTCTCTCTCTCTCTCTCTCTCTCTCTCTCTCTCTCTCTCTCTCTCTCTCATCTTCCCAGATAGCTGGCAACTGTTTATATATATTTTTATTATACAGAAAGGTTAAAAAGAGGCACATCACTTGTCATCGTCATAAATGTAGAATAAAGAAACGTCTACAACACTTAGCACAGCTATTACACGTCTCGCCCACTTATGACTTTCATTCCAATGGATCGACAAAAACTGCCAGTGTTCGAAACATCAAATTAATGAAGAAAGTCACAATATGGTGTAATTTGTTAATTGTTCAAGTCGGGCCGAAATATCGTCATAAGTTTCACTGTCGTAAATGTAGATTATTCGTGTACATTATTACATTCTGTCAGTACTGATATACCTAGTACTGACACAATGTACTTGTACCAGACACCTAGTACTGACACAATGTACTTCTACCAGACACCTAGTACTGACACAATGTACTTGTACCAGACACCTAGTACTGACACAGTGTACTTGTACCAGACACCTAGTACTGACACAATGTACTTGTACCAGACACCTAGTACTGACACAATGTACTTGTACCAGACACCTAGTACTGACACAATGTACTTGTACCAGACACCTAGTACTGACACAATGTACTTGTACCAGACACCTAGTACTGACACAATGTACTTGTACCAGACACCTAGTACTGACACAATGTACTTGTACCAGACACCTAGTACTGACACAATGTACTTGTACCAGACACCTAGTACTGACACAATGTACTTGTACCAGACACCTAGTACTGACACAATGTACTTGTACCAGACACCTAGTACTGACACAATGTACTTGTACCAGACACCTAGTACTGACACAATGTACTTGTACCAGACACCTAGTACTGACACAATGTACTTGTACCAGACACCTAGTACTGACACAATGTACTTGTACCAGACACCTAGTACTGACACAATGTACTTGTACCAGACACCTAGTACTGACACAATGTACTTGTACCAGACACCTAGTACTGACACAATGTACTTGTACCAGACACCTAGTACTAACACAATG
Organism: Cherax quadricarinatus; assembly: GCF_026875155.1. Classification (NCBI taxonomy): domain Eukaryota; kingdom Metazoa; phylum Arthropoda; class Malacostraca; order Decapoda; family Parastacidae; genus Cherax; species Cherax quadricarinatus. The sequence continues at coordinate 17,457,930 of NC_069484.1, forward strand.
TACTTGTACCAGACACCTAGTACTGACACAATGTACTTGTACCAGACACCTAGTACTGACACAATGTACTTGTACCAGACACAGGGTCGGGAACTTTGTACTGACACAATTGTACTTGTACCAGACACCTAGTACTAACACAATGTACTTGTACCAGACACCTAGTACTGACACAATGTACTTGTACCAGACACCTAGTACTGACACAATGTACTTGTACCAGACACCTAGTACTGACACAATGTACTTGTACCAGACACCTAGTACTGACACAATGTACTTGTACCAGACACCTAGTACTGACACAATGTACTTGTACCAGACACCTAGTACTGACACAATGTACTTGTACCAGACACCTAGTACTGACACAATGTACTTGTACCAGACACCTAGTACTGACACAATGTACTTGTACCAGACACCTAGTACTGACACAATGTACTTGTACCAGACACCTAGTACTGACACAATGTACTTGTACCAGACACCTAGTACTGACACAATGTACTTGTACCAGACACCTAGTACTAACACAATGTACTTGTACCAGACACCTAGTACTGACACAATGTACTTGTACCAGACACCTAGTACTGACACAATGTACTTGTACCAGACACCTAGTACTGACACAGTGTACTTGTACCAGACACCTAGTACTGACACACTGTACTTGTGCCAGACACCTAGTACTGACACAATGTACTTGTACCAGACACCTAGTACTGACACACTGTACTTGTACCAGACACCTAGTATTGACACAATGTTCTTGTACCAGACACCTAGTACTGACACAGTGTACTTGTACCAGACACCTAATACTGACACAGTGTACTTGTACCAGACACCTAGTACTGACACATTGTACTTGTACCAGACACCTAGCACTGACACAGTGTACTTGTACCAGACACCTAGCACTGACACAATGTACTTGTACCAGACACCTAGTACTGACAGTGTACTTGTACCAGACACCTAGTACTGACACAGTGTACTTGTACCAGACACCTAGTACTGACACAATGTACTTGTACCAGACACCTAGTACTGACATAGTGTACTTGTACCAGACACCTAGTACTGACACAATGTACTTGTACCAGACACCTAGTACTGACACAATGTACTTGTACCAGACACCTAGCACTGACACAATGTACTTGTACCAGACACCTAGTACTGACACTGTACTTGTACCAGACACCTAGTACTGACACAATGTACTTGTACCAGACACCTAGCACTGACACAATGTACTTGTACCAGACACCTAGTACTGACACAGTGTACTTGTACCAGACACCTAGTACTGACACAATGTACTTGTACCAGACACCTAGTACTGACACAATGTACTTGTACCAGACACCTAGTACTGACACAATGTACTTGTACCAGACACCTAGTACTGACACAATGTACTTGTACCAGACACCTAGTACTGACACAATGTACTTGTACCAGACACCTAGTACTGACACAATGTACTTCTACCAGACACCTAGTACTGACACAATGTACTTGTACCAGACACCTAGTACTGACACAGTGTACTTGTACCAGACACCTAGTACTGACACAATGTACTTGTACCAGACACCTAGTACTGACACAATGTACTTGTACCAGACACCTAGTACTGACACAATGTACTTGTACCAGACACCTAGTACTGACACAATGTACTTGTACCAGACACCTAGTACTGACACAATGTACTTGTACCAGACACCTAGTACTGACACAATGTACTTGTACCAGACACCTAGTACTGACACAATGTACTTGTACCAGACACCTAGTACTGACACAAATGTACTTGTACCAGACACCTAGTACTGACACAATGTACTTGTACCAGACACCTAGTACTGACACAATGTACTTGTACCAGACACCTAGTACTGACACAATGTACTTGTACCAGACACCTAGTACTGACACAATGTACTTGTACCAGACACCTAGTACTGACACAATGTACTTGTACCAGACACCTAGTACTGACACAATGTACTTGTACCAGACACCTAGTACTGACACAATGTACTTGTACCAGACACAGAGGTCGGGAACTTTGTACTGACACAATGTACTTGTACCAGACACCTAGTACTAACACAATGTACTTGTACCAGACACCTAGTACTGACACAATGTACTTGTACCAGACACCTAGTACTGACACAATGTACTTGTACCAGACACAGAGGTCGGGAACTTTGTACTGACACATTGTACTTGTACCAGACACCTAGTACTAACACAATGTACTTGTACCAGACACCTAGTACTGACACAATGTACTTGTACCAGACACCTAGTACTGACACAATGTACTTGTACCAGACACCTAGTACTGACACAATGTACTTGTACCAGACACCTAGTACTGACACAATGTACTTGTACCAGACACCTAGTACTGACACAATGTACTTGTACCAGACACCTAGTACTGACACAATGTACTTGTACCAGACACCTAGTACTGACACAATGTACTTGTACCAGACACCTAGTACTGACACAATGTACTTGTACCAGACACCTAGTACTGACACAATGTACTTGTACCAGACACCTAGTACTGACACAATGTACTTGTACCAGACACCTAGTACTGACACAATGTACTTGTACCAGACACCTAGTACTAACACAATGTACTTGTACCAGACACCTAGTACTGACACAATGTACTTGTACCAGACACCTAGTACTGACACAATGTACTTGTACCAGACACCTAGTACTGACACAGTGTACTTGTACCAGACACCTAGTACTGACACAGTGTACTTGTACCAGACACCTAGTACTGACACAGTGTACTTGTACCAGACACCTAGTACTGACACACTGTACTTGTGCCAGACACCTAGTACTGACACAATGTACTTGTACCAGACACCTAGTACTGACACACTGTACTTGTACCAGACACCTAGTATTGACACAATGTTCTTGTACCAGACACCTAGTACTGACACAGTGTACTTGTACCAGACACCTAATACTGACACAGTGTACTTGTACCAGACACCTAGTACTGACACATTGTACTTGTACCAGACACCTAGCACTGACACAGTGTACTTGTACCAGACACCTAGCACTGACACAATGTACTTGTACCAGACACCTAGTACTGACAGTGTACTTGTACCAGACACCTAGTACTGACAGTGTACTTGTACCAGACACCTAGTACTGACACAATGTACTTGTACCAGACACCTAGTACTGACATAGTGTACTTGTACCAGACACCTAGTACTGACACAATGTACTTGTACCAGACACCTAGTACTGACACAATGTACTTGTACCAGACACCTAGCACTGACACAATGTACTTGTACCAGACACCTAGTACTGACACTGTACTTGTACCAGACACCTAGTACTGACACAATGTACTTGTACCAGACACCTAGCACTGACACAATGTACTTGTACCAGACACCTAGTACTGACACAGTGTACTTGTACCAGACACCTAGTACTGACACAATGTACATGTACCAGACACTTAGCACTGACACAATGTACTTGTACCAGACACCTAGTACTGACACTGTACTTGTACCAGACACCTAGTACTGACACAATGTACTTGTACCAGACAGTACTGACATAATGTACTTGTACCAGACACCTAGTACTGACACAATATACTTGTACCAGACACCTAGTACTGACACAATGTACTTGTACCAGACACCTAGTACTGACACAGTGTACTTATACCAGACGCCTAGTACTGACACAATGTACTTGTACCAGACACCTAGTACTGACACAATGTACTTGTACCAGACACCTAGTACTGACACAATGTACTTGTACCAGACACCTAGTACTGACACAATGTACTTGTACCAGACACAGAGGTCGGGAACTTTGTACTGACACAGTGTACTTGTACCTGACACCTAGTACCGACATAATGTACTTGTACCAGACACACAGATCGGGAACTTTTTTTGTATTACCCCAAAACAAATTTGTGTACAGCGAAATTTCCCGCTGGACTTGAGTCCTTACCTGTTTTACATTATGTGCAGCTTAAGAAATGGTCCTGTAAATTAGATTTTTAATCTGGTTAAAATTAAAATTGAAAAAAATAAAATTTTTATAATTTGACTCGCTTATTAAATATTTTTTGTGTGTAATTTTATTTACACGTTTATTGGTCCTTCATTACCCCCGAGATTTTCATTTTGACCCCATTTGGGGTAATTTACTCCGGTCCCCGACCTAGGTACTAGAACTGTACCTAGGTACTAGAACTGTACCTAGGTACTAGAACTGTACCTAGGTACTAGAACTGTACCTAGGTACTAGAACTGTACCTAGGTACTAGAACTGTACTTAGGTACTAGAACTGTACCTAGGTACTAGAACTGTACCTAGGTACTAGAACTGTACCTAGGTACTAGAACTGTACCTAGGTACTAGAACTGTACCTAGGTACTAGAACTGTACCTAGGTACTAGAACTGTACCTAGGTACTAGAACTGTACCTAGGTACTAGAACTGTACCTAGGTACTAGAACTGTACCTAGGTACTAGAACTGTACCTAGGTACTAGAACTGTACCTAGGTACTAGAACTGTACTTAGGTACTAGAACTGTACCTAGGTACTAGAACTGTACCTAGGTACTAGAACTGTACCTAGGTACTAGAAACTGTACCTAGGTACTAGAACTGTACCTAGGTACTAGAACTGTACCTAGGTACTAGAACTGTACTTAGGTACTAGAACTGTACCTAGGTACTAGAACTGTACCTAGGTACTAGAACTGTACCTAGGTACTAGAACTGTACCTAGGTACTAGAACTGTACCTAGGTACTAGAACTGTACTTAGGTACTAGAACTGTACCTAGGTACTAGAACTGTACCTAGGTACCTAGAATGCCCTAGTTGTTTACATCATTCCAATTACTCCCATAAACAACAACGACACAGTGCTCCTCAAAACACTAGAAATAAATACGTACTTATTTTCTCTGAGTTTAGACCTAATAAACATACGAAGCATATATGAAAATGTTGCAATCACTGAGAAGCCCTAAACTCGTTGGGTTGTTTCGTGGTGAATATTATATTAACAGAACTGCGGCTGGCCAGGACTCGATCCTGCGTTCCCATGCCCAGCCCTGTGAGAACTGAACAAAGGGCGCATCACACTATCCACTGGACCAACAATCCTCTGTCGGTCCAGTGGGTAGAGTGATGCGTACTTTGCTCAGTTGTAACAAGGCTGGGCATTGGAACGCAGGATCGAGTCCTGGCCAGCCGCAGTTCTGTTAATGATTCAAAATCACTTGTTTCGTGATTTCAGTAATGAATATTACATATGATTCACAATATATGTGTAAACTTTCTGTTCAACTCGTAACTTTCATGAAGAATGAGACACTTGTGCAACATTTTGGAGTCTTTATTGAGGAAACGTTTCGCCAGCCAGTGGCTTCTGTCCAAAGAACGATGGAAAAAGAGGAGTTTGAGGTAATCAGTCCCTCAAAAAAGTACTCTTTTTCCACCATTCTTCTCTATATTGGACTGAAGAAGCTAGTGGCTGGCGAAACGTTTCCTCATTAAAGATTCCCAAATGTTGCACAAGTATCTCATTCTTCACCTTGTCGGTTTTTCTGAATTATTTATTACATCTTCCTTTCATCAACAAGTTGATGAATAAGCCACATGTGCCTCACTTGGGTATCTAAGATAGCCTAGTCTTACATGTGTCTTATTAACCATCATTCTTTACCACATAATGAGCACACAGTCACTAAGTTGTGACTGGTTAATGTTCCAAGTCGGACCCTAACATTATCATGAGTTTCTCCTGTGTGCGAGTTATTTGTGTATTGTGTAAGTTTTGTTTGCTGGAGTCCGGCATAGCTCCAGGTCCTGCCTCTTGAATCCTCTTGACCGCCATTTACCATAGCAAATTACAATAGATTATTACTACTACTGTTATTACTATTACTACTACTACTACCACTACTACTACTACCACCGCTACTACTACTACCACCACTACTACTACTACTACCACCACTACTACTACTACTACCACCCCCACTTCTACTACTACGACCACCACTTCTACCACCACTACTGCTACTACCACTACTACTACTACCACTACTACTACCACTACTACTACTACCACTACTACTACTACCACTAACTACTACTACCACCACTACCACTACTACCACTACCACCACATACTACTATACCACTACTACCACTACTACTACCACTACTACTACACATCACCACTTCTAACCACCCTACACTACCACCACTACTACACCAATCACTACTACTACCACTACCACCACTACTACCACTAACCACTACTACACCACTACTACTGCTACCACTACTACTACTACCAATACTACTACCACTACTACTACTACTACTGCTAATACCACCACTACTACCACCACCACTACTACTACCACTACTACTACTACTACCACTACTACTACTACCACTACTACTACCACCACTACTACTACCACTACTAAACCTACCACCACTTACTACTACCACTACTAATACTATTACTACTACCACTACTACTAATACTAATTACATCCACTACTACTACTACTACTACTAATACTTCCACTACCACCACTACTACTACTGCCACTACTAAATACTACCACCACTACTACCCACTACGGCAACTACTATCACTACTACTACTACCACTTCTACCACCACTACTACTACTACTAATACTACTACATACTACCACTACTACTACCACCACCACCACTACTACTACTACCACCACCACTAACTACTACTACCACCCACACTACTACCACTACCACCACTACTACTACCACCACCACTACTACTACCACCACCACTACTACACTACCACTACCACTACTACCACCACTACTACTACCACCACTACTACACCACGACTACTACTACCACTATTACTATTACTACTACTACTACTACAACTATTACTATACTACACCACCACTACTACGACTACTACTACCACTACTACTACCACCACTACTACTACTACCACCACTACTACCACCACCACCACTACTACCACCACGACAACTACTACCACTATTACTATTACTACTACTACTACTACCACTATTACTATTACTACTACCACCACCACCACTACTACTACGACTACTACTACCACTACTACTACCATCACCACTCTCTACCATCACCACTTCTACCACCACTACTACTACCATCACACTACTACCACTACTACCACTATTACTACCACTACCACCACTACTACCACTACTACTACCACTACTACTACCACTACTACTACTGCTACTACCACCACTACTACCACCACTACTACTACTACCACCACTACTACCACTACTACACCACTACTACTAATACTATTACTAACCACTACTACTAATACTATTACTACTACCACTACTACTACTACTACTAATACTTCCACTACCACCACTACTACTACTACCACTAATACTACCACCACTACTACCACTACGGCCACTACTACTATCACTACTACTACTACCACTTCTACTACCACTACTACTACTACTACTATTACTACTACCACTACTACTACCACACACTACTACCACTAA
>NC_069484.1:17470599-17503099 GCF_026875155.1 Cherax quadricarinatus
GCCTACTGTGTAGGCGAAACGTTTCGAAATAAAGATACCTAACTGTTGCATATGTGTCTTACCTAACAACCTGTCGGTATTTTATACCATTTTAATGTTCAATATGTCACAGTGTTTGCTTACGTGTCTTTCTAAACCAACTTGTCGGTATTTATTACCAAGGTTTATACCATGTTTTGTGTGTATATCTGGTGGTGCCAGACTGTTCAACATCTTACCAGAAGATATCGGAAACGCTGGTGTGGAGGTCTTCAAGAGGAAACTGGCAAGTATCTTCAGGTGTCAGGTCAACCAGGCTGTGATGGATATGTGGGGCAATGGGCCACAATCAGCAACAGCCTGGCTGACCAGGCTGGCACCAGACGAGCCTGGCCCATGGCCGGACTCCATAAGTAGGAAAAAACTCTCGGAACTCATCAAAGGTAAAGGTATACAAATTGATGTGTAAGACGTGTGAAACATCAGGGTATCTTTAGTGATGAAAGAGTTTCGCCAACCAGCGACGTTTTCAATCCAGTTCAGAGTTTATACACAATGGAGGAATACTGCAGAAGATATACTGGCTCATGCAAGCATGTCCAACCTATTTTTGAAGTCGAGGTAATGTGGATCAGCGGGCCGCCACCAGCAACAGCCAGGTAGACCAGGCATGCGCCAGACGAGCCTGACCCAAACCCGGGCTCCGGGAGTAGGAAAACTCCCCACACTCATCAAAGTTATATTCCTCAAGTCTTGATATATGGGCAGTCACTTAACCTTGATAAAAGCGCAGCAGATATGCATGAGGATGGAGACATACTGGAGCCACAAGAGAGATGCAAGAATTGAAGACAGACTTGAGGACAACAGTACAACCAATCCAGGAGATTGGTTGTATTGGTTGTATTCATGTGTGCTCGCGCGTGTGCACCTGTGTGTATATTTGATGGGAAAGGGTGGTGGTGGCGGCAGTATTGGCTGTGTGTGTTTTTGTGGTGTGGGGAGGGTGGAGGTGTGAGGGTTGGGAGTAGTGGTGTGGGGGTTTCGGTGGAGGTTAGTGGGGTGGGGGTGTAGCGAGTGTGTGATAGTTTGAGTTGTCAGTGGCACCAGTGTACCGCCCCCGTGCACGCTGTACTGACTCTCTCTACTGGCTCCACACACTCACTCCATACTGCCTTACTATCCTCCCTTCACACACTCCATACTGTCTTATTATCGTCCCTTCACACACTCCGTACTGCCTTACCATCCTTCCTTCACACACTCCATCACAACATTCCCTTCAGATACGTCACAACACCACTACACTTCACAACACCCTTCACCACCTTTTCACAACACCCCACACCGCCCTGTTATAACATCCCTCACCACCATTTCACAACGTCCTTCACCTTCTTATAACACCGCACTACTCTCACAACACGCTGCATACCTGTCCTTCGAAGTGTCCTCAAATCTCTTTTGTGAACGTATGAAAGTGTTTGGGACATAAAATCGATATAAAGTGTCGTCGATTGAACATATACGTGAAATATGTTGCAAAATGAAATTGTAGTGAAGGCATAGTGTGCTTATTAAGTAGAGATTTTGTAGAGTGTAGAATGTAGTGCATAGGCAAAGTGGATGACAGGTGTGGAAGGTTTTTGTGGTGCTGCTGCTGTGTCTTACCGGAAGGAACAACAAACATGCAGTGACGGGGAGAGAGTTGGGAACAGCAGCCAGGGAGTCAATCAGGCATCCAGGTGACCATAAGTTGGTCAGCCATAAGCCAGACAGGCAGGTACCAGCTTACCATACGTTTGCCTGCTGTAAGCCAGCCAGCTAGCCGGCAAGCAGGTGGTCGTAGTGCACCCAGCCAGACAAGCTGGCAGGCAGCAGGTGACTAGCCACAGGCCAGGCAGGCAGCAACTGACAGAGTTGTGCTAAGCAGTAATGAGCCATTGATACTGTCAGAAACTCGCCGTCATGATCAATGTGATAAAACATCGTCTCACATGCTGGGTAAGATCTATGTTGTCATAAGTGTTTACATATTTACATGTTTACATATTTACTTCATCTGCCCCGCTGCCCGTTCTCACACCAGACTTTTCTGTTGACAACTTCCTCATTCAGGCTGTTAGTGCTAGCGGCACGCAGTCCAACGTCAGCACTACAGCCAGGAACTGCTGGATGGAACAGTCAGGGTCCCTCCTGAGGGCACTTCAGGGGTTTATTACTAATACTCCCTGTATTTAAAGGGTTTAAATGAAAGTTTAAGGGTTTATTGGTAATTATATTTATATTGAAAGGGTAATCGAATAGTTTATTGGTAATTCTATTAATTTATATTTAAAAAGTTTAAATGTAAGTTTAATTATTCTTTGATAATTATATTTGTATTTAAAGGGTTTAAAGGTAAATGGTTAACAAGTCTTGGACCTTTTATGGATATTATCTCAAAACAGAAAAACTCTGGAAACTCATCAAAGGTAAAGGTATATCAGTGTAATTATTGCATCTCTGCCTTTGTATGAAGGTATTTTACACCGTCTGCAGAGTCTCCAGTATATTCCAGGTGGGTTGAGGATAGTGGAGAGGGTGGCAGGGTTGAAGTGCGTGGATGGCAGGGTTGAGGTTGAAGTGCGTGGATGGCACGGTTGAGGTTGAAGTGCGTGGATGGCAGGGTTGAGGTTGAAGTGCGTGGATGGCAGGGTTGAGGTTGAAGGGGTGGGTGGCAGGGTTGAGGTTGAAGGGGTGGGTGGCAGGGTTGAGGTTGAAGTGCATGGATGGTAGGGTCGAGGTTAAAGTGCATGGATGATAGGGTCGAGGTTGAAGTGGGTGGATGGCAGGGTTGAGGTTGAAGGGGTGGGTGGCAGGGTTGAGGTTGAAGGGGTGAATGGCAGGGTTGAGGTTGAAGGGGTGGGTGGCAGGGTTGAGATTGAAGGGGTGAATGGCAGGGTTGAGGTTGAAGTGCATGGATGGTAGGGTCGAGGTTGAAGTGGGTGGATGGCAGGGTTGAGGTTGAAGGGGTGGGTGGCAGGGTTGAGGTTGAAGGGGTGGGTGGCAGGGTTGAGAAATGGGAAAACTGGAATTCAGCAGACACTAGTATTCAACCTTGGACGTCCCGCTCCACGGGTCTTACAGGTGTGGTCTCCCAACCCACCCACCCACACGTTCACCCATCATCCTACCTTCATTCCTCCCGCCACCTCTCTCTCCTCCCTCTTTTATTCCTTCCGTCACCCACCTGTCCTCCATTCCTCCCGTCACCCACACGTCCTTCATTCCTCCCGTCACCCACCTGTCCTCCATTCCTCCCGTCACCCACCTGTCCTCCATTCCTCCCGTCGCCCACCTGTCCTCCATTCCTCCCGTCGCCCACCTGTCCTCCATTCCTCCCGTCGCCCACCTATCCTCCATTCCTCCCGTCGCCAACCTGTCCTCCATTCCTCTCGTCACCCACCTGTCCTTCATTCCTCCCGTCGCCCACCTGTCTTTCATTCCTCCCGTCACCCACCTGTCCTTCATTCCTCCGTAACCCACCTGTCCTTCATTCCTCCCGTCAGCCACCTGTCCTTCATTCCTCCCGTCGCCCACCTGTCCTTCATTCCTACCGTCGTCCACCTGTCCTTCATTCCTCCCGTCAGCCACCTGTCCTTCATTCCTACCGTCGTCCACCTGTCCTTCATTCCTCCCGTCACTCACCTGTCCTTCATTCCACCCGTTGAACACCTGTCCTTCATTCCTCCCGTCACCCACCTGTCCTTCATTCCTCCCGTCACTCACCTGTCCTTCATTCCACCCGTTGAACACCTGTCCTTCATTCCTCCCGTCACTCACCTGTCCTTCATTCCACCCGTTGAACACCTGTCCTTCATTCCTCCCGTCACCCACCTGTCCTTCATTCCTCCCGTCACCCACCTGTCCTTCATTCCTCCCGTCACCTACCTATCCTCCCTCCCCACCCGTTACCCACCTGTCTTCCATTTTCCCGTCACCCACCTGTGTAGTGGAAAATCATAGGAAAACTATCCTGTGTGGTAGAGTATGACAGTAAAACCATCCTGTGTCAGATAAACATCTGGTGTAGTCACGTTATAGGTGTCTTGTAGATCACTATAACAGCTGGTGTAGTTACCTTGTATCATGTAGGTCAGGGTAGCAGCTGGTGTAGTTACCTTGTCATGTAGGTCAGGGTAGCAGCTGTAGTTACACTGTGTAATGTAGGTCGGGGTAACAGCTGGTGTAGTGACCTTCTGTCATGTAGGTCGGGGTAGCAGCTGTAGTTACCCTGTGTAATGTAGGTCGAGGTAACAGCTGGTGTAGTTACCTTGTGTCATGTAGGTCAGGGTAGCAGCTGGTGTAGTTACCTTGTGTCATGTAGGTCAGGGTAGCAGCTGGTGTAGTTACCTTGTGTCATGTAGGTCAGGGTAGCAGCTGGTGCAGCTACCCTGTGTCATGTAGGTCAGGGCAGCAGCTGGTGCAGCTACCCTGTGTCATGTAGGTCAGGGTAGCAGCTGGTGTAGTTACTGTGCGTCATGTAGGTCAGGGTAGCAGCTGGTGTATTTACCCTGTGTCATGTAGGTCAGGGTAGCAGCTGGTGTAGTTACTGTGTGTCATGTAGGTCAGGGTAGCAGCTGGTGTATTTACCCTGTGTCATGTAGGTCAGGGTAGCAGCTGGTGTAGTTACCCTGTGTCATGTGGGTCAGGGTAGCAGCTGGTGTATTTACCCTGTGTCATGTAGGTCAGGGTAGCAGCTGGTGTATTTACCCTGTGTCATGTAGGTCAGGGTAGCAGCTGGTGTATTTACCCTGTGTCATGTAGGTCAGGGTAGCAGCTGGTGTAGTTACCCTGTGTCATGTAGGTCAGGGTAGCAGCTGGTGTATTTACCTGTGTCATGTAGGTCAGGGTAGCAGCTGGTGTATTTACCTGTGTCATGTAGGTCAGGGTAGCAGCTGGTGTAGTTACCCTGTGTCATGTGGGTCAGGGTAGCAGCTGGTGTATTTACCCTGTGTCATGTAGGTCAGGGTAGCAGCTGGTGTAGTTACCCTGTGTCATGTAGGTCAGGGTAGCAGCTGGTGTAGTTACCTGTGTCATGTAGGTCAGGGTAGCAGCTGGTGTATTTACCCTGTGTCATGTAGGTCAGGGTAGCAGCTGGTGTAGTTACCCTGTGTCATGTGGGTCAGGGTAGCAGCTGGTGTATTTACCTGTGTCATGTAGGTTCAGGGTAGCAGCTGGTGTAGTTACTTGTGTCATGTAGGTCAGGGTAGCAGCTGGTGTAGTTACCTGTGTCATGTAGGTCAGGGTAAGCAGCTGGTGTATTTACCTGTGTCATGTAGGTCAGGGTAGCATGCTGGTGTATTTACCCTGTGTCATGTAGGTCAGGGTAGCAGCTGGTGTATTTACCTGTGTCATGTAGGTCAGGGTAGCAGCTGGTGTATTTACCCTGTGTCATGTAGGTCAGGGTAGCAGCTGGTGTATTTACCCTGTGTCATGTAGGTCAGGGTAGCAGCTGGTGTATTTACCCTGTGTCATGTAGGTCAGGGTAGCAGCTATAGTTACCCTGTGTCATGTAGGTCAGGGTAGCAGCTGGTGTAGTTACTTTGTGTCATGTAGGTCAGGGTAGCAGCTGTAGTTACCCTGTGTCATGTAGGTCAGGGTAGCAGCTGGTGTAGTTACCTTGTGTCATGTAGGTCAGAGTAGCAGCTGGTGTAGTTACCCTGTGTCATGTAGGTCAGAGTAGCAGCTGGTGTAGTTACCTTGTGTCATGTAGGTCAGAGTAGCAGCTGGTGTAGTTACCCCTGTGTCATGTAGGTCAGGGTAGCAGCTGGTATAGTTACCCTGTGTCATGTAGGTCAGGGTAGCAGCTGGTGTAGTTGCCCTGTATCATGTAGGTCAGGGTAGCAACTGGTGTAGTTACCTTGTGTCATGTAGGTCAGGGTAGCAGCTGGTGTAGTATTCTGTGTCATGTAGGTCAGGGTAGCGGCTGTGTAGTTACCTTGTGTCATGTAGGTCAGGGTAGCAGCTGGTGTAGTTACCCTGTGTCATGTAGGTCAGGGTAGCAGCTGGTATAGTTACCCTGTGTCATGTAGGTCAGGGTAGCAGCTGGTGTAGTTGCCCTGTATCATGTAGGTCAGGGTAGCAACTGGTGTAGTTACCTTGTGTCATGTAGGTCAGGGTAGCAGCTGGTGTAGTAATTCTGTGTCATGTAGGTCAGGGTAGCAGCTGGTGTAGTTACTTTGTATCATGTAGGTCAGGGTAGCAGCTGGTGTAGTTACCCTGTGTCATGTAGGTCAGGGTAGCAGCTGGTATAGTTACCCTGTGTCATGTAGGTCAGGGTAGCAGCTGGTGTAGTTGCCCTGTATCATGTAGGTCAGGGTAGCAGCTGGTGTAGTTACCCTGTGTCATGTAAGTCAGGGTAGCAGCTGGTGTAGTAACTCTGTGTCATGTAGGTCAGGGTAGCAGCTGGTGTAGTTACTTTGTATCATGTAGGTCAGGGTAGCAGCTGGTGTAGTTACCCTGTGTCATGTAAGTCAGGGTAGCAGCTGGTGTAGTTCCTTCTGTCATGTAGGTCAGGGTAGCATGATGGTGTATTTACCCTGTGTCATGTGGTCAGGGTAGCAGCTGGTGTAGTTACCCTGTGTCATGTGGGTCAGGGTAGCAGCTGGTGTATTTACCCTGTGTCATGTAGGTCAGGGTAGCAGCTGGTGTATTTACCCTGTGTCATGTAGGTCAGGGTAGCAGCTGGTGTATTTACCCTGTGTCATGTAGGTCAGGGTAGCAGCTGGTGTAGTTACCCTGTGTCATGTGGGTCAGGGTAGCAGCTGGTGTATTTACCTGTGTCATGTAGGTCAGGGTTAGCAGCTGGTGTAGTTACCTGTGTCATGTAGGTCAGGGTAGCAGCTGGTGTAGTTACCCTGTGTCATGTAGGTCAGGGTAGCAGCTGGTGTATTTACCCTGTGTCATGTAGGCCAGGGTAGCAGCTGGTGTAGTTACCCTGTGTCATGTGGGTCAGGGTAGCAGCTGGTGTATTTACCCTGTGTCATGTAGGTCAGGGTAGCAGCTGGTGTAGTTACCTTGTGTCATGTAGGTCAGGGTAGCAGCTGGTGTAGTTACCCTGTGTCATGTAGGTCAGGGTAGCAGCTGGTGTATTTACCCTGTGTCATGTAGGTCAGGGTAGCAGCTGGTGTATTTACCCTGTGTCATGTAGGTCAGGGTAGCAGCTGGTGTATTTACCCTGTGTCATGTAGGTCAGGGTAGCAGCTGGTGTATTTACCCTGTGTCATGTAGGTCAGGGTAGCAGCTGGTGTATTTACCCTGTGTCATGTAGGTCAGGGTAGCAGCTGGTGTATTTACCCTGTGTCATGTAGGTCAGGGTAGCAGCTGTAGTTACCCTGTGTCATGTAGGTCAGGGTAGCAGCTGGTGTAGTTACTTTGTGTCATGTAGGTCAGGGTAGCAGCTGTAGTTACCCTGTGTCATGTAGGTCAGGGTAGCAGCTGGTGTAGTTACCTTGTCATGTAGGTCAGAGTAGCAGCTGGTGTAGTTACCCTGTGTCATGTAGGTCAGAGTAGCAGCTGGTGTAGTTACCTTGTGTCATGTAGGTCAGAGTAGCAGCTGGTGTAGTTACCCTGTGTCATGTAGGTCAGGGTAGCAGCTGGTATAGTTACCCTGTGTCATGTAGGTCAGGGTAGCAGCTGGTGTAGTTGCCCTGTATCATGTAGGTCAGGGTAGCAACTGGTGTAGTTACCTTGTGTCATGTAGGTCAGGGTAGCAGCTGGTGTAGTAATTCTGTGTCATGTAGGTCAGGGTAGCGGCTGGTGTAGTTACCTTGTGTCATGTAGGTCAGGGTAGCAGCTGGTGTAGTTACCCTGTGTCATGTAGGTCAGGGTTAGCAGCTGGTTAGTTACCCTGTGTCATGTAGGTCAGGGTAGCAGCTGGTGTAGTTGCCCTGTATCATGTAGGTCAGGGTAGCAACTGGTGTAGTTACCTTGTGTCATGTAGGTCAGGGTAGCAGCTGGTGTAGTAATTCTGTGTCATGTAGGTCAGGGTAGCAGCTGGTGTAGTTACTTTGTATCATGTAGGTCAGGGTAGCAGCTGGTGTAGTTACCCTGTGTCATGTAGGTCAGGGTAGCAGCTGGTATAGTTACCCTGTGTCATGTAGGTCAGGGTAGCAGCTGGTGTAGTTGCCCTGTATCATGTAGGTCAGGGTAGCAGCTGGTTGTAGTTACCTGTCATGTAAGTCAGGGTAGCAGCTGGTGTAGTAACTCTGTGTCATGTAGGTCAGGGTAGCAGCTGGTGTAGTTACTTTGTATCATGTAGGTCAGGGTAGCAGCTGGTGTAGTTACCCTGTGTCATGTAAGTCAGGGTAGCAGCTGGTGTAGTTACCTTCTGTCATGTAGGTCAGGGTAGCAGCTGGTGTAGTTACCCTGTGTCATGTAAGTCAGGGTAGCAGCTGGTGTAGTTACCCTGTGTCATGTAAGTCAGGGTAGCAGCTGGTGTAGTTACCTTCTGTCATGTAGGTCAGGGTAGCAGCTGGTGTAGTTACCCTGTGTCATGTAGGTCAGGGTAGCAGCTGGTGTATTTACCCTGAGTCATGTAGGTCAGGGTAGCAGCTGGTGTAGTTACTTTGTGTCATGTAGGTCAGGGTAGCAGCTGGTGTAGTTACTTTGTGTCATGTAGGTCAGGGTAGCAGCTGGTGTAGTTACCTTGTGTCATGTAGGTCAGGGTAGCAGCTGGTGTAGTTACCTTGTAGCATGTAGGTCAGGGTAGCAGCTGGTGTAGTTACCCTGTGTCATGTAGGTCAGGGTAGCAGCTGGTGTAGTTACTTTGTATCATGTAGGTCAGGGTAGCAGCTGGTGTAGTTACCCTGTGTCATGTAAGTCAGGGTAGCAGCTGGTGTAGTTACCTTCTGTCATGTAGGTCAGGGTAGCAGCTGGTGTAGTTACCCTGTCATGTAGGTCAGGGTAGCAGCTGGTGTATTTACCCTGAGTCATGTAGGTCAGGGTAGCAGCTGGTGTAGTTACTTTGTGTCATGTAGGTCAGGGTAGCAGCTGGTGTAGTTACTTTGTGTCATGTAGGTCAGGGTAGCAGCTGGTGTAGTTACCTTGTGTCATGTAGGTCAGGGTAGCAGCTGGTGTAGGTACCTTGTAGCATGTAGGTCAGGGTAGCAGCTGGTGTAGTTACCCTGTGTCATGTAGGTCAGGGTAGCAGCTGGTGTAGTTACCTTGTGTCATGAAGGTCAGGGTAGCAGCTGGTGTAGTTACATTGTGTCATGAAGGTCAGGGTAGCAGCTGGTGTAGTTACATTGTGTCATGAAGGTCAGGGTAGCAGCTGGTGTAGTTACCTTGTGGCATGTAGGTCAGGGCAGCAGCTGGTGTAGTTACCTTGTGTCATGTATGTCAAGGCAGCAGCTGGTGTAGTTTCCCTGTGTCATGTAGGTCGGGGTAGCAGCTGGTGTAGTTACCTTGTGTCATGTAGGTCAGGGTAGAAACTGGTGTAGTTACCTTGTGTCATGTAGGTCAGGGTAGCAGCTGTAGTTATCCTGTGTCATGTAGGTTAGGGTAGCAGCTGGTGTAGTTACCCTGTGTCATGTAGGTCAGGGTAGCAGCTGGTGTGGTTACCTTGTCATGTAGATCAGGATAGCAGCTGGTGTAGCTACCCTGTGTCATGTAGGTCAGGGTAGCAGCTGGTGTAGTTACCTTGTGTCATGAAGGTCAGGGTAGCAGCTGGTGTAGTTACATTGTGTCATGAAGGTCAGGGTAGCAGCTGGTGTAGTTACATTGTGTCATGAAGGTCAGGGTAGCAGCTGGTGTAGTTACCTTGTGTCATGAAGGTCAGGGTAGCAGCTGGTGTAGTTACCTTGTGTCATGTAGGTCAAGGTAGCAGATGGTGTACTTACTTTGTGTCATGTAGGTCAGGGTAGCAGCTGGTGTAGTTACCTTGTGTCATGTAGGTCAGGGTAGCAGCTGGTGTAGTTACCTTGTGTCATGTAGATCAGGGCAGCAGCTGGTGTAGTTACCTTGTGTCATGTAGGTCAGGGTAGCAGCTGGTGTAGTTACCTTGTGGCATGTAGGTCAGGGCAGCAGCTGGTGTAGTTACCTTGTGTCATGTAGGTCAGGGCAGCAGCTGGTGTAGTTTCCCTGTGTCATGTAGGTCGGGGTAGCAGCTGGTGTAGTTACCTTGTGTCATGTAGGTCAGGGTAGAAACTGGTGTAGTTACCTTGTGTCATGTAGGTCAGGGTAGCAGCTGTAGTTATCCTGTGTCATGTAGGTTAGGGTAGCAGCTGGTGTAGTTACCCTGTGTCATGTAGGTCAGGGTAGCAGCTGGTGTGGTTACCTTGTCATGTAGATCAGGATAGCAGCTGGTGTAGCTACCCTGTGTC
Source organism: Cherax quadricarinatus (assembly GCF_026875155.1). Classification (NCBI taxonomy): domain Eukaryota; kingdom Metazoa; phylum Arthropoda; class Malacostraca; order Decapoda; family Parastacidae; genus Cherax; species Cherax quadricarinatus. The sequence continues at coordinate 17,480,946 of NC_069484.1, forward strand.
ATGTAGGTCAGGGTAGCAGCTGGTGTAGTTACCTTGAGTCATGTAGGTCAGGGTAGTAGCTGGTGTAGTTACCTTGTGTCATGTAGGTCAGGGTAGCAGCTGGTGTAGTTACCCTGTGTCATGTAGGTCAGGGTAACAGCTGGTGTAGTTACCCTGTGTCATGTAGGTCAGGGTAGCAGCTGGTGTAGTTACCTTGTGTCCTGTAGGTCGGGGTAGCAGCTGGTGTAGTTACCTTGTGTCATGTAGGTCAGGGTAGTAGCTGGTGTAGTTACCTTGTGTCATGTAGGTCGGGGTAGCAGCTGGTGTAGTTACTTGTGTCATGTAGGTCAGGGTAGTAGCTGGTGTAGTTACCTTGTGTCATGTGGGTCAGGGTAGCAGCTGGTATAGTTACCTTGTGTCATGTAGGTCAGGGTAGCAGCTGGTATAGCTACCTTGTGTCATGTGGGTCAGGGTAGAAGCTGGTGTAGTTACCTTGTGTCATGTGGGTCAGGGTAGCAGCTGGTGTAGTTACCTTGTGTCTTGTGGGTCAGGGTAGCAGCTGGTATAGCTACCTTGTGTCATGTGGGTCAGGGTAGAAGCTGGTGTAGTTACCTTGTGTCATGTAGGTCAGGGTAGCAGCTGGTGTAGTTACCTTGTGTCTTGTGGGTCAGGGTAGCAGCTGGTATAGCTACCTTGTGTCATGTGGGTCAGGGTAGAAGCTGGTGTAGTTACCTTGTGTCATGTAGGTCAGGGTAGCAGCTGGTGTAGTTACCTTGTGTCTTGTGGGTCAGGGTAGTAGCTGGTGTAGTTACCTTGTGTCTTGTGGGTCAGGGTAGTAGCTGGTGTAGTTACCTTGTGTCTTGTGGGTCAGGGTAGCAGCTGGTATAGCTACCTTGTGTCATGTGGGTCAGGGTAGAAGCTGGTGTAGTTACCTTGTGTCATGTAGGTCAGGGTAGCAGCTGGTGTAGTTACCTTGTGTCATGTAGGTCAGGGTAGCAGCTGCTGTAGTTACCTTGTGTCTTGTGGGTCAGGGTAGCAGCTGGTATAGCTACCTTGTGTCATGTGGGTCAGGGTAGAAGCTGGTGTAGTTACCTTGTGTCATGTAGGTCAGGGTAGCAGCTGGTGTAGTTACCTTGTGTCTTGTGGGTCAGGGTAGCAGCTGGTATAGCTACCTTGTGTCATGTGGGTCAGGGTAGAAGCTGGTGTAGTTACCTTGTGTCATGTAGGTCAGGGTAGCAGCTGGTGTAGTTACCTTGTGTCTTGTGGGTCAGGGTAGTAGCTGGTGTAGTTACCTTGTGTCTTGTGGGTCAGGGTAGTAGCTGGTGTAGTTACCTTGTGTCTTGTGGGTCAGGGTAGCAGCTGGTATAGCTACCTTGTGTCATGTGGGTCAGGGTAGAAGCTGGTGTAGTTACCTTGTGTCATGTAGGTCAGGGTAGCAGCTGGTGTAGTTACCTTGTGTCATGTAGGTCAGGGTAGCAGCTGGTGTAGTTACCTTGTGTCTTGTGGGTCAGGGTAGCAGCTGGTATAGCTTACCTTGTTGTCATGTGGGTCAGGGTAGAAGCTGGTGTAGTTACCTTGTGTCATGTAGGTCAGGGTAGCAGCTGGTGTAGTTACCTTGTGTCTTGTGGGTCAGGGTAGCAGCTGGTGTAGTTACCTTGTGTCATGTAGGTCAGGGTAGTAGCTGGTGTAGTTACCTTGTGTCTTGTGGGTCAGGGTAGTAGCTGGGTGTAGTTACACTTGTGTCTTGTGGGTCAGGGTAGCAGCTGGTGTAGTTACCTTGTGTCTTGTGGGTCAGGGTAGCATCTGGTGTAGTTACCTTGTGTCTTGTGGGTCAGGGTAGCAGCTGGTGTAGTTACCTTGTGTCATGTAGGTCAGGGTAGCAGCTGGTATAGTTACCCTGTGTCATGTTGGTCAGGGTAGCAGCTGGTGTAGTTACCTTGTGTCTTGTGGGTCAGGGTAGCATCTGGTGTAGTTACCTTGTGTCTTGTGGGTCAGGGTAGCAGCTGGTGTAGTTACCTTGTGTCATGTAGGTCAGGGTAGAAGCTGGTGTAGTTACCCTGTGTCATGTTGGTCAGGGTAGCAGCTGGTATAGTTACCTTGTGTCATGTAGGTCAGGGTAGCAGCTGGTGTAGTTTGTGTCATGTTGGTCAAGGTAGCAGCTGGTGTAGTTACCTTGTGTCATGTAGGTCAGGGTAGCAGCTGGTGTAGTTTGTGTCATGTTGGTCAAGGTAGCAGCTGGTGTAGTTACCTTGTGTCATGTAGGTCAGGGTAGCAGCTGGTGTAGTTACCTTGTGTCATGTATGTCAGGGTAGCAGCTGGTATAGTTACCTTGTGTCATGTAGGTCAGGGTAGCAGCTGGTGTAGTTTGTGTCATGTTGGTCAAGGTAGCAGCTGGTGTAGTTACCTTGTGTCATGTAGGTCAGGGTAGCAGCTGGTGTAGTTACCTTGTGTCATGTAGGTCAGGGTAGCAGCTGGTGTAGTTGCCTTGTCATGTATGTCAGGGTAGCAGCTGGTATAGTTACCCTGTATCATGTAGGTCAGGGTAGCAGCTGGTGTAGTTACCCTGTGTCATGTAGATCAGGGTAGCAGCTGGTGTAGTTACCCTGTGTCATGTAGGTCAGGGTAGCAGCTGGTGTAGTTACTTTGTATCATGTAGGTCAGGGTAGCAGCTGATGTAGTTACCCTGTGTCATGTAGTTCAGGGTAGCAGCTGGTATAGTTACCCTGTGTCATATAGGTCAGGGTAGCAGCTGATGTAGTTACCCTGTGTCATGTAGTTCAGGGTAGCAGCTGGTGTAGTTACCCTGTGTCATGTAGGTCATGGTAGCAGCTGGTGTAGTTACTTTGTATCATGTAGGTCAGGGTAGCAGCTGGTGTAGTTTGTGTCATGTAGGTCAGGGTAGCAGCTGGTGTAGTTACCTTTTGTCATGTAGGTCAGGGTAGCAGCTGGTGTAGTTACCCTGTGTCATGTAGGTCAGGGTAGCAGCTGGTGTAGTTACCCTGTGTCATGTAGGTCAGGGTAGCAGCTGTTGTAGTTACTTTGTGTCATGTAGGTCAGGGTAGCAGCTGTTGTAGTTACTTTGTGTCATGTAGGTCAGGGTAGCAGCTGTTGTAGTTACTTTGTGTCATGTAGGTCAGGGTAGCAGCTGGTGTAGTTACCTTGTGTCATGTAGGTCAGGGTAGCAGCTGTTGTAGTTACTTTGTGTCATGTAGGTCAGGGTAGCAGCTGGTGTAGTTACCTTGTGTCATGTAGGTCAAGGTAGCTGGTGTAGTTACCTTGTGTCATGTAGGTCAAGGTAGCTGGTGTAGTTACCTTGTGTCATGTAGGTCAAGGTAGCTGGTGTAGTTACCTTGTGTCATGTAGGTCAAGGTAGCAGCCTGTGTAGTTTCTTTGACATGTAGGTCAAGGTAGCAGCTGGTGCAGTTACCTTGTGCCATGTAGGTCAAGGTAGCAGCTGGTGTAGTTACTTTGACATGTAGGTCAAGGTAGCAGCTGGTGCAGTTACCTTGTGTCATGTAGGTCAAGGTAGCAGCTGGTGCAGTTACCTTGTGTCATGTAGGTCAGGGTAGCAGCTGGTGTAGTTACCTTAGTCATGAAGGTCAGGGTAGCAGCTGGTGTAGTTACTTTGTGTCATGTAGGTCAGGGTAGCAGCTGGTGTAGTTACCTTGTGTCATGTAGGTCAGGGTAGGAGCTGGTGTAGTTACCTTGTGTCATGTAGGTCAGGGTAGCAGCTGGTGTAGTTACCTTGTGTCATGTAGGTCAAGGTAGCTGGTGTAGTTACCTTGTGTCATGTAGGTCAAGGTAGCAGCTGGTGTAGTTACCTTGTGCCATGTAGGTCAGGGTAGCAGCTGGTGTAGTTACCTTGTGTCATGTAGGTCAAGGTAGCAGCTGGTGTAGTTTCTTTGACATGTAGGTCAAGGTAGCAGCTGGTGCAGTTACCTTGTGCCATGTAGGTCAAGGTAGCAGCTGGTGTAGTTACTTTGACATGTAGGTCAAGGTAGCAGCTGGTGCAGTTACCTTGTGTCATGTAGGTCAAGGTAGCAGCTGGTGCAGTTACCTTGTGTCATGTAGGTCAGGGTAGCAGCTGGTGTAGTTACCTTAGTCATGAAGGTCAGGGTAGCAGCTGGTGTAGTTACTTTGTGTCATGTAGGTCAGGGTAGCAGCTGGTGTAGTTACCTTGTGTCATGTAGGTCAGGGTAGAAGCTGGTGTAGTTACCTTGCGTCATGAGGGTCAGGGTAGCAGCTGGTGTAGTTACCTTGTGTCATGTAGGTCAGGGTAGCAGCTGGTGTAGTTACCTTGTGTCATGTAGGTCAGGGTAGCAGCTGGTGTAGTTACCTTGTGTCATGTAGGTCAGGGTAGCAGCTGGTGTAGTTACCTTGTGTCATGTAGGTCAGGGTAGCAGCTGGTGTAGTTACCTTGTGTCATGTAGGTCAGAGTAGCAGCTGGTGTAGTTACCTTGTGTCATATAGGTCAGGGTAGCAGCTGGTGCAGTTACCTTGTGTCGTGTAGGTCAGGGTAGCAGCTGGTGTAGTTACCTTGTGTCATGTAGGTCAGGGTAGCAGCTGGTGTAGTTACCTTGTGTCATGTAGGTCAGGGCAGCAGCTGGTGTAGTTACCTTTTGTCATGTAGGTCAGGGCAGCAGCTGGTGTAGTTTCCCTGTGTCATGTAGGTCGGGGTAGCAGCTGGTGTAGTTACCTTGTGTCATGTAGGTCAGGGTAGCAACTGTAGTTATCCTGTGCCATGTAGGTCAGGGTAGCAGCTGGTGTAGTTACCCTGTGTCATGTAGGTCAGGGTAGCAGCTGGTGTGGTTACCTTGTCATGTAGATCAGGATAGCAGCTGGTGTAGCTACCCTGTGTCATGTAGGTCAGGGTAGCAGCTGGTGTAGTTACCCTGTGTCATGTAGGTCAGGGTAGCAGCTGGTGTAGTTACCCTGTGTCATGTAAGTCAGGGTAGCAGCTGGTGTAGTTACCTTGTGTCATGTAGGTCAGGGTAGTAGCTGGTGTAGTTACCTTGTGTCATGTAGGTCAGGGTAGTAGCTGGTGTAGTTACCTTGTGTCATGTAGGTCAGGGTAGTAGCTGGTGTAGTTACCTGTGTCATGTAGGTCAGGGTAGTAGCTGGTGTAGTTACCTTGTGTCATGTAGGTCAGGGTAGCAGCTGGTGTAGTTACCCTGTGCCATGTAGGTCAGTTTAGCAGCTGGTGTAGTTACGTTGTGTCATGTAGGTCAGGGTAGCAGCTGGTGTAGTTACCTTGTGTCATGTAGGTCAGGGCAGCAGCTGGTGTAGTTACCTTGTGCCATGTAGGTCAGGGTAGCAGCTGGTGTAGTTACCTTGTGTCATGTAGGTCAGGGTAGCAGCTGGTGTAGTTACCTTGTGCCATGTAGGTCAGGGTAGCAGCTGGTGTAGTTACCTTGTGCCATGTAGGTGAGGGTAGCAGCTGGTGTAGTTACCTTGTGCCATGTAGGTCAGGGTAGCAGCTGGTGTAGTTACCTTGTGTTATGTAGGTCAGGGTAGCAGCTGGTGTAGTTACCTTGTGTCATGTAGGTCAGGGTAGCAGCTGGTGTAGTTACCTTGTGCCATGTAGGTCAGGGTAGCAGCTGGTGTAGTTACCTTGTGCATGTAGGTGAGGGTAGCAGCTGGTGTAGTTACCTTGTGCCATGTAGGTCAGGGTAGCAGCTGGTGTAGTTACCTTGTGTTATGTAGGTCAGGGTAGCAGTACGGTGACGTTATATTTAATTTAAAAAATTGTTAGTGATGTGTCCTTGATCTTTGAACCTGCAGTTAAAAATCATGTAAGAGTGAACTCTTGTCCTTCCACAAGGTTTCCTTCTCCTCCTCCTCCTCTTCCCTCTTATTCTTCCTTCCCTCCTGGTCCTCCAGTTTTATCGTCGTCGTCGTCGTCGTCGTCTTCCTCTTCCTCGTACACCTTCCTCTTCCTCCACACTTTCTTTCCTCCCTTCTGCTCTTTTTTGCCTTGCTCTCTCTCCCCTTCTTTTTTCCACTCTTCGTTCTCCTCCTTCACAATCACTAACACCAAAACTCTGGGCTTAATCTAGTGTTCGTAATATTTCTGGTGTTGCTCGGCGGTTGTAGACAATAAAGCAACTTAAACGGCAATCATTCATGGAAAAGCAAAATGTGTTGAGGTTGATACATGTGGGTACCAGGGTATTGGTAGCTGTATGGGCAACACTTCTGGTATCGACCCGTCACTACTTTAGCCTGTCAGTGCAAGTAGACGCACCTTCCGGGGATGTGTTTTTTTTAACACATTGTGTAAGTCCGTGTCATATTCTTGCAAGCAAGATGAGTTTCGTGCACCAGGTGATGAAATGTGTTTTCTGAGTTGAGGAACGATGAGGATATCGCTCAGTCGATGAGAATATCGTCAAATATCCCACTATGGTTGCATTAGATATGTGATAAATGGTTTAAAAAACCGACAAGATGAGGATTGAGACACTTATGCAACATATGGGAATCTTTATTGAGGAAACGTTTCGCCACACAGTGACTTCATGAGTCCAATACAAATCAGAAGGGTGTAAGGAGAGTAGTTTGAGGTAATCAGTCCCTCAGCCTGGAGTCGATGGACTGAACACATCGACTCCAGGCTGAGGGACTGATTACCTCAAACTCCTCTCCTTACACCCTTCTGATTTGATTGGACTGATGAAGCCACTGTGTGGCGAAACGTTTCCTCGACAAAGATTCCCATATGTTGCATAAGTGTCTCAGTCTGCATTAGATATGATAATATTAAAGCTTCTTCCTGGAGTTGCTATTGCTTGTCACTTGTTACCTCTCTGCATGGCGCAGTCCACACACACGACACTACAATTAATGAGGACAAACACGAAAGTGGAGTTCGGGGCTTCAAAATTCATATATTTTATTTCTTTTCTGCTGTATACAGATAATGTAGTTTATATGTGATAAAATATTTTTAGGGACAAAAGAAAGCCACTAGCATGCGCTGCATTTCGGTGCAGTGTTCAACTTTGGTTTTCACGCTGGTATCCCGTGGACGTAGATCATTCAACTTGCTACCAGCAATTATGGGAAATACTGCAGGAGCAAGTGTAGAATCCTTCTGAAGGAAATTGGATCACTATGTCAACAAAGTGCCATCTAGCCGCCAACAGCAATAGCATAGTTGACCAAGCAACACCAGAGAATGTAGATGGCTGGTTCAGAGAACCGACAGGTTGGAAATAAATGGTATAAAATACCGACACAATGTAAATATAAACACACATGCAGTATAATGTAATCCTTTATTGACTACGTTATACTGCATATGTGTTTAAATTTCCGAACCGACAGGTTGATGAATTAAGACCCTTGTGGAACACTTGGGTATCTTTATTGTGGGGACGTTACGCCAGCCAGTGGCTTTATCAGTCCCATACAGAGAAGAACGGTCGAAGATCTCTGTATTGGACTGAGAAAGCCACTGGGTGGAGAAATGTTGCCATAATAAAGATACCGAAGTGTAGCACACTAGAGAAGCTTGGCCGGCGTGCTGCGGGAGTAGCCTCGAAGCCGGTCAGATGTGTATCATGGGTATAGTGGCAGTGGTGGTGTCATAGTTCATCCTCCCAAGCAAATGGCGATATTTTTGTATTATCCCTTAATATCGTTTAAAAAAAAATGGTGACTAGAATAATGGTTATGTTGACTTCCTCAGTTTTCTGTCCCTCATCAAAACAGTTTCGCCTATATATATATATATATATATATTATATATATATATATATATATATATATATATATATATATATATTATATATATATATATATATCGTGCCGAATATGTAAAACTGGTCAATTAACAAGAACTCATTTAAAATTAAGTCCTTTCTAAAACTTTCTCTTATACATATAAAGATATATTTTTTTCATTAATGTTGATGTAAAAATTTATAATTTTGCACCAAAAGGAACTTAGAAAACTTACCTAACCTTATTATAACAAGAATAATTTATTTTAGCCTAACCCAACTAAATATATTTTAGATTTGTTTACAATTTAATACTAAACAAACACAGTGAAATATATATTTTTCGTTGGGTTCAGAATGATTTTGGCGAAATTATTGCATACACAAATTTTCACTTGTCCTATATGGCAAGATGAGCGTTGCTATTTAAGCCAAGATGGCAAGTTCTGCCTATTCGGCAGACATATGTGTGTATATATATATATATTATATTATATATATATATTATATATATATATATATATATATATATTATATATATATATATATATTATATAATGTGTGTGTGTGTGCTTTTGCTGGTGTTCATAATAAAGTAGTTAACCCAAACCTAACTTAAATTAACACACATCATATGTAGAGAAATTTGGGCAGACTCTTACAATATAGATGATAAATAAGACACAGGGTGCAATACTTGGGTATCTTTGACGCTGAAACGATTTAGCTGTGTAGCAAGCTTCTTTAGCTGATTACAGATGCAGTTTTAATACTGGAAACATTCTCCTTTATCCTTAAAAAGTTGTTAGCTCTTGATCCCTTAGCTTTGACTTAGTGCTCAGTCCCTTATAAAACGCAACATTAATATTAAGATAGGTTGAGGGATGAACGATGCTTCACTATGTTGTCTTGTTTCTATATCATCGTGTTCATATTTCTTTGTTGTTCCCTTTCTTTGTATATAGTTCTGACTCGCCTACACATTTAAGTAATCCTCTGATCTTCTCACTCCAGAATTGCCTTCACCTCTAGCGTACTTGTCTGTTGATGGTACGTATTTTTTTTTTTTTTTGGTCAGGAAACCGGACACGGCCTTCTGATACCGGTTTTAAATTATCGCCTGTTAAATTTTTCAGCATCCACCGGCCTACCCCAACTACGTTTCTACCCAATTAAAAAAAAAAAGATCACTGCAAAAAATATTTCAATTTTTTTCCCTCGTCTGTACTCTCCACATATCCTTTAGGCGCCCTGGTGGGTGCTCAGAGAAACATGCCGTACCAGCAACTCCTCGTAGCGGGAGCTATGAGAAACAGATACGGGGTAGGCATATTGTTTACAAATTTCCATGTTTCGTTATAACAATAATGGTATACAGTACGGACAAGTAGATGAGTAATATCTCAGTATTCGTCTGAAGTAGCCTACCGTATATGTAAAACGTTCCGAAAATAAAGATACCTTATTGTTGTACATGTCTTCCTCATGATATCCTCGTGTTGATTTTACAAATGTCATCACCTCTGTACTTTCCCGTGCTCTAGTCCATGTTTGATTTCATCACCTGCATGCGAGCCTTCACCTCTCCAATGCCACTGACTTAATACTGCTTTCTGACTCATTGGGTTATTATATTTTTTCTATTTTTTTGTGTGTATGTGTGTGAATATTCCATTTTTTCGATAGAATTATGTTTATGTTTTTTTTTTCGATAGAATTTCGATCTTCATAATATAATACACTAGTGGCAAGTTGATGAATAAGACACCTAAGCAATACTCTGGTAACTGTTTCCGGAACAGTCGAGACCATGAAGGTTGACGCTTCTTAAGAGGCCAAAGTTGGAGATAACTCGGCTCTCTCGTCACAATAACAACAGCTCTGAAATAATCTTAAGAGGCTAGTAAGATCCCCAGTCTTCTAATAACATGTTCATTTTTCCACTATAATTACCCTGTCCATAATTACTATTGCATTTCCTTTGTTTCGTAAATTGAAGTCTAGGAGCTTACCTTAATTCATGGTATAACTTAACAAATCTTTGAGCACAGTTGTGTTGTAGAGGCCTGAGCTTTGTTCAGACCTCGAAGCAAATGGGATAGTAATTATGCACAAGGTAGATTATAGTGGAAAAATGAACATGTTATTAGAAGACTGGAAACTTACGTGCTTCTCAAGGCGGAGGGAGGGACTGACCACCTCATAACTCTCTCATGACCAGTGAACTGTGATCCAATCTTTAGCTCTCCACTACTTCTCTTGTCAACATTTTCAGTCACTTCTGTATCCGACTGAAGAAGCCGGTGTAGGCGAAACGTTTCGGAAACACACACATTAAGTAAACATTTTAGGTACCAAGAACTGCAACCATTGGTATACGAGGTGATAGTACATTATCCATAAAAGATTTTAGAATTATTCAGAACACTGAAAGTTGACAACTATCACATATGAAGAATCTTGCCAAAAAAAAAAAATCTCTGGATCAAAAGCAGACCAATTTAAACGTAATAACTAAATTCTTTTAACTCAAATATTATGGAATTTTCTGTAGAGTAGGAGCAAAGAATAAAACATTCAGATGTAAACCAGTAATAGGTAGTCTTCCTGTATTCTGTAGTACTACTAAAACCAACATCAAATGATTTTTATTCGAAATTTTTTTTATATGGGTGGGCAGGCACGTGAGCAGGTCCTGGTTATATGAACAAGGAAGTGGCGGGTCATCGGGTGATTTAGACCCTCGTCAGGAAGCAATTGTCGTGTTTCCTGACGAATCTACCTAACCTAAGCTACAGTATACAATACCGACAAGATGATTAATAAGACACATGTTTGTAGATAAATGGTTCAGAGAACCGACATGTTGTTGAATTAGACACACGTTTTAGTTCCTTGTATTAAGGACAATCACTCACTACGAAAGCAAAAGACTTGGCAGACGATGCACCATCCCCCCAATGAAAAGCAGGGGTGTCACTAGCACGTTAAGAGACCATACAATAAGTGTCAGGGGCCCGAGACTGTTCAACTGCCTCCCAGCACACATAAGGGGGATTACCAACAGACCCCTGGCAGTCTTCAAGCTGGCACTGGACAAGCACCTAAAGTCAGTTCCTGATCAGCCGGGCTGTGGCTTGTACGTTGGTTTGCGTGCATCCAGCAGCAACAGCCTGGTTGATCAGGCCCTGATCCACCAGGAGGCCTGGTCACAGACCGGGCCGCGGGGGCGTTGACCCCCGGAACTCTCTCCAGGTAAACTCCAGGTACGTGCAACTCTTGGGTATCTTTATTGAGGAAACGTTTCGCCACACAGTGGCTTCATCAGTCCATACAAAGGAGAAACTTGAAGAACAGCAAGAGAATGTGGTCAGTCCATCAAGATTGATGGACTGACCACATCGACTCAAGGCTGAGGGACTGATTACCTCATTCTCCTGCTGTTCTTCACGTTTCTCCTTTGTATGGACTGATGAAGCCACTGTGTGGCGAAACGTTTCCTCAATAAAGATACCCAAGAGTTGCACGTGTGTCTAATTCAACAAGACACATGTGCAAAACTTTGGTATCTTTATTTCCGAAACGTTTCGCCTACACAGAAGGCTTCTTCAGACTGTATTAAACTGAAGAAGTCTACCGTGTAGGCGAGACGTTTCGGAAATATAGATGCCAAAGTGCTGAATGTTTCTCATTGATCAGGCTAACCTATTGTTTGTAGGTTAGGTAAAGTTCGTCAGGAAACAAAAAGTATTTACTGACGCGGGTCTTAGTCATATAATGACCTGCAGCTGGAGCTTTTGGTCATCTGACAGAGGCCTTCCACTGGCTTACCCCTCCACCCCTTTTAAAAAATTATAGTTAATTATAACCATTAACAATTCCTATTGTGTATATTGAGTCAGCTACGTCCTGCAGTAACAGCCTGGTTGATCAGGCCCTGGTCCACCGGGAGGCCTAGTCGTGGACCGGGCCGCGGGGGCGTTGATCCCCGGAATAACCTCCAGGTAGACGTCCTAGGTAGTTAGAATGCCTCACTGCCGAGGTCTCGTGTGGAAAGATATGCAGTTAGTAACGTAATAACGTTAGCGTGTAATAACCGTATCGAGAATGACACTGTGAGGATAGTGACAATTAGGTCTGTCATTCTGAGAAATGTGGCGTGTGTAGATTAAATGCCATCAGTGGCTTGTTAAGCGTCGTTGACGTCTCTCCTGATGTGTCTGTGACGTGTCTGCTTGATTAACAATAATCTGATTGATCTACAGTTGATGTATTAGATTTCACATCAAACGAAGTTCAGTAACTTATGTTTTACCTGTGTATGTGTGTGTTTAGCCTTGTCTCGTGAAGGTTTACCTCGGTAAGCCTTGCCACGTTAATTAAGCATCGCCACGTCAAGTCTTGCCACGTCAGGTCTAGTCACGACAAGTCTTGCCACGTCAGGTCTAGTCACGTCAAGTCTTGCTATGTCAAGCCTATCCCCGCCAGGCTTTGCCACGTCAAGCCTAGTCACTTCAGGCCTTGCCATGTCACGATATGCCATGTCAAACTTTACCACGTCAAGCCTAGCCACGTCAAGTCTTTCCACCTTAAGCTTTGCCACGTTGCTGTACGAAAAGCTTAAGTCTAATTTTTCAGCAAGTGATGAACAGGACTGTTAAAAGCTCATACATGGCAGAGGTTAAGAATCACAGCATAAGAATATAAACATAAATTGGTGTTAACATCTTGTAGAAATTAATAATCTGTCAAAAATATGCATATGCAAAATAACCATTATGAAAAAAAACTGAATTTCCAAACGTTTTTGTGATTTCTCACGAAGGCACTTGGAAATTCACTATTTTTTCACAGTGGTTGTTTTGCATTTGTGTTGTGATATCACCTGTTTACTGTGATCTTATTATGTATATATGAGAGTGAAGGAATCCCGGTGGACATGAACTGACATTCCTACAAAGAGAATCTCAACATACCGTGATAGTAATGAAGTTCCAGTTACTGTTCTTGTGATAGTAATAAAGTTCCAGTTACTGTTCTTGTGATAGTAATGAAGTTCCAGTTACTGTTCTTGTGATAGTAATAAAGTTCCAGTTGCTGTTCTTGTGATAGTAATAGTTCCAGTTGCTGTTCTTGTGATAGTAATGAAGTTCCAGTTACTGTTCTTGTGATAGTAATAAAGTTCCAGTTACTGTTCTTGTGATAGTAATAAAGTTCCAGTTACTGTTCTTGTGATAGTAATAAAGTTCCAGTTGCTGTTCTTGTGATAGTAATAAAGTTCCAGTTACTGTTCTTGTGATAGTAATGAAGTTCCAGTTACTGTTCTTGTGATAGTAATGGAGTTACAGTTACTGTTCTTGTGATAGTAATGAGTTTCCAGTTACTGTTCTTGTGATAGTAATGGAGTTACAGTTACTGTTCTTGTGATAGTAATGAGTTTCCAGTTACTGTTCTTGTGATAGTAATGGAGTTACAGTTACTGTTTTTGTGATAGTAATGGAGTTACAGTTACTGTTCTTGTGATAGTAATAAAGTTCCAGTTACAGACTTTGCAAAAGCCTTCGACAAGTGTGACCATGGCGTAATAGCGCACAAAATGCGTGCTAAAGGAATAACAGGAAAAGTCGGTCGATGGATCTATAATTTCCTCACTAACAGAACACAGAGAGTAGTCGTCAACAGAGTAAAGTCCGAGGCAGCTACGGTGAAAAGCTCTGTTCCACAAGGCACAGTACTCGCTCCCATCTTGTTCCTCATCCTCATATCCGACATAGACAAGCATGTCAGCCACAGCACCGTGTCTTCCTTTGCAGATGACACCCGAATCTGCATGACAGTGTCTTCCATTGCAGACACTGCAAGGCTCCAGGCGGACATCAACCAAATCTTTCAGTGGGCTGCAGAAAACAATATGAAGTTCAACGATGAGAAATTTCAATTACTCAGATATGGTAAACATGAGGAAATTAAATCTTCATCAGAGTACAAAACAAATTCTGGCCACGAAATAGAGCGAAACACCAACGTCAAAGACCTGGGAGTGATTATGTCGGAGGATCTCACCTTCAAGGACCATAACATTGTATCATCGCATCTGCTAGAAAAATGACAGGATGGATAATGAGAACCTTCAAAACTAGGGAGGCCAAGCCCATGATGACACTCTTCAGGTCACTTGTTCTATCTAGGCTGGAATATTGCTGCACTCTAACAGTACCTTTCAAGGCAGGTGAAATTGCCGACCTAGAAAATGTACAGAGAACTTTCACGGCGCGCATAACGGAGATAAAACACCTCAATTACTGGAGCGCTTGAGGTTTCTAAACCTGTATTCCCTGGAACGCAGGAGGGAGAGATACATGATTTATATACACCTGGAAAATCCTAGAGGGACTAGTACCGAACTTGCACACGAAAAATCACTCACTACGAAGAAAAGACTTGGCAGACGATGCACCATCCCCCAATGAAAGCAGGGGTGTCACTAGCACGTTAAGAGACCATACAATAAGTGTCAGGGGCCCGAGACTGTTCAACTGCCTCCCAGCACACATAAGGGGGATTACCAACAGACCCCTGGCAGTCTTCAAGCTGGCACTGGACAAGCACCTAAAGTCAGTTCCTGATCAGCCGGGCTGTGGCTCGTACGTTGGTTTGCGTGCAGCCAGCAGCAACAGCCTGGTTGATCAGGCGCTGATCCACCAGGAGGCCTGGTCACAGACCGGGCCGCGGGGGCGTTGACCCCCGAAACTCTCTCCAGGTAAACTCCAGGTAAACTGTTCTTGTGATAGTAATGAAGTTCCAGTTACTGTTCTTGTGATAGTAATGGAGTTCCAGTTACTGTTCTTGTGATAGTAATAAAGTTCCAGTTACTGTTCTTGTGATAGTAATGAAGTTCCAGTTACTGTTCTTGTGATAGTAATAAAGTTCCAGTTACTGTTCTTGTGATAGTAATGAAGTTCCAGTTACTGTTCTTGTGATAGTAATGAAGTTCCAGTTACTGTTCTTGTGATAGTAATAAAGTTCCAGTTACTGTTCTTGTGATAGTAATAAAGTTCCAGTTACTGTTCTTGTGATAGTAATGAAGTTCCAGTTACTGTTCTTGTGATAGTAATGAAGTTCCAGTTACTGTTCTTGTGATAGTAATGAAGTTCCAGTTACTGTTCTTGTGATAGTAATGAAGTTCCAGTTGCTGTTCTTGTGATAGTAATAAAGTTCCAGTTACTGTTCTTGTGATAGTAATGAAGTTCCAGTTACTGTTCTTGTGATAGTAATAAAGTTCCAGTTACTGTTCTTGTGATAGTAATGGAGTTCCAGTTACTGTTCTTGTGATAGTAATGAAGTTCCAGTTACTGTTCTTGTGATAGTAATAAAGTTCCAGTTACTGTTCTTGTGATAGTAATAAAGTTCCAGTTACTGTTCTTGTGATAGTAATGAAGTTCCAGTTACTGTTCTTGTGATAGTAATAAAGTTCCAGTTACTGTTCTTGTGATAGTAATAAAGTTCCAGTTACTGTTCTTGTGATAGTAATGTACAAGTACTGTACTGCTGTTCTTATAAAATGTTTGTCATTGTTATGGTGCTTCATAAAATAGCTTAGCAGTAGACAACCCTCAGTTAGGAGATGGAAAGTAATGACAACCAAATTAGACCGTAACGTCATTACTTTTCCTCTAAGTGAAGATTGTTTGTGTATTGTGACTTTTATTGTTTGTAGCTTAGCACGTCTGAGAGACACAGGATATATACACGTACTGTGAGCTAATTTTAGATCCTATTTTAGGAATTTAAAGTATTTTCGTCTGGTGATGAAAAGGTTACATGTAGCCTTAACCCTTGTGTAGTTGATAGACTTTAAAGTTTAATCCATCCTGTTAGCACGTTCGATGTTTTGCCACTGTGAACTAGTGGTGCTGTATATATACACTAGTCTGGACTTATTGGCTGTCATGTCAGAGGAAGACCTACAGTGATGTACACTGTACAGGTCTCTTCATTGTCCGTAAGTCAGGTCAGAGGAAGACCTAGAGTGATGTACACTCAATGGTCTCTACTCATTGCCGTAAGTCAGGTCAGGATGTACACTGATGTACACACAATGCTTATTATCTCCCTAGAGATAGGTTAGAAGGGAAGACTGCGTAGTTACCCCACCATTCCGTCTTGACAACCCTAACCTGTCCAGGCCAGAATTCGAGAAGAATAGCACAGAAAAAAAGTCTGGGATTGTCTCCAATGTTGCTTACCTTTCCCACGAGGATTAGGCAGCTTGTTGGTGTTGTCTTCCAACATGACTCTGGGTGGAGGAGGTACAAAGTCGCAGTACCGGGCTGTGTGGGTAGAAGAGCCCTCAAAACCAGTTGGTACCTTTGCCTCGGGTATATGACAAATATTTCAGGTTGAACTGGTATGGAGAACAAAAAGGCATAATACCGCGACCGGAACAAAACACAAATAAGTCGCACATAGAAGAGAGAAGCTTACGACGACATTTCGGTCCGTCTTGGACCATTTACGAAGTCATTTAAATGGTCTAAGGCAGACCGAAACGTCGTCGTAAGCTTCTCTCTTCTATGTACAGATTATTTGTTTTGAACTGGCATGGTAATTACCTGGAGTTTACCTGGAGAGAGTTCCGGGGGTCAGCGCCCCCGCGGCCCGGTCTGTGACCAGGCCTCATGCTGACAAGTTGTGACTTGATAATGGTACAGAATGGACCGAAATCTCGCCGTAAGGCTCCTATTAATGCGGGTTTATGGGGAACTGTTCCAGCCACAATATTGTGACTTGTTTATTCTTTAATTTGTACAAAGAGAAGCGTAAGCACATGCACAGGCACCCCTGTCGAGTCTTTTGACTTGACAGGGGATACAACATCCCCCCGTTGAAAAGCAGCAGCGCCACGAATACGCTAAGAGACAACACAATAAGTGCCAGGGGCCCAAGACTGTTCATCTGCCTCCCAGCATACATATGGGGGATTACCAATAGAAAGAGCTGGACAGGCACCTAAAGTCAGTACCTGAACGCACATGGGAGAAAGGAACTTAAGACGACGTTTCGGTCCAAGTCAGACCGAAACATCGTCGTAAGCTCTCTCCCATGTGCGGTTTATTGATCTAATATATTTAATAAAGAAATTGTTTCGTAACAAGTGACTTCATCAGTCAGCTAGTACATCTAGTATACAGTAGGAGGAGTCAGGTAAACTCCTTGTACTACGTATACCACTACTTGTAGCTGACTGTGTTATAAGTGAAGTAGTTACGCGTGGTGAAGCGTTACCTTATTAAACATTTTAACCTGTGTATATGTCACGTTCTGAAACAAAACTGGATGTATCTCGGTCGCTGCGTGATCCGAGGATGGCATCCTCTTATTGCATAATCCCAGTACCCGGGGCTTCAGTGAGCGCGATTGGAATAGTGCAGAGTGCGGCACAAGTTGGTAATGTAGTTGAATATTAGAGTTGATGATTTGAAGAGAATCAGACGAGGCATTCACAAGTCATCATAAGGAAACTAATATCCGTATTTCTTCAGTAAAAATGGTGAATTGGGATATTAGACAGCCCAAATGTAATGCAAATCTTTCAGAGAAGCCAAAATGACAATTATCCTATAACACACAAGCACATTAAGCTGGAAGTCACTCGGAGTAGCACAAAGTTATCAGTATAGAAAGTCTTCAAGCTAAACAGATGCCACACTCAAAGATTATCAGTTCGTCCAGTTTCCACAAAAAGCAAATTTGGACCTACACAAGTCAAAAATCAACTGAAACTTTTCTCCAAGACCGCCCACCTTTTAAGAAAGTAAATACAATAAGCTTTATTTAAGCCTAGTAGTGTACATAACATACTAATGTTTGGTAATGACCTTGACGGCACAGACGTAAAGTAACGTTAACTTTATTTAATACAAGATAACTAAATAAAATTAAACAGTTACTTCTGATCAGAAGAAATATTCTCCGATTATTTCACAGAAGTCAGTTTATTAATAAAATTTTCCCTTAGATCAAGAGGCCCTCACCAGGGACTCTTGTTCTAGGGAATTGGATCTGCGCTCCAGAACCCTGAATTGAGCCTGAATGCCTTCCCTCCCCCCCCCCACAGGCGCTGTATAATCCCTACGGGTTTAGCGCTCCCCATAATTGATGCATAGTAACTTACACAACCTAACATCATGAGATTGTCTTCCTTGAGGGTGACACGTCGACACTCACAGGTGAAAGTAGATCAGAAAATGCATTTTCCAGTTATTGTATAGAATACAACAAAATTTGTGCCTACTCAGCCTAACTCTGTGAAACGTTACATACATCCTGGTTGGTCAGTCCCTGATCCACCACGAGGCCTGGTCTCAGATCTGGCCGCGGGGGCGTTGACCCCCGAAACCCTCTCCAGGGAAACACTCCAGGTAATACATTTCGTACGATGAATCAGCCATTGAAGATCGATGCTCTTCATAATTGTTATATTTTAATTAGAGGCAAGAGTTAGACCTATATCAGTAAAATTTCATAATTGCATCTCTGACTAAACTTAAGAGTTATCGTCCTTTTTAGAACGGATCGTCAGTAATATTTTGAAACCATTGAGGAAGCATTATTTATTAATTGGATAAAAAATGGGTCTCTGTTCAGTAAAATTGGCAGATTTTATTGATCAGAGATTTTATTATAGTTATTATTATAACTATAATTTTTAAAGGAGTGGTGGGGTAAGCCAGTGGAAGGCCTCGGTTAGATGACCAAAAGTTCCAGTTGTGGGTCGTCGTATGTCTAAGACCCCCGTCAGGAAACACTTGTCCTGCTTCCTGACAAAACTTACGTATAAACCTTGTGTTCAGGAAACCGCATCAGTGGGGAAAATGCTGCACATGTGTCTTTCTCATCAACTTGTCGGTATTTTATACCATTTTCAATATGAATTATAATAATCATCATCATAGTATACATAGTTAAAAACACCAACCACAGCTTCGTGTCATGTTTTGCGGACGATGCCAATATAATCATGGAAGGCGCCTCTGTATTCATTGACAGCAGATGTCAACAAAGTCTTCCCGTGAGCAGTGGAAAATAACATGATGTTAAGTGGGGACAAATTCAAGCTGTTCAGATATAGAAAGAAGAATAACTTAAGCGTTGTATACAAAACACGGGAAGACTGTCTCGTAGAGCAACAAGATCGTGTAAAAAATTTTGGCATAATAGTGTCGGATGACGTATCATTTAGAGAACACAGTTAAGACAAATGCTGCGAAGGCCAGAAAAAAAATTGAGAGGGTGTATAATAAGTGCTTCCGAGGAACTGATGCCAGTGGTGGTAGTAATAAGATCACTTGTTCTCTTTCGTCCAGGAATATTGTTCTGTGCTCACAACTCTGTTCAAGGCTGGAGAGATATTACAACTGGAAACTGTACAGAGATTGTTTACTGCGCACATGGAGTCAGTGCAGCATTTAGACTACTAGGAATCAGTGCAGCATTTAGACTACTAGGAATCAGTGCAGCATTTAGACTACTAGGAATCCGCCAGAGTACTTGGAATGTACTCAGAAGCGGAAGAGAGATGCATGATATTATTATTCATCTCGTCTCGGGTACTAGCCCCTCATCTTGACTACACACGAATGGCCAGGCTATTCCTGGTCTCATGGGCTCTATAGCGTTATACCTACTCTTAAAACTGTGTATGGAGTCTGTTTCCACCACCTTATCCAGACTGTTTCACTTTCTAAGCGATCTGAGGTGAACACAAGAGATGAAGTAACCATTTGTCGAAATTAGGGGAAATAGGTGGGTTGGATGTGCACGGTGTGTGCAACCCTAACACCAGAGGTGGAGCTAGCAGGTGTGGGGTCGGGGGTGTTGGGAAGAGACCCCGAGTATTGTGGATCAGTACACTGTGTGTTACCTGCAAGCTCCACGTCCAGTGCTGTGGGGCGTGGTTCACTGGGGACACTGTTGTGGTTTATATGTGAGTTGTGCGTCAAGGAGGCAGTGTGGTGCTGAGAGAGCAAGGTGAGATGCTCCAGTGATGTGGAAGCAGCGCTCCCACATACTGCTAGAATGTGTTGCTACTGCCCCTACTACTGCTGCTTTCATCTGGCTGTAAGTACACATCACATGCGTCGCTGTCACCTGCTACGTAGGATGTGTTCATTCTGCTGTTGCTTTCATCTGGCTGTCAGTACGAATCATATGCAAGATTACAACCCAGGACGTTTAAGTCACCAGGGAAGCTTGGTGGCTGGAGAACAGGTATGGCGGTGCCTACAGTACGTAGAATATATAAGTCAGATGTCGGGGAACCGGGGTAAATTACCCCAAATCGGGTAAAAAATAAAAATTTTGGGGGTAATGAAGGCTCAGTAAACAATAAAATTGCACAAAAATTATTGGTAGTAAGACAGATAGGCAACAGTTAGGCAACTTTATTCCGAAACGTTTCGCCTACACAGTAGGCTTCTTCAGTCGAATACAGAAAGTAGGCAGGAACAGTAGAGATGTGAAGACGATGTAATTAGTCCATCACCCTTGAAGTCGTAGAATGATAACCTCAAATTCTACGACTTCAAGGGTGATGGACTGATCACATCGTCTTCACATCTCTACTGTTCCTGCCTACTTTCTGTATTCGACTGAAGAAGCCTACTGTATAGGCGAAACGTTTCGGAATAAAGTTGCCTAACTGTTGCCTATGTGTCTTACCTACCAACCTGTCGGTATTATATACCATTTTGATGTTCACAAAAATTATTATTTAATAAGCGATGCAAATTATGAAAGTTATATATTTTTTTTCAAACAAATAATTTTTAGTTTTGTGGGTAATTTCGCTGCACACACATTTGTTTTGGGGTAATAAACAAAAAAGTTCACCGACCTCTGGATCATTGTAGACAAACACTCGCATGTACACTTTAAGACATGGAGAAAAATTCCCTCAGTAAATGTCTTGAACTGTACATGTTTTGTCCCCCACATGCAAGCTTAGTGGTGGTGTAGATGAATGGTTCAGAGAACCGACACGTTGATTACCTCATTCTCTTCCTGTTCTTCAAGTTTCTCCTTTGTATGGGCTGATGAAGCCACTGTGTGGCGAAACGTTTCCTCAATAAAGATACCCAAGAGTTGCACATGTGTCTAATTTATCTTAGTGGTGTAGCAAAGTTTGTGTGGACTCGACGATTTGTGTTTGCCAGGGTTGACTTTCCTCTCCCTACCCCGCTACTTGAGTTATTTCCACTCTTCTTGCTTCTTTCTGGCCTCTTACATTTTATCATACCTCTTCTTGAAACTGTGGTTATTATACACCTAAAAATGATGGCTGGTATTTGCGCAGTGCTGGAATGGTGTTTGGTATCAAAACATGTATGGGAAGTTAAGTTTGATTTTGATGTTGGAGAGTACTAACCTAGTTCTGGTTGCAGGGGTCGATTCACAGCTCCTGGCCCCGCCTCTTCACTGGTCGCTACTAGGTCACTGTTCCTGCTCAATGAGCAGGAGGTGTGTGTGTGTTCCAACCTCGTATTTCTATGTATGTTTCTCTGACACCTACTGCTGTGTGTGTTCCACAGACACCTATTGATGTGTGTGTTCCACAGACACCTATTGATGTGTGTGTTCCACAGACATCTATTGCTGTGTATGTGTTCCACAGACACCTATTGTTGTGTGTGTTCCACAGACTTCTATTGTTGTGTGTGTTCCACAGACTTCTATTGTTGTGTGTGTTCCACAGACTTCTATTGTTGTGTGTGTTCCACAGACACCTATTGTTGTATGTTCCACAGACACCTATTGTTGTGTGTGTTCCACAGACACACATTGTTGTGTGTGTTCCACAGACACCTGTTGTGTGTGTTCCACAGATACCTATTGTTGTGTGTTCCACAGACACCTATTGTGTGTGTGTTCCACAGACACCTATTGTTGCGTGTGTTTCACAGACACCTATTGTTGTGTGTGTGTTCCACAGACACCTATTATGTGTGTGTTCCACAGACACCTATTATGTGTATGTTCCACAGACACCTATTTTGTGTGTTCCACAGACACCTATTGTGTGTGTTCCACAGACATCTATTGTTGTGTGTTCCACAGACACCTATTGTGTGTGTGTTCCACAGATACCTATTGTTGTGTGTGTGTTCCACAGATACCTATTGCTGTGTGTTCCACAGACACCTATTGTGTGTGTTCCACAGACACCTATTGTTGTGTGTGTTCCACAGACACCTATTGTTGTGTGTGTTCCACAGACACCTATTGTGTGTGTTCCACAGACAACTATTGTTGTGTGTGTTCCACAGACACCTATTGTGTGTTCCACAGACACCTATTGTTGTGTGTGTGTTCCACAGACACCTATTGTGTGTGTGTTCCACAGACACCTATTGTGCGTGTTCCACAGACACCTATTGTTGTATGTGTTCCACA